>OX326949.1:10350607-11550607 GCA_946800315.1 Misopates orontium
CATATAAGTTGCTTTTGGATAAGGCAGAGTTTAAATCAATTAGCCCTCAATAAAAGAACTCTTGTACAGACATAGATATGAACCGACACAACTCTTCAAAATTATGCATACTTTCAGCAACCTACACATGCCCATTAGAGATAAATTCACCACTCCTCTATTGGGTTCTATGCATACAATAAACAGTTGCATAAATCCATGAATTTCATGGGCAGATACAATCAATCATGCATCACCAAGTTCAATAATATATTCAGGAATATAAAATTACTTAGAACAAATATACCCGATTTGAGGCCATCAACGGTGGAATATATATTGTTCATAAATTCACGCTCAACCCATGCATCGCGTGTCCGATCCCATTGAGTTGCAGCAATGTAAAAGGCTAAACTAATATTGTCTAAAGATTGTTGGTAAATATTTCTGCACTCCGGGTAATGAAGACACTGCAATGTTGATTCCGTTCTTCGATAAATAATCCTGCAATAAGTAAACTGAAACCACTCCAAGTCGCGCATGAATACGCTCTCCTTTAGACAATATTCGCCCCCAATAAGTGCAAACGGGTTGCAGCGAGTTTGTCCCAGGTTACAATGGAGCCCAGTCTTTAGACTGTTGTTTGCCTGCGAATTGCACTTCCGAAGACAACACCAAATACTGAATGTGTGAGCCTAAGAAATATGAGGGCAGATGTAGAAATATCTTTTCATGATATCAATTTTTCAACATAATCACTAGGAAGAAAATCATCTTCTTCTTTTATAGAAACTTTCACAACCTTTGACAAAAGACATGACTATTCAAAAAGACATATATGGAAAGATGCATTGGTTCAATGGAAGAACTCTTCAATTCAAATAATTCACAAAAACTATTTTTGAAAATATTCCAACAGTTCAAACAAGCTCGCCTAATAAAGATTTGACCCTATTTGGCACCCAAAATTTCCATAGAAACCGTCAATCACGTTCACACTGCCCGAAGCACCCGATGAATGTCATGAAAGAACTTAGTTAAGAATTATAAGAATGTAGGCACTATGAACCGTGAAAGCGCCATTTTTCTGTAATGCCAAATCTGAAATCATCATTAGACCGGTGACCCAACGGAATGGAGAGGATGAGGGACATGTAAACATCCTAAAAAATATTGTGAACGAGCTTCTGATTCCACCTGCATGTGTTCGGGTCCATAAGTGAACACACCTTTAAATCCAGTTCTGATCTTCCCGCGACATAATCACACCGAAGGTAACAGGTCTTGGTAGCCAAAGATTAAACCATACAAGCATGTTCTCCCCCGAGCCAACTCACCATCTTAAACCCCTCGCAAGCCTGGGATTCCCTCTCAGATGTAAGGCCGAGAGTATGACGGAGCATAGCCTATCGCAGCCTCGAATAATGAGGAGGAAGGAAATACCGAGCCTTAAAGTTAGTTTACGTGGACCACAAAGCAACAAAAAAAAAGAAAAAAAAAGTTCTTCACTAAATTTGATCAAATTGCAAAGTTAGAAATAATACAAGGCTGACGTTGTCAAGAAAAAAACTTATTACACACACGGCATGCTATCGGTATTTAGCATCTGGTTGTGGGAATTTCCTTGGATATTCAGATTGTGCCATGTTTGGTAATTAGAGCTTGACATAAGCCTGGAGATAACATTAATGCATGTGTAGTGAAAGAGAGAAAAGTATATAAAGATTAGGTAGTGGTATCATTGGCAACAAGAAGAAGATGAAAGCTTTATAACCTACACAATACCACAATTGTGCTTTGTAAGATTGGGATAGTCAATTTTGATGAATTGTTTTAATTGAACTCACGTGTGCATAGCACGTGCCTAGTTGCGATACCTAGTCTAGACAGGAATATCACAGGTATATAAGACAGTAAAGTAAGACAACAGATTTTTAACGTGGTTCGGACTATGTCCTACATCCACGAGGCTTTTGCCTGAATCAAACTTCTTGCAACGGACAAAAGTTATTACACCAACAGGTTTTACTCTAACACCAAATCCCTTCTAATGTTGATACCACTGGAACCTTTTTCGTGTCTACTCCGTTTGACCCGTAAGACCAAAACTCCCGTAGTGATCTTCTTATGAGAAAGCTTCCAAGCGAATTGCACGTACGTATAGATCCCTCTAACTGGCGTAATCCTTTCCCGTTGAACTCCCTTCAACTCTCGTCAGCTCCTCACGTTCTTGATTTGAATCAAGAGGGCAAAAACTAAGAAATCAAAATAAAAGAGAACACCTAAAGATATATATTTTGTTACACGTATGTTCTACATTGATTCCTAGGATTTCTACTATTTATAGGATAGCTTTCCTGAAAGATCTCCTTGAATCTCGGCCAGTCTCCATACCCAGTCGAGACAGGATCTTTCCAAATATATTCGAATCTTTCCATGATAAGGCGTTTCTTCCTTTTGATAAGTCTTTGTGATCGTTTGATAAGATATTCATGATCTTCGTGAATCTGCACACCAAAGACAAAAGAGAACTCCACAAGGAATAGATTACTTAAGGATATAAACAAAGAGTTTGATAAAGATTAACTTTCCATAAGATAAGATTCTATAAGATCAAGTTATATCTTCACAAACTTACCCAAATATTCACTCGCTTAAATAAGATAATTACCATATAATCAAGAGCAAATAATTAAGTAAATAAATCAAAGTAAATAAAACCAGAATTTCCTTTAAAATAATTTTGCAAACAAGGAAATAAATTCGAGTTGGACCCCGGCTGTCCTGACTGTTCAATCAAGTTCGAATCGTGTGGACTTGTGGTCCTGACAATAATAATGCACTGACCATATTTTTGTATATATAATTTTTTTTCTTTCTTTTGCTTCTTATGTAATTTATATATGTAAATTTGTCTAAAATAAGTTGTACGTTTTTTAAATATACTATTAATGTTTCTAACTTTAAATTTTTTAAGTTGACTCAAAAACTGAAATATTATTGAATGTTGAACTAATTTTAGTCATTAATTTTTTAAATAATAAAAACAAAGTGCATCCCTATTTTAAAGATTTGGTAAATTGAAGTAAGGTTTTTTCTCTTCTTGCTTTTTAAGAAAGTATCAATTTAAATCAAATTAGTAGATTCAAATCTGTACATCACAAAACTGTAAAAGTATTTAGTTTAATCAAAGACATTCCTTAAAGTAGCATAACATAATAACAATCCCCATAATTTAAGTAACAAAAAGGGCTTCTGGGTCTTAATGGTAGGAAAAAATTGGGTTAAATTTGACCAAGGGTGAAATGGGAATTCTATTAAAAATTTCAACTGAATTTATCACGTCTTTTTAGGGAGGGGCCTGATTGATATGTCAATGCAAACCTCAGGGGGTGTCCTTGATATTATTGAAACCTCAGGGGGTATCACTGATATTTCATCAAACCTCAGGGGGTGTCACCGATATTATCCCTATTTTAAATTCAACACAAAATCAATCTTATAACCTTAATGACAGGTTTTTCCCTTTCTCGTCGTAGTTGATTAAGATGTTACCAAAAAGCTTGTTTTATTATTTCTTTTTTATTCATTTCCTATTTTTATGATAGTCTATTATGTACTTCAACATATGAATCTCATGGGGTCGTAAAAAAGGTTTGACTATCCACGCGGACAACTTTACGGTCAAAGGCATTAAAAACTGGGTACATATATAGTTAAGATCGCGAGGACACTCCAGGCTTTGCAAGCAAATTCACTATTTTTTACTTTTCATGTCATCTTCACACTGTTGTACAAGCAATTATGTGTAACAACTACAAATCGTTGTGTATGCATAAAGTTATAAAAAGATGGATACTTTTTATTTGTTATGAAACATGTATTCTAAATCATTTGTATACTTTTTTAACATTAATTTTGTGAATGTAAGTACATTATTTTATATAAATTTGTTTCACTAAACTTAAAATATACAATTTTAATCGAAAATAGATTAAATCATACAATTATTTACTTTATAGGAATACTTTAATATTTTTATCATTAACTAAAATTTTATTTTAAAAATATTATAAGATATAAAATCTTTAAAAATAAATAAATCTACTCCCAACTAGGATAAAAAATAATTAACTAAATCATATTTATAGTCTTTGTGACATTAATTTTGTCACGTTTTCCCAAAAGCACTATAATAAGTATCTTTTATAATTAAAAGCCTCGAGTTCGAATAGATGATAACTCTTGCTTGTAGATTCTACTATGATACCTACTCAAGCTAAGTAAGTGTTTTTCCAATTTAGTCACGCTTTTCCTTTCACTACACAATTTTCGCACATAAACTTCACAATAGCGAAGCTTCTGATGTGCTACAAAATGGTCATCCTAAAATCGAAATACATTTGGATATTCCAATCACGAGAATGGTAAATTGAAATATTATAAGAAAAAGAATGAATACATGATCGAGATGATTCATTTTGTAAAAAAGAGAAAATATCTAATAAGACAAAAATAGATCTGAGTTATGCGGATGTAAAATGTGTCTTTTTCTAGAACAAAAATTAGTTAGATAATTCTATAGTTGTTTGTATTATGTAATCAATATTATTGTCATTAATGGAGATTAAGGTCTAGTAAACATCAACATCATAGCTTCGTTTATTAGGTGCTGAAATTTCTTTTATGTCGTGAGAGTCAACAAATTGCAGCACAAGGCTGATGTTATCATGGAAAATCCTATCATAAACAAGGCAGGCCTTTGGCATTGGAGTGTGGTTTTAGGTATTTTACTTGGAATTTCAGGTATTGTCCCATATTTTTGTAACTAGAATTCATATCAAAATTAGGAAATTCTATCATTAACAATAATTCGACAAAACATTCTAACTTATACAATGCGACAAATGTGCTTACTGTGATTAGCACTGTCAACTTTGTTTTAATTGAATTCACACGTGTGTAGCACGTACCTAACATATAAACTTTGGATTAAAGCAACATGATCTTTACATGAATAGAATACATGTCGACATATGTAATCATCATCATGCTTAGTGGTTCGCGTGTCAGTCTCTCCTCAATTATAACGTAATTCAATGAGGGTCTTTATGTCATTTCTGTTGTTATTACATATACATTAATTTGATTATTGTGTCTAATCCAACTTAAGAATTTCTCCTTATTCTTACAGGGTAACGATAACTACAACTTCTTTTTAACTCACAACTTTATCAACTTCATTACCTTCCAAACACGAGATGTTGCTATGTCTCCTTATGCTTTATTAAAATGTCTGTAAGGTGTGGAGAGTTGATAGATAACTGACACTATTCTAAAGATTCTAGGGTTCTGCTTTGTCATTATGGCTTGGAATTTCTTCTATGTTGTGAGAGACTACAAAGTGTAGCACAAAGGCTAACGTGGCCATGGACAAACATATCACACACACGGCATGCCATCGACATTGATGGTGTTGTTGTAGGTCTTTCCCTTGGATTTTCAGATTGTTCCATATCTGGCAGTGGTATAACTAATAATTAGATGAAATTTTACAGACTAAAGAATACGACAAATTATCTACTACGATTATCGATGTCAATGTGATTGACTTGTTTTAATTGAGACACTACGATGATACTTGGACCAATAATTACCTAATAAGTGGTTGTATCTATTAAACTTTGTGATGTAAAGATATGTAGTAACTATGGACCAGCTTTACGAGGCCCATTATTTAGTAACTGAATATGGCGGGGGTGGCGCCTTATTACAAAGGGTGGAACTTCAATTTTTCGTGCTTGAAGTGTTCTTACAGAAGAAGCCATTACAAGGCCCGAATCTAGTGATATGGATGTTACGGTCACACATGGCAGAACTGTAAATATATTAAATCTCAAAAACCAAAATAGTAAATTGGGGATAAAATTTAGCATTTAAATTAATATACACCAATGTTTAGGTGATTATACAAGATACATCCTTCTTTTAAAAGAATGTGAGTTTTAGTGCGTTAATTAAGTTTTACCTAATTAGGTTTTAGGTTGTTAATACAAAGGGTGGCGTTGCTCTGGACAACCCTATCACACACACGGCATGCCATCAGCATTGATGGTGTGGTTGTAGGTCCTTTCCTCTTGTTTTTAAATTTTTCCATCCGGTAATGGGATCATTAATAATAATTAAATGAAATTTTATAGCACAAACAATACAAAAAATTTTCTTAGTATGATTATCGACATTACAACAAATTTATTATACCAGATATCGTCCTCCTTTTAAAAGAAAATAAATTTTAGGGTGTTAATTAGGTTTTTCTTAGTTAAGTTTTGCCTAATTTTATTTTAGAATAGTAGATGTTATAATTTTGCAATGACCATGCAACTTGAACTTGCTTTAACTGTTTAGAAAAAGAATTGATCTTTAAGATCTTACTAAGAAACTACAAATTGTTGTGTATCAGTGTTTTATAAGGCGAAGGCGTAGAGCAAGGCGTTTTGTGTCTCCAAAATCGAGGCGTAAGCCTCGCAAATTTTGAATTTGATATCTTAAAAATATATATGGGCTACTTATAATATTAATAAAAAGGGATAAAAGCATTAAACCCCCTATACTATACCACTTGTTGCACTTTGCCCCCTGTTCTTTTATTTTTTGCGACTTGCCCCCTATACTATGGATAAATAAGCACTTTGCTCCCTGAGTCACTTTTTCACTATTGGATTTGAATACGTGTCAACATTTTTTGCCGTTGGATTTGGATAGGGGGCAAAGTGCTTATTTATCCATAGTACAGGGGCAAGTCGCAAAAAATAAAAGGACAGGGGGCAAAGTGCAATAGGTGGTATAGTATAGGGGGTTTAACGCTATTATCCCTAATAAAAATTATTATTATTATTATTATTATTATTATTATTATTATTATTATTATTATTATTATTATTATTATTACATAAAGAAAACTTTATCAAAAGAGCAATGAAGTTGGAGAGTTGCAATATGAAACCATTCAATTTGATACTTAAAAGGTAGAAGAAAAACTCCGAAAATATTAGAACTATTTTAAATTAATGTAAAAACTAGAACATGAACTGAAATCACATTAGAAATAGTAATATTTACTACATCAAATCTTCAAACTCATTTAGTATATCAACCATTCGAACAAAAAGAAAAATAAAAAGCAAAACAAAATCTTAACAAAAAGAAAAACAATCGTGAAGCCGATCGTAACAATATTATGATGTTGATGCAATTCTTACACTGACTAGATCATATTTAGTGAACTGATGATGATTCTGGATAATTCTGAAAAGAGGAAAAAGGGTTTTGCTTTGACTTGACGTGAAAGTCTAAAAAAGCCGTATTTTTTTTGTTCAAGAAATATTGCACTTTCTTTTAAAATTGAAGTGAGATTCTCTTCTTGCCCTCAATTGGTTAAGTAATTTCATTTTCTTAATTCACATCAGAAAAGCATATGTTTTTTAAGTAAAGCGCAAAAGGCGTAAAAGGTGCGCACAGGGCGTAAGCCTTGACAAAAAGGCGTACGCCTTTTGACATTTACGCCTTTTCTAGTGCCTCAGGGCATTTTAGGTGAAATTTGCCCCACGGAGAACCTCAAGGCGCGTCTCAAAAGCGCCTTTGAAAACACTAGTGTGTATGCATAAAGTCATCGAAACTATGGATATTTTTTATTTGGTATGAAACATGTATATTCTTAACAATTAGTTTACTTCTAAACATTAATTTTGTGATTTAAGTATAATTTTTATCTAAATTAGTTTCGTAAAACTTTAAATAGTCAATGAAAATGGGAAATAAATAAAATCACACAATTATTTGTTTTATAGAATATTTTTATATTTTTATCATTAACTAAATTTATGTTTCAAAAATATTATATGATATAAAATCTCTAAAAGTAAAGAAATCTAGGCCCAACCAGGATACAAGATAGTTAACTAAACCACATTTTATAGTCTTGGTGACATCAATTTTGTCACGTTTTCCCAAAAGCACCTATATTAAATTTTTTATATTATTATAGCCAGGGGTTTTAATAGATGAGAATTCTTTCTCTTAGACCCTGGTAAGTATTTTTCCAACTAAATCCCATTTTTCCTTTCCCACGACACAGTTTTCCCACTTAAATTGCAAAACATCCAAGATTCTCATGTGCTACAAAATGGTCACCCCAAAATCTAAAAACATTTGGATATTCCACTCAAAAGAAATATTCATTTGATAAATTATAAGAAAAACAATGAATACATGATCGAGATTAATCATTTTGTAAAAAGAAAAAATCTCCAATAAGACAAAAGTAGATGTGAGTTGCGCAGGTGTATAATGTATCTTTTTCTTGAATAAAAAATAGATAGATAATTCTAAAGTTTTTTTTATTATGTTGTCAATATTATTGTCATCAATGCAAATTAAGGTCTAGTGAACATTAACATGATAGTATCGTTCATTACGTGCAGAAATTTCTTCTATGTCGTGAGAGTCAACAAAGTGCACCACAAGGCTGACGTTGTCCTGGAAAATCCTATCATACACAAGGCATGCTTTTGGCATTGAGAGTGTGGTTTTAGGTCTTTTACTCCGAAATCAAGGATTCCAGGTATTGTTCCATAGTTTGGTAACTAGAACTTATATCCAAATTAGGCAATTATATCATAAACAATAATTCAACAAAACTTCATAAACTTATATAGTACGACTAATGTGCTAAGTACGATTGTCACTATAACTTTGGTGAATTGTTTAATGGGATAAAAGCGTCAAACCCCCTGTACTACAGGAGGTGTAATGATTTGCCCCCTGAACTTTTTTTTGGGCAACAAGCCCCCTGTACTAGGGATAAATAAGACTTTTTGCCCCCTGATCAAATTTCCGGCAAATTTTCGCCAGAGTTTGAAGCGTGACCATGAGGGTTCATTACTATTTAACCTCAAACTCAATAAAATTCCCGATTTTCACTTCGATTTTTGTTATAACTTAATTTTCAAACCTTAGTTTAAATTATCAAAATTTAAGGTTCGGAAATTAAAAAAATATAACAAAAATTGAAGTTAAAAAGGGCATTTTATTGAAACTGAGGTTAAATAGTGATGAACCATCATGTTCACGTTTCAAATTCTGGCGAAAATTTGCCGGAAATTTGATCAGGGGCAAATTAATTTTTCGAGTCAATAGTTGAGGGGGCAAAGTGCTTATTTATCCATAGTACAGGGGGCTTGTTGCCAAAAAAAAGAGTTCAGGGGGCAAATCGCTACACCGCCTATAGTGTAAGGGGTTTGACGCTTTTATCCCTTGTTTAATTGAATTCACACGTGCGTCGCACGTGCCCAACAACTAGACTTTAGAACAAAGCAACATGATCTTTATATGAATAGCATACTTGTTGACATATGTAATAGTAATCATGCTAAGTTCTCCTCAATGATAACGTAACTCAATAAGGGTATTTAAGACATTTCTATGATTATTACTTCAATATAAGTTTGATAATTATGGCACATCAAACTGAAACATTTCTCCTTATCCTTACATGGTAAAGATAATTACCTTTTTTTTAACTCACAAAAACAATCAATTTCATTACCTCCTAAAAATGAGTTGTTTCTCTTTCTCCTTGTACTTTATTAAAATGTTCGTTAGATGTGGAGAGTTCAAAGAAAACTAACAGTATTGTAAAGAAGATATGGTTCGGCTTTGTTTATTATGGGCTGGAATTTCTTCTATGTCGTAGAGTCAACAAAGTGTAATACAACGAATGGCGTTGCTATGGACATCCCTATCACACACACGGCATGCTATCAACTTTAATTATAACTAGATGAAAATTTATAG
The DNA here is from genome assembly GCA_946800315.1 of Misopates orontium. Classification (NCBI taxonomy): domain Eukaryota; kingdom Viridiplantae; phylum Streptophyta; class Magnoliopsida; order Lamiales; family Plantaginaceae; genus Misopates; species Misopates orontium. Next base: position 10,360,442 of record OX326949.1, read on the forward strand.
CACAAAAACTACAACAAATCTTCTTAGTATGATTATTGATATTACAAGGCCCAAATCTAGTGATAGGACTGTTACGGCCACACATGGCAGAACTTTAAGTTTACTAAACTTCCAATTCCAAATAGTAAATTTGGGATTGAGATTTAATATTTAAATTAATATACGCTAATGTTTAATCTATTATATAAGATATCGTCCTCTTTTTAAAAAAATGAATAGGGCGTTAACTAATTTTGCCTAATTTTAGAAGAAGATATTACAAGTCTAGACTTTAGAATGAAGCAACATGATCTTATTAGATGTGAGTTGCGCGAGGTATGATGTGTCTCTTTTTAGAATAGAAATTAGTTAGACAACTCTATAATATATTTTTTGTATTATGTTGTCGATATTATTGTCGTCAATGCAAATTAATGTCTAGTAAACATCAACATGATAGCTTCATTCATTAGTTGCTAAAATTTCTTCTATGTCTTGAGAGTCGTCAAAGTGTAGCACACGGCTGACATTGTCGAGGAAAATCCTGTCATACACAAGGCATGCATACCTTTGGCATTCAGAGTGTGGTTTTAGGTCTTTAACTTAGAAATTCAAGTATTGCTCCATAATTTGGTAACTAGAATTTGTATCCAAATTAATTAGGCAATTTTATCAATAACAATAATTCGACAAAACTTTAAAACTAATACAATACGACAAATGTGCTTAGTGCGATTGTCACTGTCAACTTTGGTGAATTGTTTTAATTGAATTGACACGTGTGTAGCACGTGTGCAACCACTAGACTTAATAATAAAAATATGATATTTATATGAGTAGCGTACGTGTCAACATATGTAATGGTAATCATGTGTAGTTCTCCGCATGGCAGTTTCTCCTCAATTATAACGTTACTCAGTAAGCATATTTATGAAATTTCTATTATTATTGTTTACAGATAAATCTGATTATTGTGGCTCCTCGAAATTAAACATTTCTCCTTATTCTTACAAGGTACAGATAACTACTTGTTTTAACTCACAAAAAAATCAATTTCATTACCTCCTAAAAATGAGATGTTGCTCTTTCTCCGTATACTTGATTAAATTGTTCGTAAGATGTCGAGAGTTCAAAGAAAACTGACACTAATGTAAAGAAGCTAGGGTTCGGCTTTGTTTATAATGGGCTGAAATTTCTTCTGTGTCGTGAGAGTCAACAAATTGTAATACAAAGGATGGCGTTGCTAGGGACAACCCTATGACACACACGGCAAGACATCAGGATTGACGGTGTGGTTGTAGGTCATTTACTCTCATTTTCACATTGTTCCACATCAGGCAGTGGTATCATTAATATTAATTAGATAAAATTGTATAGCCTAAACAATACAACAAATGTTTTTAGTATGATTATCGAAGTCAATTTAATGAATTGTTTTAATTATGACACTAAGTTATAACTTAGACCAATAATTACTTGATAAGTGGTTGTATCTGTTAAAATTGTGTGATGTAAAGATAATATATATTTACTATGGACCTGCATTAGGAGGCACATAATTTGGTGACTGGATATAGGGGAGTGGAGCTCATTATTACAAAGGGTGGAACTTCATTTTGTCGTTCTTGAAGTATTCCTACAGAGGAAGACATTATTATGCCCAAATCTTGTGATATGGCTGTTATGGTCACAGAACTTTAAATATATTAAGTTTCAAAATTCAAAATAGTAAATTGGGTATTGAAATTTAATATTTGTATTAATATATACCAATGGTTAATTTATTATACAAGATATCGTCCTCCTTTTAAAAAAAAATGAATTTTAGGGCGTTACTTAAATATTACCTAATTTTCTTTATAGAATAGTAGATATTATAATTTTGCAATGACCATGCATCTAAAAATTGCTGTAGTTTTTTAGAGCGTGAATTGATCTTTTAGATCTTACTATGAACTACAATTTTTTAAGTGCATGCATAAAGAAATCGAAAAAGTGGATTATTTTATTAGTTATGAAACATGTCTAATTAACAATTAATATACTTTTAAACATGAATTGTGAAAATAAGTATAATTTAGATAATACTTGGAAATTCCAATCAAAAGAATAATAATAATATGAGAAATTATAAGAAAAAAATGAATACATATGATCGAGATTAATCATTTTGTGAAAGAGAAAATCTCAATAAGAAAAAGAATAAATATATATGAGTTGCGCCGGTGTATAATTTGTCTTTTTCTAGAATAGAAATTAGTTAGATAATTCTATGGTTGTTTGTATAATGTCGCCGATATTATTGTCATCAATGCGAATTAAGGTCTAGTAAACATCAACGTGATAGCTTCTTTCAGGAGTTGCTGAAATTTCTTCTATGTCTTGAGAGTCATCAAAATGTAGCACAAGGCTGACGTTGTCGTGGAAAATCCTATCATACGCAAGGCATGCCACTGGCATTCAGAGTGTGATTTAAGGTCTTATACTTGGAATTTCAGGTATCGTTCAGTATTATGGTAAGTAGAATTTGTATCCAAATTAGGCAATTATATTATTAACAATAATTCGACAAAACTTAGTAACTTATACAATACCACAAATGTACTTAGTGCGACTGTCACTGTCAACTTTGGTGAATTGTTTTAGTTGAATTGACACATGTGTAGCACGTGCCAACAACTAGACTTAATAATAAAGACATTAACATTATATGAGTAGCATACATGTCAACATATGTTATAGTAATCATGTTTAGTTCTCCACATGCCAGTATCTCCTCATTATAACGTTCCTCAGTAAGCGTATTTATGACATTTCTATTATTATTACTTCAATATAAATTTGATTATTGTGGCTCGTCAAACTTAAGCATTTTTCCTTATTCTTACAAGGTGACGATAACCACCCTTTTTTAACTCAAAAAAAAAATCAATTTCATTCCCTTCTACAAATGAGATGTAGCTCTTTCTCCTTATACTTGATTAAAATGTTCTTAACATGTGGAGATTTCAAAGAAAACTGATACTATTGTAAACAAGCTAATCTTCGGTTTTGTTTAATATGGGATGGAAGTTATTCTATCTCGAGAATGTAAACAAACGGTAAAACAAAGGATGGTGTTGCCATGAACAACCCTATGACACATACGGCATGCCATCAACATTGATTGTGTGGTCGTAGGTCCTATCCTCTAATTTTCATATTGTTCCATATCTGGAAGTGGTATCATCCAAAATAATTAGATGAAATTTTAAGGCATAAACAATACAACAAACTCGCTTACTACGATTATCGATGTAAATTTTAATGATTCTCTTATATGTGACACTAAGCTGAAACTAGACCAATAATTACTTGATAAGTGGTTGTATCTATTAAAACTGTGTGATGTAAATATAATGTAGTAAATGTGGACCTCCACTACGAGGCCCATAATTTAGTGACTGGATATGGCAGAGGTGAGGCCGATTATTACAAAGGGTGGAACTTCAGTTTGTTATTGTTGAAGTGTTTCTAACAAGAAGACGTTACAAGGCCCGAATCTAGTGATATGGTTGTTACAGTCACATATGACAGAACTTTAAATATATTCAATTTCAAAATTCAAAATAGTAAACTAGGGATTGAAATTTAGTAGTCAAATTAATATATACCAATCTTTAACTTAGTATACAAGATAACGTCCTCCTTTTAAAAAAATGAACTTTAGTGCGTTAATTTAGTTTTATCTGAAAAACAAATTTAGAATAATAGATGTTATAATTTTACAATGAACATGCAACTAAAATTAGCTTGAACTTTTTTAATGCAAGAATTGATCTTTGAAATCTCATTAAGAACTACGAATTTTTGTGTGTATGTATAAAGTTATTGAAAAATGAATATATTTTATTGGTCATGAAACGTGTATTCTTCCCGATTAGTATACTTTTAAATACTAATTTTGTGAATTTAAATATATTATTTTATCTTAATTTGTTTCGCAAAACATAAAATATTCTATTAGTATGGGCAATAAATTAAATTATACAATTATTCGTTTTATTGAAATACTTTTATCATAAACTACAAATTTATTTTAAAAATACTATAAGATATAAAATCTTTAAAAAAAAATAAATCAAGTCCCAACCAAGATACAAAAGGCTCACCTAAATCCTGTTTATAGTCTTGGTAACATCAACTTTTGTCTCGTTTTCCCAAAAACACGTATCATAAATGTCTTATATAATTATAGCCATGAGTTCCGATAGATGAAAATCTTGTTTGTACACCCTATTATGATACCTACTCTAGGTAAGTAACTGCTTTTCCAACTTAATCTCACTTTTCCTTTCCCACTGCAAAGTTCTCCCACTGAAATTGCACAACTGCCAAGCTTTTTATGTCCTATAAAATGGTCGTCCTAAAATCTAAATACATTTGAATATCCCAATCAAAATAATAGTAATTGGAAAACTTATAAGAAAAAGAATTAAGACATGATTGAGAGTAATCATTTTGTAAAAAGAGAAAACCTCTAATAAGACAAAAATACATGTGAGTTATACGGGTGTAAAATGTGTTTTTTTCTTGAATAGAAATTAGTTAGATACTTTTATAGTTCTTTGTATTATGTCGTCGATATTATTTTCATAAATGCAAATTAAGATCTAGTAAACGTACCCATGATAGCTTTATTCATTAGGTGCTGAAATATCTTCTATGTTGTGAGAGTCAACAAAGTGCGGCACAAGGCTGACGTTGTCGTGGAAAATCCTATAGTACACAAGGCATCCATTTTATATTGAGAGTGTGGTTTTAGATCTTCTACTTGGAATTTTAGGTATTGTTCCATATTATGGTAACTACAAGTTATATCCAAATTAGGCAATTTTATCATTAACAAACTTTATAACTTATACAATACGAAAAATGTGCTTAGTGTGATTTTCACTATAACCTTTGGTGAGTTCTTTTAATTGAATTGACACGTGAGTAGCACGTGCCCAATGCCTAGACTTTAAAATAAAGCAACATGATCTTTATATGAATAGCATACATGTGAACATACGTAATAGTCATAATGCTTAGTTGTCCGTGTGCCAGTCTCTCGTCAATTATAACGCAACTGAGTAAGTTCATTTATGACATTTCTATTATTATTACTTCAATATAAATTTGATTATTGTAGCTCATGAAACTTAAACATTTCTCCTTATTAGTACAAGGTAACAGTAACTACCTTTTTTTTTAACTCACCACAAAATCAATTTCATTACCTTCTAAAAATAGAACGTTGCTCTTTCTCCTTATACTTGATTAAAATGTTCGTAAGATGTGAAGAGTTCAATTATAACTAACAAAATCGTAAAGAAGCTAGGTTATGCTTTTTTTATTACGGCTGGAATTTTTTCTATGTCGTGAGAGTCAAGAAAGTGTACCACAAGGGATCGCGTTGCCATGGACAACCCTAACACACACGGCATGCCATCAACATTGATGGTGTGGTTGTAGGTCCTTTCCTTGGATTTTCATATTGTTCCATATCCGGCAATGGTATCATTAGTAATAATTAGATGAGATTTTAAAGGCTAAACAATACAAAAAATTTGCTTTGTATGATTATCCATATCAATTTTAATAAAATGTTTTAATTGTAATACTAAGCTGAAACTTGGACCAATAATTATCCAATAAGTAGTTGTATCTATGATAACTTTGTGATGTAAAGATAATGTAGTAACTATAAACATGCATTACGTGGCCCATAATTTAGTGACTGGATATGGCAGGGGAGGGGGCCCATTATTACAAAGGGTGGAACTTTAGTTTGTCGGGCTTGAAGTGTTCCTACAGAAGAAGACATTACAAGGCCCTAATCTAGTGATATGGATGCTGCAGTCACCCTCTGCATAACTCAGAATATCTTAAATTTCAAAATTCAAAATTGCAAACTGGGGATTGAAATTGAATATTTAAATTAATATATACCAATGTTTAATTGATCATACAATATATCGTCCTCCTTTGAAAGAAAATGAATTTTAAGGCGTTAATTGAGTTTTACCTAAATCTTTGTTTAGAATAGTAGATGTTATGATTTTTCAATGAACATGCAACTCAAAATTGCTTTATTTTTTTAGAGCATGATTTGATCTTTTAGATCTTACTAAGAACTACCAATTATTTTGTCTATCCATAATATTATTGAAAAAATATGTATTTTTATGTGTAAATGAAACATATATTCCTAACAACTAGTATACTTTTCAACAATTAATTTTGTGAATATTAATTTCAAAATAAATAAATCTAGTCCCAACAAGGATACATAATGCTTAACTAAATCACACTTATAGTCTTGGAGACATCAATTTTGTCACATTTTCCCAAAAACACGTTCAATACATGTTTCATACAATTATAGCCACGAGTTCCAATAGATGAGAATTCTTGCTTGTAGACCATATTATGATACCAACTATAGCTAAATAAGTGCTTTTTGAACTTAATCTCACTTTTCCTTCCCCACAGCAAAGTTTTCCTACTGAAATTGTACAACAACCAAGCTTTTGATGTGCTACAAAATGGTCATCCTAAAATCTAAATATAATTAGAATATTCCAATCAAAGAATAGTAATTATAGGAATTATAAGAAAAACAATGAATACATCATTGAGATTAATCATTTTGTAAAAAGAAAAAATCTCTAATAAGACAAAAATAGATGTGAGTTACACGGGTGTGAAATGTGTTTTTTTCTAGAACAAGAATTAGTTAGATAATTCTATAGTTGTTTGTATTATGTCGGCAAGATTATTATCATCAATGCAAAGTATGGTCTAGTAAGCATCAACCTGATAGCTTCGTTCAATAGGTGCTAAAATTTCTTCTGTGTCCTGGTAGTCAACAAAGTGCAACACAAGGTTGAAGTTGTCGTGGAAAATCCTATCATACACAAGGCATGCCTTTGGCATTGAGAGTGTGGTTTTAGGTCTTTAACTTGGAATTTCAAGTATTGCTCCATAATTTGGTAACTAGAATTTATATCCAAATTAGGCAATTATATCATTAACAATAATTCGACAAAATTTGATAAGTTATACGGTACAACAATGTGCTTAGAGTGATTCACTGGCAACTTTGGTGTATTGTTTTAATTGAATTCACACGTGCGTAGCACGTGCCTAACATCTAGACTTTAGAATAAAGCAAGATGATCTTTCTGTGAATAGCATACATGTCGACATATGTAATAGTCATAATGCTTAGTTGTTCTTGTTTCAGTGTATCCACAATTATAACGTAGCTATAGTAAGGGTATTTATGACATTCCTAGTATTACCTCAGTATCATTACCTTCTAAAAATGAGATGTTTCCCTTTCTCCTTATACTTGACTAAAATGTTCGTAAGATGTGGAGAGTTCAATGATAACTTACACTATTGTAAGGAAGCTAAGGTTCTGCTTTGTTTACTATGGGCTGGAATTTCTTCTATGTCGTGAGAGTCAAGAAAGCGTAGCACAAAGGATGGTGTTGCCATGGACAACCCTATGACACACACGGCATGCTATCAGTACTGATAATGTGGTTGTAGGTCCTTTCCTTCGATTTTCGGATTGTTCCATTTTCGGCAATGGTATCATTAATAATAATTAGATGAAATTTTATAGACAATACGAAGAAATTTTATTGATGTCACTTTTAATGAATTGTTGTAATTGTGACACTAAGCTGAAACTTAACCCAATAATTACGTGATAGTGGTTGTATCTATTAAAACTGTGTGATGTAATAGTAACTATAAACCTTCATTACGAAGACAATAGTTTAGTGACTGGATATGGCGGGGTTGGGCCCATTATTTCAAAGGGTGGACCTTCAATTTGTCGTGCTTGAAGTGTTCCTACAAAAGAAGACATTACAAGGCCCTAATCTAGTGATACGGGCGTTATGGTCACACTTTGCAGAACTTTAAATATGTTAAATTTCAAAATTCAAATAATAAATTAGGGATTGAAATTTAATATTTAAATTAATATATACCAATGTTTAATTGATTATACAGGATATCATCCTCCTTTGAAAAGAAAATGAATTTTAGGGCGTTAATTGAGTTTTACGTAAATTTTTGTTTAGAATAGTAGATGTTATAATTTTGCAATGAACATGCAACTCAAAATTGCTTCAATTTTTTAGAGCATGAATCGGTCTTTGAGATCTAACTAAGAACTAAAAATTATTTTGTCTACGCATAAAATTATTGAAAAAATGGATCTTTTATTTGTTATGAAACATGTATTCTTACCAATTAGTATACTTTTAAACGTTAATTTTGTGAATTTAAGTGTATTAACTTATCTAAATTAATTTCGTAAAACTTAACATATTCAATTAGAATGGGAAATAAATTAAATCATACAATTCTTTGTTTTATAGAAATACTTTTATATTTTTATCATGAACTACAATTTTATTTTAAAAATATTATAAGTTATAAAATCTTTAAAAATAAATAAATCTAATCCCAACTAGGATACGAAATGCTTAACTAAATCAGATTTGTAGTCTTGGGGACATCAGTGTTGTCACGTTTTCACAAAAGGCACATATAGGAAGTGTTTTATATAAATATAGCCACAACCAGTCCTCGTCAAATTAATCCCGCTTTTCCTCTCTCACAGCAAAGTTTTCCCACTGAAAATGCAGAACAACCAAACTTTTGATGTGCAAAATGGTCATCCTAAAATCTAAATACATTTGAATATTTCAATCAATAGACTAGTTTTTTGAAAAGTTATAAGAAAAAAAAAAATCAATATATGATCGAGATTAAGCATTTTGTAAAAAAGAGAAAATCTCTAATAAGAAAGAAATAGATGTGAGTTATACGCAGGTGTAAGCTGTGAATTTTTCTAGAACATTAATTAGTTAGATAATTCTATAGTTGTTTGTATTATGCCATCCTGATTATTGTCATCAACGCAAATTAACGACTTGTAAACATCATCATGATAACTTTGTTGATTTGGTGCTAAAATTTCTTCTATGTCGTGAAAGTCAACAAAGTGCAACACAAGGCTGACGTTGTTGTGAAAAATCCTATCATACACAAGGCATGCCTTTGGCATTGAGAGTGCGGCTTTAGGTCTTTTACATGGAATTTCAGGTATTGTTCCACATTTTAGTGACTAGAGTTTGTATCCAAATTAGGCAATTTTATCATTAACAATAATTCAACAAAACTTTATAAGTTGTTAAATACGACAAATGTGCTTAGTGTGATTGTCACTGTCAACTTTGGGGAATTGTTTTAATTGATTTCACACACGTGCCTAACAGCTAGACTTTAGAATAAGCAAACATGATCTTTATATGAATAGCATACATGTAACATATGTAATAGTCACAATGCTTAGTTGTCTGCCTTCTAGTATATCCTGAATTATAACGGAACTCAATAAGGGCATTTATGACATTCCTATTATTATTACTGCAATATAAATATGGTATTTGTGGCTTTTCAAACTTAAACATTTCGCCTTATTCTTACAAGGTAACAAGAACTACCTTTTTTTTTTTGGAACTCACAGAAAAATCAATTTCATTACATTCTAAAAATGAGATGTTGCTCTTTCTCATTATACTTGATTAAAATGTTCGTAAGATGTGGAGAGTTCAATGATAACTGACAATATTGTAAAGAAGCTAGGGTTCTGCTTTGTTTATTATCGGCTGGAATTCCTTCTATGTCATGAGAGTCAAAAAAGTGAAGCACAAAGGATGGCGTTGCCATGGACAACCCTGTGACACACACGGCCTGCTATCAGTATTAATAGTGTGGTTGTAGGTCCTTTCCTTTGATTTTCAAATTGTTTCATTTCCGACAATGATATCATTCATAATAATTATATGAAATTTTATAGCCTAAACAATACAAAATAATTTGCTTAGTATGATTATCGATCTCACTTTTAATGAATTATTTTAATTGTGACACTAAGCTGAAACTTGGACCAATAATTCCCTAATAAGTGGTTGTATCTATTAAAACTGTCTGATGAAAAATATAATGTAGTAACTATAAATCTTCATTACGAAGCCAATAATTTAGCGACTGGATATGGTGGGGGTCGGGCCCATTATTACAAAGGGTGGAACATCAGTTTGTCGTGCGTGAAATGTTCATACAGAAGAAGACATTACAAGGCCCTAATCCAGTGACATGGATGTTACGGTCACACTTTGCAGAACTTTAAAAATCTTAAATTTCAAACTTCAAAATAGTAAATTGGGGGATAGAAATTCAATATTTAATTTAATAATACCAATGTTTAATAGATTATACAAGATCGTCCTCCTTTAAAAAAAAAAAAAATTGAATTTTAGGGCGTTAATTGAGTTTTACCTAATATTTTGTTTAAAATAGTAGATGTCATAATTTTGCAATGAACATGCAACTCAAAATTGCTTTAATCGGTTAGAGCAGGAATCGGTCTTTGACATCTTACTAAGAACTACCAGTTATTTGGTCTATGCATAAAATTGTTGAAAAAAATGGATATTCTTTATTTGCTATGAAAAATGTGTTCTTAACAATTAGTATACTTTTAAACATTAACTTTGTTTAAGTATTTTAATTTATCTATATTAGTTCCATAAAACTTAAAATCTTCAATTAGAATGCGAAATAAATTAAATCATACAATTATTTGTTTTATAGAAATACTTTTATACTTTTATCATGAACCACAATTTTATTTTAAGAATATTATGAGTTATAAAATCTTTAAAATAAATAAATCTAGTCCCAACCAAGACACAAAATGATTAACTAAATCAGATTTATAGTCTTGGTGACATCAATTTTGTCACGTTTTCACAAAAAACACATATATTAATTTTTTTGTATAATTATTCCAATTGATGAGAATTCTTTCTTGTATACCCTATTATGATACCTAAGCTAGCTAAGTAAGTGCTTTTCCAACTTAATCCCGCTTTTCCTTCTCCAACGCTAAGTTTTCACACTAGAGTTGCACAACAATCAAGCTTTTGATGTGCTACAAAGTGGCCATCCTAAAATCAAAATACATTTGAATACTCCAATCAAAGGACTAGTAATTTGAAAATTATAAGAAAAACAATGAATACATTATCGAGATGAATCATTTTGTAAAAAGAGAAAATCTCTAATAAGACAAAAAATAGACGTGAGTTACGCGAGTGTAAATGTATAGTTTTCTAGAACAAAAATTTGTTAGAGAATTCTATAGTCAACAAAGTGAAGCACAAGGCTGACATTGTCGTGGAAAAACATATCATGCACAAGGCATGCCTTTGGCATTGAGAGTGCGGATTCAGGTCTTTTACTTGGAATTTCAGGTATTGTTCCATATTTTGGTAACTAGAGTTTATATCCAAATTACACAATTATAACATTAACAATAATTCGACAAAACTTTATAACTTACAATACGACAAATGTGCTTAGTGTGATTTTCATTGTAAACGTTGGTGAATTGTTTTAAATGAACTCACATGTGCCTAGCACCTTCCTAACAGCTAGACTTTAGAATAATACAACAGATCTTTATATGAACCATGTGTAGAGTTGTCTAAGTCGTTCACTTTGATATATTATGCGCGTAAGTAGATGACTGAGACCGTTTTGTGAACCATATTTCTATCACGAAATTTTCGGAAATTGAGGCTCAACTCTTGCATTGCGTCATTTTGTATGTTCAATATTGGGTACATAGTCATCAAAATGAAGTCAAGATATAAATCAACATACTCTAGATATTATTTCAAAATTAAAATTTTGTTATTGGAAGCTCCCTGGTGTGATACATGCAATCAAGCTCGTAAATTCATTTAATTAGGTAGCTAACTTTATATACAATCTAATTTTATACCATCCTCTTGTATTGATTAATTTGATATTAAAATGTTTGAATAAAAATTTTTGTAATGTATGTAATCTCAAAAGTCATTTAGATGGTTAGCTCTAATATTATATGTAACTCATTTCAGTCATTAATTGATATTTATCTATTGCTTTTAGATCTTGATATACCTATTACAGAAAATTTATAGTTTTTTTAACTACCAATTATGAGTAATATGGATATTTACTAATTTTGAGTTTTACTGAGAGAATTTACTAATAAATAATATGAATTTATTTTCTAATAGTTAGAGATAACACATATGTCGCATTAACAATTTTACTCAAAAGATTGTGTGTGGTTTATAGTTCTATAAATTTATAATTCCATATTGAAAAGAAAACTATAATTTAGGTGTTATAGTGACAATTTATTAAGTAGGAATTTAAAATAAAATTAAAAATTGAGGTGAGAGAAGAAATATATGGAGGGAAAACTTCCCGCACTTTTCTTTTCTCTCATGTAACGAATTGAAATTATCACATAAAAAGTTCCGCACTGTGGCGAATCTAAATATCGTCCCTATAGTGTACATTTATGTGAAAACTTCAAATTTTACGTCATAAGAGACTAGGAAAAGAAAATGTCGGTTGTGATGAAACAAGATTTCGTCACATGGACAAAATTTTCTGCAGCGAAAGCAAATTTCGTCACTACAGCTCACGCTATTGCGACTATATTTTAGTTTGTCACAGAACGTCGTCACGAAAAGCAACTATTTTTGTAGTGATAATAGTCATCATGATTAGTTGTCCGCGTGCCAGTCTCTCCTCAATTATAATGTAACTCAGTAAAAGGTATTTATGAGATTTCTATTATTATTACTTCAATAATATAAATTTTATTATTGTGGCTCGGCAAACTTAAACAATTCTTCTTATTCTTACAAGGTAACGATAACTACCTTTTTTTAACTCACAACAAAATCAATTTCATTACCTTCTAAAAATGACATGTTGTTGTTTCTACTTTACTTGATTACTATGTTCGTAACATGTAGAGAGTTCAATGATAACTCATATTATTGTAGAGAAGCTACGGTTCTGCTATGTTTATTAAGGGCTGGAATTTCTTCTATGTCGTGAGAGCCAACAAATTATAGCACAAAAGATGGCGTTGCCATGGAAAACCCTATGCCACACACGGCATGCCATTAGCATTGATGGTGTGGTTGTAAGTCCTTTCCTTGGATTTTCATATTGTTCCATATTCGGCAGTTGTATCGTTGATTATAATTAGATGAAGTTTTATAGCCTATACAACAAGAAAAAATTGCTTAGTATGATTATGGATGTCAATTTTAATGAATTGTTTTAATTGTGACACTAAGTTGAAACTAAGACCTATAATTACATGTTAAGTGGTTGTATCTATTAAAACTGTATGATGTTAAGATAATATAGTAACATCCCACAACTTAGTGACGGGATATGGCAGGGGTTAGGCCCATTATTGCAAAGGTGGAACTTTAGTTTGTCGTGCTTGAAGTGTTCATACATAAGAAGACATTACAAGGCCCTAATCTAGTGATATGGATGTTACGGTAACACATTGTAGAACTTTAAATATAGTAAATTTTAAAATTCAAAACAGTAAATTGGGGATTGAAATTTAATATCTAAATTAATATATACTAGTTTTTAATTAATATTATACAAGATATTGTGCTCCTTTTAGTAGAAAATGAATTTTAGGGCGTTAATTGAGTATTTCCTAAATATTTTATAGTAGATTTTTACTTTGCAATAACATGAAACTCGAAATTGCTTTAATTGTTTAGACCATGAATCAATCTTTGAGTTCTTACTAAGAACTACCAATTATTTTGTCTATGCATAAAATTAGCGAAAAATGGATACTTTTATTTGTATTCTTAACAATTAGTAAACTTTCAAGCATTAAATTTGTGAATCTATGTACATTAATTTATCTATATTATTTTCGTAAAACTTAAAATATTCAATTAGAATGGGAAATAAATGAAATCATACAATTATTTGTTTTATAGAAATATTTTTATATTTTTATCATTAACTAAAGTTTCATTTCAAAAATATTATAAGATATAAAATCTGTAAAAATAATTAAATGTAGTCCCATCTAGGATACAAAATACTTAACTAAGTCACATTTATAGTCTTGGTGACATCAATTTTAAGTTTTCCCAGAAGCACCTATACTAAACGTTTTATATAATTATAGCCACGAGTTTCATTAGATGAGAATTCTTGCTTCTAGACCGTATTATGATACCTGCTTTAGCTAAGTCCTTTTCCAATTAAATCCCACGTTTCCTATCCCACCGCACAATTTTCCCATATAAATTGCAAAACAACCAAGCCTCTGATGTGTTACAAAATGGTCATCCTAAAATCCAAATATATTTGGATAGTCCAATCAAAAGAATAGTAATTTAATAATAATATGAGAAATAATGAATACATGATCGAGATTAATCATTTTATAAATAGAGAAAATCTCTAATAATTCAGTCAAACAATTCTTTTCCACCATTATTGTCTACGGTTGATGGCAGATTCTTTAATATGAACTGGTAAGCTAGAAAAGGAAAGATAGTGAAGACAGAAGCTACTGCGATGATTTTGATTCACATTCAGACTTATGGAAACACCATTTTGATTAATCCACATATAGTAACAAGAACAAGTGTGACTAATGTTGCTGGAGAAAAAATAAAAACAAAGCATACATAAACTCAACAACAACTATTATAGCAACTATCTTACTGAGAGGGGAATCCGATAGAGATAAACATAACCACTGGTTGCGTCATTCTCTTCATGAAGAGCTTAATAGGCCAAGTCCAGGAATCTTGAAACTTAAAATAATTGGTTATGGTCTGAAGATTTTGACACCATCAAATGAGAATTCAACTTTTTTGTACTTTAGGTACTTTGATGGTTTGTCATCGCCAAAGTTGCCTAATAGTCGTAATCAAAGTTACTTATTCAACATGGTGTGTATAATAAGTGTCATATGCAATAAAAGTTAATCTTAACCATAATAGTACATTGAACGTGTGCTGTCTAACATGAGATGTCTTTGTTATTGGCACGAGACACATGAACCCCTCAAAAGCATTAGATCATGGGCTAGGTTGAAAAACAAGTGTTTGTCATTGTCAATACTATCAATTATCATAGATCTATATATGAGAGCATACCAAAGTCCATATGAACAATCTCTCATTTGTAATTGAGCTTGAGCATACAATGCATGACTAAGGTAGATGCTCCAAAAGCAATATACTATATATGTCCAAGTTGATGGTGTTCTTGCTGTTGATGTGGTTTTCAAACCAAAAAAAACTTTCTTTGCTAAGGTAAACCATGAACTGGCATAGAAGGTTAAATCTAGGAGTTAAGATTTCATAACAAATGGATCTTATGTACAAAGCTTTGTAGTCTGGATTTATGGCAACTTGTTCTGGATCTTACATGGTAAAACCAACTGTGTGTTAGCTTTTGGTTCACCACAGTGTAAAAAGAATTTTTGGATTGACAACCACATCAACATTAGGAATGCCTTCAACCTTGTCATGGTACCTAGCCCTTGAGCACACACATTAGTCACTATCTTGGAATATATGGCTTACTTGCCTAAGCTTAATGGCAAATGGAAAACTATTCAGTTAGGCATCAATACACCCTCATCTCATATTTATAGCAACAATAATGTAGTTAACAAAGACAAACACTTTTTTTCATTGTATAAGAAACAAAGATAAGAAATGTACTCCCGATTAAGTTATCACACATAAGCATGATCTAGTGCCTTGGAGAGGTTCATGTGTCTCCTACCATCGACAAAGGTTCTGCTGTTAGGAATTGCTTATCAAATTTACCGCAATGGGTTGAGATTACCTTATGATGAAGATGACGTGGTATTAGAATTAACCATCGATGAAGAACTGTTTAATGAAAGATTCTGATTAAGGTTGTTATATCGTTTATGTGAGAGCAAGCTGTCAAGATACATGAAGTTATGTACAAAAACTGGCTTCTCATTTACGATAAATTCATTCTAGGCTATCAGAATGATCACACTAGGGCCAGTAATGTCGAATTTAAGATACTTAGACTTGTCATAATAGGCTTTCTTGAAGAGAATAACTAAACTGATGCAGCAATCTTATCTCCTATGATTGTCTTTCTAAATAAGATGGTTGCAATAGCAATTGACGTTGAGTTCATGTATGCTTTGATTTTTTTCCTGCTATATAACTCACTTTTGTTGCTGGTCTTCTATGTGGATTGACCAAAAGAGGGTTTCATTTTGTTCTTTTTTACGGAGAAAGAAAACTTATTTGATTGGAAAGTTCATTGTCAAACTCATCATTCTTAATTCGTCTAATAACACTATTTTCTTTAATAGGGAATCTATCACCAACAAAATTCTCCTCGCCAAAAATGGTTATTGCGGCTCTAGCTATTGAAATGGCAATCTCCTTTCTACTTAGAGATGGTGACCACGTGCCTTTGTCACTAAAGGATAGATGATCAGGCATGATTTGGAGTTCAAAAAAAAAATCCTAATAATTACACCATTTTCATAGTTTACAAAGTAGGCTACACAACATCTCAGTATGAACCTATAGCTAGATCGAGTGACAGATGATGATTGAAGACAAAAGGTGTATTAGCCAGGGCATTCAAATCTAATGTGCACACAGCTGCAGCCATGCACTGATTAGGAAGGACACGTAGTTAAGTATAAAAATTGATGGATGGCGAAGCCAGAAGCCCACAAAGGCAACAAATCAATGTGATGACGGTGAATTGGTCGGGTATACAGGCAGTGGAGGTGGCTAGGATTTTCTACGGGACTTCTGTTGTAAATCATTTAAAAAAAAAAAAACCGTGGTGACACTGCCGTAGCTGCCTAAGGGTGTTATCATCCTGGCAATGGTTAGGCTTGTCCCAGTGTCATTTAACATAA
Source organism: Misopates orontium (assembly GCA_946800315.1). Taxonomy (NCBI): domain Eukaryota; kingdom Viridiplantae; phylum Streptophyta; class Magnoliopsida; order Lamiales; family Plantaginaceae; genus Misopates; species Misopates orontium. The sequence continues at coordinate 10,377,315 of OX326949.1, forward strand.
GTTCCACTCCCATGATAGGTAGAATTGTTGGATTGGATGTTCGGTGTACTCATCTAGTAATAGGGTAATATAACTGCAAGATATGGTGCATAACTCTAATACTCAAACGACCTAAATACTCATACCACTATTAGACGATATCAAGTCTGACATGCTAAAACCATATTCACGGTTGAAGTTCAAGCTAATAAACTTAAACAAATTGGTTTAAGTGCTAAGAGGTGAAGACTGTATATAACAACAAGTTAGTTTCATAGAGGGGGCTTTATTTAACAGAAATAGAAATCCATGAAAACAAGACTGAAAATAACTGAACTTTAACTCAGATAACTTACTTATATTTGCAAAGAACCTTACATCTAAGTACTCTATCATGCACATAAAAACCAGGCATTACCATGATCTTTGCTTGGCTAGGACATTGTGATCTTTGCCGGTCCATGAACACGTCCTCCATGTACTGCTGTTCAAAAGGTTGATCTTGGTCAACTCTTAAAATACTCAACGGTGGATCAAAGGAAAATGCAAGCAAATGGAGCAGCCATATGCACTTTGCAGTCACAAAAAATGCTTGAAGAAGCTGCTCCGGCCACGGTCTAGTCCACCCCAGAGTCGCTATAATGCCACTCATTTTCTGATCACAAAACTTGCTAAATTCTTCACTGTAGTACTTGGTCCCTTTGCTCAGTACCTCATTCCAACTCAGATTTCTCAATGCAACAAAGGACTGGAATCGTGTCTGGCGATCTTGTTGAGGGTCCAAGAGATTTGGGGCACCATTTTTCTGGAAGACACAGTTCTCAAAGTCTTGGTAGAGTAATTGGTTGATGATGGCTTCCAAATGGTATAGAACTGGCTTCGAGCGTTTTGAGTTTAGAGAAAGCTTATATGGTTGAAGTAACAGGTTCAATTTATCCGTTAGGGCACAGTCAGTTCCTTGGACTTGTCCTAACAGAATCTTGCAGAATTGTTTAACTGATAATCTTGATTCCGATACAATTTGCAAGAAGCTCTCGACCATTGCATCATCATTCACATGCATCAAATTATCTGAATTTCCATCAATTGACTTCCCTCTTACTGGAATATTTCTCAGCATTTTAGCCGGCTGAGAACTCGTCTCTTGTACAGTTTGTCTTAAGGCCTTCTTCAGTTCTTCGCAGTACGTCTCCAAATACTCCAGCTTTTGCCGTAGCTCCCCTAACGATGATTTCATTTCTGAAACCTCACTCAAGGCAGCATCTCTACTCTCCAGTGCTCCCATTAGTTCTTTCTTTAGTGTCTCAACAGACACAAGCCCCGCGTTTTTAAGTACGTTAGACCTCTCATCTGAATTTGGATGAGTTGGAGAGTTTTCGCTCTTGTTCTTCTTCTTCAGCCGGGGGAAAAGCCAAGAAAAACGCGACCCTTTATTCCTCGGTTGCGAATGAAGAGAAGTGTGCGAATCAGTCATCGGCACAATAATATTCGACCTCCGGATATTCTTGGCAAGACGATCTGATTCACTAGCTATTACAGCAGACTTGCATCTATTGGAAGATGATATTGAACTCATATCCCCCAAGCTATTTCTCCTGGACCTGGTATAATCAGGCCTCGGAGATGCACGACATGGGGAAATATTTCGAGCGTAAGAGCCCGTTACTGAATATTGATCTTCTGCAGGACTCAAATGCCACCCCAAGTTTATCAACTCGGATGGCAGCTCTTTTCTTGAAGAGGCAGTGAATGTTCTGTAATCTGATAAAATGGTTTCATTTGTTTTTCTCTCATTTGAGTTGTAAATTCCCCAACTTTCCGAGTGGTTTCGATTCTCCGAAAAGAATTGCTGGTACCCCGGGAGTGGTTCATCTTCATAACTCTGTTTTAACATAAATTTCAAAGCTGTGAATGAACATGGTTTGGCTAACATAAGTCATTCAACGTACCGATATCGAATCGAATAAGCATGAACATTGAAGTCCATCCCATGTAGAAGTAAAGAGTTAATCATCATAAAGACTCAATCACTTTAACAAATTATGAAAACAATAAACACTGTGATGAATGATAGTGTACACTTACTGGGGTGAAAACAGGGTAATCTTGAGCAGAAAAGCTCGGTGCACGGCGAGAAACAGGGGAAACAGAGTGTGACTTAACGTTGGCAGGGCTTTTATTCCCCTGTTGCATAAGTGCAGCATGAACCGCTCTCAGCTCCATTGATTTGGCAATGGCCGCTTCAATATCTTGCTTTTTAGTACTGTCGTATTGGTTCACATTTTCTTTGTAAATTGTTGCCATTATCAGAGAAAAAAAAGAAAAGAAACAGAGCAAAAGTATAGAAAAGCACACAGATGAAGAAAAGAACAAAAAGGAGGAATGTGAGCGGGTTACATATCCAACGGCTGGAAATGAGGTTAATAGATATTATAGAATCCAGACAGACAATGATTCTGCAGAGCAGAGTAGAAATATATAGAGGAGAATGGATATACATACATAATATTGTAGGGTAAAATGCATCAATAAATAAATATTTCTCTGTGTTTGTCATTTCTCAGTAAGTAAAATTGTTTTTTGTCTTAGCTACTGCATGTGAATTAGTGGGAGAGAGAGAGAGAGAGAGACAGGGCAAGTTTGTCCATAGGATATTTGTAACTTGGGATAATTACAGCTACACCTCCTGAGGTTTGGTTTAATTACACATACCTCCCCTATGGTTTGCAAAATTACAGAGACCTCCCCTGAGGTTTGAAAAATACAGGGACCTCCCCTCTAAAATTAAGGGTTGTTTGGGGTGTCATTTTTATATTATTATGCTTTATTACACTTACACCCCTAAATTTTGGTATATCTACAAAAGAAATCTTTGATATTTGAAAAATATAAAAAATACTCCAAATAATTTTCAAAACTATTATATTACTAACTAGAGATATACAAATTATTTAAATTAAAATTTAAAATTTAATCCAAATATTCTTATTTTATAAAATACTTAATTTCTTATTTTTGTTTCTCGTTTTAATTTTTTGTTTATGTTTTACTCTTAATAGTCTCATGAATTTCACCACAGTTCCATATTAATACTATTACCATCGTGACCACAGAATTTTCAACTTATCACAACAAAAAAGTAAGCATTTGGTAAAAGAATAATATCTTCCCCTGATCTCCAAAAAAAAATAAGACATGAAATATAAAACTCAATTCCAATATTTTCACCTTCTTAATGAAAATTCAAAAAACAAACAGCAAAAATAATCAAGATTTTCACAACACATTTTAAGAAATAAAGAATGATGACAAAATTACCAATAATAGTGACAAGAGAATTATCATCATTGGATGTACGTGGTTATTGGTTTCAGAAAACAAGTTTTGTTGAACTTTTTGACAAAGCAAGCAAGCTAAAATGCGTTGCCTTTACTGCACCTTCCAATTGTTTAGAGTTTACTTTTTTTTCCAATATTCTGCAACCAAATTTCAGTGGTTATCTTCTTTTATTGCTAAAATGATCGGTAGGTTACAATTGCAACTAGAAAGACAAAAGATAGTTTTAGTTGAGTTTGGACGGAGATTTGCTTGAGAAATTAAAATATGAAAAAAAAGCCTAAAAGTTAAATGTTTTGATTCAAAAATGTATTTTGGATTAAAATTTTAAATTTATATCAAATTTCAAATTTTAATTTAAACATTTATTTTGAGTGAGAAAAGAAATAAATTGTGTAATTAAGACATAATTGATTGATGTTTCTTAGTGATTAATTAAAAAAATATGATTTTGAAAAAAATAATTTAAATAATTTTTATATCATTAGTTAGTAAAATATAGTAGTTTTGAAAATTATTTGGAGTGTTTTTTATATTTTTCAAATATCAAAGATTACTTTTATAGATATACCAAACTTTAGGGATGTAAGTGTAATAAAGCATAATAATATAAAAATGACACCCCAAACAACCCTTAATTTTAGAGGGAGGTCCCTGTAATTTCTCAAACCTCAAGGGAGGTCTCCGTAATTTTGCAAACCACAGGGGAGGTATGTGTAATTACACCAAACCTCAGGGGGTCTAGCTGTAATTATCCCTTGTAACTTTACTCAAATTCTTATGAGGTAATATTGTCCTGTCATTTTCAGTATAAAAAGATATAATTATTATTGTTATATGAGCAAGACTTATCTCATTAATTGTTTAATCATTCACCGCTTTGCATAACGTAGCATACCATTTTTCAGAGTTTATAAAATCAAAAGAGGGTTTTAGACAATTAACAAACTACAAGGAAGTTTCATGAAAGTTTTCGAGACCATAAGAGAAGTTTAGGTTGATGCCTCGGTGATTTTGTTTAAAATAAGACTTTTATAACTCTAGTTTATATATTGTTAAGAATTTATAATTATATTAAAATTTGTATATATATTAAAATTTTAGTTATTAAACTTAGACGGGGAAGTCGTTTTCCTTGTACATACATTCTTTCTCTTTCCAGGTCGTAAAGAAACTTTTAGGTGCAAAATGCCATTAAGTGGGGCCGAAAAAACAAAACAGGCCAAAGAACCTCAATGATTCACAATACTCTTTCGTATTTTGGCGCAGATTTATCTCATACAATCAGTCAATATTCATCTGTACATTTTTAACCTACTGATTAAGAAATACAGTGAAAAATAGAAGTTTCCATTTATATAAGAAAAAGTACAAATAACTATTTATTATGGAATACAGTGAGCTAATAGCATGTGCGCGCATGCCTCTTGTGTTACGTTTTTTGAGGTGCATTCTTTTTCTTTTGAAAAACAAATAATCTATCGGTGATTGTGAAAAAAGTGGTTAATTGTAACATTCTTGAATGTTTCATGCAGTTTAGTTTTTAATTACCAACATACTCCAAATAATTAATTTTTTCAAACTGAAAAGAGTTAATTACTTTCTTTCTACATGGGATACTGTGTCTATAATAGAATGATAAATCCCCATTGTCTTTCTTAAACATGCATGTGAGAATGAGTCTTTTTTTCTATCTCCCCAGTGCACTTGTGCATGAAAAAGGAAATATATTCCACATATAAAAAATATATGAGGATCCATACCTCCTCTTTCTTTAGTAGAAATTAATTCTCTTTTAACCAAATCACATATGGTTGGTTGTGAATGAACATTACGTCTTATTTGACCACTAAAATTAACCTGAGAACAAAATCTTAATGACTTAATCAAAAGTACTATTCCAATAATTTTGTTACAACAAATACCATAATCTTAAGGATGAGGACAGTGAAAGCAATAATTTTTTACACCTTTTTCATTGATTCTAACTTAAAAATAAATATTTGCTTGACTGATGAGATCCATGCAAAATTCATTATATTATCTGTAATATAAAAGTTCAAAAATATGGAATTCAGGGTAGGATTATGGAATGTTAGCCATAACTACTCTGTTGTACTTTGTAATCAGAAGAGTACAAAGGCCTATCTTATTTTAACTAAACAACTCCAATCTTTGTTAACTACCCCCAAAAAGCTAGCAAAGTTTGTCAACTTTCACACTCATTAAAGTGAACTGCGCCTTCCCATTCTTTGTAGATTATCCCTCTCAAAAAGGTAGTATAATATCCTTTAACCTAATATAGAGTAATTATATAGCCTTTAACTCGTTATTCTAACTAACTCCTAAAGTTTTTGATTTGCTCGTATGCTGTAAGTCGTATAGATATATATACTTTTTGAACTAGTTGTTTATGTAATGATGCAATTCTGACTTGTTTCGGGCGTGGATATTAGTTGTATCATCATCGAAGTTATAAGCTTGAACCAGTGTTAGCCAAAACTCTCCTCCTTCTTCTATATATGTAATTTTAATTTGCAATTTTGAAGAGATCATGAGAACTATGCAACTACAAAGCAGGATTCGTCGCAATATATACAATTCAATTTTAAGTTATTACAAATCATGGAGAGGTAATAAACACTTTCTTAGTTACATTGCTTTTTGTATTCAATGAGGCGAGACTTTACATTCTCCGATCCATATCTCGTCTGGTTATCATTTAAAAAATTACAGTCTGCTCATGACCTTTCTAATTATTTGGTTTACGTACAGTCCCTTTTGTCAACTTTTCTAATGAATATTAAGCATAAATATGACATTTATCTCGACATATTTAATCTTATCTTCAACAAAAGTATTTTTCCCTTCAATTTCATCATTGCTCCTAACTTAGTATTTTAAAATTGAGAATGGCGATAAAATTAATAAACATAGACAAAAATTGAAGGAATAAAAGAGCTCTTTATAAAACCTAGGGTAAAAGCGCGAGGTGGAACCTTATTTTTCACCTTAATGTTTTTGTGAAATATATATTTCTAGTAAAATATTTGGCTTAATTAAACATTGAGCAAAACAACTTTTCAAATGATAGGTGACACAATTTAAAACCTTTTATAGGAAAGGGGTATTTTACCCCCTATAATTATGGTAACAGATTTTATTATGTATAAAAATGAAAGTAAATTTTTACGTTAAATATAATTTAAACGTGAGAAGGTGGGAATCAAAAGGGCCGTGATGGAAAAGAAGTTTTCCTTGGACACTTATTTTCTCTCTCTTTCTTTTAGGTGCAAAATGCATTAAGTGGGGGACCGAAAAACCAACACACACCAAAGAACCTCAATAATTCATACTATCAGTAATTTGGCAGATTTATCTCATTCAGTCAGTGAATATTTCATATACATTTTTAACCTAATGGTTAAGAAACGAGTGAGCTAATATATGCCTCTTGAGTTACCCTTTTAGGTGCATTATTTTTCTTTGAAAAATCTACTGTGATTGTGAAAAAAAATTGTTAAATCTAATTTTCTTGAATGTTTCGTGTATTTTGGTTTGCGAATTGGTCTTCAAATAATTTCTATTTTATTTTCAAATAGAGAAGAGTTACGTTTATAATGATGGATTTCCCATTGTCTTTCTTAAACGTGCATGTTGGGAACGATTGTAATTGTCATTGTACTCGCAAAAATACGACAGATTATTTCGTACAACCGTTGCACGATGAGGTGGTACAACAGGTCGGTTATTAATGTAAATGCACAGTTGGGATGAAATTGTTGGGTAGTTGTTGCCTATACTTTAAAAAGTTATTATTATCTTAACCGTTGGTTGCACTACATCAACGATACAACAGTTGCATAAAATAAATTTTCAAAAAATACAGCCTCAATTCCAACTGCGTGCCAGTGCATGAAAAGAAAAATCTTTTATAATATACATGTAAAAAAACTCGCAAGAGGATCCACACCTTTCTTTATTAAGAAATAATTCTCTTTTAACCAAATCACATGGGGATTAGCTGTGACGGAACACTACATCTTATTTGAACACTAAAACCTGCCAACGAAATCTTATTAAATTAATCAAAACTAAAGTACTTCAATACTATGTGAGACCAAATACCAAAATCTGAATTGATGATGGATAACACTATAAATTTATAATATATGTTACAGATAATGACAGTGAAATCAATATTTGTTAAAAAACAATTTTCATTAATTCTGTAATATAAAAGGTCAAAATTGAATTCCAGGTAAGATTATATAGAATGTTAGTAACATAATGACTACTCTGTTGGAAAAGAGTCCAAAGGCCTCTCTTTTTTTTTTATTCTTTGTTACCTACTCCCCAAATAGTTTCCAAAGTTTGTCAACTTTGCACATGTACAATGGGAACTGTGCTTCCTAATCTTTGTAGCGTATTATATTAATCCTTTAAGCTAAAATAGAGTAATTATACGGCGTTTAACTCGTTTATTCTAATAATTAGTTACTAACAAACTGAAATTCAAGGAACCATTTGATTTGTGTGACAAAGTCGAATACCGGCCTTTATCTCACGTTGCCTCACATTTTTGGTCCGTGATTAGACCCGGATTTCGCACTATTTGTCTTTGTTATCCACTAAAAATGAGATAAATTAATTAACGTGCCTCCTCCAAGATAAAATTTTCTCATGACAACTCCGAGCAACAAGTTCATTATATCCTAGCTCATCGGCATATATTTATGTATATTCTGATAGATCTTTAGGTCTAATACTTTACGTTTTAAGCAGTAGTTGCGATACCTAGTCTAGACAGGTATAAAAGACAGTAAAGTAAGACAACAGATTTTAACGTGGTTCGGACTATGTCCTACATCTACGAGGCTTTCGCCTGAATCAAACTTCTTTCACGGACAAAAGTTATTACACCAACTGGTTTTACTCTAACACCGAATCCCTCAAACGTTGATACCACCGGAACCTTTTTCGCGTCTACTCCGTTTGACCCGTAAGATCAAAACTCTCGTATCGATCTTCTTATGAGAAAGCTTCCAAGCGAACTGCACGTACGTATAGATCCCTCTAACTGGCGCAATCGTTTCCCATTGAACTCCCTTCAACTCTCGTCGGCTTCTCACATTCTTGATTTGACTCAAGAGGGCGAAAACTAAGAAATCAAAATAAAAGAGAACACCTAATGATGTATATTTTGTTACACGTGTGTTCTACATTGATTCGTAGGATTTCTACTATTTATAGGATAGCTCTCCTAAAAGATCTCCTTGAATCTCGGCTAGTCTCCATATCCAGTCGAGACAGGATCTTACCAAATATATCCGAATCTTTTCATGATAAGGCGATTCTTGCTTTTGATAAGTCTTTGTTTCCGTTTGATAAGATTTTCATGATCTTCGTATATTCTGCACACCAAAGACAAAAGAGAACTCTACAAGGAAAAGATTATTTAAGGATATAATAAAGAGTTCGATAAAGATTAACTTTCCATAAGATAAGATACTATAAGATCAAGTTAAATCTTTACAAACTTACCTAAATATTCACTCGTCTAAAACAAGATAATTACCATATAATTAAGAGCGAATAATTAAGTAAATAAATCAAAGTAAATAAAATCGAATTTTCCTTTAAAATAATTTTGCAAACAAGGAAATAAAATCTAGTTGAACCTGGTAGTCCTGACTGTTCAATCGAGTTTGAATCGTGTTGGACTTGCGGTCCTAACAATCTCCCCCAATTGACTTGTTTGGAAAAAACACTTTTAAATCCCAAGGAAAATGTAGACATGCTGAAATAAAACAAGTTAGTAAGAGATAGGCACATAAATCAACTACGAGTCTTAACAGCAATAAAAACATGTTGCAACAGCGGTGCAACACTCCGCAAAACAACTTAATAAAATAAGCAATTAAAAGTAATTGTTCTTAAGCGGTAAAATAAAACAAACTAAAATAAAAACATAAGATAAACAGCAGTAGCCTTGAAGGATCTCCCCCATTCTTCAACATCTCCCCCATTCTACATATTCTGTTTACTCCCCTATTTTGTCAGAACTAGTCAAGGCGTTGCCGCTAATTGGGCAAGGGACTGGTTCATGGACTCCAATAGTGAAATGACCTGGGCGAGTTGCGACTAGTCGTATGTTGTCGAGACTGCCCTGGGGAACAGACGGTCCAACTTGATTACCCCTGGCAGTTGGGACAGGTCGCCGGATCGGAGAACCGAGAAGAGCTTGAACAAGGTGACTCGGGGCATGATAAGGATTGGGCCTACGCGTCATCTTATCCTTTGTGACCCGGATATCCATTTGAGATATGAGTGTGCGGTAGATCAATGATGAATAGCCCAAGGTCATCTTAATCTTATGGTCGAATGCTTCAAGTTGAATTCTCTCAAAGATCAGTTTCCCAAGATTAATGGGAGCATTTGAACCAATACGGAACAAAACAGAAGCAGTTAACGGACTACAGTAGAAGTATGGGACATAGGGTACCAATTCCTTACCATTATACCGTAGATCAGACCATACCTTGGAAGAAAGGAACCTCGTTGTAGATTTCCATTCTTTGGCCACTTCATGGGTTGGCCGGTTATGGTTAACGCGACTGCGTCCATGTCTTCCTCCAGTTCCAGCTCGGAGTCGCGACCGGTTTGCTCATCAGGAGACCCCAACTGCATGTTCAGGATTTGAGGACTGATCTTGAAGATGAACCTCCTCACATACGCTGAATGTTCCTTGGTAGAGCCTGGAACGCCTAGTTGAGTATCCAGATTGGCATAAAACTCGTGCACAATCTGGGTTACAAACGGTTGCACCCTACGAGTGGATTCAAGAAACCCTCTCCCTTTCAAAAACTCAATAACCCCCGTACCCTCATAAGAATCGTCATGAAGTTGAACTTCACGAAAAGAAATGCGGCCAGTGAGAGGAGTATACCTGAGTTTTGCATGAGTGGTGTAAAACCTGTCGGACATTGCCTTCTTCACCCTGAAAGGCTCATCGGACGGTAAGACGCGGGGAGGGACGACGTAACCTCCTTCAGCTTCTTCTTCAGTCTAGGCGTGGATGCCTTCCTCAGAGGCTGACTGGTCGCCTGACTGGTTGTCCTGATCAGACAAGGACTGAGCTGGTTGTTTCTGCTGTTTGCAAACTAGGCTGGAATCGGTGTCAGAGACCTCGATTGGAGCAGAGTCCAAGGCAGCAGCAGCGGATTGGGGACGTTTGTGAGTAGGAGTCTTGGTACGTGTCCCAACTCAGCTTGCGACACCCTCTGCAACAGGTTTGGCTTTTCCGCGAGCAGATGGGGTGCGCTTTGGAGGTTGAGCTTTCTGCTTCCTTTGGCCGCGGCGGTGTGGCGGCGAGAGGATGCAGGAACAGGTGCAAGTGGCGGCGAAGCGTCTTTCGGCGGTGGAACAGAGTGAGAGTCATCCAAAGGAGGAGAGAACTCTCGTGCCTGAGGAGATGCGGCACGGGGTGGTGACTCTGTTGCCGGTGGTGGTGGTGTGGTGTCTTGCGGCGGCGATGGTGCAGAAGCACGGACCGGCGAAACATAATCCGGTGGAATCCGGACTGACAGTGGAGTCGGTTGCAAGACATGGGACAACTCATTGCCCGTGGAGGATGCACTATCATGGTCGACTGGTGGAGTCGACTGAGATGGTTCACCTGATGACTTAGTTTTCACCATGTTAAAAATTTTCTTGAGAATTGAAGGTGAGAAAGAAGACATAAACAAAAACCACACACCCAAAAATAAACACAAGAGAGAGAGATAGTAAGGATTGCGTGAGATATGATAAAAAGGAAAGACATATAAATAGATGAAATCAAATCAATGTCATATCTTCCATAATCACTATCCACAACTTCCCATAAGTGACAGGACTCCTACCAAGACTAATCAAGGAAAGACTCCAACAACTGACACGCAACTCAATCTCTTCTAAAAAACGTGGCAAAACATAGGCGGGAAACAAATCATGCCGAAATTAAACATATCGCGTTTTTAAAGACAACAAAAATAAAAATGCACATGTTTAATAAAATAAAAATTAAAACAAATTAAAATACAAATTAAAATAAACAAACAGAAAGTAACTCAGCAAATTACTCACATAACTTACCGAGGACCGATTCAACTGGTGTAAGTGGATGTCGAGACACCCTGTCATGGCAGACTGTAAGACTGAGTATAAAACAGGTCGGAACTGGAGAATACTCATGAACCAGATGAATACATTAAAATGTGTGTGTGTGAATTCTCATATGATAAACAGATGAAAGGGAAGAGAATTTGGAAGGGGCAAAAATCGTTTTGCAAGATATCTCTTTTCAAACAATACAATTGCACCTTGTACACACACTTTGAGCCTTTTGCATAGAGGTAGCTTTCGCACATAACTTTATGTAGAATACGGTAGCTCTTTTCAATTTTGTGATGACCGTGAGATATGAATTGAATGCTTTCACACATATTCATTGAGTTTAGACAGCTTTTTCCTCCATATATTTTTCTTTTGAAGCACTTTTTCTTTTGGCTCATGCTCTCTTTGTTCTTTTCTTTTCATAACTCTTTTGCACACTCATACTTTTCTTTTATGCTCAATCCTTCTGTTTTTGATGTGATGAGGTAGCAAAAATGGACGATGTCCATGTCAAAGAGATTATAAAAATAAATTAAAAACAAAAATTGCCCATTGCAAAATCCTTCGATTTCACTGATTTAACTGAGGGAATGATGTGCACTATGTATCAATGCAGTTCTAAGTACGCTCTAGAACCGGCTGTCCAACAGGTCTGCAAGTAAGTCATGACAGTTAGTTCAACAAATAAAAACATCTCAGTTAAATCGGGCACGCGACCAGCGCTTAGTGGAGACAAATGATGAGAGACTTTCTGAGGGTCTCAAAGCTTTGTGAAACAAGTTTCTTCATAAAGATAACAGCAGTTTGTCTTCCAGTCGCGACATGCTTAATGACAGCACATTCATTATCACCTAAATCATGTATGAGATGGTGCCATATATCCGTGTGCTGTGTGCATAAGTGTTTAACATGATTCTGAGCAATGATAATAGCACAGTTGTGGTTACTAAAGACCAACACATCACTTTGCACAAAAACAAAATTCTTAAGCATGTGATCAACCCAACCAATATCAAGTAATATGAAAAGATTATGCATAGTTAGGTAGAGATGACTTCCTGTTCCAAAAGTGGAGAAACTGAGGTCTATGAAGTTGCCTCTTGTCTCATTGACAACCCATGTAGGAGTTGTCTCAGGAATCATCAACTCTTCAGCAGTTTCGAGGTCAAGGTCCTTCATAGGATATTGAACGTACTTGGATTTATCTATGATCAATCTGTTGGCTCCTTGACTAACCTGTGAACAATAAAAACAAATTAGTTCACTAACATTAGGAGGAAAAAGTCTGTTTGAAACAGAGTTTGTGAACTGTTCTATAGGGAGTCGTGACTGCTTTAGGATATAACAATTTTCATCAATCCGCTTTCCTGTAAAAAAACAAAACTTTTGGTTATCAACCACATGACATTCATCTTATGTAAATGTGACAACCATCATTCGATCGCATAGCTGGCTTATGCTAATCAAATTCTGCTCAAGTCCATCAACATGGAACACATCGTTAAGTATAGGACACCCGTTAAGACTGAGTGTTCCTTTTGCAACCACTTGACCCTTTTTGCCATTTTCGAACTGAACTGTTCCACTTGGACCAGTAACATAGTTGGTCAAAAGGTTTTTGTTCCCTGTCATGTGATGTGAGCATGCACTGTCAAGATACCAACAATCAGGTGAGGCGTTTTCAACAGATGAAAATGCAAAATGAATATTTTTATGATTAGAACATTTCACCCTTATGTGATTCGTTGGTTCAGAATTTTCATCGGAGTCTTTTAACACTGTTTTTCGTGGAGTCTTCCGAGTTGTCGTGACTCATGGTCCAACAGATTTCTTTGTTGTGCTCCTCGATGAGTTTTGTTCTAAGGCAGGACAGCGTGAATGAATATGTCATTGACCACCACAATGATAACAAGCTCTGCTAGACTTGCGAGTCCGTCGTGACCACCAAACGGGACTGGACCTGTTCGTTGGACTGGACCTGCGATTAAAAACATGAGACTGTGAGAATTTAAGATCACATGCTAAGCTATTATCATCTATAATATCAGATAAACTAGGAATCCCCCTGCTTAGACCGATCGGTGGGTGGTAACCAAGACCAGCATGAATGGGACTAGAACTTTGATCAGATTCCTTGTCCTGATTGTCTGTGACAACCTTATTGAGAACCTTAAGAACATCTTGGAGTGTGATTCCAAATCCTCAAAAATGGTGATTAATTCTTTTATAATGTGCACATCAGTTTTGAGGCTCATGACTTGACATTTGAGATCAATGTTCTTGCGTATCTCTGAAAACAACAAATTTCGAAGAAGTCTGATTTCCAAAAAAGGATTAGGAGAATTTTCGTCCTCAGAATCATCGTTGTTTTCCTGAATAGTCAAGACATGTGTAAGTCATGATCAATAATAGAAGAAAATGCAAAAAATGTTCTTTCTTCAGGTTCATCAATACAACAATCTAACTCGTCATCACTGCATATAGATGTCATCGTTTTAATCTCAGAAGCAGTTTCGGAGTCGTCCTGGTCAGTCGTGACAGGTGATGAGTCGAGTTGAATGACAGAGGAGAGTGCAATATTTGCTTTTTCTCCTGCCTCATCTTCACTTTCAGATGACTCTCCATCACTCCAAGTGCACACCATGGCTTTGTCTTTATTCTTCGGGAGAAGATTTGCACAATCAGTTTGTATGTGACCATAGCCTTGCCATTCCCTACATTGAACACCTTTTCCTCTTCTTTTGTAGCTAAGATCATTAGCAGCGGAAGATTTTAATGAATTATCAGAGTTTGAAAGAAAAGTGTTCGTACCTTTATTTTTCCACTTGGAAAACTTTCGGAGTCCTTTGGAGAGAAACGCGACAGATTTCTCGAACTCGTCATTATCGTCACTTTGAGGTTTGTCTTTGATTTCAGATTTAAGTGCAACACCTTTTGAAGTGACTCCATTCAAATTCTTTTTCAACTCGAAAGTTGAGAGGGCACCCATGAGCTCTTCGAGTGACAAGTTCTCCACGTCTCTTGCTTCTTCAATCGCCTCAATTTTCATATCGAATCTTAAGGGTAACGTACGAAGAGTTTTCTGAACAAGTTTCGACTCACTGTACTCGTCACCGAGGAGGAAGGCTTCATTTGCAATGTCTCTAAGTTTGGCACTGTATTGAGCTATTGTTTCATGATCCTCCATTTTGAGTTCCTCAAACCGTGTACCAAGGATTTGTCTTTTGGATCTTTTCACGGATGGGGTACATTCATGGGCAACACGAAGGGCGTTCCATGCATCTTTGGCCGATTCACACTTTGAGATCAGTTTGAACTGATTTAGGTCGACTCCATTTAAAATTGCATTGATTGCAATGGAGTTGTAGCTCGCGTCGAGATCTTCTGCGTCAGACCAGTCGAGCTCCAGCTTCGGCTTTCCATCTTTATCTAGTGGTGGAGTCCATCCTTTGAGAATGCTTTTCCACGCTTTCTGATTTTCTCTTTTGATGAAAGTTGTCATGCGGACCTTCCAGTATGAATATTTGAATTCATTTAAGAGCGGCAGCTTTGATGATGAGGATCCCTCAACGTTTTGTGCCAGCAAATCTACAAGATCTAAATAAAACCAGAATCTCACCAATGTAAGTAGGTGATAGGCACTTGATGCCAATTGATAGATATTTAGGTCTACATTTTAAGCAGTAGTTGCGATACCTAGTCTAGATAGGTAAGTAAGACAGGTATAAAAGACAGTAAAATAAGACAGCAGATTTTAACGTGGTTTGGACTATGTCCTACATCCACGAGGCTTTCGCCTGAATCAAACTTCTTTCAACGGACAAAAGTTATTACACCAACTGGTTTTACTCTAACACTGAATCCCTCAAATGTTGATACCACCGGAACCTTTTTCGCGTCTACTCCGTTTGACCCGTAAGATCAAAACTCCCATATCGATCTTCTTATGAGAAAGCTTCCAAGCGAACTGCACGTACGTATAGATCCCTCTAACTGGCGCAGTCCTTTCCCGTTGAACTCCCTTCAACTCTCGTCGGCTTCTCACGTTCTTGATTTGACTCAAGAGGGCGAAAATTAAGAAATCAAAATAAAAGAGAACACCTAATGATGTATATTTTGTTACACATGTGTTCTACATTGATTCCTAAGATTTCTACTATTTATAGGATAGCTCTCCTAAAAGATCTCCTTGAATCTCGGCCAGTCTCCATATCCAGTCGAGATAGGATCTTTCCAAATATATCCAAATCTTTCCATGATAAGGCGATTCTTCCTTTTGACAAGTCTTTGTTTCCTTTTGATAAAATCTTCATGATCTTCGTATATTCTGCACACCAAAGACAAAAGAGAACTCCACAAGGAAAAAATTACTTAAGGATATAATAAAGAGTTTGATAAAGATTAACTTTCCATAAGATAAGATACTATAAGATCAAGTTAAATCTTTACAAACTTACCTAAATATTCACTCGTCTAAAACAAGATAATTGCCATATAATTAAAAGCAAATAATTAAGTAAATAAATCAAAGTAAATAAAACCGAATTTTCCTTTAAAATAATTTTGCAAACAAGGAAATAAAATCTAGTTGGACATGGCAGTCCTGACTGTTCAATCGAGTTTGAATCGTGTTGGACTTGAGGTCCTAACATATTCTATGTTTGTGGCTGTATATACATACATATTAATATATAAAATTATATAGTAAATAATTCCTTTTAACTAGTTTTTGATATGTATAAGTATTTTTAATATATATACGTGTATATTTCTTAATGAGTTTAATTACTTTAATGGCATTCGTGTCATACATATACATATGTATATATATATATATACATATACATATGGATATATATATATATATATATATATATATATATATATATATATATACTGAAGTTAAATAATTCTAAAATATATTTGATATAATATATACATATATAATCATTATTAATTACGTTGAACATAATTATGCAGATATTAGATGTAATATATATTTATATGTTAAATAAGTTTCAAATAGTGTTTCATATTGTCAGGGATAGATTTCTAACATTTTGGGTAATTTTATAAATTTGATCGGTGCATACCTATTTTTATGTTTTTCTAATAAATAAAATACCAACATGGGCAAAATCGTCATGCTGTGTATTTATCACACATATATCTTGTATATCATCATAGATAAATTATAAGTTTAAATCAGTGTCAGCCAAAAACTTTACTTTTCTTGTAAGTAATTTTACTTTGCAATTTTGACGAGATCATCAGAACCGTGCAACTAAACTTAGCTCTCTTTTCTTTTCTTTTTACTAAACGCAGGTTTAGGGGCAATACAATTCAATTTATATATTAGTATATTACACATGACGGAGAGATGAAATTGAACTTTCTTAGTGTGAACATTGCGCACCAATAACTATGACATATGTTGCATATTTTATTCAACGAGGCGAGAGTCGAGACTTTACATTTCGAACAACTCCCACTTTATCACACTTTTCTCTAAAATAAGAGAAATAAAGATATTCTTCAGCTAATCTCGGGCAATTTCTGATTGATCAGGCTTTTCTACCTGCTCCACTATTGTAAGAATCTACACCGGTAATAATATATTGTAAATCTAATTCGATAATATAATTATATATTAGGTAGGAGATAAAACAGTGGATGGTTGACACTCGTCCAACAATTTTTTTTAGTCTATAAAATAATTGTTCACGAAACCCTAACTAGCCACACGAAGTTTTAGAGTGAATTGTCAAATTAACACTCTCAGAAAAAGTAATTGCCAAACTAACACTATTGAAAATGTAAATCCCAAAATAACACTCTTAAACAATAAATTCTAATTCTAACCTTTTCTTTTGTCAAATAATTAACAGAATAATACTAATGTGTAGTTTGTGTGTATATATTAAAAAAATAGTTTATCATAAAAAAATCACTAGAAATATTATATAAGTTTTAAAAATGTATTAATTTCATGTTCAATGAAATCTCAAATATTCTAATTCATTAATCAAATTTAAAAGGAATTTTACTATTCATAACTTCAGCAGTATATTCTTGAAACGTATATTTTCTTTGTAAACTTTATAAATCCTATTTTCATTTTTAGCTAAGCAATAAATTTTGCACCAAAAGTAAACTAAGCAATAAAAAATAAAAACACGTGTTTCAAATTTTTGAAACAGCACATTTTTATTTAGTTTAAACTATCATACTTACTTGTGTAACACAGTAAAATAAAATTTAATCTAAAAGAAAGTATCTAAAGAAAATAAAATTTGTTTAATTTAAAAATAAAATAAAAACAAATAACTCATCTTCCTCACAAACCCACCCCCACCCCAGCCCCCGCCCCGCGCCGCCTCCCCCCACACAACCACCCAACAAGGATCTCAACGACGGGGAAAGCCCCTCAGTAAACAATCTAATGGACCCGCATCGAGATCTTGTCAGCAACGTAGCACTAACTCGAACGATTCGCCATTGTCAATGTCAAGTCCAGTGCATTCGTTACCTTCACAAATGCATCTGTTAATGGCTTAGAACTTTTAAATCCATGGTGAGGGTTTGGGATAGGCGGCGGCGGCGAGAGGGGCGGCGGTGTGGGGGTGGGGGGGGGGGGGGAGTGTTACGTTGAGGAAGACAAAGTTATTGAAAAAAAACCTTTTCATTTATTAAACCTAATTGAGATTTTTAATAATATGTTTTATATATATATTTACAGTAAATGTGTTTTACTTTTACATTTGGGTGAACTTTGAATTACTTTACTAATTATGAGACAAAGGGAAAAGGGTAGAATAGTAATAGGTTGTTAAATAATGTTATTTTGGGAATTAGTTTTTCAATAGTGTTAGTTTGACAATTATTTTTTTCCAAAAGTGTTACTTTGGCAATTCAAGTTTTAACTGTTGTTTCCTACAAAGGTGGTAATGAATTGGGCTTCAATAATAGAAGATAAGTTTTTACTTTATTTCATATTTTCCCTTCCATGCTAATGATACATGAGCAAAAGAGATTTGTGGTGGATTAAATTAGAAAACCAACTACAAAATATTATAACCTATGATGTATTCTTTAGTAAGATCATTATTTCTGAATAACAAATTTGAAAGATGTTTTCCTCTGAGTGAAAATTTTCTTTTTAGATCAGTCACTCTCTATAATTTGGATAGACAATGGACATGACTATAGAGCTAATAGCATTTTATTCCACGTGTTGTGTTAAATAAACATGTTATTCTTTTACAACAAAAAATAGAAAAATGAATCCACATTATATTTAATAGACACATTACCCCATTGCGAGAAAAAAATAAAGACAAAAAATTACTCTTTGTGTTTTCTTAAAAAAGTCGTACATCATCTGACAATTGCGTACAAAACTAGTATACTTTGTGCACCATTTAAAAATACGTACATAGGGAAGTATTTGTTTATTTATTTCTGAACTTGGTGTAATAGTGTAATATGCCTATAACATAACATATTGAAAGAATTTGCTAATTGTTTTTGAAAGAAGGTAATGCGTCTATTTCACATAAAACGGAAGTGTTGTCCCAAAAACCCTGCCATGCTTGTTTTATACCAAAAGTGAGGTAAGACTAAACTTAATCCACAATACTATGTATTAGGAGCTTTAATCTTATCAAGCCAAATGACTTCAATATGTCTAACATTGTTAAATTTAATACAAACATTTGTGAGACTAGTGCGCATAAACCTAATAAAGTATCGCATATTTCTCGGTATAATATGGTTCTTTTCAGCGGGTTGACAATTGAGCAACTTAGTAGAAAAAATTAATTAAATTGATAGTGTGTAATTTAAAAATCTGAACGAATTCAGTTGTCAGAATCTTCTTTGATTTTATTTTTTCGTGCATAATTTATGCTAATGCATGCAATAGACTTGTTAAATAACTTTCATGATATTACGGTGGAACCAACTTACATCGGCAGTTTCTGCATCAAATATCAGTGGAGTAGAGGTGTTTCAAGATAATTACATCTTGTTGGAGTCACCGTAATGGCCTAGCTCATTACAGCAATAATAATTGCTCTACTTTTGAAAAAATCGCAGTGACGAAAAAAATAAAATTAAATGCCACGTCTAAAAAAGTTGGTAGGGATATATGGCCGTGCGCTCCTCTATAGTCTTTCGTGATGTTCTAGACAAAAGAAGCTAAACTAAATATAGGCTACATCTCACGAGTGTCCCTTTATTCGTCCATGGAATATCACAAACAAAGAAGACTACACCAAGATACAAACAAAAGCCCTTATTTACGTACAGAACACTACCACATCAACTCTGGGTCTAAAGGTTCCTCATTTCCAAACTAAGCTTCGAATATTCTTCTAAAGAAAAAGTATGAAGGAAGAAGGGCTGTAATTAATCTCCAATCATTTTACAGAAGTACTACTTGGCATTTGTCTTTTGTGGATTGTCTCTTTTTGCAGAAGTAGATTCTTGTTCTTTGTATTGGGTTTTTCATCACGAAAACCAATGGTAAAATTTGGCATGAGTATGGATAAGCTTTTCTTGAACAAGCATGAGGTTTGAGTACCATTGACCAAACCAATGGTAAAATTTGACATGAGTACCAATGATATTTTCACCTACAAGCATGAGATTTGAGCACTAATGATGAAATTAGGTCCTTGTGCCAAAAAAAAAAAAAAAACATGTTATTTATCAATTTAAAATATTAAATATGGATAGCTGAAGCTACACATCTCGAAGCTTAATGTAATTATAAAGAATTCCACTGAGGTTAGAAAATTTACAACAACCTCTTCTGAAATTAACAGCTATTTAAATTGTTGATGTATCATAATATTATAAGTTAACTGCAGCAAATCTCCTAATCTATAGGAATTTGTAGCACTTTGCCCTCTAACCTATGAACATGTGCGAAATGCCTCCCTACATATTGATTTTTGTGCGATTTGCCTCCTGAATCGTTGACCGACCGTTCATTTTGGATACGTTTCTAAGTTCTTGTCCGTCAGATTTGACACCAGTGGGCAAATCGCATAAAAATAATAGGTTAGGGGGCATTTCGAACATTTTCATAAGTTAGGGGGCAAAGTGCTACAGACCCATAGATTGGGGGGTTTGCTTCAACTAACCCTAATAATATATTGAACTTTCAACTTTGTCCTGAAATTTTTTGGATAGGATGATGGTGTGGATGGGCTTTTGCGAAACATGGGAAGGTGGATTAAAGTTTGTCCCAAGTCTTCTTCAATCTCCATCTCAGTGAAGGGATCCCCAACCGAGCAGTTTAATATTTCGCGTGGGATGAGACAATGTAATCCTTTATGGCCTCTCCTTTTTCTCATCTTCGTCGAGGGACTAAGTGGATCGGATTAATCAAAACATTGCTATGGGATTCTCTCCTCAACGGTCTGAAGGTTGGTTCAAAAATTTTGGAAGCCATGGACATTCAATATGTATAGATGACATAGTCATTTTTGTGAGAATTTCGCTAGAAACGTCTTTGCAATCAAGGCATCCTTAGAATCCTCGAGAAAGTTTCAGGATCAAAGGTGAATTTCGATAAAATACCTTAATTGAACAGAACATAGAAGAAGGGATCATCAATATATAGGTATGCTCATGCATTAAACTACAAAACTGAAAAAGTGTCATTAGATACCTTGGGATCCCCGTTTGAGCTAACCCAAGGCGTGCGGAAAAGTGGAAGCCAGTGACTGATTTCTTCTTGAATACATTTTGCATGCTTGGACTCTTTCGGTGGTAGAGTTATTTTAATCAACTCAGTTTTAATTGGCTAAGGATTATACTTTTCATTTTTTCAGAAGATTATTAAATAGCGCCCCTGAAATTTGGAAGAAAATAAAAGGATTCTTGATTTTTATTTTAGTCCCTAAGCTTTTGAAATATAATTTTAACCACAAAAACTTTGAAAAACTTTACAATTTAGTTTCAACTTTTGAAAATTTTATAATTGGCCCTGAATATTGTCTTTAAGACCAAATGAGTCCTCAAAATTTCAAAACGGTCCCTTACAATTTTAAAATATCCAAGCATTCTTTTATATGGTAAATCTCATTTACCCAAAATATTTACAACAACATTTGGAAAACAAATAAAAGTAACTTTTGTTTTGTCTCAATATATTTTTTGTATTTATTATTATAAAACATCAAATCAAAGATAAGTCCTAGAAAATTTATCATAAACAGGGTGGTCAAGTAAAAATAAAATAACAATAAAGTAGGGACTTGATTTGATTCACTCTCTCCCATTTTCACCTATGAAAGCAAGGCTTCATTTAACATTTTTCACATACCTCTCCATTTTGAATTTCCCTACAGTCTCTTGACAAAACAATTCCTCTCTAAGCCTCTATCTAAGAAAAATACTTCCAGAGGTCGTCCAACTTAAAAAATTTAAGAAAATAATCCGAAACACAAGGCTGCAAGAATTTGCAGCTTTAACCCAGAACTTGCAAGCCCAAAATTCATATCAAAACTTATTTTACTCTGAAAGTTTAGCCACATACTGTACATTGTTTAAGCTAACTTTTTCCTTTAGAAAGCTTCTTCAACCAATGTGATTTAGGGGTCTAAAATTGAAAAATATAAACCATTATCTAGAAAATTCAAGAGTAGCTTCTAGCTTTATGATTTATTTAATATACCCAAACTAATCTTTTTGACCTGATTTTCAAGTTACATACTCCTCGTGATGTTCAGATGAAACTTTAATCAATTTCAAGACATCAGATCGTTTGAAAGCCCGTTTGAAGGTAAAATCGAGATTGCTACAGTTTTTAGCATCATATTTGCTTAAAGTTTTTGTTTACCCAATTTGAGTTGCAAAAGCCATCCAAATCATACTATTGGTCATTAATTTGGACTAATGACATATTCATAATAATGTTGCAAAAGCCCACAAGTATGTATGGTTGGAGGCGTATATGGTTGCAGAGAAGGTTAGGTTGTCATGAAATAATGTAATTAGGTAGTGTGAGGGAGAAGGTGGTAGGATTAAATGTAGGATTAATTGATTGGACGTACTCACCAGTTGTTGGTATAGAAAAATTGTATGCACTCTCCTTCACCTGATTGGAGTTCAATTCACTAATTCCACTAGTTTCCTGATCTAGGGAATTGGTGGACTCTGTACACTTGCAATTATGGCGTATAATGTGAGGACCGCGCCTCACGGGTCACAATCCAATCCGAGTTGCACCGGTGTTGGACACCTAACAAACTCAACTCAGACCGAACTGCAGCTCATAGGAAGGGGTCTCACTGACTAGGATCAAAACAATAGCATTATAAAATATCTTTACTTATAATACAGCGAAAGTCTTTGGAGTACAAATAAATTTACAATTTCAAAATAACATATATAAAATCAAACACTTAACAATTTTTCAAAGTTACAAAATGCGGACTTGTCGATCTTTCGTTCCATCCATGCTGCTATACCGACCTTGTTCTGAGAATGGACATATAGGACAAAAGAGTTGTAAGTATTTAATGACTTAGTGAAATTCTTAGATCATGACAATAATCAAACAGTAAATCATAACAAAACGAACAAGAATGACCAGAATAGTTACATCTGCATCATTGAACTGAAATTATCAGTTTTAACGATAATTCTGAAATATTCAGAAGAACGAGAAAATGAACTGTGCAATTACTTATAACAAATCCAACCATAACTACCAAAATTCAACCGTATACCTCCCTATGAGGAGCTACCTCGCAACAGAACAGAAGATATGCTCGAGTACATGTCAATCTAACACGTGGGTCACAACCAACTCCTGACTGCAAACGGCGCTTAGACATAATGGGTATGCAGTTGGATTACTTAAACTGACAGCACCTTGCTGTCCAATAGTAAATCGTCTCAATCCCTGGGCCCAACATCCCAAAGGCGTCCCAAAGGGTGAAATCGAAATATCAGATGAGCTAGTAAGCCGGATAATATCCGTTGCTCGTTTTTGAGCTACATAGGTTGAACATAGTTCGTTGCTCGTTGCACAGTTCAAGAATTTATAGGGTGATCATGATATCAAGATAATTATCGTTATGAAGAAAATTTCCAATTATGAATTAAATGAGATTTGATTTAACAATATGCAAGAAAACTGATTTTGTAAAGAATTAACGAATATGAATATAAAAGCATTAAAATAACGATAGAATGCTGCTCGTGATTCAAAACAAAGAATCACAATTGTTATGTCCAATTTTTCTGAGGGCCAAGTGCCAAACGGGGCTTGAACAATCAGAAATCAAACCTCACCTTTTACCGTAAGGGAAATTCTTCATTTACGTCGATAATTGTCAAACCTTAAATAAATCAAAAAGATGTAGATCAATTGATTGCTCATGATTTACAACAATAAACATATATTTCCAGTATTTATCATATTTAAAGAAGTTCAATTAAATATCTAATTATTGTTAATTTTGGATAAATCCCACATTTTCCTATTTTAACTTTAACTATGACGTAAAAATATAAATAATGAAACTTACCATTTCAATGTAGCACGTTGAATACTAAATCAGTTACTTAATTATTATTAAAATCTCCATTTCTAATTCATTAACAAAATATCTGATATTAATATATACATATGTATTAATGCATATTTAAGCCCTTTTTAAAACAATATTTCTTAACAAAATTCTCGTAAATTACTTATTAAATAATAATCTCAATTCAAAAACTTTACAATGATCTTAACATTGAACAAATATCTCAGTAAGCCCTTGAATAAAATTACATCACATATATAACTTTGGTAAAGACTAATTTTCTTATAGTTATTAGTATTAAATAACATAATATTGCATATACCACTAAAAACAATTAAAATAAATTGTAAACATGTAGATCTAATTAAAATTAATGTTTCCAGAATAATTTTCATGCTAATAAACTAGATTAGAAGGTTAGATCACAAGATAAACACAATACTTCACTTAAAGTTAAAGAAATTGAAAGTTCAACCGTAAAACAAACTACATGTCATCTAAATGTTGCAAAATCCATGAAAAATATTAAACACGATTCTAAACTATGGTCACCTGATCCAACATCATTATTAGTATGTAATGAGTCCATATCAATGATCAATTTTCATGATTTAGATAGCTTTTGAAACATAATTAGGTTAAACAAAAAGTTTATGCAAATATGATGCTGAAAACTGTAGCGGTCTTCGATTTACCTTTGATCGGACTTCCAAATGATATGATAATATGAAATTGGTTAAGGAGTTCAATCTCAAACATCACGGAGAGTATGTAGCTTCAAGATCAGATCAAGAAGTGAAGGTTTGGTATTTCAAATAAATCATAAAAGTTAAAAGCTACTTTCGGACTTTCTAGATAATGGTCTGTATTTGACAACTTTAGACCCCTCAAGCCACTTCAGTTGAAGAAGGTTTCTGAACATGAAAGTTATCTTACACAATAACCAGTCTGTGGTAAAACTTTCATAGAAAGATTCGAAGTTTTGATATTGTTTTCGGACTTCCAAAGTTTCTTTACCAAAACTGGCAGTTTTGACAAAACTCGGTTTTGAGGATTTTTAAGGACTATAAAGAAGGCTTAAAGGACTGAAACAATTTTTCTGAAAATTTAAACATCAATAAAAAGAACTTTGAAGAAGAAAAGAAGAGCGAATTTGGAGAAGAGAAGCGTGTGAAAAATGTTGAAGAGAGCCGCCCTTTTATAGGTGAAAATAGGAGACAAAGAATTAATTACCATACCCTACTCATTTTTATTTTAAACCAAGCTAGGACACTCTAATTATGAAAATATTTCCGGGCCTTATCTGATAGAATTTTAGAAATATCTAGCATGAAAGACAAAGCAAAGTTACATTTTCTCAAATGTAAATATGTGAAGATTTACCATTGTAAATAAATGCTTGGATATTTTGAAACTACAAGGGACCACTTGAAAGTTTTGATAACTCATTTGGTCTTAAAGAAAATATTTGTGATCAATCATAAATTTTTCAAAAGGTGATGGACTAAATTCTCAAATCTTTTGAGGTCAAAATCATATTTTCAAAAAGTTCAAGGACTAAAATGAAAATTCAAAAATACTTTTATTTTCTTCCAAATTTCAGGGGCGTTACATATACCAAATTTGTTAGGTTTTTAATGATCTGAGTGGACTCGATTACTTGTGAGTCAAATGTTGAGTCCTCATCAAACGCGCGCATATTATTATCCTTCTTTATGGTACAATCTTTGACTCAGACAACTTTAGCATTTATTTTCGTTAGGGGGGTCAAAATCCTTCAACCTTCAATTGGTTGCCAAACTTAAGATTTGAAGAATCAATCGTAGTATCCATTCGTTTTTCGCGTCACGATGCAATTGTGTTCTAACTTTTCATAGGAAAAGCAGAAGTCTTCTAACTTCTCGTATCAAATTTTAACTGAAATAGGTCATCTGCCTTCTCTTAGAAGAATGATTTCATCGATGAGGGCTTTTTTACTGTCAAATTCAATTTTAATCCTCAGAGATCTCTTCTACTTATGATTCAACGAAGAAAGATTCGTCTTGAAAAACTTATCCAAGTCGTTGAATATTTCTTCACTTGTCTTTATATCAATGTAGCACACTGGTATGTTGAATGCTTGGACCCAAATATCAATCTTTGTAAGATCAATTTCCTTCCACGCCAAGTGATCCAGCCATCTTTTTGATACGACCCAAATTTCCTCTAAACTTCCAAGGACTGTTATTAATCATGACTTTTTGGTTGTCACTAAAATCTTGGAATATGAATGCAAAGGTATTCTATTGTAGGGGGTTTGCTTGGACCTCTTCTCCACTATTCCAAATCTTAAACAAAATACTAATTATAGAATTGTAGTTGGGAACGATCTGAATGAGAGAGGCGATCACAGAAATATTTAATGTTAAGTCAGAGCCTTCAGGATATATTGAACAATCTAGCTTTTTCTTTTGGGCTATAATCCATTTATGGGATCATTCCTGCCACCTCTACACATAAGTGCAAGGGGGGATACTCTAGGAATAAGAGAGGTACCAGAAACATAGAAAACACAACAGACACAGAACAAAAGGAATCAAGAAACTTAAAGTCAAGCCAACAAGAGGATAGGAGACAAGATGATTCAACCTCAATCCAGGATTAATGACCTGAAACCGTACTGAAGAGGGAAGACGTTTTCTATATAGAGTTTTTCTCGTTCCATTGAGGGATTAATTTGAAGTTCACCAAATTATTTATGTTCTACACTTTCTGATACACCAACTAGACTATGTACATATATTCAAATCTACATTATACTTTGTCTTTCACGTACATTATGGTTGTAATGCCTTCTTTTTCAATAATCAAAAGGGCTTGTTTGAATTGTAAGGCATTGGGTGGTAATATCAAGAAAAAGAGTGAAATTGAGGAGTAGGTGACGAATTCCTTGTTATCGCAAGAAAATAAAATAGAAAATAAAAAGATATAATTACTCACACATAAATTCAGATTAACTTCAACTATTGGGTACATACATAGACACAAATTGATCATACATGTTAAATTTACTTCTTAGTTTGATAATTAATATACTTATAAATATATTTTTACTATTTCAATAAAAGTATTAAGGCGCACTCATATTCATGAAATTTTAAGTTTGGCGCACTGCCAGACACACTTTCGCACCTGCACCTGCACCTGCACCTGCTCGCGCATTCGCGTTATGTGACTTAGCTTATTTAGCGGCTCTTTAAGTTTATTATGGTTCAACCTATTTTAACAATTAATTAAAAAAAAATTACATAAATTCCCCCTCAACCCACCCAAATATTTCATTTCCCTAATGTTTTGGTTGGATGGAGTGGCCCGACATTGTGTTAAGGCGAGATTTGTTTTTGCATTTTCTTTTATATTAATAACTAATGAGCTAATCCAAAACAAAATTAGGTTTTCATAGAATACTAGAATTACCAAATTTTAAAGGTATTTCTGTAATAAAATTTTAGGGAAAATTACACAGGCACCCCCTGAGGTATGGGGTATTTACACAGACACCTCCTCCTCTTTGGAATATTACACAGACACCCCCTGATCGACTTGAGACTCTATTACAGCTATGTTAACTTTTATCAAAAAGTACTTTTATGCCCTCAATTTTTTTGTCCAAAAGAAAAAAAGAAAAATCACACCAATTAATTCTAAAATATCTACTTTAGATCTTATAGTTTTACTCCATTGAAATAACAGAGTGTTAAGCAACACAACATATTGCTCGTCCTTCACCCCAACCAAAACCCTATTTTCCTCAATATGCAGAACGTGATTCAAGATTCATCAGAAATAAAAAATAAAATG
This sequence comes from Misopates orontium, assembly GCA_946800315.1. NCBI lineage: Eukaryota > Viridiplantae > Streptophyta > Magnoliopsida > Lamiales > Plantaginaceae > Misopates > Misopates orontium. Next base: position 10,405,178 of record OX326949.1, read on the forward strand.
TCCTCCATAATCTCATCGTGCAATTAGGTACTTGAAGGTCACGAACTCTGAGAGTTGGAGAAGCAGGTATGTTATGTCTGTAAGCAAAACTAACTGTAAATATATGGCATATCACATATGCTTGAATGGAGTGCTTATTCTTAAAAACTAAAGAAGATTTCATTGTGTTTTACCTCCTATAAGGTTTTATTTCAGGAACATAATGCCTTAGTGCTTTTGCTACTACAAGATTTTGATACTTTTGGTGGTTCACATTAGTATGATTGCCCTAATCACATACGTTATGATTTACCTATTTTGCGTTTTAACGTGAAATCCCCAAATTTGAATACTTCAATTTGTGTAAATGGTAGTTTGATTAAGTTTAAGAACTATGCATGTCAAGGGTTTATGTTATAAGTTGGTTATTCTTGAAGTTTATGGTTTGATTTTTTCAAGTATGTTAGTATTTTTACATATCATCCTAGTTTGTTTCTTAATTTTCAATTATATGCTTCTAAGATTTCAATATTGTTTTTCAATTCTTTTATACTTTTGGATTTTTGAAATAAACTAGTGATTTCTGAAAGTTATTTAGATGGATGGTAGACATTCTTTTATACTTTTGGATATTTAAAATAAACTAGTGATTTCTAAGAGCAGTAACTTATTTATCTACAAGTCTAAGTTAGTATATACCATAGATCCCGTGTACCTTATATATATATAGTCTATGGAATGTTTCTTTTAAGCAATTAATGGTTCTATGATGTGTAATAATGAGCAGCCAGCAGAGCAATGTTGCTTAACATAGTTTCATAATGTGCAACAAATAGGTTGGTTTTACAATCTGTGATAATATTCCTAAGAGCAGCAAACTTAGTGGTATTATTATGTAAAAATAATGTTGTTTAAATAGTTTGAACTTTTAATATTATTAACTTGATCTTATACTTTTGCAATTATGCTAGACAAGGTTTATGACCTTCAAGTTTGATACTTGGGATATGAGGGTAAGATACGGACAATTGATCCCAATAAGTATAACTATATGAATTTTTTTTGAAGATATACGTGAAGTTGCACTTTCCCATGTCCATGGAATATGTGATTTGACCTTTGACTTGAGGTGCTCTGGTGATATTTTTTATGTGAGATATGATAACGATGTACTTACCATGTTTGAGGAGAATGCAAATCGCAAATTAATTAATTTATTTCTAGTAGTTGGTACTAGTGAGAATGCTAAAGGTGAAGGTGAAACATGGATGATGATGAGGGAGAGAGTGTTTGTGGTGTAGATGAAGAGAGTGAACCAAATTTTCTTTCACGTGGTGGTATTACAAATGAAAATCTAGATAAGGACAATAATAAAGGAAACAAAAGATGTAGACATGAAATTGCTATTGTTGATAGTATTCAAGGGGTTCAAGTTGCCAAAAATGACGTCGATTCTGATTTTATTGCAAAGATTGATGGTGAAAGTGATACACCGGAGGAACAGAGTTCTGGTACTAACGACATTGATTTTTGGGTCAGTGGATATGAGTCAGACAATCATTGTGAGGCAGAAAATGATTCTAATGATGAATTCACTAATGATCCCTTGCATGGTTATCTTGACAAGGATGAAGCAATACTACTTGATGAGTCGGGGAAAAAAGTAAAGCTAAAAAATAAAAAGGTGTTTGAAAATATCCACATGTTCAGGATTGCATTCCAGGACTTCGTGGTCTAAGAAGGATTTAACTTAGTGAGAGATATCAACGAAAGAACTCGTGTGACTACACATTATGAAAGTGAGGGTTGTAAATGGAGAGTTCATGCATCTTTAATTCCTGATAAGAGCTCTTTTTGAATCAAAATATATCATGAGAAACACACGTGTGTGAGAGAGGACATAGTGAAAGAGGCCACTTCTACTTGGATGGCTGAAAAATTGGTTGTTTTGCTGACGGATGACCCTAATATAAAGCCTAAAGAGTTAAGTGCATAATTGATTAAATACGGGCTAAATTCACCTTATATGACATTATACAGGGCAAGGAAGAGAGCACTTGACATCATTGAAGGAAACCATGCCGAGTCATTTACTAAATTGCCTAAATATGCAGAAATGGAGAGAACAACTAACCCTGATAGTCTGGTGAACATACAATATCACATGGATAATGGATCTGAATGTTATTCCTAGTATACCAAATGTGTCATCATTCAAAAGATTCTTCTTAGGGTTGCACGCTTTGAAGAAATGGTCTCTTAATGGTTGCTCTCCATTCTTAGGTTTTGATGGTTGTCATTTAAAAAGATTATTTGTTGGTGTCATGTTATCTGTCATAGGTTTAGATGGGAACAACAGATTGTACCCAACCGCATTTGCAATTGTTGAAAGTGAGTCCAAAGAGAGTTGTTCTTCTTTCAAAATCTTGCGTATTTTCTTGGAGGATTCAATTCAGGCAAACCATGGACCTTTATGACTGATAGCCGACAGGCAAAAGGTATGTTTTCTATTTCAATTATATTACTATCTAAAGAACATAATATATATATATATAACGTTACATCAAGGTGGTTAACAGTTATACCCTCAATTGTAGGGATTGATCGAGACCATTAAAGGGCTAGTCCCTAATGCCATTAACAAGATGTGTGTAAGGCATATTTTTGCCAATTTTAGGCAGCTATTTCCAGGTATAGCTTTAAAGAAGTATTTTTGGATATCATCTAGGTTATATAATGCTTCAACCTTTGACTTTGCCATGCATAAGATAAAAGATTTAAGTCATGTTGCATATAAGTGGTTATTAGAGATTCCCAATGAACTTTGGTCAAGGCATGCATATGACTTATCTTTGAAGAACAAACATGTTACCAGTAACATATTAGAATCATTTAATCATTGGGTTTGTGATTTAAGGCCTAAACTTATTCTTTCTTTGGTTGATGGATTGAGGGCTAAATTGATGACTTTGCTTAAAAAAAGATAGAAGAAGGCTTAGTAATGGAATAGTGTTCTCGTACCAAATGTTGTGAAAAAACTTAATGTAGCAAGAAAGATGTCTAGGCAGTATACCATCTTAGGAGCTGGTGAAAGTGAATTCGAGATAAGAATGTCTATGACATTATGAACCTTAAGAAGAAGAGTTGTAATTGTAGGATTTGGGATATAACTAGAATACCATGTAGTCATGCTGCAAAGCAATAGGCCATCAAAGAGAAAAGCTAGAGAATTACACAGACTCTAGTTTTTCCAAGGAAATGAAAGCCTACAATGTGGAGATACATGTTGTTCCTGATCATCTATTTTGGACTGAAATGAATTATATTAATCCTTCTACTGTACTACCTCCGCAATAAGCGACTTACATGCAGACCAAAGGAAAATAGAATAAGAGAACAATGAGGGGATGATGCATGAAAAAGGTCAAAGACTGTAAGATGCAAAAAATGTAACACTACAGGGCATAATTCAAGAACATGTGGAAAATGGCTAGTGAAGAAGAAAAAAAGAGGAAACAAGAGCAGAAACGAGAAAAAGAAGCATCACAGCAGCATGTTATAAATAATTTAATTTTCATGTGATTGCATGGTTGTTGTTGCTGCTATTCTAAAAGAGACTTTTTATTCGTTTTTAGCTTTATGAAGATGGAATTACTCATGTTATAACTTCAACACAATGATGAAGCTAGCAATTATCAAAAGAAAAAAGCTGGAACAAGTTCAAAAGTAGGAGTAAAGGCACCAAGAAGAAAAAAAGACTCTTGCTTCTGCTTCTTCATTCAACAGTCCACCTCTTGCTACCACGTCAATTTGTGGTTCCTCACAAGTTGGAGAATTGCTTAATACCTGAAGATTTATTCTACTTCAATCTGTTTGATGATTATGTCTTGACTTCATTAAATAATTTTGTTGTTATGCAATAGTTGTTTAAGAATTGCATCTTTTGTAGACAAACACCATTGAAGCAATCTGTTATGGCATTTGGATGCTGGGAAAAAATATACGCCGAGCATGCATTATTTTGTTTCACAATTTGTACAGTTTATAATGTGTGGAGATAAATTTCGGTCTCAGCCTCTTAAGTATGGGAGCAATGAAGTCCTTTTCTTATTGCAACTACTATAAGTTTGATGAATATTGATGAATGGTGGCAATTAGAAAGATAATTTTTGTTATTTTATGACAAAAAAATGATCACGTACTGCAATGTTTTTTTGTTATATTATTATTATGAAATTTAGTCATAGAAGTGAGCATATGCGGTTAAAATATGGTCATGTAACACAAAAAACAAAAAAGATAGTCCCGCAGCAAAGTATTATACTTATACTAAGTTGGCAAATTTAACTTTTTTTGCAACTAAATATTCTTACGTTGGCACCTGCTCACTTGAACAAGCATTAACTATTTCCCTTACATGAAACACATTATTACAGTAACCCCCCAAGCTTTGTAATTTATTACACGGGCACTTTTGTCCATCATATTAAGTCAGAGTCTAAGATTTTTAACGAAGGGCATTTTTAGAAATATAAATTAGATATTTGTTGATGTCATCCTATTCTGTTAGGACTTAACACCGTAAGGGTGTTTGTGTAAGAAAATGCATACCTCAGCGGGTGTCTGTGTAATATTCCAAAGAGGAGGGGGTGTCTGTGTAAATACCCCATACCCAGGGGTAACTGTGTAATTCTCCCAGAGTTTTAAATCATACCCAAAGTCGGGGAGATGATTTTTCCCCTCTTGTGGGAATCAAACAATTCGATTTGTAGGGCTAACTAATAGCTATCCAAAAGCGTAGTTCACCCTGGGCTATACTAGAGTATAATTAGAAATATCCATTCTTTGATAAGATATCATTAAAACTTGTATGCTATCAAACAAACAAATGTAAACGTGAGGTAATATACATAGTCCCTTTTTTTTCATTGATCAACATCATATCCTTTTTTGCAAACCACTTAACAAACGTTATTTAAAAAGAATTATCACCTTTATCTATCTTGTAAGACTTTGGTATACTGTTTTTGATAATAAGAAAGAGTTTGATGTAAGATTATTGATAACCAAAGTGGACTTATGTCAAACGTTTAGTGATATTAGAGGGTTTGCTGCAGGTTTCCAAGACACCAACAAGTCTTATTTAACGGAATTGTGATGCATAGTCGACTATGTATAGTAAACAGGTAGGATCTTGTGAAGGATTTTTGACATATGAGGTGACTCTTTAAGAAAAAACAACACAAGAGAATTTTAGTTGGATTAAAAAATCATTTGTTAAGTTAGTTGGAAGACTTACATTTTTTAATATTTCTTTTCAATAAAAATATATTAGATTGAGCAAATATGTACATATACATACATCTCAAAATTTAAACCACCCCAACCTTTGGTGTGGACCTGGCTACGTCCTTAGGGTTATCATTGATATCTTACAAAACCTGAGAGAATGAGTTATATTAGAAACTGGGGCACGCGGAGCCCCCCACACAATTGTAAGATACTATATGTTCAAAAAAAAAATTAGAAGAAAAAAAAGGCAAAAAAATAAAGTTATTTGCCTAGATGGAAATAATTTGAATTAGTGGGAGAGTGAATTGTCATATTTGGAGCAGTGTTTTCAGAACCGAACCGGTCATCAAACCGGACCGGTTATCAAACCGACCGCCTCACTGGTTACTGGTTTTACTGGTCGAACCTGTATAAATATTCAACACTATGATTTTCTTGTATCTAAAGCTATCTATAATTTTATACTAAAAAATATGTATATGTCATCACAATTCACAACAATTTAACATTGAACATCATGAAAATTGTACACAATATCCATAATAAAAATCAAGTGAAAGTCTCGAACACAAGACGTCTCAAGATTCTCAACAAACGAGAACACCATATTCATAAATCATCGTAATACAAACCAAGTGAAAGTCTAAAATACAAAACATCTCAATTCTTATGAAATTACCAAACAAAACACATAACAATGTCATATGAAGATTTAAAACATCTCACAAAACACAAATTGTCAATTATCTCCCAAACCACCAACATCATCATTGGCATAAAGACCAAAAACGCTTATCCCCATTCCATAGTTTGTCAAATTATCTTCCGCATTTGTCACATCTGTACTTGAAGGATCACCTAAGCAAAGTAGTGTATAAATTTTTAAAAAAATATTGTCCATTGAAAATAATAAATGAAGATCGTCGAGAATATATGTTAATAATTACCAATGGATGGTTGTGAAGTTGTAGCATTCTCTTGTCCCTCAACGAGCATTTGTTCCAACTTATTATAATTAAGATCTTCACTAGGAATTTCTTCAACAATCCATTTGTCCACCCTATCAATACACTCGTAGTCAACTGGATCATGTGACTTGTTTTTCTCTTTACCTCTACGAGATAACAATATAACATAAACCTATAAGTTAGGATTACATTATATTAAATACTTGTATAAAAGAATAAGATAGATAAAAATTATACCGTTTCTTCAAACGCAAGTTGTAATGCACAAATACAAGATCATTTAGTGTCTCATGCTCCAACTTATTCCTCTTTTTCGTGTGAATGCGCTCAAACACACTCCAGTTCCGTTCACATCCAGATGATGAAGATGTTTGACTTAAAATTTTAATGGAAATCTTCTGTAAGTTTGGTGCATCGCCACCAAAAAGAAACCACCATTGATCTACAAGATTGAAACAAATTGCTCAATTAGTACAAATTTATATTCAAATGAAAAAAATAATAACAATGACCAAGTAAATAATAAACATACCCGGAGGAACACGATCAACACTCTGGATTGCTAATGTCCAAAACTTCCCTCACGATTATGAAACTTCATCATTTCAGTCACAACCTCAATAACACCTTGGAGAAGCTTCCCGAAGACTTCGTATACACCACTCAAAATGTCATGTGTTTGAGCTCGACTATCCTTAGCATAGTGAAAAATAGGATTAAGATAATAAGCTGCCGCGTGGAGACTTGTCCTTAGCATTCTATCCCACCTCTCATTTATAATGTCAACATAGGGCTTGTAATTGCGTTTTTACCTTTGAATAATTCATTTATCCCATTAATTGCCCTATCCATTCTCTCAAACACATAGCATAATGAAGGCTTCTCATCCGCATCACACATACGCAACAACTTCATGATCGGGCTCATAACGTTCACAATACAATCAACCCAAAACTTTCGATCCAAAATAATGTTTTTAACTTCTTCAGCCTTAGTGTCTTTCGCAAACTTCTTAAATTCTGCATCTATCACCATTGCTTCCAAATGTTCCACGTGATCACACAAACTCTTTAATGCTATAAATGTGGTGCCAAATCGTGTTGCACTAGGAGCAATTATTTTAGTCCATCCAGGCATTTGCTTAAGCCACCCATGAACCAATTTACGATTATAAACAAAAACAGTAATTCGTGAACCATAATGTGCCAATTTTTTAACATGGGGAAGCTCACAAACAGCCTTCAAGATTAAATTAATGCAATGTGATGTGCAAGGAGACCAAAATATTGATGGATACTTTTCTGTGAGTAGTGTTCCAGCTTTCTTATAGTTACTCGCATTATCAGTAACCATATGCACAACATTTTCCACACCAACAAATTCAACAATTTCAGAAAAAAACTTGCACAAATTTTCAGCACTACTATAGTAGACACATCAACAGACTTGATAAATGATATCCTTTTTTTGACAATAAACCATGAGATTAATCAACGATCTATTACTCCTATCAGACCAACCATCACCCGTAATTGTGCAACCACTAGTAGCCCAAACAGTTCCGAGTTCTTTAACAGTCGACTCTACTTGAGTCTTAGCCTCTTTAAGCAAATTAATTCTTAGAGCATGATAACTATGACCAGTATATCCATGACCCATTGAGGCTAGCCGATTGATCCGTTGACTTTTGACTGTTTGAAGTATTTTCTTCCATTGCCTATGACAATTATAAACAATATCATTTTCAACATTGAAATCTAATAAAAAATGAGATTGTTTCATAAGAACAACAAGACCAAATAAAACAATTGCAAGAATAACATCAAGTTCAATTATTTTGCAACTAAATATAGCGAAATCTAATAATTCTCTCAATTCATTTAAGCATTATACTCAGACCAAGCATTATCAATGATTAAAAAAAATGATATTTTTTGTAATTTTGGGCAGAATACAATATGTTATACACATCATCAATAATCACTTCATCTATCACCAATTCATCATAAACCAACGCATCAACACATAATATAATTTAAATTATGCAAAAAAACACCCATTTTAAGTTGTAACAACAAAAAATCGAAAAAAAGGGAAATACCTTGTAGGGGCGCCGCGCGGGTGAGTAGAGATTCCGCCGGTGAGCAACGACGATGGAGGGGGAGTGGGGTAGCAAAGATGGAGGGGGTTAGGGTTTCACGGTTCGGAGAAAAATTGAGCGTGAGTTAGCTATGTAATTAGGGGTGTTTGTGTAATTTTACAATTTTTCTTTTTTTTTAAGCGAGGGGCGAACCTGTTTCAACCGGTCAAAACCGGTCCACCGGTTTCCGATTTTGGATTTTTTTTTCCGGTTGAAACCGATTAGTATAGTGAATCGATTTACAGGCCTAACCGGACCGGCCAGGGGTCGGGACACCGGTTCGATCGGCCGGGCCGGTTCGATCGGCCGTGCCGGTTCGATCGGCCGTGCCGGTTCGATCGGCCGGGCCGGTTCGATCGGCCGGGCCGGTCCGGATATGAAAACAGTGATTGGGAGTAAAATGGAAAGAAAAATTATTTCTATTGGAAGAATATGAATTATAGGGAAACTAAATCATCATTCTTAGTAAATTGTGTAGTTAATTTCATCTAACTTAAATTATATAGTTAAACTGGAAGTTGATAATTAAATGCTATAATAGAACATAAATTAAAAAAGGTTAAACTTGAAAATCAAAAAATTTGTGTCACGTATACAGATTTCTAATTAGTAATTACCAATCACGAATCCAAAATAATCCAAATTTGGCGTCATCAAAGCAATCGTAGCCGTGCATTCTGGAGGTTAAAAAAGATGGCGGGAAACTACATAGTTGTTGTATTTGTACCTCTTCGGTTTTATTAATTTAGGTCACAGGAGGTTTTCCCAAAATTCCTGCCCAATTTTTTAATCTCGAATGGAGGAATACTTAGTTCCGGTAGCAAATTCATCAACTGAGAAACGGAGGCCGATCACAAGGTAATTAGTCTTCATCAAAACCCAAATCTTATTTGTTTTTTGTCGGTGATTAATTTGTGCATTTTTAGGCAGAGATGGAAGAGAAGCTTACTCGAATTAAACGGAAGATTCGATCCGAATTATCGCCACCAATGTTCGAGGCTCATAATAGAATCATATTCCGAGGTATGTTTTGTCTGCTACTTCATGATTTTATTCATTTCATGTATGTTCATTTTAGTTAGTTACTGATTTTATTCATTTCATGTATGGAAGAGAAGGTGGCCGTGGCCGTGGCCGTGGAGTTCTTCCGCTCAGAGACTTGGGAAGAGATCGCGACCATCAAGGGTAGCTATGACATGGCAAGGGCTACGGCATGGCCTTATAGGATCTCGAGAAGAAAGGTATCCTCGCAGCTGGCTTCAAGAAGGAAGACTTTGACTTCTTCGATCGCCTGAAGGAAGATGAAGATGGAGGTGGCGAAGAGATTGATGTTGCTGCTGCTGCTACTGATGAGGCACCTGCTGAGGATGCTGGTACTCCAAAGCACGACCCTTTCACTGCCGTTCTTCCTCTGCAGCAAGTGTGGCTGAAAGACCATCTTGCCAACCAGCCTGACACCTCCAGTGTTGCTCCACCTACCCTTGATCTAGAGGAGGGCGAGATGGTGTTTGATGCGAGTGTGTTGGACACTCCTCTCGAGGTAGATGCCCGGCGCCAGGGGTCCTTGATGAGTCCGCTTCTGCTTCTGCTGCTGTGCCGCGACGTGTCTCCCCGATCGATGACACAAGTCCCCTGAATGAGTCCTTTGCAGAGTTGCAGGAGCAGAGCCAGGGTGCGGTGGAGTCGTTGGGACTGAATTTGGGCCCTTGATGTTCCTCTCTCACGGCCTGCGTGTCATTTATCTCTTTTCGGCGTATGTGCCTTTATTTAGAACATTTACTACATTGCCTTCATTAATACTTGATTTAGTATATTTTTGTTGACTTAACGCCTTAGTCGCGCTTATCCCTTATCTTAGTACATAAAGGTTTTTGACATTGTTCAAGTGCTTCTTATGTTGTGCATTTTGATTGGTACTTTGTGCTTACTTTACTGCTTTAACTCCTTATGTCGTGGATGTGTGTTGCACAGTAAAATACCTTTTAGTTTATTTTTTGAGTACTTGTGCTCATAGTTTGAGTGCTTGTGCTTAATGTTTAAGTGATTGTGTATATGTTGAGTGCTTGTCCTCAAATTTCGAGTGCTTGTGCTCGTTAGTCTATATACTTGACGTAAGTAATGTGTTGGCAGGAAAACAAACATTGAATAAAATATGGAATTTTATAAGTTTTGGGACCGGGCTCGAGTAACTTCCGAGTTGCCTACGTATCCTACCATATATAGGTGGTCAGGAATCAAGTCTCCGTAGTTCAGTGCTAAGTATTACAATCGAGGTCCACATGCAAAGACTCGTAATCCGTGAAAGAATAAGTAATAATAACATCGAAACTACGGTCCTACTGTGCCACAAGGCCGTTACAATGCTAGTGTCCTAACTATAAAACCTTCTCAAGTTCTTGACGTTCCACGGGCGTGATAGAATCCTTCCACCCAACTCTTGTAGAAAATAGTATCCTTTTGCGCTTGCTTTCTCCACTCTGTAAGGTCCTTCCCAGTTTGGTTTCAACTTCCCTACGTGCTTAGTAGCTTCCACCTTCCTAAGGACCAAGTCCCCCACTTGGAAGTTCTGAAACCGGACCTTGTTGTCGTATGCCTTAGCCATCATAGATTTGTACGCTTGTGTACGTTGGTAGGCTTCTTCCCTCATGGCCCCTATTAGTTCGAGATCCATTTGTCTTGCCCTCAAATCTTGCTCTTCATCATATGTGACGATACGGTAGGTTGGCATTCCAATCTCTGCTGGTATCACTGCTTCAGAACCATATGTTAGCAAATATGGAGTCTCTCCAATGGAAGTTTGAGGCGTAGTTCGATAAGCCCATAGTATACCTGGCGATTCCTCTGTCCAGTTTCGTCGTTCCCTATCCAACCTTTCTCCAGACTTCTTACCAGCGTGTTGTTTGTAGCTTCTACTTGTTCATTAGCTTAAGGGTGCGTAACAGATGTAAGCCGTTGTTCAATCTTTATGTGTTTGCACCAGTCTTGGATCTTAAACCCTTGGGATTTTCTTCTATTGTCAGATATTAAGACCCTTGAAATCCCGAATCTGCATATGATGTTCTTCCATATGAATAGTTTCACGTTAGCTTTTGTTATTGACATCAATGCTTGGCCTCCACCCACTTGGTGTAATATTCCACTGCTACCAATAGCCATTTTCTACCTCCAGACGCTATTGGCATGGGTCCAACGATATCTATGCCTTATTGGTCGAAAGGACATCCATAATTCACAATTGTCATTGGTTGTGCAGACGTATGAATGATCTTCAAATGTAATTGACAGCTTTTGCACTTCCTCTAGTAATCCATTAAGTCTCTCATAATTGTAGGCCAGTAATATCCTTGGCGGAGTATTTTCTGGGCTAAAGATCGTCCTCTTGAGTGATTTCCACAACTTCCTTCATGTATTTCTCTTAAAACATGTGTTGCCTATGCTGGTGACAGACACCTTAAGAGTGGTCCTTCAAACGACCTTTTATATAGCTCTACATTGAACATAGTGAACCTTATCGACTTGTATTTCAACCTTCTGACCGCTTGTGGATCAGTCGGCAAAGTCCCGTTCTGTAAGTAATCGATGATCTCGTCCTTTCAACACTTCTCAACCTCTACTGGCAACACAAACTCCAAAGCTTGCGTTGGATTTGCGTCGCTAACTTTGCCAATTGAGGTTTGATCAGTAGCCAATAGTGTTACTCGCCTTTCAACAAAGACTTCAGTAGTACTCGCAAATCGAGATAAGGAGTCGGCATGCTCATTCTCTACTCTTGGTATTTGTAAGATAGTAAATGTCTCAAAATTTGAAGTCACTTCTTTGAACTTATCAAGATACTTGACTATTGCAGCCTCTTTAGCTTCATATCTTCCTTCAAACTGATTTGCAATCAGTTGTGAATCTGTGAACGCTACAAGCTTGGTTATCCCCAATGCCATTTGTATTCCAGCTAGCATTGCCTCATACTCTGCTTGATTGTTTGTAACTTGAAAGTTCAATGGTATGGCATAGTCAAATTCTCTCCCATCTGCTGACCTTAAGTAGACTCCAGCCCCGCCTGTGTCCACTGTGGACGATCCGTCTACATGTAAAGTCCAAGTTTCCTTAGCTATAGCGTATCTCTTTTAGTCTTGCTTGTCACCATAGCAACGTCCGGTAATTGTTCTGCTCCCGAGATAGTTTCTGCCATAAAGTCTGCTAACCTCTGTGCCTTAATCGCCGTCTTAAGTAGATACTCTAGACCGTATTCTCCCAATTCAATCGCCAACTTCACAAATCTGCCTGATGTTTCCAATTTTTCCGTAACTTGCTTCAAGGGTTGATTAGTTAGGACAGTGACCGGATGTGATTAAAAATACGGCCTCAGCTTTCGTGATGTGATAACGAGCGCATATGCTAGCTTCTCGATTTCCAGATAGTTAAGTTCTGCTCCATTCAACACTTTCCTCACGTAATAGATTGGCAGATGTTTTTTATCCTCCTCACGTATAAGTAGGGTACTTAGTGAATTCTTCGTTACGACCAAGTAGAGATATATCATCTTGTTATCCTTAGGCTTAGAGAGTAATGGTGGTGTCGTGAGATAGACCTTTAGCTCGAAAAAGGCTTCTTCACAATCCTCCGTCCACACAAACTTAGGTGTTTTCCGTAGCTTCTTAAAGAAAGGTAAGTTCGAGGAAGATCCATTAGAGCCTTGATTTTCTCTGGGTTAGCTTTGATACCACGCTCATTCACCATGAAACCCAAAACTTTTCATGCCTTAACTCTGAATGTGCACTTCTTCGGATTCAACTTCATCCCATACTGTTTCATGATACTAAAAGCCTCATCGAGATGTTTAACATGATCCTCCGCCTTGAGACTTCTGATAAGCATGTCGTCAATATAGACTTCCATAGTCTTGCTAATTTGATGGTAGAACATCTTGGCCACCAATCTCTGAAAAGTTGCTCCAGCATTCTTCAAACCAAACAGCATTACTCTGTAGCAAAATATACCTATGTCTGTGATAAAGGCCGTTTTATGTTGGTCCTTTACTGCCATTAATATTTGATGAAATCCGCTCTGTGCATCGCAGAGACTTAGTAATGCGCATCCAGCAGTAGAGTCTACCACAAGATCGATCCTGGGTAACGAAAAAGGATCTCGTGGACAGTGCTTGTTCAGATAACTGTAATCCACACACATTCACCAAACCGTTGGCTTCTTTGGTACCAAAACGACGTTGCTGAGCCATTCAGAATATCGCACTTCGAATATGTGGCCAGCCGCCAACTTAGTTTGTACTTCCAACTCTGCAGCATTGTTCTTTTCGTCACTGAAATGTCTCTTCTCTTGTTCAACAAGCTTAGCATTTGGATTCACGTTTAAGTGATGCACTGCAACTTGAGGATCAATTCCTTTTAAGTCTGAGTCAGTCCATGCAAATACATCAAAGTTCCTTCGCAAGCACTCCAATATTGCTTTCTCAATCTTAGATGGTAACTCGCTACCGATCTTAATGACCTTGTCAGGTTCATTGTCTACCGGTATCACCTCCTTTGATTCACCAGAGGGCTTCATCCGTTCAACCTCCATCTGCTTCTTATATCACAAAGTAGTCTTGTCCTCCTTTTTCTCCTTTGGTTTTTCCATTGTGAGCTTTTCGTCAAATAGCTCAGGAGTGTCTGGGTTCGTCATTTGATCCTCCAGTGTAGAGAGCACCATCTTTGTATCCATATGTGCAGAAGGTTCAGGCGTTTCAGAGACATGTATCCCAATCATAGCAACGTTAGGATCTGCCTTTGCCTTAATTGGTTTTGTTGATGTGACATAACAACTCCAAGATTCACGATAGTTTGTGGTAATCTCGGCGATTCCCCTGGAGTGAGAAATTTGAACTTTTGATGAGCTGTGGATATGATCATAGTAAATGCAGCGATTCCAGGCTTCCGATCAACACATTATATGCGAAAGGTATGTCAACAATGAGATATTCCACGTTTAAAGTTCTCCTCCGTGGATTTTTGCCAAAAAAGGTTAGCAACATGACCTTGCCAATTGCTCTTACTTTGCCTCCACCAAATCCCAGTAGAGGAGAGTTGACTTCAGTAATCTCATACCTTCCTAACTTCATTTTTTGCAACGCATCCATAAATATGATGTTGACTGAGCAACCATTATCTATCATGATCCTCTTGACAGAATGATTTGCAATCACGACAGTCACTACCATCAAGCAGTTCAGGTACTGAGCTTCGCTAGCTTGAGAAGATAGATTCTTATAGTCATCTTCATCAAACGTGATTCTCGTATCTAGTTTGTCAACTAAAAAAACTAGATCACTCTCAGGCCGTTTAAGATGCTCATTGTATGTGTCTCTAGAAATTCGCTTTCTACTCTTTGCTGAATCAGCGCTAGTCCTGCAATCACATTGATCCCATTTTCATAACCGTCATTAGGATTACCTCTTTTGCGCCTCGGTTCATCCTTATTCTCATGTGGAGAGCGACTCCTCTTTCTGCCTCCAGAAGACTTGTCGTCTCGTGGTTCTCAATTCTCAAGGACAAACTCAATAAGTTTCCCATCTTGAATGAGTCGGTCGATTTTGTTCCTCAAGGTCTTGCAGTCATTGGTGTAATGACCGTTCTGCTTGTGGTATTTGCAAAATTTTCTTGACTCCTTCATCTCATTAGTTTCCTTGAAAGGTCTGGGTGTTTTGAATATCCCACGATCCTTTGTTACGGCAAAGATTTCTGCTATATCCTTCATCAGTGGAGTATAGTTATCGAACCTCTTGAAAGGTGATCGACGTCGATCTCGATCCTTGCCCTTGTCATCCTTCCTCCAGTTTCTGTTCTCCTTACCTTTGTAAGGTTCTGGTAAATCCATTAGACCATGGTTCAAAGCGGCCTCTTCCATGTCAGTAACACGACGAGCAAGATCCATAATTTGCTCAATGGTTGTTGGCGCCTCCTAGGTCAGTACTTCTAGTAGTGTTTTGCTCTTGCTATAGTTTCATTCAGTCGCTCAATGTATTTCCCCAAGCTTTCATTAGGTTTTCTACAAACATTGAACATATGGCGTGGTGCTCTCTTCTTCAGGCGATAAGTCACAAACTTGTTGACGAACATCTCCCAAAATTGTTCAAATGATTCCATTGTGCGTGCTTGCAAGTTCTTGAACCACTCTTTGGTCGTCCCCGTTAAACTGATTGCAATCAACTTTGCCCTTAGGCCTTTGCAGTATCACAAAATTTCCAACTCTGCATCAAGGTCATCAAAATGCATTCCAGGATCACTCATTCCATCATACTTCTTTGTCTCAGGAAGATTAGCTCCTTCCTTCAGTGTCAACCTGCTGATTGCATCACATAATGGAGTTGGCTTCTCCACTGGTGGAATGTGTTCAACAATGACTGGTTCCACTCTTGGTGCAACTCGTTCAGGCAGATCCCTGTTCCTACCGGTCGTGTAACTTGTGGCTGGATGAACCTCTGGACCCCTCTTCTTTGAGTTCACCTCTCCATCCCTAACGGTTGCCCGGCTCGGGGCTCCGTGCCTTCCAGTCCTCACGGAGTGTGGGTTCCTGCGCTCAGGCGATGCAGATGGTTCCCTTCTGTTGGGCCTAGTAATTCTCGTATGAGTTTGTTGTCTCGAATCAGAACGACGTTGCGTGATAAGACCTTGTTCGTTGTACCGATGTATGTTGTACAGTTGGTGCTGCAACATTCTGCTGCAAGGCAGTGTTGGCCAATTGTTGCACAATCATCGGTACCATAGTCTGTTGAAAAGCTGTCATGATCTGAGCCAACTGAGCAGGATTCAACAGTTATTGTTCCGGGTGTACTGCAGTAGGTTCCACTGCAACACGTGGTTGGTCCAAAGGAGTATTCGGTGGCGCCACTTATGTGTGCTCAGAAGCATCAGTAACTTTGTTCTCCTCATCCCTTTTCGACCTAGCCCTGGTGGCTACTCCGTTTTTCCCCTTGACTCTTCGTTTAACCATTGAATCAGTGATAGTGTTCGTTACTAAGTGCATTTAGTGGTTCCCACAGACGGCGCCACTGATGTGGGGTATTTTTGTCTGGATATGTGTCCACTTGTCAACACTCCACGTCAGACTGCTTCAGTCCCTGCTGGATCCTTAAGCAGCTTTTGAGTTTGGAACCTACACTCAACACTACACGAAAACTAAGTCGGTGCCTTCCCGGCGAAGGCACTCCGACGCTCAAGTCAGATGGGTCTGAATGTGAGATCTTGTTGTGCGAGGCAACAAGTCGAAATGATAGGTCAAAATGATAAGTCGAAATGCAGCGAAACAAGTCAAAATGAGAGTCCTTAATAAGTCGAAATGAAGACTTTCAAATAACTCGAAATGCTGGTAAATATATCTCGAATTAGAGCTATTTTGTCAAGTCGAATAAATGCCAAACAACTCGAATTCGATTTATATAGCTCAACAGAGCTCGGATCGAGTCGGTATATCAATACCGATTCGATCCGAGCTCTCTTATTGAATTGCTTAAAATATGAAAAACGTACCTGAAAATGAGGTATGGTGCCCCCTTATATACTAATAAGAGTCCTTCCTTAGTTTGAAGTCTTATCTTAGTAGGATTATGATTCAAAATAACTCGAAATAGAGTTATTTTGGAATAAGTCGAAATAGATAACCAAATAAGTCGAAATGGGCCTCAAATAGCTCGAAATGGGCCTCAAATAACTCGAAATGGGCCTGCATGGGCCTGATTTTGAGTTTTGCCTGAAATTTTAATTTTGCGTTAAAAAATAATGGTACTGACGTGGCATAATATATTCCGAAATACGCTCGTGGTATTGTATCAGATATTATGATGTGGCGGTACCAAAATATGGTACATCAGTGATAAAACAAAAAAATTTGTCTTTGAACCAATTAAAAGTTTCAAGAACATAATGTTAAATAACGAGGGCGTACATACTTGAAATTCTTTTATGTTTGAAGGGACATCCATGCTTCGTTATATCAAGTTTACATAATATTATTGTTAAGACCAATTTTATTGGTCTCGGATATTGTCTCATTTTAATTAATTAATCTAGTGAATTTAGATGTTTCTATTGTCTCATTTTAATTAATTAATCTAGTGAATTTAGATGTTTATAGTCTAATTAATTGAAGTACTTTTGGATGAAAGTTGTATGATTCTATTGCAGGGAAAATTTTCGAAACCAAGGAGTCCACTTGAAAAAAAAAAATTGTACATACTCAATTTAGAAATTATATAATTATGTCTTCCGTCTTTTTATACCAAGTAAATATTATTATTGACTTTCTATGTTAATTATAATATTGTATATTTTGAAGGAAGGTATTTTGTTTTTTTAAAAGTCAAATATGCCAAAAGAGAAGGCTTCAATCTTGCAAGTGATGAGCCAAGATTGATTCTAATGGCGGATTTGGTGCAACATTGTTTCCAATGTTAAAATGTGAACCTTTGTGAAATAATGGAGTTTGCTCTTTGTTTGTTGGGTTTTTGCAATATTCTCCTTTGTGTTATGCTAAATTGGAAACTTACTCTCCTGTGAAAAATAAATAGGCAAATTACCCTCCTATGATTTTAAAACATTGCACATCACCTAATTGTAACTTTTTTTTGGTTTATTTTTTTTATATTTAATGACCAAATATACTCCTTTGGGGTCTTAGCAGTGCGGATTATTCTCTGTGAAATCAACGTGTGACCTTCTTCGGCAGCAAACGCCTACTCGTTCCTCGTCGTGGAATCTTGCTTGGTTCCTAAGAACCAGGCAACGTATCCGTACTTTTATTTGGTTAGCTCTTCATGATAAGATCCTTAGTAATGAATGTCGTGTTTGAACACATATTAGTGAAGATGCCTCGTGCCCTCGCTGCAAATGAATCCCTCATTCACTTACTACGCGACTGTCCCTTGAGTCGAGATATTTGGATGCTTCTTCTTCCCACTTCGGATCACCAAAGCTTCTTTCAACCGCTACTTTGGGATTGGCTCTGCAATAATCTTTCTAAACGTGCTATTGTTTTAAATTGGAGCCTCCCTGGGCTAATATCTTCGCAACAACATGTTGGAAAATCTGGGATTGGCGATGGAATTTTTTTTTTTTTTTGAAGATTTCGACATCCCTCCACATAGAGCTGCTCGTTGGATTCAACAAATTGCGGGCAACGATATGTCTACTTGGTTCAAACTTCATTCGCTTTAATTTCCAGGACGAACGAAAGTTACGCGTGGATTGTATTGGACTCCACCAAACTCGGGCGTTATCAAGATTAACTTGGATGAGAGCGCTCTTGGAAATCCGGGCTACATTTAATGTGGTGGAGTTGCTAGGAACGACGAAGGGGCTTGGTTATTTGGCTTCGCATCGAACCTCGGATTAGGGAGCATTACTTCGGCAGAGCTTTGGGGTGTTCACTATGGCCTTTCTATTGCTCAAACTCATGGGTTTAATCATATTATTGTGGCAAGTGACTCTAAAGTGGTAGTGCATCTTCTCAAGGATAAAATTCACGACTTTCATCCTCAACGAAGTCTGATTGATTCTTGCGAAAATATCATGCGCAACTTCATCACTTGCGATATTCGGCATGAATATAGAGAGACAAATATTGTAGCCGATCGACTTGGGAATTTGGGGCACTCGTCTCCCTTTGGTCTTCAGACTTTTGATCGCCCTCCCCCGTCAATTTCTCATCATCTTATGTTCGATTTAGTTGGTGGTACTAGCCTCCGCGTTATCATCCCGGAGTAGGCTTTTGTTTTTCCATGGGGTGTTCCCCTTCCTTTGTATGCAAAAAGAAAAAAAAACAATTTCAAAGTTGTTATATATTAATTACGAGAATTTGCCATATATATATATATATATATATATATATATATATATATATACACACACACATACATACATACATACATGGATGAATACATAAATAATTATACATTTATGCAAACTAATATAAAGAAAAATCCAAGAACCTAAACAAATTATGAATTGCTAGTTTGTTCCACTTCGCTAACTTTTTATTTCAAAATTCTTATAGCTCAAGCACTCTTTAATAGCTTTAGTTTTCTATGAATTAAATGGCTTTTGTAAAATATAGAATTCTTTTTTCCTGTTTTGAAAATTTAAGGTGAAATAATTTTAATAAAATTATGTGGACTATTCTCATGTCAAACTAAACTCTGCCATCGTTACTTTCTTTTATTGAAATTTTATGTAATTTAAAAATAACCAATCTAATAACTTAGATTTGTGCATATAAAATCTGGAGTTAAAATCAGAACTCAATTGAATTTGATGTTAGGACTGATAATGGAAAATATAGTTATGCCTTAATTATGATGTAAGATTTCTCTAATTAAGAATAGTGGATCATACTAGTTAGGAATTATTCAGTTACATTTTGTGGGATTTTTATTAGGAAAGAGTAAATATGAGATTTCATAGAAAATTGCTCTGTGTATATATTTCCCCAATTTAAAAGGTATTTCTGTAATAGAAGTCTAAATCATATCCAAATGAGAGAGTCATGTTTTTTTGTTTTTGTTTTTGGGAAGTAAACAATTATGTTTGTAGGGTTAATAAATTAGGGGTAGCATTGATATTTTACCAAACTTGAGAGTAATTTATATTATATTACGAGAATTAGTAATTACCCATCCAAAATAATAATGTGGGCGAGATACCACGGGCACAAACTCTAGAGGACGTCTATGCAAATATCGGTAGTAGATAAATGGCGGGAAACTACACACTTGCTGTAATTGTTTCATTAATAATTTAGGGTCACACAAAATCCTGCCCAATTTTTTTAATCTCGAATGGAGAAATACTTAGTTCCAGCATCAACTGACAAACGTAGGCCGATCACAAGGTAATTATTAGTCTTCATCAAAACCCAAATCTTATTTGTTTTTTTTTTTTTTTTAAATTGATTAATTTGTACAAAAGGGGTTTGAAAAATGCGTGCATTTTAGGCATAGATGGAAGAGAAGCTTACTCGAATTAAACGGAAGATTCGATCCGAATTATCGCCACCAATGTTCGAGGCTCATAATAGAATCATATTCCGAGGTATGTTTTGTTTGCTATTTCATAATTTTATTCATTTCATGTATGTTCATTTTAGTTAGTTACTGATTTGTGCGTATTTATTTCTCGTAAGGTCGGATCACTGCCTCACGAGTATCACGTTAACGGAGAACCATGCCCGACTTTTGTACGGTTTTTTATTTTGCACTGTGTTTGTTTCTCTTCATTTTGACTGCTAAGAATTTATTTCCTATTTTCTTTCTTTCTATAGTATCGAGATTCTTATACGTCTGCTTTTTCGACAGGTTAGTTCGTTCATGGACCCTCGACATATTTTTAACCTGGTTCCAAATACCAGGTCGGTGTTTCTTTTTTTTTTTTTTTTTTTTTTTTGGCTCTTATTCACTAGTGTTTGGATGTATTGTTTTATGATTCATCTACTTAGTTATTCTTTGCAGGCAGGGCATCTCGTCACTTGAATTTGACTCCAAGGTAATATGTATGGTTTTGATTTCTCTGTTAAGTGCTTAATTATATGTATTAGTTTGTCTTTTCTCTTCGGTTTTATGCCGTATTATCAGCCCATTTTAGCAGTATGCTGAAAACTAGAGTTTATCACCACATGGCTATTTGATTTCTTAAGATGATGACGTCAAAAGAGAGCATAAGAAGCCATTATTCATACTCGATTGTAAAAGAAGTGGGCTTTATAATTGTACTCCAAGTTTTAACAATATCCATGTTGTAAGGAAAACAAACAAACTTTGAAGTTGTTATAAGTGCAACTTATGACTTTGATAATAGAGGCCATGGCTGACTCAGAACATGCCGAATTGTTTTAGCTGATTCGTGGAGGTGCTAAATAGCTCAAATAATATGTAGGAATATCAGGTGTAAAGTTGCCCCATATCGAAAATAACGAGCAAAGTGAGATCATGGATTAATATCTCCCTGGTAGTTGGCACTCCCAGTCTTAACCTACTATTGTAGGCTGTAGGTGATTAGCAGCATGCTCCTAGTAGGATGAAGGTCCAGTGATATATTTATGATATCATAATGGTGGAGCCTGGTATACTATATAATTCCAACAAACCAGCTAATATCCATCGGCCAAGGATCTTTTCGAAGTGAGGTTTGATGGCTTGCTCCAAATTCAGAATAGTGCTTTTTACTATTTCACATGGTCGTTTACTTTGAACTATCAACGACTCCAGAATTAGTTCTCGTAGTATTTTACTGGATGATTCACGTGATTCCTGTTCTTATTAATAGATTAGTGCTTGTAGAGCTTTTCTACTAGAATTTGGGCGTCAAACTATTGCTTGGCATAGAGTAAAGGACCAGATTCCTGTAAACATGTTCACTATATGACTAGTTTCTTTCATCCTACTGGGTAAATGAGATGGATGTTGCAGGGCAATTAGGAAATTAAATCTCTCTCATCTTGTCATTATTCTTTGTGGTCATAGATGGAAGGCTGGATGCCTGATAGTTAATTTCTCAGATAATTATTGTGCTCATTTGCTTTCTCTCTCTCTCTCTCTCTCTCTCTCTCTCTCTCTCTCTCATCTCTCTCTCATCTTGTTATTATTCTTTGTGGTCATAGATGGAAGGCTGGATGCCTGATAGTTAATTTCTCAGATAATTATTGTGCTCATTTGCTTTGTTTTAGGGAATATATTTGGCTTCGGTAACAAATTCAGGGTGCTTAACTGTGCATGACTTTGACAATGTTCAAAGCCCAGGTAACCATGATAAAGGATCCATTTTATGTTCTGTCTTTGTTCTATCACTTTGTAATCATCATGGTAATGATTTTAATTTTTATAGATTGATTTTAGGGCTAAGCAACCCCCAACCTACGGGGCCTTTTGCACTTTACCTCCTGACCTATGAAATTGTGCGATATGCCCCCCAAGTCCAACCTATTGATTTCTCCCCCTTATACCCATCCAACGAACAAAAATGCAAACACGTGTCCCGAAATGAACTGTCGATCAATAGTTTAGGGGGAAAAGAGCACAAATAGGTTAGAAGACATATCACACATTTTAATAGGTTAGGGGTAAAGTGCAAAAGACCTAATAGGTTTGGGGGTTTATTGTAATTAACTCTTGATTTTATTATGGTGCGCATATTTGGGGGTCTAGTAGACAAGAATTGCAACAAAGTCATAGAAAAATTTGTTGAGCCAACGACATGCTTATACATTGAAGATGCAATCTCTTCTGTGCTTTGAGTCCAACCTGAACCTTCAATCCTTTTTTTTTTTTTTTTTTTCTTTATATGTCCCAGCTCTATTTTTAGAAGTAGGAACAGTTTCACATAGATTCTTTAACTGGTTAACATAGAACTTATCATTCTTTTAAAGCAAAGAAGTGAAGAGCCGATTCTGATGATATCAGGTTTTACGGATGAAGTAAGAAGCAAAAACAGTGGCCTCAAAGCACTTCAGAGTTTTTCCTTGCAGTTTTAATGTGAAAAACGTACTACCAAATTCCAATGTCGATCACTAAGACGAAACGTAGATGATGGTTGAGACAAGCTTCGTCTGTCTCACTCTTCTCATATCACTGATATTCGTTAATCAGTATCTCCAGTGAAAACTTTCAAGTCTATTTTCTTCTTTTTGACTTTTTCTCCAATGCATTTTTCTTCACTGGTCCTGCGAATTTTTTTACTTACCCAGTAATCAATGTTTTCGAGACTATATGTTAGGAATGCTGATAAAAACTATATAAGTTTTTGTTCTCCTCCCCTCCCCCCCCCCCCCCCCTCCTTCTTTTCTCATTTGTTTTATGATTATATTCAAAGAAAGTACCACAGGAACTAAAATAACGTTCATTAATTAATTATTCATTCCTTACTGATCTTTTAGATTCGAAAGAAGACGAGGAGAAACAGTTGATGCACATATCTATGCGCCAACAGCTTGATGTCGTGCGGTGGAACCTTTCTAACCAAGTTGAGGTGTGAGTTTTGCTTGGTTTTGTATGCGATGTGCAGCCACGTACACCTTACATTTGATATCGTATTTTCGTAAAGTGAGTTAGAAGTTAGAAGTGACATCATTTCTATACAATGTTAATTATTTGGTGCCCATATTTTGCATTGTGTCTGCACAAGCCACAGGCAAGTTCTCAATTAGTTCAGTGGATCTAATGATGTCGCCTACACCACTAAGTTAATTTTCCCAAGAAAGGCGTATATGTTATAACTTGTTTACATATTTAATTTGAAATATGATCTTACCCTGGAGCACATAACACAGAATAACTTATGTAACAATGAGAAAATGATTGTTAATGTGATTATTATTATTATTGGGTTGGTCGTATATTTCTGTCAGAAATAACAATTAAACTAGATGTTTACAGTCTTGCAATGACTAAATTATAGCATGATGGTCTCTTTTTTTCATTCTTCAATTATATCTAGGTACTAGTATTAATATGGCCGGTGAAAACATGTTTTTGTTCGTGGAACAGTCTTTCTTTATATTATTCTTGTTTGGTAGGCTTTAATAACTTCAGCTCTTGTCAAAGCAAAAGTGCATAGTTTTTTTTTTCATGAGCTCTGGTTTATGTTAAAGAAAGATAAGCACAATGTAAATCATTTTTAAGTCATGATTATTCAGCGGAAATTTTTGTTCTTTTTGGTTCCCACTTTTAACCTGGTGTTTCTACATTTATCAGGTTGCATGCACATCAAGGAAAAGCAGTGAGATTTTTATCTTTGACATTGGGTATATTTCCTCTGAACCGACTGAAGTGAGTATCTTCCTGCATTCTCAAGGAAATCCTAGGACATTTCTTTAACCAAATAATCACCATTAGAGAAGACAATAATACTCTAAATCTGGATTATGTCTGATTGCAATGAGTAGGCACACAATATGATATCATTTTATCTATCGATCCATCTAGTTCCATGCTGTTCCAAGCGTATAAATTGCATGATTAGCAGACAAGCGGTCATTATGCCAAGCAATATGTCCTATATACTTAGACTAATTTAACAATCAATTAATTTTCTGTGATAGAACAGATAGACAGTTCAATAAGAATAGAACGAGTCACTGTACCAGGGGACTCTGGTTTATCCGTGTCGCTGCTGATTAGCTTACTCCTTGTATACTTTCGTTAGTGTTATTGGGAGCCATATTATGGTTGTAACTGACATGCATATCTTTCATTTAGTTAGAGTATTTGGTTAGGTTTTGTCTTTGGGGAGAGAAAAATACAATTTAATCATTGGATGCACAGCTCGACGAGCAACTACACAGCAATCTTTCAATCAGATAGGATAATGGCATGGCAATATGACTTCTTGTGGTAGTGACCTTACCTCAGAGCTGTATTTAGGCTTGAAGTTATTCTGTTTCATTGGTTGACAGACTGGCAAATCCCAAAATTATTTGGTCAGGAAGAAGAAAATATGGATGCATGAAATACAAACTAGATTGTGTTCTCTTTATGCCAGAAGACTCTGGGACAGAACATATATGTATTTTTACTGAATGCAGTGTGACTCAACTAAATTCATTGATTGACCATCTTGTAGTCTTTTTACTGTAACAGCAGCAATTTTCTCTTCTATTTCATTATTCAGGTTTTGAGAAAGAGACCCAATCTCAGTGCCCATGGGTATAATGCTCACGTAGGTTATTGTGATGTTGCCTTTTCTTCTGATGATAAATTTAGGTCAGTGACTTCCTCAAATTCATCTCATCTTGTATTTTTGTTTTGTTTTGAATGAGTGTCTCTTTTCTGCATAACCTTCAATCTAGGATAAGGTCATTGGCGTATAAATGTTTGGTGGAGAGAGAGAGATTCATTGTTCATCTTAAAAAATGTGCACTCTCGATGTAACATTCCAGAGAATACGGAGAGAACATCGATATGCTAGTTAATTGTTCGGAGGCTTTTCTAAATATAAACAACATGGAATCCATCAGGAGCAGTAGACAAAAAGAGAAGAAATATGAGAAAAAATCAGATAAAAAATGTATATAATAAAAGGATAAAAGCGTCAAACCTCCTATCCTATAACTCCAGTTGCAAAGTGCCCTCTTACTAAAAACTTGAGCAATCCCCCCACCCGAAAAAAAAACCTTTCAAAAAAAAAACTAGCATTTTGCCCCTGGTCAACAATTCGGCAGAATTGTTTTGGCGGTAATTGAAAATGTGAACATTGAGGTTCATCGCAATTTAGCCTCGATTTCAATAAAATGCCATGTTTTCCTTTCAAAGAGCATTTAATTGTAACAGGGTTTAGGTGAAAACGGACTTTCTGGCGAACTTTTTATGCCACCCAACCAATTGGGGGCAGTGCTAGTATTTTGAAAGGTAGGGGGTCCAGTTGCTAAAATTTTGTGTATAGGGGACAGTTTGCAGTCGGCCCATACAATACAATAGGGGGTTTGATGCTTTTATCCCTATAATAAAATATATCTCTGAGAAAATAAAAAGTTAAAACTTTTCATTTTAGGTATGTTCCTACTATATTAATTTTAGCAGAGTGTTTATATTTGTAATGCGCTATCTTGAGAATCTCCCTGAACAGGTTGCTTGCTTCTGATACCCATGGCATAATAAACGTGTGGGATAGAAGAGTTAGTAATTTTCCATGTTCGGAACTTAGTAAGAGTTCCACCGGCTCATTTAATAGCATCAAACTAAGTGGGGATAACCAGGTCAGTTTGCAATTACATTTTGTTGTTTCTTTTCCTGCTTCAACAGCGATGGTTTTTTCTTCTGTGATGGACTTTTGTCTTGTGCCTTTCTTATGAACCAGTAGATAATTTATGGAGCTAGCAGGGAGGGAACTATATACATGTGGGATCTGCGTGGAGGAAGATCATCAAGTGCTTTCAGAAACCAAAACGAGGTGTGTTTACTTTGGAGCTTTTGGCCCTTAGAACCATTGTATTCAACTTGGAGTTCTGGTTGCTGAAGTAACAATGTGGTCAAATACCTATTAACTATAACATAAGCTTTGCTTATTCAGGGATGTTTTTACCCTTTGATGGCGGTGAAGCTGGCAAATGAGCTTAAGAAAATAACTTCTTTGAAGGTATGCAAGTTTATATATGTCAGTTGTCAAGTAGGGATGTTTCTACAAAATGTGGTTTCGGCTCTTCTGTCGTTCACTTAAATAATTGGGCTGGTTGCAAAATCTATAAATGGTTTACATGTGAAACATCATTGAAAGATAATTAAAGCCCGGAATTATGTTTTTGTGTGATTTTGGCAGTTGAAAGTGACTCATAGGTAGAAAAACGATAATTTGAGATGTGGCTTTCTTGAATTTCTTGTTCATATCTTTGGCTATGTATCCATACTAACTTTGCTCAAGTACAATTGAGTTCAATTATCGGAAGTTTTTCTCTCACTGTTCTGCTAACTTAATGCCTTGCTCTATTTTGTAAAATTTGATGATTCAGAAAGTCTTTTTTCACTTTTATTACATATGTACTGTTGAAGTAACTATTTAAACCTTAGTGCTGCTATGATATCCATAAATTTGTTTGTATAAATAAGCAATAGAGATAATAGTCAGCATGTCAATTGCTTCTTAGGGCCCTCCATGTGGAGTCTGTACCGTAACATTTGTTTCACTCAACAAAATCAAATCTTTTGTGTTATGTATCATAATAATCTCTACTTCTAAGTCACCAAATATAGTTTTGAATTCCTGGAGATATTAGTATTGTGGAATTTCCATTTAGCTCTTCTGCTTAGAGGTACTAGTTGCTTGGCATTGTTCCTTCTAAATATTATAGGCTGCATTTGACTATGGCTGGTAATCTCTCTGCAGGCTCAGGCAAATATTGTTTCAAAGGAAATACACTCAATTGATATTGATCCATGTTGTCCTTATCAATTGGCATTTCATCTTGACGATGGTTGGTATGTTTTGAGGCAATGAATTATTTTTTATTCTCTGGTAGGAGCTTAGGAAGTTTTATCGAATCATAATTTATCTTAGTGAGAATATTTCAAAGAGCCCCATGTTAACCATTGAATAATGCAGTTTCTAGCGGTTGAAGTAATAATAAAGTTTTGCGGCAAAAGATTGTATTATACATTCTGCGTTCTTAAAAAGAAACTTTGTTTTGGAATCATGCATCCAGCTTTTTTTCCTTTGCCATTTGCAGTTTACATTTTCTTCAATATATTTTCTGTTCCAGGTCTGGTGTTCTGGACACTAACAAGCTTCAAGTGACTCATATCCATTGCCCCCCATCTTCGTGGCTGTAAGTACATCTGGTTTCCCTGAAATTGGCCCTCTTCTCAAAACTCGTTCCCAACATATTTCTCACCGGTGTCAATGTGGTTTCCATTTTGATTTCGGAGACTAGGGACGAGTTCAGCGGTTTGGCCAGTCTCTCACACTTGAGAAAGCCATGTTGGCTTCCAACAAACTCTGTAAGTCGTCAACCGCATTTAATTTATTTGATGTTCTGGACTTGAAGGTGTTGCTTTTGATAGGAGCCACTGTGTGATGCTAATGAGAAGGAGAACAAAAATGAATAAAATGAAGGAAAAATATCCATAACTGATCTGGATTTGTCAATTTTATTCAATGTTAAGAACTGAATGCATATGATTCTCTCATTCTTTTTTCATTTCTATTTTTCCAATAGGCTCTTATTTTGCTGTCTACTCATATTGAGAAATAGAGGATCCGATGATAGGGTCCTCATTAGTTAGTCGCTGCTCATATTAGTTTCAGAACATCGGAAACATGCACGTTGCCAAAGTATTGCAATTATCATGGACTTCTCCTTTTCAATTACTCTGAGTTGTCATGGAAACCGTAAGTGTATTAAAGAGAATTGACCTGATAGCTCCCCCTTCTTTTATTATACCGTCATTTAGTAATGTTGAATGATGAAATGAATGGGTGCTATTTCTTCCCAAACACCGATAGTGGAGATAAGTTGACTAAGCAAAAAGGAAATTAAGCAGCATTATTGTAAAATACAACATACATTGATGATGAAGTGTATTATACAGGCTTTCACCATTGTGAGCCATCCTAATCTCACCCTACTTAAAGCTCTTGACTTTGCTGATCAACTGTGTAGGTTCATTGTTTAACTTGAATTCCAGCGAGGAAACCAGTTTTTTCTTAAGGTTCATCTTTAGCTTTAAATGTTCTTTATCAATTAACAAAGTCAGTATAACCTACTATCTATTTGCTGGTTTTTGGTAGTGCCTTCTAAAATTGCAGTGATGATTTTTCGATTTTCTTCTTAAGCTTTTCTGATCTCAAAAGAGTTAACTTTTCACTATTCTCATGCTGCCTTCACATGTGACAATGTCATCCACCTACTTTGAGAAGTCATGAATCCAGCATCCAGTTCTGTAATAAATCTAGTAGAGTGTTGGACATTTACCTTTGGTCTGCATATGCAGATCTATGTTGTTGCATCATCATCCAGTAATGGGCTTTATCTTTTGGATTTCTATCCAGACCGCACCTCCCCCTGTCACGTGGATTACAAGTAAGAAACTCAAAAATTTCAACTTTCATATGTTTCTAACATCTTCAATAGTTATTCATGCTGGCAGGCTGTCATATCTGCGTGTAACTTGAAGATAAGTAATATATTTTACCTAATTCAGTTCTGACATTTGATTGTGTGGCTGGATATATGTGTGGATATGTGCGGTGTTCAGGGGCAATGAGTGTAAGATTTGCAAAGCAGGGTTTATGGCTCAAGGCCACTGCTAATATTAGAATCTTTTGTTCGTAGTGAGGACATTCAGCTCACAGATGAAGCAACCTGTCAACGTATTCAAAATAGATTCTTGTCAGTGTCTGAAGGTGTTACTGCATGTGTGGCTCATCCCCTCAATGGCACCATTGTAGCTGGAACTCTGGTATCTATATCCAAATTGTTAATTACATGCTCTACCTTTGCTCATCTTAGATTAAAAATGCCGTTAGTTTAAATTGCTTGTTATCTCATTACTAGATTTCATATCAGAAGCAAATTCTTGCAACTACCAGACTTGTGCTAAGTTGTTCACCCTCCTTTCACCTCTCGTTGAGAAATAGATTTCACGTCTGGAATCAGAAACTAATGTGCTAAAAAAATTGCAGTAATGTTCAGGGTAGATTTGATTTTGTAAATCTTGCTAATTGATCGTCTAAATCCGCTGCATAAACTTGTTTGTAAAGAAGACTAGTTGAATGGGAATACGAGGATTAGTTGTAAAGAGGACTGCTCTTGTACCAAAACTTGAAGTTTCACTCCCATGTACGTAAACTTCTCTATATGTGACTGTTTTCAGCTGTCGTCACTGATGGTGATTTCCCAAACGAAAAAGACGAGCTGACCTACAGAAGATCATCCGTTGTTTTGTAGTCATAACGGTAAAGCATTGGTGATAGATAAATACGTACTCGAGAGGAATGCAAGGAGTTTCTCAAAGCTCTCAGCTCTTATGGTAATTTGTATAGTCGATAGAAACAGTCTTAGCTACATAAACGCTACTTACTCTTCTACAGTCCATCAATGTGATTGAAGTTGACTGTATATGGACTTTACCCTGTCATCTGAGTAATGCTGTGATTTTTCTCAACTTAATGACACTCTGCTATTAAGGCATGTTGTTCTTCTTCCTACAAAGTACATTCTAACTTTTCCTGGTTAAAGATGGTACGAATTAGCATATATAATGAGGTTTACCCAAATTGTTATGCGAAGAGACAAAAAATGTTATTTCTTTCACTCGTTCCTTGTCATAAGACACTCACACGAGTCACGCGAATGATTTGTCCAGAAAGAACATTGAATGACATGAGTTAGGTAAACATGTTCTCTGAGCCACGTGAGTAGGATAACTTATCTTTTCTTTAATAACTTCAAAAGTAGGTAGTGTCAGAGGACCATTCAGATGGCGACATAATAAAAGGGATTTTGGCAAAAAATTATAATGTTGTGCATAATAACAATAGGAAAACATATTGTGGAAAAAAAAAGAGACAATACCCATTATATTATGCATGATAAGAAAAAACTCCATGTCAAAAATTTAGAAGTAAATCCCCTTGTCTGGAAAAAGTGAGATGGGGTTTCCGCCTTAAAAGAAAAAATAACACTTGAGTTTTCGTTAATTACACATAATAGAAGAAACTATTTTGGCCCTTTTATTTGTTTTTGTTATTAACCTATTATACATAATATGAAGGGTTTTTGTTTATTAGCTCCGTAGCAACAAGATGGAGCATTTTGTGAAACTCGGGGACTAGCAATTTCATAAAACTAGGAAGTTGTCTTGGAGAAGCCACTCGAAGCTTTGAACTCTTTCTTCCTCGTATTTTTCATCACACACATGTTTCCGAAGATAAAAAAATCCTCGAGCCTGGACGTAAGGCCAAACTACATTAAAGATCTACGGCAGTTAAAAGGATTTATTAAATGTACTATTTTTCCACTCTGAGCTAATAATGAAAACAAAGATGTGTGTAAATCTTCAGGCACCAAATCGGCCTCATCCGTACATTTTACATGAGCTTTTAAATCTAATCAAATTATGACTACAAAATCTAGAATCCTTGTTTCAGCAAGAATCATTCACTTCACATACATCGGGTTTTATAAAGTGGCATGCGGCGGCACTGATGGCCCTATCATCAGAATGACATTTTAGTCTCCCCCTTTCAGTTAAGAGGCCAAGAGAATTGTCCTCCTTCATTTAGCTAACGTTTGATCACTTCGAGCTATGATTTCTCTTTTGCCATGCATGTACACTTTGCGTCATTATCAGAAAGCTTCTGAAAAGTTCAAAGGATACAATCACTATATATGGAGGGTGTAAAGGGGACGTAATTTCTTGAGCCTTAAAGTTCTTATAGATTCAAATCACTTGGGACATGTACCTTTACTTCCCTCTGCAGATACTTAATGTAATCAACAGCCAAATCCAGCATATCAGCTGTGTTCGTTTGCTGCAAATATCGATGCATCAAATGTAATTCAGGGAAAGGAAAACACACCTCAACCTGACCCATCATGTATTATCTTCTTTACCATTATTATGTATCACTTGAATATGAAGTAACATACGTCTTGCCAGCTTCGTACTTTTGTGCAGGAATGATAAAGGTTAACTTAACAATGTCCAGAATTCTTTTGTATGCCTTGGGAATAGGTTTGGTTTCTACATACCGACAAATTTACCCTTTCCCCTTTCCCCTTAATAAGACGTTTTCAAGGGGATGAATAAAGGTCTCAAGATTTCTACATGATATTAAAGTCTAATCAAGACCAACGATGAATGATGGGTTTGAAGTTTGTCTTGGCTCACACATGAAGGAGTTTGTTGAGAAATATCCCACGTATCAACAAATGTTATCTCTAGTAATTAATAAGATCTTTTAAGGGGGTGAAAAAAGGAAGAGAGAATTTTTACTAGCATATTAGATGAAATTGGTGCAGAAACTACGCTCCTCCTTGTAAGAAGAAACAAAAAAAATTTGTGGATTAGATTTTAGTAAATTATGAAGAAAACAACTTTTACCTTATCCATATTAGGCACAAGATCTTGCAGCTTTTTAATCCGGTTGCTAATGTTGGTTCTTCTTACCTGAAAAACAACATATCTCAACTTTATTTGATTTACATAGGATCTATATCATTGTTCACCCCATAAACAAAGCCAGCAGCTTGTTTTCTCTTGGATGAAAATGAATGAGAAGTTAATGATTAAACTGATAGATTTACCCTTTCGGCAATGCTTCGCGGATGAGTAGCAAAACCCCTTTTTGCTCTGATTTTACAGGGTACTGAATCCTCCAACAGATTTTCCATCGCAAAAAACTCTGCTGAACTTGCAGGTAAACTGTGGCGATGAGACAATAGAGCCGCAGGCCGTTTGCCACCTTCATTATTCTGCACATTTCAGTTTCATATGTCTCATGATCACTATCAGTTATCTAATGAAAGAACAAATGATTAAAACTAATAGGACCAGACCTTAGTATCCAATATATTTGCATTTGTAAATGTTTCATCATTGTTCTCCACTAATCCTTCGAAGAAATCATCAGACAACATTTGTGAGTTATTCCAGGAGTTTGTACTGAAACCTGGAACATAGTTGCCGCCGTTATGGCTGCGATCTTCAACAAAATGTCCGTCACCTTGTCCTGGATTATTTTCTCCGGAGCGTTTCTTCCCAATTTTAGAAATGGGAGCCATCAACCCCGAAGAAGAAGAGGTTTTTGAGGAAAAATCTATATGCCTCTTAAACGTGATTGCGGAGGAAAATGATCCTTCTGCATTGGACGTATTACCAGGTCCAGAATTATCCATGCTTCTCATTGCTCCAAACTCTGTGTATTGCTCAAACATATTCAGGATTACTTTTTAGATCTGTTATACAGAAACACACTCACTGAATATGATCATAAAAATCAAACAAACTCATAGTAATGCATTTGACCACTTTCCATTCCGAGTATCAAATCATGTCTTGTTGTCAAGCTTATTAAACACCTTGTAAATCTTTTCAATCAAGCAAGTCTACTGTAATTTCACTAAAGTAGTTCATCAATCACATCATTCCCAATGTTTCATGTATATTGACCTGTAAACACGAAAATACCTCCAACATAAACATATATCTTGGCTTCCACCCCCCCCCCCCCCCCCCCCAAGGTTGGTTCGGATTCATGACCTCAGGGAACGGTCTCACCAACGGACTGTGACTCGTTATCAACATAAAGGGGTAATGTGCTTGAAGGTGTAAAGTATCTTCTACCTAAAAAGGAGTCATAGTCTGAGTAAGTGTATGTGTACTATTCTGTCATGTATAAAACTTTTCAAGACTAATAAACTTCTCTCTTTTCTCGCATGGAGATGGAGTTGATCACCGGCGCAAGGCTGAAATCCCATATATCATGACTATGCTTCGTTATATCATGGAATGACGCAGAAAATTCACAAATAAAGCAGAAATACAGACTAAAGGGACAACAAACTGAAAAAAGGGCGTGGTGTGAGTTATAGAAATGAAGTTAATGAAAAAGATTATCTAGTAGTGAGTAATAATACCCTTTTGGATGTCCAAGTTGGCAAAGAATCCAGCAGGAGAACTGCTATGCCGAATGAGACCACCACCCGAATTACCGAAAGAGCCTTCCATCTTTATCTGATTTGAGTTATATGAATTGTTATTATTATTCTCCGAATCAGCATACATCATCATTGTAGAATAATCAGTAACGCTCTTCTGCCGTTGCAATTGCTGTTGCTGGACTATTGTTGACTGTGAATTAGGCTGCTGGGATTGTGTTTGAAAGTTCGACGAAGATGTATTTGATGAGGGGAGGTTTTCTTGAACTGCCTCCGAACTAGTACTACTACTCGCAAACTTTGAGAAGATTCTGTGCGTCTGATCAGGAGTCGAAGCTCGAGGAGTATCGAAAAGCTGATCAAAACCTTCCGTCCCAAATCCGACATCATCATCATCAACGCTACCGCTCAAAATGGTATCCCAAAATGAACTCGGAGCGGATCTATACCGCGCTAATCCAGAACCTATCTGCTTCATATTCTGCTGCTGCTGTTGTGGATATTGGTTGTCCATCAAATTTTGATGTAAAGATCAATCCAACACAGTGGCGTTGAGCAAGTCTTAATATCTTCAAAATTGAAGATTCTTATAGATCTCTTACTCGAATAGAATTAATGCATCGACACACGAGATATGCACATGTACAGCTGGACCAGAATCTTAACTTAATTGTCTCTCAAAAGCCTCCTACATGCTAGCTCTTCTTAAGTTATGAATGAGAAATTAGTTATGATATATTAGAAGTGGACTATGTATGATTAATGAAGTGGAGAAGAAAATTGGATAAGATAAAAATTATAATTCAGAAAAAGCACAAGCAGTTTAGGACAAATTGAAGAGAACTTACAGCAGTCATAGTGGAATACAACAAAAAGCTAGAAAGTGTAACTAATATTTGAACTTTTTAGTACAAATCGAAAGTTTGCTTTTTCTTTACTTTCTTTCCTGTTGAGTTGAAAGGGCTTCCAAGAATTGAGCTCCACTAAGAGAGAGAGAGAGATGAAAATAGTGCAACCAATGGGAACTCAGATGTCAGAGAAATCTCGGCTTTCTTGGTAGTTTAACTTGTTTTTTATTTTCTGTTCACACCTTAGTTGGTGTCGTAGGCTGACGTTATAGTGGTCCGAGTTCAATTACAATTTTATAGGTCCTCAACTTATTGATTTTATGCGATTTGCTATCTTAACTATTGATCCACCGTTAATTTTTAAAATATATCTTTATATTTTTATTCGTTTAATAAGAATTACAGGACAAAATCATTGGTTTTGAAAACATATTAGATATTTTTAAAATTATGAGATAAAGTACGAATTACCGCATAGATTTAAGAATTTGTTGTAATTAGCCCTTTCTTTGTTTTCTATTCATGTTTAGCCGGTGTTGTAGACTGTCGCATTAGAGGTCGGAGTTGAATTACAAAAAGCAACCGCCATTCTTCATTTTAAATTTTAATTGACTGTTTTTTTTAGACGCTAATTGACTGGTTTATATAGTAATAGATATACATAAAAATTTGAAAATTAATAAAGAAGTTATTAACAGCTTTTTTGGCTGCACCAGTTACTATGATGCTTATGTATTTATTTTATTTTGTGCGCGTGGTAACAAACTGAATATCATAAACTTAAAAAAAATTTAGATTTTTAAAAAGGTTTGTAAAGAACATTTTGAAAATGATAAGTACCATGTTTTGGGTTTATAGCTAGTTCTAAAAATGATTTAATACAATTATTTCTTGAGAATGCATGTGGATTTTAATTTATATAATATAAACTCTTATGCATCAAATAATTGAATAAATAATAAAGTTTTGCTACTGATTTTGTAGATCGAATAAAAACCATGCAAACGTATATGACAGAGGCAAAATTTCATAAGAATTAAACTAAATATTAAAATTGCAAAAACTTTAATAGATTTACTGACGATGCCAAATCACTTTGAACGACATTCTTAATTAAAATAAAACTGAAGATGATCATATATATAATATCTAAGACAAGACATTAACATTAGAATTTTGTTTGATCATGGAATCGTTCCTACTCTTCGAATTATATAAAAGCATTTCTTGAATATATTAAAAGAAATACTAGCAATTAACTTTTTATTGATGTTCGAGACATCTTGGAGAATCAAAAATATTATGTAAGATCTTGTATTTTCATATTACTTCAAAGCTGAATGTCGTTCACTGTAATTATTCAAGCTTTAACGATTTCTAAAATTATAATTAAAAGCGATGTGTGTAGGTGTACCATCCAGAATTTATTCAATATATATATATATATATATATATATATATATATATATATATATATATATATATATATAAAAATGTATTCAAAAAAACAGAATTATATATAATATACATTTATACATTTATATGTATATATTTATATATATATATAATTCTGTTTTTTTGAATACATTTATATATATATATATATATATATATATATATATATAATTCTGTTTTTTTGAATATCAGTGTATGTTACATGTTAATTGAGGCCCATCCGATTCTGCGGCGAAGATAGTACTACTGTACTAGTAATTAGGTGTCATACTCGTCAACTGCTCACTTTGTAGGACCACCTTCTTCTTCTTCTTTTTTTTTTTTTTTTTTTTTTTTTCAGAACATGGAGGACCAGATTTGACAACTAACCTAATTGCAAAACAGTCAACCAAAAATATACAACTTTATTCTTTTACTTAAACTAACACGGATTAGTTTAATGTTCCATGCGGTCTTTGAAGACTAATAACTATAAGTAATAAATTATAAAATCCCGTTATCATTAATGAGGAAATAGTCTTTTAGTATAAACCAGTGTTTTTAAAACCGAACCGGTGCTTTGAACCGGCAAGGCACCGGTTCACTGGTTTTACCGATTAAACTGGGTCAACCGGTGGGTGAACCGGTTCAACCGGTCAAAACCAGTGAACAGACAAGGGTCCGGGTCCCGGTCCGACCGGTTCGACCGGCCGGGCCGGTTTTAAAAACACTGGTATAAACAACTTTTATAGCGTACTTATATTTGTCCTTATTATGCTAGTGCACATGTGGGCCAACGATTATTTTGATTGGAAAATTCGTTTCAATTCGGTTGGTCCCATGATTTTTATTTTTTCACTCACAATTTTGTGGACTATATATTTCTCTCATTTAACTCTTAAGTTGAAAATTATCATTTTCACATAGATCTTAGATTTAAGTTTCTAAATACTTTCTAGAAAATACACGATCATTTCTTCTCTCTTTTTTCACTGAACTTCAAGATATTTTTTGCAATAATTATTCTCATATTGTTATTGTAATATTCTGAAAAACTTTCAGAATGAGGCTAATATTGTTTAAGGCGTGTTGGGGCAAAAAAGGTTTCAAATTTAAATTTAATTCCAGGGAGAATTACACAAACACCCCCTGAGGTATGGGCTAATTACACAGACACCCCCTCATGTTTGAGAAATTACACAAACACCCCCTATAGTATGCATCTCATTACACAAACACCCTTTGTAGTGTGTTTTTTTAATCGAATATGCACACTTATGGTGTTGGATCATAATTTCAATAATGATGTGATGACTAACTTACAAAATCTTTCGAAATATACTTTATTTTTAATGATTTTTTATTTTATAAAACAGAATAAATGAGACATATTTTCTATCGTTTTAGCAATTTTAGTTTATTTTTCATTGATTTTACAATATAAACGAGAGACGAAAATTTAAATTCAGCAAAACATAACAAATTGCGAATTTTTTTTTATCACAGGGGGTGTTTGTGTAATTTCCCAAACAAGAGGGGGTGTTTGTGTAATTAGCCCATATCTCAAGGGGTGTTTGTGTAATTCTCCCTTTAATTCCATGAGTACTGATACGAGAATCTTTTTGTCTACGTGACAAGTCCGCGTCAAATCGAGAATCGGTCATCTGGTGCTTGGACAGAATAAACCTCGACTTGGTTCGGAATCACTTACACTCAAAACAAGGTACGTGAGACTAGTCGGTAGCTTTGTAGGCACTTTGATACTTAAGTTAAAATTGTTGACAATAAAAT
The DNA here is from genome assembly GCA_946800315.1 of Misopates orontium. Lineage (NCBI taxonomy): Eukaryota > Viridiplantae > Streptophyta > Magnoliopsida > Lamiales > Plantaginaceae > Misopates > Misopates orontium. Next base: position 10,442,755 of record OX326949.1, read on the forward strand.
TTAGAGAGAGAGCTATGTTTTAGCGAGAGAAAGAAGAACTGTGAAAAATGTGTTTCGGTAAGCATTTGGGGAAGCGATATTTAGAGATACCTTGCGAGCAAATAATAGGCTTGGCCCAATACTTGCTCGTCCATGTTAAAATTAAAGTTGTAAACATGAATAAGCGACAACACGAGAATGTGACAACCTAAGAAGCCGACAACTTGGGAACGCGATAACCTAAGAAGTGTTGGAAATGGGTTTGTGAACCCATATTTGACCAATTATTCAAGTGGTTTCAAATTGTTAGAATTGGTAAATCTTTAGCTTAATGAAATCTACATATTGAGTAGATGAACTTTGTATATTTGTTTGTTCAAAACCATGGAGTGGTGAATGAAAAATTAAATGTTAAAGTAAGCTACTTGAAGCTAAATTGTGTTGAAATAAAATGGGTTGGAAGGTAAAAAGTCACCATCCCACATAGGAAAAGTTAAGCTAAAAGTTGAGCTTATTTATCACTTTCTTGGACAGGGGTTTGGGCCCCTTAGAGGAACCCAAGTGTTTAAAGGGGGGAAGACCTATGTACTATGTACTATGGGTTGTTTAATTAAATTGTGATAAATAATTAATCAAATTCGTGAGTTGTGTCTAGTCAGCGGAGAGCTGTGTCCAGTCAGCGAAAAGCTTTCCCGCCACTTAGACGTCCAGTCAACGGCAAAAAGTTAAAAAGTCTCCCGCCACTCAGCGAATTGATGTGACGAAGCATCAGACGTGTCTGTCATCAGACGTGTCTGTCCAGTCAACCCCAAAGAAACTTTTCATAATTATAAACAGCCCCCAAGACCTCAGTCCAAATCATCAATTCAGTATATTTTCTCCTTCTCTTTTTTTTCTTCTCTCTAAAGTTCAGAATTTCTTTTTGATTCGCCGTTCTTAATAATTGTAGTGCTACTTTATTAAGTTTATAGTAATGTTGTATCTTGGGAAACGATTGCCGAAGTTATATATTTCATTAGCACCGTTTCAGGGCAATATCGTTTTAAAGACAAAGACTCCAACTCTTGCCTCGACACTCTGCCCGATTTTCTGCTCCGTTTTCAATACTTTCCAGTCGAACTCTGCCGAAACTCTGCCTGTTTTCTACACCGTCAACAACAATTTTAAAACGATATTCTGCCAAAAAATTTTAAGATGATGACTATAACTCCAACGCATGGCGGTCATGAAAAACCGGAGAAACTTACCGGTACTGATTTCAAAAGGTGGCAACAAAAGATGTTGTTCTACCTCACGACCCTGCAACTATCCCGGATGCTGTCCGAGGATGCCCCACGGTGCCAGACGATAAACCAGATAAGGAGAAGAGTGCTGCTTTCGACGCATGGTCCCACAGTGACTTTCTCTATAAGAACTATATACTGAATGGTTTAAATGATTCACTTTACAATGTATATCGTTCAACAAAAACTGCAAAAGGAACTCTGGACCTCCCTGGACAAGAAGTACAGAACGGAGGATGCTGGCTTGAAGAAATTCATAGTTGGCAAATTTGTGGACTTCAAGATGATTGACTCAAAGACAGTGATGAGTCAGGTCCAAGAGCTGCAACTGATCCTGCATGACTTAGATGCTGAGGATATGAAGCTCAACGAGTCTTTCCAAGTAGCTTGTATGATAGAGAAGCTACCACCTTCCTGGAAAGATTTTAAGAATTATCTGAAGCACAAAAGGAAGGAAATGGGTCTTGAAGACCTGATTGTCAGACTCCGGATTGAAGAAGATAATAGAAAGTCTGAGGCCAAAGCAAACAAAAGTCCAATGGAGGCTAGAGCCAACATGGTAGAGACAAAGCCGAACTCTAACAAGAAACGGAAGCAACAGGGGAATGATGGTGACCCGAACAAGAAGAAAAAGAAGTTCAGGGGAACTGCCACAACTGTGAAAAGCCGAACCATATGGCTAAAGACTACCGATTGCCAAAGAAAGATAACCAACAACAACAACAGCAGCCGAAGAACCAAGTCAGTGTAGCTGAAGACAATACCGTCCCAATTGACATGGGTGATCTCATGCTCACTGCTGTGGTATTTGAAGCCAACATGGTGGACAATGTGATGGATTGGTTCGTTGATACTGGTGCAACTCGCCACGTCTGTGCCGATAGGGAAATGTTCTCATACTACAAAGCAATCAGTGGAATGAAGTTGTATATGAGAAATTCAAACACCTCAGATATTGTGGGGTGCGACAGAGTGGTGCTGAAGATGACTTCTGGCAAGGAGCTGACCCTAGTTGATGTACTGCATGTTTCGGATATACGAAAGAATTTGATATCCAGTTATGCTCTTGTTAGTAATGATTTTAGACTAGTGTTTGAGTCTGGCAAGTTTGTGCTCACTAAGAATGGACAGTTTATAGGCAAAGGTTACGTAGTGAACAAAATGTTCAAAACAAATGTAATGGTTGTAAAACGTAACATCGTTGACATTGCTAATAAAGACAAAGATTATATTTACTTGGCAGAGTGTGCAAATTTATGGCATGTTAGATTAGGACATGTTAATTTTTATACTCTTCGTAAGCTTGTAAATTCACAATTATTGCCTTCATTTAATTTTTGATTCTCTGAATAAATGTGAGATTTGTGTAGAGGTAAAATTAACTAAAACTCCGTTTCCTTCTATGGAAAGGAGCATTGAACCTCTAGACCTAATTCATAGTGACATCCGTGACTTGAAATTTGTGCAAACTAGAGGTGGCAAAAAGTACTTCATTACTTTTATTGATGATTGCACAAGATATTGCACTGTTTATTTACTTAGAAGCAAAGATGAAGCTCTTAAAGCTTTTAAACTCTACAAACTTTAGGTTGAAAATCAACTTAACAAAATTATAAAAACTATCCGCAGTGATAGAGGTGGAGGATATGGAGCTCCATTTGATGAATTTTGTGCTTCCACAGGCATTATTCATCAAACGACAACTCCTTATTCACCGCAATCAAATGGTATAGCTGAACCCAAAAACCGAACTCTTTAGGAGATGATGAATGCTATGTTGATAAGTTCTGGCTTACCCCAGAATTTTTGGGGGGATGCAATCCTCTCAGCAAATCATATATTAAATAAATTACCTCATAAAAGTAGAAATTAAACCTCTTTTGAATTATGGAAAGGTCGAAAACCTTCCTATAAATACTTGAAAGTGTGGGCATGTTTAGCTAAGGTAGAAGTACCTAAACCTAAGCAAGTAAAAATAGGGCCAAAGACTGTTGATTGCATATTCATTGGATATGCTCATAACAGTAGTGCCTATCGCTTCTTAGTACATAAATCACAAATTCTTGGTATCAATCAGAATATGATTATTGAATCAAGGAATGCAGTATTCTTTGAAGATGTCTATCCTTGCACAGAAAGGAAAGAATCTGGTTCTCTTAAAAGAACAAATGAAGCTGTAAGAGGTGATCATGAAGAGAATGAAGAACCTCGATGCAGTAAAAGGGCCAAAACAGCTAAAACATTTGGTCCCGAATTTCTGACATACATGTTAGGAAACGAACCGAGGACATTAAATGAAGCATTGTCCTCACCTGAAGCTCCTTTATGGAAAGAGGCTATCAACAATGAAATAGAGTCCATTTTGCACAACCACACATGGGAATTGGTTGATCTCCCTCCTTGTAGCAAACCTTTAGGCTGCAAATGGATATGGAAGAGAAAGTATAAAGCAGATGGATCTACTGATAAATACAAGGCTAGATTGGTAGCTAAAGGGTATCGACAAAAAGAAGGCCTTGATTTCTTCGACACTTATTCACCAAGTGACTAGGATCACTTCGATTAGAGTGCTCATTGCTATTGCTGCACTGAAAGGTCTTGAAATACATCAAATGGATGTCAAGACAACATTTCTTAATGGTGAATTAGATGAAGAAATATATATGGAACAACCCGAAGGGTTAGTTGCTCCTAGAAAGGAGAAAAAGGTGTGCAAACTCATTAAGTCATTATATGGGCTTAAACAAGCGCCAAAACAGTGGCACGAAAAATTTGATAGAACTATGTTGTCAAATGGTTTCAAAATTAATGAATGTGATAAATGCGTATACATAAAAGGCACACCTAATGATTACGTGATAGTTTGCCTATATGTTGACGACATGTTAATTACTAGAAGTAGTAATGATGCTATCATGACTACAAAGAAAATATTAACCAAGCATTTTGACATGAAAGACTTAAGTGTCACTGATGTCATATTAGGGATTAAGATCACTAGGACATCAAAAGGAATCGTGCTAACACAGTCCAATTACATAGAGACAATGATTAAGAAGTACAATGCATATGACGGTCCTCCAGCTAAGACTCTAGTAGACTTGAGTTTACACCTAGGTAAAAACCATGGTGAACCTGTCTCTCAAATACAATATGCCAGGATAATAGGCAGTCTGATGTACATCATGAACTGCACTTCTCCGAATATTGCTTACTCGGTCAATAAACTGAGCAGATTCACCCGTAATCCAAATAAAGATCACTGGAAGGCGTTGATTAGAGTAATGAGATGCCTAAAACACACCTTATATTATGGATTACATTATGAGAGATATCCAGCTGTATTAGAAGGATACAACGATGCTAACTGGATATCAGATACTAAGGACACTAAATCCACAAATGGTTATGTATTTACCATTGGAGGTGGAGCTGTGTCATTGAAGTCCTCAAAACAGACTTGTATAGCTCGATCCACGATGGAATCAGAGTTTATTGCTTTGATAAAGCTGGTGAAGAAGCTGAATGTCTTCGTTACTTCTTAGAGGATATTCTTTGTTGGAATAAGCCTATGCCTGCAATTATGATACATTGCGATAGCCAGTCAGCTATTGGAAGGGCACAAAGTGGCATGTACAATGGTAAGTCTAGACATATTTGTCGTAGAAATAATACCATAAGGCAGTTGATCTCTAATGGTGTCATTTCCATTGATTATGTAAAATCAAAGGAAAACTTATCGGATCCGTTGACTAAAGGCCTACCAAGAGATCAAACATACTGCTTATCGAGGGGAATGGGTCTAAAACCCAAAAGTGAAGAACATTTGTAATAGAACCCAACCTTATTGACTAGAGATCCCAAGATCTTCGTTCAATGGGAAAACGAAATTATAAAGGTTCAATGTAGCATAAAGGAGTTAACTCCAGCTCATTCCCGGGTATGATAAAATGCTATATGCATAGTGGGTAAGGATAAGTTTTCAACTTTTAATGATTCCTATGCTTAAATTAAGCGAAGTATAGCAGGATACTTCTGATAGAAGATCACCTATATAAGTGTGAAGTGCGGACCACTTCATGAGAAAATAATTATGAATCTAAGAGTTGTCTACGGCCAAAAATGGACACAACCATGAGAATCAAAATTAATTAGGGGATTTGCTGTGTGGATACAGCTGTATTGGTTTACACCAACGACTGAACAGTTCAAGACATCATGTTCACTGATTAGCCAAGTAAATCCGATGTATTCCACTAAGGAAGGTTCAAAGCCAAAAGCCACCTATCCTGATGCAGTTGCTTTCCGCCTGAACTCTCGAGGGTACGCATTGAATTTTATTCATGTGGGGATTGTTGGAAATGGGTTTGTGAACCCATATTTGACCAATTATTCAAGTGGTTTCCAATTGTTAGAATTGGTAAATCTTTAGCTTAATGAAATCTACATATTGAGTATATGGACTTTGTATATTTATTTGTTCAAAATCATGTAGTGGTGAATGAAAAATTAAATGCTAAAGTGAGCTACTTGAAGCTAAATTGTGTTGAAATAAAATGGGTGGGAAGGTGAAAAGTCACCATCCCACATAGGAAAAGTTGAGCTAAAAGTTGAGCTTATTTATCACTTTCTTGGACAAGGGTTTGGGCCCCTTGGGGGAACCCAAGTGTTTAAAGGGGGGAAGACCTATGTACTATGTACTATGGTTGTTTCTTCCAAAGCCCACACGCGCGCGCTGCCGCCGCATCTGTCCGACCCGGCCTCGGCCTTGGCCTGGGTCGGGGTCGGGGTTGTGGGTCGTGGGTCACGGGCTCGGGCCTGAGCCTGGGCTTGGGCTTGGGCTTGGGTTTGAGTTTGAGTTTGAGCTTCCCTTTGTCAACATTATTCTTTTTAGTCAAAATTTAATTAAGTAATTAATACTTTATTTAATTAAATTGTGATAAATAATTAATTAAGTTCGTGAGTTATATCTAGTCAGCGGAGAGCTGTGTCGAGTCAGCGAAAAGCTTTCCCGCCACTTAGACGTCCAGTCAGCGGCAAAAAGTCAAAAGTCTCCCGCCACTCAGCGAATTGGTGTGACGAAGCGTCAGACGTGTCTGTCTAGTCAACTCCAAAGCAACTTTTCGTAATTATAAATAGCCCCCCAGACCTTAGTCCAAATCATTCAGTTCAGTACATTTTCTCCTTCTCTTTCTGTTCTTCTCTGGAGAGTTCAGAATTTCTTTTTGATTCGCCGTTCTTAATAATTGTAGTGCTACTTTATTAAGTTTATAGTGTTGTTGTATCTTGGGAAACGATTTCCGAAGTTATATATTTCGTTAGCACCGTTGCGGGGCAATATCGTTTTAAAGAAAAAGATTCCAACTCTTGCCTCGACACTCTGCCCAATTTTCTGCTCCGTTTTCAATACTTTCCAATCAAAACTCTGCCGAAATTCTGCCTATTTTCTACACCGTCAACAACGAGAAGGTGACAACCTGAGAAGGCGACAACCTAGTAAAGCGACCACCTTGTGTTCTCGTTTTTTGAGAGATGTAAACGAGGCTAAGAACTTAGTGTTTTTATGAAACTTATAGTAGATAGATTCAAAATGACATGTGATTGAGTGACGTATCGCCAAGTGTACGCTCCAAAATATGGTGGTGCATCAGTAATCCCCCACTCCATGTTGTGTTATCTGAAAGAGGAAACACTTTGAAATATATCAAGTTTGTCCTCGGATGCTTAGTAATTTTAATAGCCAGAGTCTCATTTGTACAAGCAAAGGATTATGTGGTAATCAATGTTTTTCGCATTTTCTTTGAGATTTTTTGTGCTACTTTTTAAACCTTGTAGGCCCCTTTACATTTTGTTTTTGTTTTGAGCAAAGCGCATATTCATTTGGGCGTTGATAGTATGATTGTGGATGAAAGCCCGAAATGGTAGCCCGAATTGTTGACCTAACTAATTGTAGAGATGCAACTATTAGTTGATAAAGCGTGCCACTTCTTTTTGTCTTCACTTTCTTGGAGTAATCAAGCTTCAAGAAGCTGAGTTTTGTGAATTATTTATTCCAGTGCTGGTAACCACATTTTCATACGTAACTTTGATGATGTTGATTTACTTAATTGCTAACTCTTTCTTTATCAAAGTCCGGCATAGTCCTATCTTAGTACTTTATCATAGACTTTCTCTAAGTCAATAAGACAATATTCAAATCTTTACTCTTCTCTCAGTAACACTCCATAAGCTAGTTGTTAAAAATTAGAGGATAAATCAAGAGAAAAGTTCGCGCTATATGTATCTTAGTTGAAAGCCCTATACATATGATGCGGGGTATTTTCGTCTAGATAAGTGTCCACTCTCCAACACTCCACGTCAGACTGATTTAGTTCCTGCTGGATCCTTAAGCAGCTTTTGAGTTCAGAACCTGCATTCAACACCACACGTAAACTAAGTCGGTGCCTTCTCCGGCGAAGGCACTCCGACGCTCAAGTCAGATGGGTCGGAATGTGAGATCTTGTCGTGAGAGACAATAACTCGAAATAATAGATCGAAATATGCTGAATAGGTCGAAAACAAACACCTCGAAGTGGCAGTATAGGTCGAAATGAAGGTCTTTGAATAGATCGAAATAACCCTCAAATAACTCGAAATGCTCTCAATATAGGTCGAACAAGAGCTATCTCAAACAGCTCGAAATGATTGCTCTAATAGCTCGAATTCGACTAATATTGCTCGAAATGAATGCTTGAAAATATAAAAACGTACCTAAAAATGAGCATGGGACCCCCTTATATAGTATTAAGAGTCCTTATTCACCTAGAAGTGCACTCCAAGTAGAACTATGATTCAAAATAGGTCGAATTAGAGCTATTTTGAAATAGCTCGAATTAGGCTTGAAATAGCTCGAAATAGACCTGTTTGGGCCTTAATTAGGCCTGCATGGGCTTGATTTGGGCCTACTTGGGCCGATTTTTGAGTTTTTCCTCAAATTGTAATTTTGCATTAAAAAATAATGGTGCTGACGCGGCATAATATGTCCTGAAATACGATCGTGGTACTGTATTGGATATTATGACGTGGCGGTACTGAAATATGGTACATCATGGAGTCCCCCAGTTTGTAAGATTAATGTGTAGAAACATTGGTCATACAAACTATAAAATAAGTCAAGTAACCGAGAATCGTGCAACAAAAGCGGCCTCGGTGTAAAAAACCAACATTTTGGACAAAAATAACAAAACTCGAAAATAGGTCGAATTTGCTATTTTTGGTAACTCGAAAAAGAATAGCTCGAAATACCTTCCCGAAGTAGTAACTCAAAATTTAGTTGGTCGAATTCGAAAAATAGGTCAAAATATGTTATAGGTCGAAATGAGGGAATTTCCGTAATTTCCGCATCATTTCCCCTATAAATACTCCGCTCCGCATTTCATTTCATTATTTCTCGCGCGCGCTGTCACCCAGAGCTCTCAAAAAATAGCTCAAAATAGATAGCTCAAATTACCTTTATGAGTGAACAGTGCATATAGCTCGAAAAACGGCAAAATAACTCGAAAAAAAATCCCAAACAGATCGAAAATTCCCAAAATAGCTCGAAAACCTGCCTTTTTACTTGTTTACCCTCGGTAAGTCGAAATGACTTGGATAACTCGAAATAATAGGTCGAAAGACCCTAATTATTTCGAGTTATCACACTTGTGAAAAATTTTCAAATTTTGAATTTTTTTTGTCATGTGCTTACGAGTCAATTTTTTGCAGATTTTGCTTCAACGGCTCGTCTTCGTTGTAACCGATCTCCGAGGCGTCCTTCACCTTCCCAGTCTCGTCCTCGTCCGTATTAAAACTCGCGCAACCAGTCTCGTCCTTCTTCGTCCCGGTCTTACCAGAATCATCACAGCAATCCTCGTAACTCGAACACAATGGGGCTCGGCTTCTCCGTACCGGCCTCGGCAATCACAGCCGGAGAAAATCCGAGTTCCTGGTGCACCAAAGCTGTTTGTTCCAGCGCAGAGGTCATACGAGCAGCGTGATCCGAGCGAAGAAGTCTTCATCGACCTTGACCCTCGTGCCGGTAATCTTTTACTTTGAACTTATTTATGGCTCATATTTGTCATAACGAGTCGACCAACAATAGTAGTGAAGAGAGTACTAGGTCGAATAGGTCTCAAGAGGACGAGTCCACTAGCAATAGTAGCGACGACTCCTCTGATGACACTTTCTCTAGTGACGATAGGGGTTCAAATAGGGAGGTAGATATTTTAGGTGAGGATGAGCATGAGGTTAGTTCTGCTCAACTTAGCATTGTGTCGTATGTAGCCCCATCTACTTATACTTCCAACCCTAACCCGACTCCTGAAGCTCCGTCAATTAATCCCACTATTGTAGATGAAACAATAGAGGAGTTAGCCGCCGAGGGCCTTAACTTAAACTCTCCTGCACCAAGCCCCATCCACAACTTTATCAATTTTGACCAGTTTCCTTCTACTTTGCCGCATGACATTAATTATTACCGCGATACCTATGACATCCCTGACACTACCAAATCATAGTGCCTGGGCCGGACGATAGGATGAACAACCCGCCTGAGGGGTGCCTTACCGTTTTCAATGGTTACCTCCAGTGCGGTCTTAGGTTTCCCATTGACCCTATCGCATCCGAGATTATGACCTCCTTAAATTCCTGCCCTTCACACTTCACGCCCAACGCGTACACTTAGATGTATGCGTATGTGATGCTCACCCGCGTCTGCAGCCTACTGTGTTCAGCTAATGGTTTCTGGCAACTGTTTCCGGTCAAATTCCGCCATAAGGGTGTCGACGCCGGGTTTTACTATCTGAGTTCAAGGAAGAAGCTGTGCTTCCTGTCTGAGCTGCAGTCGAGTTTTGGGGTGCATTAGAAGAAGCAATGGTTCTTCATGAAAGAGTCCAAGCCACAAGAATTTCGATTCAAGAGGCTTTGGACTGACGCACGCCCGTCGCCCCCATGTCCTGCTGCTGTCTACACTCAGATAATGATTGACGCACTGAAGAAGCATCAGTTTGATGCCTTTAAGTTGACCACGACCCCAGTCTTGCGGGCCGGTGGTTATACTCACCATGCTGGCGTTGAGCCTTCCGTTTTTGGTATAATACTATGAATGTTGCTGTTTTTTGTTTGTCAGTTCTTCATTTCTTTCATGTCTTCTAACCCTTGTATTATTTGTACTTTGTAGAGCTCATAGTTATGGACAAGACGAAGAAAAGATTTGCTGCTATGAAGCGGAGTGCCAACGCACCTCAGGCCTCTGCGCCTATCCCTGAAAAGACTAGCCGTCGGGGTGCGAAGACACGGGGGTCAGTCGAGGTAGGGGTTCTGTGCCTGCTCCATCCCGACTCCTTTGCAGTCTACTTCTACTGCTGCTCTTGCTTCGCCGCCAGCCGACTCCGAGCCCTTCATTCCAGAGCGTTCTCCTCCACCACCGCCTTCGACTGAGAGAGAGGAATCGACTGTTGTGGAGGCGGTGCGGCGGGGAAATGAGATAGGTCCGGATCCTGCTGCGAGGAAGAGGCCTTCCACCTCTGAGGATCGTCGACGTGGCAATCGGCCTGCGCATGGCACGTCTAACACCTATGAGGAGGGTGAGCTAGACACTGATGTCGAGGAGATCGTCCGGGCCTTGGTCGAGGCAGGTCAGTTCAAAATGGATGACACCACTGCCCTTCGTCTGATGAAGGGGTTCATGCCTGCCTTCGACCGCCAGCTTTATTTCAAGGAGTTGGGCCATGAGAAGCTGATCAGCCGCATAACACTGTCTATGTGCGAGGTTAGTAGATTTGCTTGTCTTCTACTCATCAAGTTTTATTCTACTTCTTGTATTTGTTGTATATCGTGCTTTATACTAACTTTCTATGTGTTTTGCAGTTCTTCATTAACGCCCAGACTATGGCGGAGAACTTCGACACTGCCATGACTTCTCGGAGTCAGTACAATTCAATGCTAGAGAGGCATCACAGCTCGGCGGTTCAGGCTCAGATCCTTGAGAAGAAGCAAGGAAGAGCAGGCCAAAGCTGAGAAGATCTGATGGTGGTCGTTGAGAAGTTCAAGACCACGCGTGCTGAGTTGGAGGTCGCACGTGCCGCTACTGCTGTTGCTGAGAAGGAGCTCCTTGAGGAGAAGATGCATGCCGGTCAGCTTACTGAGCAACTTCTCCATGCCACTGCCGTCATCGATGACCATGTTGACACCATCAAGACGATGATGAACGCTGCTGCGGCTGCAGAGGAGGCGCGTGCAAAGCTCGAGGCTGAGCTGGCTCCGGTGAAGGCTGAGCTCCTGACTGCTGAGCTGGATGGCCATGAGAGGGCTATGCGTGAGGTAACCCCCTTTCTATTCAAACTTTTCTGTTGCACTTTCGATTTTTTACCATGTATTTATACTTCAACTTTGTGACTATGTAGGAGCTTCCTGACGATGAGAAGGTGTCCATAGCCATCGAGTTCTTCCGCTCGGCGACCTGGGAGGAGATCGCCTTGGCCAGGGGTGGGTATGACACGACGAAGGGCTATAGTATGGCCCTGGACGAGGTCGTGGCCCGAGGTGCGCTTGCATCGGGATTCAAGAAGGAGGATTTTAACATCCTCGATTGCCTAAAAGAAGATGACGCTGAGGCTGGTGAGACCTCGGTACTGCTGCTGCTGCTGCCGATCCCGCACCTGCAGAAGAGGTTGGTGGGCCCAAGCATGATCCTTGCGCCCCTGTTTCCCTTTGCAGCAGGTGTGGCTTTCGGACTACTTGGACGAGCAGCCTTCTACTTCCGCTGCTGCTGCTGCACCGTCCGAGCCACTGGAGGAGGGTGAGATGGCGTTTGACCCTCAGGTTCTTGAGGATCCGATGGGGCTGATCAGGCGATGCCAGATGCTCATGCTCCAGTTGTCGCGCGACGTAGCATCTCTCCTGTTGATGACACTGGCCTCCTGAACGAGTCGTTCGCGGACATCCAGGAGCAGAGCCAGGGTGCTGTGGAGTCACTCGGGTTGAACCTTCTCCCCTGATGGTGATTTGATTGGCCTGCGTGCCTTATTTCCGGCGCCTGTTCCTTAGCTCTTTTAGAACATCTTATCTTTCGTACAGTATTCTTGCATTCGTACAGTTTACTTCATTCGTACAGTATATTTTGGTTCGGTATAGTTTGTTGACTTGTGCGCGTTTTTAGCGCTTATCCTTGCTTTTTAGTAGATATTGACTTTCAAAATTGCCTTGTGTCTTTTGCCTTATGCTAGTGCATGTGTTTCCATACTTATATGCTTTAAGTACTTGTGTAATTCCTTTGACTTTCCATGCTAATTGTGTTAGCCTTGTTACTTTTTGTTGAAATACTTGTGTTTTATTTACGAGTATTTGTGTGTGTTTTGCGAGTGCTTGTGCTCGGCTTTACGAGTGCATGTGCTCGTTTTATGAGTGCGAGGGCTTGTGCTCGGCTTTACGAGACTAGTGCTCGTTTTAAGAGTGCGAGGGCTTGTGCGAGGCTTTACGAGGCTAGTGCTCATTTTAAGAGTGCGCGGACTTGTGCTCGGCTTTACGAGGCTAGTGCTCGTTTTAAGAGTGCGAGGGCTTGTGCTCGGCTTTACGAGGCTAGTGCTTGTTTTAAGAGTTCGAGGGCTTGTGCTCGACTTTACGAGGCTAGTGCTCGTTTTACTAAGTGTTTATACTTATACTTTTAGAGTGTGTGAACTCAACTTTGATTATGCTTGTGTTAATAAACATGTAAGTAGGATGTAGGCAAACAATCAAACTTGAAAAAAAAAGAAAATCTTATTAGTTTTGGGACTGAGCTCGAGTAACTTCTGAGTTGCCTACGTATCCTGCCGTATATAGGTGGCTAGGAATCAAGTCCCCGTAGTTCGCTACTAAGTATTACAATTGGATTCCACGTAAAGAGACTCGTAATTCGTAAAAGAATAAGCGAATAAAGCATTGAAACTACGGTCCTATCGTACCACAAGGTTGTTAGAATGCTAGTGTCCTAACTGTAAAACCTTCTTAAGTTCTTGACGTTCCAGGGGCGTGACAAAGTCCTTCTGCCCAACTCTTGTAAGTAGTAATATCCTTTGGCGCTTGCTTTTTTCCACTCTGTACGGTCCTTCCCAGTTTGGCTTCAACTTTCCAACATGCTTGGTAGCTTCGACTTTTCTTAGTACCAAGTCCCCCACTTGAAAGTTCCTAAAAAGAACCTTGTTACCATACGCTTTAGCCATCATAGATTTGTAAGCTTGAGTACGTTGGTAAGCTTCTTCCCTTGTTGCTCCTATCAGTTCAAGGTCCATTTGTCTTGCCCTTATTGCTTGTTCCTCATCGTATGTGACCATACGATAAGTCGACATTCCAATCTCCACAGGTATCACTGCTTCTGAGCCATATGTTAGCAAATATGGAGTCTCTCCAGTTGAAGTACGAGGCAATGTGCGATATGCCCATAGTATACCTGGCAGCTCCTCTGCCCGATTTTTTCCTTCTCCTTCAAACCTTTTCACCAAGCTTTTTACAAGTGTATTGTTTGTAGCCTCAACTTGCCCGTTTGCCTCAGGATTTGTAACAGATGTGAAACGCTGTTCAATTTTCATGTCCTTGCACCAGTCTTGAATCTTAAATCCGTGGAACTGCCTTCCATTGTCGGAAATTGAGACCCTTGGAATTCCATATAAATTGCTTCACGTTAGCCTCCGTTATTGACACAAGTGCTTCGGCCTCAACCCACTTAGTGTAATACTCCACTGCAATCAATAGCCATTTTCTACCTCCAGAAGCTATTGGCATTGTCCAACAATATATATCCCTCATTGATCGAATTGGCATCCATAGCTCACCGTTGTCATAGGTTGTGCAGGTGTATGAATAATCTTTGCATGTAGTTGACAACTTTTGCACTTCCTAGTATAGTCCATAGCATCTCTCATAATAGTTGGCCAAAAATATCCTTGACGGAATATTTTTTGTGCCAAGGATCGTCCTCCTGAATGATTGCCACAACTTCCCTCATGAATTTCTCTTAAGACTTGTTTTGCCTGTGATGGCGACAGACATCTTAAGAGTGGTCCTTCGAACGATCTTTTGTAAAGTTCTCCATTGAACATCGTGAATTTTGCCGATTTGTACTTGAGCCTCCTGACCGCTTCTGGATTAGTTGGCAAATTTTTCGTTTTATAGATACAACATACCTCAACCTCCACTGGCAGAGCAAAATCCAATGCTTGTGTTGGTTTCAATTCAACTCCTTTGCCAATCGAAGGTTGCTCTGCAGCCAATAACTTAACCCGCCTTTCGACAAAGACTTCAGCGGTACTTGCAAATCGGGACAAAGATTCGGCACGTTCATTTTCCCCTCGTGGGATTTGTGAAATGGCAAAAGTATCGAAGTTTGATGTCACTTCTTTTAACTTGTCAAGATACTTCACTATTGCAGCCTCCTTAGCTTCATTCCTCCCCTCGAATTGATTAGCAATCAATTGTGAATCCGTGAATGCAACAAGTTTCGTTACCCCAACGATTTTGTCATTTGAATACCAGCTAGCATAGTCTCATACTCAGCCTGATTATTTGCAACTTGAAAATTCAATCTTATAGCATAGTCAAATTCCCTTCCATCTGCCGATCTTAAGTACACTCCAGCACCTCCAGCATCAACTATGGAGGATCCGTCCACGTGCAAAGTCCATGTTTCCTTTGCTATACCAGATGTATCTTTTTTAGTATCCTCCGTTACCATGGCTACATCAGGCGCCTGCTCCGCCTCTGAAATAGTTTCCGCCACAAAGTTCGCCAACCTTTGTGCTTTAATTGCAGTCTTTGGTAAATACTCCAAACCATATTCACCTAACTTGATTGCCCATTTCACTAGTCTGATGTTTCCGGTTTTGCCATAACTTGCTTCAATGGTTGATTAGTTAAGACAGTGACAGGATGAGATTGAAAATATGGCCTCAACTTCCGCGCAGTTATCACGAGTGCATATGCTAGCTTTTTGATTTCCAGATAATTTAGTTCTGCCCCATTCAATACTTTGCTCACGTAATAGATTGGCATATGTTTCTTATCTTCTTCTCGCACGAGTACTGTGCTCAATGAGTTCTTTGTTATGGCCAAGTAGAGATATAGCATCTCGTTGTCCTTGGGCTTAGATAATAATGGTGGTGTCGTGAGATAGACCTTTAACTGACGAAAGGCTTCCTCACAATCCTCAATCCAGACAAACTTAGGTGTCTTCCGTAGCTTCTTGAAAAAAGGTAAGCTTTTCTCTGCAGAATGTGAAATGAAACGGCTAAGTGCCGTAATTCTTCCCACCAAGCGTTGCACCTTGCGAACGGACTTGGGGGATGGTAAATCCATTATGGCCTTGATCTTGTCTGGGTTAGCCTTGATGCCTCGCTCGTTTACCATGAAGCCCAGAAACTTTCCAGCCTTGACTCCGAATGTACACTTCTTTGGATTTACTTCATTTCATATTGTTTCATGATACCAAAAGCCTCATTGAGATGTTTAACATGATCTTCCGCCTTTAGACTTTTGATAAGCATGTCATCAATGTAAACCTCCATAGTCTTACCAATTTGATGATAGAACATCTTTGCTACCAACCTCTGAAAGGTTGCTCCAGCATTCTTCAAGCCAAACGACATCACTCTGTAGTAAAATATGCCTCTGTCTGTGATAAAGGCTGTTTTGTGTTGATCCTATACCGCCATTAGTATTTGATGGAAACTGCTATGTGCATCACAGAGACTTAGTAATACGCACCCAGCTGTAGACTCAACCACAAGATCAATCCTAGGTAAAGGGAAAGGATCTCGTGGACAATGTTTGTTCAAGTCAGTGTAATCCACACACATTCAGAGTATCGTACTTAGAATATGTGTCCTGCAGCTAACTTTGTTTGCACCTCCAATTCTGCAGCCTTGTTCTTTTCATCACTAAAATGTCTTTTTTTTTTGACATTCAGGTGATGTACCGCAACTCGAGGGTCTATTCCCTTCAAATCCGAGTCTGTCCATGCAAATACATGAAAATTCCTCCGTAAACATTCTAGCAACGCCTTCTCAATCTCCGATGGCAACTCGCCACCGATCTTAATGACCTTGTAAGGTTCATTGTTCACCAGTATAACCTCCTTTAAATTCTCCAGAGGGTTTCATACGCTCAATCTCCATTTGTTTCTTGTAACGCAAAGTGGTCTTGTTTTCCTTCTCCTCTTTAGTCTCCTCTGGGGTGATTTCTTTATTCAGAGAATCAGGATTATTCGGCATCATCGTATGATCCTTGTGCGTTGCAAGCACCATCTCCGTATCTATTTGTTCAACTATTTCAGGTGTTTCCAAGGGATGAATGTCGATAATCGCCACATTTGGATCAGTTTTTGCCTTAATTGGTTTAGTTGATGTAACAGCAACTCCAAGAGTCGTGATAGTTTGTAGTGAGCTCAGCAATTTCTCCAGGCATTGGAAATTTGATCTTTTGATGCACCGTCGATATAATCATAGCAAGCAGTTATTCCAGGCCTTCCAATCAACACATTGTATGCGAAGGGGATGTCGACCATGAGATATTCCACATTCAAAGTTCTACTTTTTGGATTTACACCAAAGGATGTTGGCAACATAATCCTTCAAATGGGTTTAACTTCACCTCCACCGAATCTCAATAGCGGAGAATTTACTTCCGTGATTTCATATTGTCCTAACTTCATTTGTTGCAATGCATCCATAAAGATAATGTTGGACGAGCAACCATTATCTATCATGATTCAATGCCCCATGATTTGCAATCACTGCTGAGACTACCATAGGGCAATTTAAGTATTGCGCCTCCTTAGCTTGTGAAGACAAGCTATCAAAATCACTATCATCAAATGTGATTTTTGTGTCCAACTTGTCTACTGCAAAGACAAGATCTATCTCCGAACGTTTCAGCCGCTCATTGTGTATGTTGCGTGCAATCCGTTTCCTGCTTTTGGCTGAGTCTGCGCCAGTCGGTCCTCCAGTAATCACATTAATTTTGTTTCGGCAGCATCGTTGTCGTTGCCCTTCTTACGCCTAGGTTCATCCTTCTTCTCATGTTGAAATCGACTCCTCTTACGTCCACCTCACGACTTTTCCTCCCGTGGCTCCTTATTCTCAAGGACGTACTCAACGAGTTTCCCATCTTGAATAAGTCGCTCAATCTCATTCCTCAAGGCTTTGCATTCATTAGTATAGTGCCCATTTTGCCTGTGGAACTTGCAATATTTCCTTGACTGCTTTGTCTCATCAGTTTCACAAAAAAGGTTTAGGGGATCTGAATATCCCGCTATCCTTTGCAATTGCATAAATCTCGCCAATTTATTTTTTCAATGGAGTGTAGTTATCGAATTTCTTGAAGGATTGTCGATTACGATCACGATCTTTCCCTCTGGAATCCCTTCTCCATTCTCTATTCTCTTTTCCTCTAAGGATTTCTGGTGAATCCATCAACCCCTGATTCATAGTGGCCTCCTCAATGCCAATGACTCTTCGAGCAAGATCCATGATTTGCTCTATAGAGTCAGGTGCTTCCCAAGTGATTACTTCTATCAGCTTTTTGCTCTGACAGCGATTTTCCAACACAGAGATAACCAAATCAACAGTAGGAGCATGCACTCTTCCAATCTTCACATTGAGGCGTTCTATGTACTTTCCCAATGGTTCATCAGGCTTTCTATGGATATTGAATAATGTACTTGGAGATTTCTTCTACATTCGATAAGTAGCGAACTTCTTGACGAACATGCCCCTGAACTGTTCAGATGATTCAATTGAGCGTGAATGTAAGTTCTTGAACCATTCCTTGGCAGTTCCCCTCAGGCTTAACGATACCAACTTCGCCCTTAAGTTCTCATTGTAGCCCAAAATCTGCAATTTTGCATCCAAGTCATCAAAGTGTGCTGCTGGATTAGTTGTTCCATCATACTTCTTCATCTCCGGAAGAATAGTTCCTTCTTTCAGTGTCAACTTGCTGATTGCCTCATTGAATGGAGTTGGCTTCTCCATTAGTGGAATATGTGCAGCAATGATAGGTTCTGGCCTTGGAACAACTCTCTCAGGCAGATCCCTGTTTCTTCCCCATGTATGACTTGCGGCTGGACGAACATCAGGACCTCTCTGCCTTGAGTTAACTTCTTCATCTCTAACTGTTGCTCTGCTTGGAGCTCTGTTTGCATTAGTTCTCACTGAACGAGGATTTCTCCTTTCAGGTGAAGGGGACGGATCCCTTCTAGTATGTCTCGTCAACCTTGTATGAGTATATTGCCTCGAATCAGCACGACGGTGCGTCTGATGAGTCCTTCCTTGCTGCGCTGATGTCTATTGTGCTATTGGTGCTTGAACATTCTGTTGCACAGAAGTGTTAGCCAATTGTTGCACAATCATTGGTACCATAGTCCTTTGGAAAGCTGACATGATTTGATCCAACTGAGTAGAATTCAATAGCTGTTGTTCCGTGGGAGGAACTCCAGGTTGATTTGCTGCATGAGTTGGTGGATCTAAGGGAGTATTGGGTGCTGCCAGTGATGTATGCTCGGATGCATCAGTAACCTGATTATCATCCTCCCTTTGTGATCTAGTCCTTCCTGTTACTCTATTCTTCTCCGTGGCTCTGCGATGAGCCATTGTATCAGTGATAGTGTTTGTTACTAAGTGCGTATAGAGGTTCCCACAGACGGCGCCACTGATGTAGGGTATTTTCGTCTGGATACGTGTCCACTCTCCAACACTCCATGTCAGACTGCTTTAGTCCCTGCTGGATCCTTAAGCAGCTTTTGAGTTCGGAACCTGCACTCAACACCACGTGTACACTAAGCCGGTGCCTTCTCCGGGGAAGGCACTCCGACGCTCAAGTCAGATGGGTCGGAATGTGAGATCTTGTCGTGAGAGACAATAGCTCGAAATAATAGATCGAAATATGCTGAATAGGTCGAAAACAAACACCTCGAAGTGCCACTATAGGTCGAAATGAAGGTCTTCGAATAGATCGAAATAACCCTCAAATAACTCGAAATGCTCTCAATATAGGTCGAACGAGAGCTATCTCAAACAGCTCGAAATGGTTGCTCTAATAGCTCGAATTCGACTAATATTGCTCGAAATGAGTGCTTGAAAATATAAAAACGTACCTGAAATGAGGCATGGGACCCCCTTATATAGTATTAAGAGTCCTTTATTCAGTTAAGAAGTGCACTCCAAGTAGAACTATGACTCAAAATAGGTCGAATTAGAGTTATCTTGAAACAGCTCGAATTGGGCTTTCAAATAGGTCGAACTGGGCCTCAAATAGCTCGAATTGGCCCCAGATAGCTCGAATTGGGCTTAAAATAGCTCAAAGTAGGCCTGTTCGGGCCCTAATCAGGCCTGCATGGGCTTGATTTGGGCCTACTTGGGCCAATTTCCGAGTTTTACCTCGAATTGTAATTTTGCATTAAAAAATAATAGTGCTGACGTGGCATAATATGTCCCGAAATACGCTCGTGGTACTGTATCGGGTATTATGACGTGGCGGTACCGAAATATGGTACATCAACATATATCATCTCTTTTGATCATGCGAGGTCTTATGTTACCCACCAAGGATCTAATTCAATCAATTAATAATCAATCAAAATGTTAGACCTTTCTACGACTCTATCCCATTTTACCCCTTCCGCCAACCCATTAGCCCTCGCTACTCCCTCGCGCCAACATGTTGAAGGATTTAAACCATAACGAACCAAAACGATTGTAAAACAATGAAAAAGAAAAAAATAATAGGAAAACTTCTTAGAGAGTTAGAGTTAATGATGCGGTTGACCCAGCCCAGAGAAATTTGACCCGAAACCCTCCACCAGGCCCAGGTTTAATTACACTTTGTTGGCCCCCTTGTCATCCATCAGGCCCAGAGCACACCCTGGCCAGATGGGCCTGTAACTATTAGTTCTAAGGTCTAAGCAGAAGCCTATTATGTTGGGAGTGATCCAAATGTTTTAAAATTATCAGTCTTAATTATCCTTAAATAATTTAATCAGCAGTTCTGTATTTGAATTAGAGATAGTTATTGTTTGACAATTAGCAGCCGACAGTATAATTTCATTTGGACTTTAGGAACATGCAGTTTCTTAAATAAGTATATCTTATGTCAGATGTCGTAGTTACATGAAATAAGTTTTTATTAGTACTTAAGCAGTTAAATTGAAGTAAAAGCACCCATAAATTGATGCATAAATCCCTCAAAATAATGCAGTGGGTCAAATAAAATGCAGATCAGGGATCAAACATTGCGTAAACTGAGGAATTATTGCATTTTCTGCAATTAATTCTGGGCAATAATGTTAGAATAGTCGCATATCTTTCAAACCTCACATGTGAAGATATATTGTTGGATATCGACTTCACTGGATATCACCTCGGAATCAAAAGACAAGCTTAAGTGCGGACTTGAGGTGTCACACAGATTACACGGCGAAATTCATGTTTACTCAACATTCATCATCGATTTATAATTATGTATAACCATGATTGAAGATTTATTATGAATTATACTAAGATATAATGCGTATTAATCGTGATCGAGGGGCTTGATATGTTACATTTGCTTATATGATATCTTTTTCTTTTTTTCTCTGATATCACGCTATAATTTCGTTATTAATTTGCTTCGTAATCATCACAAGTATAAAACAAAAGTTTATAAATGGACTTTGTTAATAGCATAATAGAAATAACAGATGATGGTATATCCAAATAGGTAAAAAGAAATGAAAACTGAAATGGAACTCATGTCACAATTTATTTTCTTGGCACCGCTAAATTTATTACATTTTCAAAACTCAACACTGGTTTTAAGTTCTAATGCGATCTATTTAACTCATGTCACAAGTTTTCGGCCACTAAAATTCGCAATTCTCACAAACTCTTTCAAAACTCAAAATATCACAATAAATTCAATTATTCAGATTTTTTAAATTCCGAAAGGTCGATATGTTATCCAAAAAGACAACATTGGAAACAAGTTCAGCCTTACTTTGAATAAAGTTTAACATAAGTATCCTAAATTTGTCGTCAATGATGAGTGCAGGTCAACTGTCGAATGTAGTCGGTTGAAAATGCCGGTGCCTCCAAAAGTTGCGCAAAACTAAGATATATTGCTGAATATTTCAGAAGATATGCTGCCCCCAAACATCTCATATCTCACGTGAGTGTGCGTGTCATTTTATATACCGTCCCTAAATTTGGTTAAACATAATTATTTTAAAATAAAAATTTAACTCCTATATTTTTAACTACCCTCACCCGATATATTAGTATATCTCACACGTACAAATATCATAACCGTGTGAACGCGATATCCATGGATTCAAAATTGGAGACTTTTCGACCGAAAAAAACCGTGGTTTTTGCACTTGTGGGCATGGATCAAAGCTTCTTTTCTTTTTTCTCGAAAAGTACCGTAACGTTTTTATTTTTTGCTCTATGAAAACGAAACTTACAAGTACTTTCATCGTATATTGCATCAACAATTTTACAAAATTTCCGAAACATATTGACAAGATCTCGAAACATTGCGAAAAAATTCTTATATTTATTCGAATCTTTGATCCATGCTTGTGGACATTAAGTTTCTTTTATTTTCTACGAAAAATATCGAAACTTACCATTTTTGATTTTATAGAAACAAGACATACAATATTTTCTACGTCTATTGTAACAACTAAGTTTTGGTCTATCTTTGTGGGAACCAAATTAGTATTCGATATTTCGAAATTACCGAATTTCCGTCGAGATCCTTTGTTTCTTTGATTTTCGACCGAAATAAAGGGAACTTTGAATGTTTCCTTAGTTTGTGTCCAAAAAAACTAAACACGTGGCATATTGTATTACTTACAAGTGAGCAAAATATTAAATAAAGTAATCACCCTTATTTACCATTGTTAAGCAAGATCTAATAATTATATAAAACTTGTGGGAAATGGGGTATGGAGACCACTTAACTATACATATAAAACCAAAACTAAAAGCTTAAATATGTTATTAAGTATATAAAGTGGGCAACACATTCTTTTATCGTTACGACAATTCTAAATACTTTTTCCTTTTAGGAAATAAAATCATAAATTATAGTATTTTATGTAAGATTTAAAAACTTATAAACTTTTGACAATGATATTTTTAGAGAATTACAATTTATTTTTTATTTTGTAGCCTTTCACTCAAATTCTTGATTTTCAGTAAAAAAAAAAAAACAGGTTTTCGAAAAATGCTTCTCAGAAGTTTATTAATATTTTCCAGACATTTTGAATTTTTTTTGAAATATTTCGAAACTTTTCTTATTATCAGCTAATTGAAACTTACATTGGAAACAAAATTTTGAACCATGGTGATACCCTTTTGATAGAAAAAGATTGAATTGTCTTCTAAATGTAATCTGTTATTTCCATAACCCTTACTAATAAAGAAAATGTAATACAAGTAAATGAAATAAACAGAAAAAGGAAGTATAATAAACAAAGTGAACATGATCAGATTGGTTAGTTCCACGCATTATGGCATGTTTTCTGGGAAGGCAGATATATCTTTTTTGCTGAAATTTTCAATCTAAAATTTTGAATTTTAAATATTATCGGTAAAACTTTTCATTGCCTTGATGAAAACAAAAATATTAATATGCTTCATGATAATTAAATTAAATTCCAAGAAACTATATTTTTCAAATAACTTTTAAGTAATATACTCGTTAATTATTTCTTTTTGTATTTCATCCTTTCTGGGAAGGCAACTCTTTATATCTTTTTGCTGAAATTTCCAATTTAAATTTTTGAACATTTGACTTTTAAATGTAAAGCTTAAAAATTTCACTGCCTTGATGGATATGAAATATTAATATGTTTCATTATAATTACATTAATGAGGGAAAATGAGGGAAAAGGAAAAACATTTTGAAAAAATTTATTTTCCAAGTGATTGGTACCAAGGAAAATTTTGGAAAATATAGGAAAAGATGGGAAAAGATAGAAAAAGACAGGAAAATCTTTTTTGAATCTTTATCTAACATTTTTACAATTCACAAAGTTTGTTTTCCCTCCAAAAATTATCTAAAACTTATTCTAATTCAGATTTCTTTGTGGAAGCAAATGATATTAAAGAATATCATCCTCAAAATTTTCAGATTTCCCTCCAATACAAAAGGTGGGAAAATTCAATCCCCTTTGAAAAAATTTCTAGTTCTCAAAATTTCATATTCCCACCAATTTAGAATCAATATAAACACTTGTAAGATCAATGTTTTCCACCAACACCTCTTCTTCAAGAAAAATTATTAGGTGCACCTAATAATCTCTCTTTATTTATTTTATATTTTTATTCTAGTTATTTATCATCTTTAATAATTATTATTATTTTAATTTTATCTATAATCTTGTTTAATGTTTTACGTACTATATTTTGTCTTTTTCAAGGCGTCATTTGAATAATAATATTATTTGAAGGTTCTCTTGATTAAATTTGTTTTGTTTGTGTTGTTTCTTTTCATATATATTAATAGTACTTGTTAATTTTAATTATATTAAAAAAAACTAACTTTACTCTTCAAGAAGTTATAAATGATTTTTTAAAATAAAAAGTAAAACATAAATTAATTTTAATAAAAAATATAAAGTTAATATGAGTTTTATTTAAAAAAATTAAGTTTTAAAGAATAATAACAGTTGTTACATTGTTTAATATGATGAGTAAGCAAATTAAGCATAAAAGTTTCCCGGAAAACTAATGGCATGCCAATCACATGGAAAAGAGAGGAAAGTTTTATTTTTCAAAGAAGTTTTTCCTGAAAATCCTCATTTTCCAAATTTTGTTTTCCTTTTCCCTCATTTTCCTTGGAAACAATCGGAGCCTAAGGGTTCCACCACGGAAAATGTCTAGGATTTTCAAGGTGCAACGTACCAAAACAATAATTTTTGTGGTATCAGATGCCAAACAACCTTAAAACTTTAAAATTTTGTTAAGGGGCAATTCATCTCTAAGAGTTTTAGCTTTTACAAACAGATTATCCATCTTTAAAAGTTTTAATTTTTGGATAAAAAGTCACGCCCTAAAGATTTGAACACTTTCACACGGAATATCCTCCTTAAAGATTTGAACTTTTAGGGACTCGTTGGGAAAGGTTTTTTCGTTGTAAAAGGTCTTAAGGGACGAAGTTTGCACTTACGAATGTCATCTACGAAGGTTTTTTTTTGTTTGTAAAAGTTTTGCTCAACGGATTGTTTGGCCTTCCCCAAAGGATCTGTCAGTTGGTAATCAAAGGGTTTATTTGGTGTTCGAATTACTAACCAATCAAATTAAGTTGAAGGAGAATAAAGATGAAATTCCCTCGTCTAACTCTCATTCAACGAAATCACGATTCTTTGATAAAGGTTTGAAAGTATTATTTGTATCTCCTTAGATTTTCAGTCTAGAGGTGTTATTTTTCTAAAAAAAACATCTTTTCATTTTTCTCTGTGTTTCAAGTTATAAAATTAATTTTTGGGAATAATGTTAAAATTTGATGTGGGGTATTTTCGTCTGGATACGTGTCCACTCTCCAACACTCCACGTCAGACTGCTTTAGTTCCTTCTGGATGCTTAAGCAGCTTTTGAGTTCGTAACCTGCACTCAACACCACACGTAAACTAAGTCGGTGCCTTCTCCGGCGAAGGCACTCCGACGCTCAAGTCAGATTGGTCGGAATGCGAGATATTGTCGTGAGAGACAATAGCTCAAAATTATAGGTCGAATTTAGGCCAAATAGGTCGAATTTGGGCCTAAATAGGTCGAATTTGGCCAAATAGGTCGAAATTGGGCAAATAGGTCGAAATAGGCCAAATAGGTCGAATTCCGACTTATTCTTCAGCTTTGCGCAGTCTCACTGTTTTTGTTATATCTCCTTCTCTAGACCTGGGAATCTAGATCCACTTTTTGATTTGAAAACGAGACTTAAGAGGCTTTCCAGGAATATACAACTCATCGAATTCGGAGTTAAATTAATAGCTCGAATTTACTAGTCAAAATACAGCTCGGGATTTACTCTCTAAAACTTCTCCCCCTCTTTGGAATGATGAATTTGACTCCTTTATATACTACTTAGAGTCCTTCCTTAGCTAGAAGTTCATTCCAAGTAGGATTATAAGTTGAATTGGGCCCTGAATAACTCTAAATTGGGCTTGCACGGGCCTAATTTTGAGTTTTGCCTTGAATTGTAATTTTGCATTAAAAAATAATGGTGCTGACGTGGCATAATAATCTCGAAATATGCTTAGATATTATATCGAATATTATGATGTGGCAGTACCGAAATATGGTACATCATGGAGTCCCCCAGTTTGTAAGAGTAATGTGCAGAAACATTGGTCATACAAACTATAATATCTCAAGAAACCCCGGTAATCGTGCAACGAGTCCGTAAAAGATTTGAAAACTCAGAGTTCCAATTGGAAAATTCAGATTTTCGACTCATGACGTGAGTTTGCTACTGAATGAAGTCTCTTACACTGTAAGATTTTTAGCAGTTGAGTTTCATGATTAGGTAAACTGCATGGCTCAGGGCGTTGTATTTATACCGACCAAGCTGTTTGGCGTAGGGTATTGATCTTTATCACCTAAGCTGCTTGGGTTAGGGTGTTTATATGTTTCTTGAATCGAGGCTAGTGCTCATATCCCATTTCTTTAACATCCAAGCTACTTGGCTTTGCACTTTGTGTGTTTACCAACTAAGCTGCTTGTGGCTTAGGGTATTAAAATCTTCATTAGTTGAGGCTAGTGCTCAGACTCATTTTGTAACGTCCAAGCGGCTTGTGGCTTTGGACTTTGTTTTATGAGTTGAGCTAGTGCTCAGACTCATTCTTGTAACGCCGAAGCAGCTTGTGGCTTTGGGCTTTGTTTTATGAGTTGAGGCTAGTGCTCAGACTCATATTTATAACGTCCAAGCGGCTTGTGGCTTTGGACTTTGGTGTTTTAATCTCTGCTTATCATTTTGCTTCTCCTGCTTTGTAGGAGCTTCCCGATGATGATAAGGTAGCAGTAGCCATTGAGTTCTTCCGCTCGGCTACCTGGGAGGAGATTACCTTGGAGAGGGGCGACTTTGACACGACTAAGGGTTACAACATGGCCCTTGAGGAGATCGTCTCCCGAGGTGTGCTTGCTCCTGGATTCAAGAAGGAGGATTTTAACGTCCTCAATTGCCTGAATGAGGACGATGCAGAGGCTGGCGAAACCTCGGGCACTGCTGCTGCTGATCCTGCTCCTGCCGAGGAAGTTGGCGAGCCCAAGCACGATCCGTTCAAGTCCTTTTATCCCCTCTGTCAAGTATGGATTTCGGACTATGCGGACGAGCAGCCCTCCACTTCTGCTGCTGCTGCGCCGCACGAGCCCCTTGAGGAAGGGGAGATGGCTTTTGACCCCTAGGTCCTTGATCATCCGATGGAGGGTGACCAGGCTATGCCAGATGCACCGGCTCCCGTTCCTACGCCTCGCCGTCTTTCTCCCATTGACGACACCGGACCGCTGAATGAGTCGTTTGTTGTCATCCAGGAGCAGAGCGAGGGTGCCGTGGAGTCACTGGGATTGAAGCTGTTGTCCTGACGACGTTTCGAGTGGCCTGCGTGCCCGTCTCCCTGGCGCTTGTGCCTTAGCTTCTATTTTGAACATATCTGCTTTTCGTACAGTATTTTTGCACTGGTACAGTTTATTTCCATTCGTACAGTATACCTTTGTTGGCTTGTGCGCGATTTTAGCGCTTATCTATTGCTATTTTAGTACAGTTGTCTTTAGAAATTTCCTAATGTCATTACATTTGTCTTGGTGAGTGTTTGCTCATACGTGTCTACTTCTTTATGCTTATATTTGTTATTTTTGTCACTTGTTAAAACATTTAAGTTTTATTTACAAATATATGCGAAGCTGACGTTCGCTTTGAGAGTGCGAGGACTTGTGCTCGACTCTACGAGGCTTGTGCTCGTTGTACGAAGCTAATGTTCATGCTAGCGAAGCTAATGTTCGTGAGAGTGCGAGGGCTTGTGCTCGACTCTACGGGGCTTGTGCTCGTTGTACGAAGCTAATGTTCGTGCTAGTGAAGCTAATGTTCGCGAGAGTGCGAGGGCTTGTGCTCTACTCTACGAATATATATATATATATATATATATATATATATATATATATATATATATATATATATATATATATATATATATATATATATATATATATATATATATCATGTTTATATATATATTTGTGTGTGTTGGTATATTATTAATTATATATGTATATATAATAAAATTGAGGGAAAAAGCCCACCAAATTGAAAAAATTGAAATTTTGGCAAAAAAGTGGCGGTAAATCCGCCACCAATTTTTTTTTTTTTTTTATTTTCGAAAATGTGGTGAGTGAATAATCACTCACTCGGTACTGTCATGGTGTCAGATTATTCTGACACCACGATTTAAAAAAAAAAACGAAGAAGCGTGGCGTCCAATTTTTTGGACGCCACGCTTTAAAAGAAAAAGAAAAAAGGCATGGCGTCCAAAAAATCGGACGCCACGCCTTTTAAAAAAAGAAAAAAAGAAAAAGGGTGGCGTCAAAATAATCTGACGCCACCCTTTTTTTTATAATTTTTGATTTTCTTTTATTCTAATTGTATGGCTAAAAATGCATTTAACCCCACGTCATGGCTAAAGATTATTTTGATACTATATGGTGAGTGATTTTCTTGACACCATTGTTGGTGAATAATTAATTTGTAGCCATTGCTGATATAACTTTATGCCTACAAAGCCAATAATTACAAAAGCTGGATACAAAATTTTCTGTAGCCATTGATCAGTACTCACTGAAAATAGCAATGGTGAGTAACTTTTTTGACACCATTGCTACATTTTCTTGTAGTGCATACATGGTACATTAATAATGTCTAGTTATGCCTATACAAGTAGGTGTGACTTTGATTTTACATGTGAACGTTGTATTATTTTTTTTATTTTCTTGTGGAAATAGCGACTGTTTTTTCTATCTAAAGGCAAAATTGAAACTTCGTACGACAAAATTCGACCCCATTTCATGTTATGCGCGTGCATCGAAAATTACGGCCGGAGGTGGTGAGGATTTTTTGTTCCATTTTTGTGTTCCATTTCATGTCCCACTTTTTAGCATCATGACACGTGTCCTTGATTTTAATACATAGGTGGTATAAGTGGATGACAAGTGTCCAAAAAAATTGGTAAATAGTTAAATAGGACATAGAACGATACACAAAGTGAGATAGAGGAGGACTTTATAACACACGTGAGAGGAATTAGCAAACAAAAATAACACATAGGTTTTGCTAACAACCTGACAAGACAAACACAATTGTTCGTAAAAGATAACACATGAGTAGTTTTCACATTTAATCCCACGGATATAGTGAAATGATAAAGAAATACAGACAAATGTCACCTTAGTAGAAGTTTTGACTTAATAATTGTTATTCGCTTCTTCGCATCATCTTCCATCCATCTCAATTTACTCCCACACCACGTTGACATGTACACTCATAGTCCCACAACACACGTGGGCGACGTAAGGACAAAACGGTCATTTAGCTCAAACAGATTCCCACAACTATATGGTATAAAAACCCCAATACCCCAACTGCATGAAAAACTGCACTGACTACTGTCTATACTCTTCCTTCCACATGCAACAACATTAAACAAAACACACACACATAAATCTCAAAACCTTGTAATTTCCATAGAGTGAAAAAAAAATCTCTTGTATAACAAAAACCCATCAATGGCAACCGCTTTGTTTTACACACTCACAGCAGCACTGTTGTACTTTGCCTCTCTATCCAACGCCTGCCCGCCTTCTGAACGGGCAGCTCTCCTAGCCTTCAAAGCTGCCCTAACCGAACCAAACATAGGCATCTTCTCTTCGTGGAAAGGCCTAGACTGTTGCCACGGCTGGTACGGCATCGGCTGCGACCCCAACACGAAACGGGTCGCCGAGATCAGCCTCCGCGGCGTTTCCGAAGAACCCATCTTCCGAAAGGCGCAGAAACAAGGCTACATGTCCGGCTCAATCTCGGCCGCTATCTGCAAACTCACACAGCTCTCCAGCATCACGGTCTCCGACTGGAAGGCCATTTCCGGAACCATACCAGCCTGCATTACTTCCCTATCCTTTCTCCGCGTGGTCGACTTTGTCGGAAACCAAATCTCGGGACAAATCCCCTCGGAGATCGGCAAACTCAGCCGACTCGCGGTGCTAAACTTGGCGGACAATCAGCTCTCCGGCACTATCCCGCGCTCCATTACGAACTTGTCTTCGTTAATGCATTTGGATTTGAGAGGTAACAAACTCTCGGGTACCATCCCGATCGACTTCGGGAAACTGAGGATGCTGAGTAGAGCTTTATTGAGTGGGAATAACTTGAAAGGACGAATCCCTGACTCGATATCGTACATCTACCGACTATCGGACCTGGATCTCTCGTTGAACCAGCTCTCCGGCCCCATCCCGCCTTCTCTAGGCAAAATGGCAGTCCTCGCCACGTTAAATCTTGACGGGAATCAAATATCGGGTCCCATTCCGTCCACGCTCATCAGTTCGAGTATTAGTGTGCTCAACTTGAGCAGGAACGCTGTCCAAGGTACCATTCCTGATGCGTTTGGTGTCAGGTCGTATTTTACGGTTATAGATTTGTCGTACAATAATCTCAGGGGTAATATTCCCAAATCAATATTGTCGGCGGGGTATATTGGTCATTTTGACGTCAGCCATAATCATCTGTGTGGTGCGATTCCGGTGGGGTCGCCGTTCGATCATCTTGAAGCGTCGTCGTTTGTCAACAACGATTGTCTATGCGGGAAGCCGCTAGTCAAAACTTGTTAGATCACAATTTATTAAATTTGCATGTTGCTATATGTTACTATTTACTGTAATGTACTTTTTTAGTTTTTTTTTCTTTTTTTTTTTTTTTCACATCTTGAAGAAATTTATTGTTACTCCCACATTGTAGTAAACATCTATGATTTACAAAAAAGTTAATTGGAAGTACTGTTGATGAGTTATTTATGTCTTGTTAAAAATTGGTATACTTGGAGACCATTATGATCTTCATGAGCTGATATGAAAAAAATCCTTGCTAAGGGTGTATTCATGCTATTTCATTAATGTATAGTGTAATTTATAACTATGCAGACCTTGTGTGACATGTGCATACATTTAAAGCATGTAATTAAGTTGTTTTTGTGTTTATCGAATTTAAAACTAAAAAGAAGAATTATACTTTTTATAATGAGTAAGTAAACTCCTGCGACCTATTAGTTGTTAATGTTAATTAGTACCCACTTATTAACATGTTATTCTCTACTTCTTAAGTTTGTGACTACCAAAGAAGCTCTATTCTTCCTTTACTCCCCCGAGAAAAAATAATAGGGTTGAAGATAATAACAAGAGAAGACTCCTGAAAAAAATGCTAAAGTAAATATGTCAATTGCCTTGAGCAATTTTATTTCGAATTAGGTCAAATCAAGCCACTAATTACCATGTTGTCATAAAAATAGCAAAAGAAATCTGATCTAACTACATGGTCTCTCTAAAATTTGACTTTTTTCTTAAAGCATTAGACTTACTTTTATATATGTTCAAACGTCATATATTGTCACTATACTACTATATAAAAATCTCAATGTATATATATGTATATATTCATGTTTAATTTTAGGAAATCATTCTACAATTTATTACATGTTAAGAAGACATTTTGTGATTAATCCTACGGATGTGAATGTAATGTCTCAAAATTAATTACCAAAAGGAAAATTTGTATCAATCCCTAACATGTGATAACTGTCGAAAGTTGTAAATGTGCAAGTGTAATGCCACCTTTATCTGCCTGACATGAATAACTTATCTTGACTTCATGACTACAACTATAAATTTATATGCATCTGAAATTCACAGACTTCAATATTATGCCACCCATCATGAGCACATTCTTCATTATAAACACAAGTAAAATAATCAATTAACCCAGTACTCCACAGACCGTTGTTCGTTGCTACTTAAATTTTTGCACCTCTGGAAAAAATACGATCACCGTTTGGCAGCTGGCAATCAAGATACAGAGCTAACACAACAAGGCACATGGTCGTCTCGTGACACTTGCCGCAGGAATTGCTCATCAAAGAATAATTAAGCTTTGAAAACCGGGATTTCCTTTAATTGACATTTATTATATATCGTTGTTGAATACGCTTAACAAACAAATTACCAATAATTACATTTTTCTATTTTAATAAAACAATGAACGACATTGGTTGGTCTTATGCTGGAGGGCTCGACCATAAAAGTCATCCATATCAAACGGTTTCGAGGAAATGGCAAAATCTTGCATGATCTTTATATGTCGACTCCAATAATTAGATGATATATGTTTTTTTTTTTTTCTTTTTGAACGGGGATGATATACGTTGTTTAAAAATGTGGTGATAAATGTTTAAACTTGTAGACTCGAACAGTACTACATTCTCTAAATCAAAAGAGAGTTCAAAACAATTACGAGGTTGTGAATAATAGTACATAATATTAAGATCAAAAGCAGATCAAGTTCCACGAGTTAGAGAAATTTTGTAGGATT
This sequence comes from Misopates orontium, assembly GCA_946800315.1. Lineage (NCBI taxonomy): Eukaryota > Viridiplantae > Streptophyta > Magnoliopsida > Lamiales > Plantaginaceae > Misopates > Misopates orontium. The sequence goes on from OX326949.1 coordinate 10,474,665, forward strand.
CTCTCGTTTTTTTATGCTCTAGCCACATGTGCACTACAAGAATAACGGCCTAAAGCAACGCCGGTACTGCAACGGATTTGTAATCCGTTGCAGTATTTTGATGTACCAACGTCACCTGATGTTGGTACTACAAAAGTTAAAAAAAAAAAATAACCTGCCAACGTTTTCGGACGTTGACAGGTATTGTGCAGCGCACAATTCAAGCAGCAACGTCACAAAGACGTTGCTGTGCGTGGTTTTCCTTTTTTTTTTTTTAAATTTAAAAGGTACCAACGTCCTCCAGACGTTGGTACCAGATTTTACTATTTTTTTTTTTAAAAATTTAAACGGTACCAACGTCCAGCAGATGTTGGTACCACCTTTGACCCTTTTTTTTTTTGTTTTTCTATTAAGTCAAAGCAGCAGCTTTGTGTCTGCAAGCTGCAGACACAAAGCTGCAGCCTTTAATAAGGCTGTGGCACGGCACCAACGTCTTCAAGACGTTGGTGCCTTAATGATATACCGAATTCGCAGCTGCGAATTCGGCCATTGCAACACCTTCGGTTTTATTTTTTTTCTCACTAAAACTCACCTAAAACTCACCTAAATCTCACGATTTCAGCCCCAAATCACATTTTTGTTGAAGGTATGTGTTCAATACCTTTAAATTTATGCTTTTACATGTTTTTTTTTTGAATTTAATCGGTTAGATTTTAGTTATTTAGCATAAATATTATGTTTTTGTTGATTTGGTGATGTATTTGTGTTAATTATGTATGATTAATTAAGATACTAGAAGTAATTTTGAACGATTTATGTGTATTATTATTATTTTTTAAATTAATTGTTAGATTTGTGTAATTAGTATTTGTGATTAGTGTATTTATGTTAATTATTTATGCTTAATTAAGTTATTAGAGGTAATTATGTGACGATCTACGTATATTATGTTTTTTTTTTTTAAATTAATTGTTAGATTTGTGTAATTAGATTATTTGTGATATAATTGTTAATTTTAGGCATATTTGTGTTAATAATTTATGCTTAATTAAGGTATTAATTAATTAGAGGCAATTATGTGACGATCTACGTATATTAATGTTTATTTTTAATTAATTTGTTAGATTTGTGTAATATTATAGCATCATAGTGTTGTATTTGTTAGATTTGTGTAATTATGTGACGATCTATATATGTATATTAAGGTTTAATTTAATTAATCGGTTAGATTTGTGTAATATTATCGCATAATAGTGATGTATTTGTTGATTCGAGTGTATTAGTACTGTTATATATATATATATATATATATATATATATATATATATATATATATATATATATATGTATGCTTAATTAATTAATATTAGATTTGTGATTATGACAATATAGCTACGTATTTTCTTATGATTTTTGTAGAATTTAATCGATTAACTCTGTATTATATAACATATATAATTGTGTTTATGGTAGAACGTATTTATGTTAATTAGATATGCTAAAAAGGTTAGTAGCGTTTAGAAATTACTAATCTGACCATTCTAAATATTTATTTATCAGATGGCCGGCTAGTCAGATCAGGGTAGGGGAAAGGAAAAAAGAAGGTGTCGAAGAACCAGGTGCCATACCCGGAAGGGGTACCTCGAGGATCATTCTCTTCGCAGCCTGATCTTGGTTCGATGGGATCACTTTCAGCGATGATGCCGATGTTTCCCGGAGGATCAAATGAGGCAGGAGCCCGCGCTAGTGGGCCGTTTACCAATCAATTGATGGGTGTAGGATCGACAATGGGGGGTGTATATGTTGGGGGTGGTGGATTTGGTGGGGCTGGTTACGGCGGGGTTGGTTATGGTGGGCCTGGATTTGGTGGGCCTGGATTTGGTGGGCCTGGATTTGGTGGGCCTGGGTTTGGGAGTGGATCTGGATTTGGTGTGCCACAAACACCGCTAACGAGACCACAGCTGCAGATTCAGGGGACGGGAAGTACTGTTGGGCCGTCATCATCGGGCTCACGGGGTTCAGGCTCACGTGGTTCAGGCACACGTGCTTCGGGCACACGAGCTTCAGGCTCACGTGCTCATGGCGTTTCTGAGGAGTTAGCCGAGGATGAGGGGGGTAACAATGATTCAGGAGACGATGGTGGTATTGCTAGGGTTGCAGTGCGAGGACAATCTAAACCTCGCGAGCCCCCGGCAAATCCGGATGACAGGGAGGTACTGGAATTATTCTTTGACGGCTCAATAGAGAACCCTTCCGCCGTGACGACGATTGGTACAAATTTGAGGAACATGATGCAAGGGCCATACTTCACGTACGACATGTGGCCAGAAGAGGAGAAGGAAATGTGTTGGAACAGATTTAAGGTAAGGAATTAGCTTGGCTTCTATATTTATTAAATATTTATAAATATTTGTTCATTTTTATTCATTTATGTGACCAACTTTTCTTTATGTCTGTATTAAATGCAGCACACTTACCAGTGGGATCCTGCCATTGAAAATGCAGTCAGGGAATGGTATGATAAGGTCGCTACTGCGAGATTTGCAGGTTCGGTAAACCACGCCAAGAAATGGTGGTTGCGCTGCAAAATTGACCCCACCTATAGTTTGACTCACAGCTGTTGGATTCACGGAGATTTTCGGCAGGCATTTTATGATTACTGGGAGCTTGAGCCCACGAAGGGTCGTTCGGAGCAGAACGCCAAAAATCGAGATAAGGGGAAAACAGTAAACTATAGGGGTGGGTCGCGCAGCACGAACAAGCATAGGATAGATCTGGTAAGTAGAAAAATATGATTGGTTATTTTTCAAATATCATCATTGATTTAATAATGTGATCTATATTTGCTTTAATGAATTTTCATATTATGACAGGCAAAGGAAATGAATACAACGCCCGACAAGGTGCCGTTTCAGGAGGTCTTTGTAAAGACTCGTGCAAAGAAACACGACGACGGAACGGTTGAGTGGCCAAACCCTGAGGACAAGGCTAATTACGTGAGTATAATATTTTCTTTCATTAAAGTTGTGTAATCGTCAATAACTGTTGTTGTCGTAATTATACTTATGTTTGTTACAAAAAATATTTTGAATCATAATATGTCATATGTAGGATGCCTACGTGGAACACTGCCTACGAGAACATGGGCCCGATATGAGCCAGTGGCCGGTCTGGGACGTGAGACCGTGGGTGGAAATTGCCGCAACCGGACGTGTAAAGAAGAATAGGGTGGTGGGTCTGGCGAGTTATGGTGAGCCCGAGCGCGTAGGATTCAAGGCTCGAAGACATTCTAGGTTCGTTGAGACTGGCTCTAGTAGCTTGGAGCCGCTTCGCTCAAAATGTGAGCAACTGGAGGCCGTAACAGTTTCTCAAAATGAGGAAATCGCCGGTTTAAAGAATGTGCTCAAATACTTTATGTCACAGATGAATGTGCCGGTGCCCGAGGAGTTGTGGGGGTCAGCGCAACAACAGGGTCAACAACAACAGGGGCAACCACAACAGTTTAACAACTTCCCGGCAGTTTTCCACCAACCATTGCAACCGACGAACACGAGTGTCGGCAGCGGGCGGGCATCAGGGGGTTCATTCTATCGACCACAGTCACATTCTTTCGGTCAGGAGGACGAAGGAGACCAGGAAAGAAGTTCGGGTGGCGGTGATGACGACACTACTGGCTTGGGTGATATGTAATCTGAAGAGGATAGTGTAATTTAGTCTGTTATTTGCTGCTTTTATTTGTATTTGTATAATTATGAACAAACGTGGTTTGTTTTAGCTTGTTTTTATTTATGTTTGCACCTTATATATATTTATGTTTTTATTTATATTTATAATTTACACTAGTTGTATATATATATAAACGTTACAATTCAAATAACTCAAATATTACAACGCAAGCTTACATATTGCAAATAAACCACTGTTTAAGTTCACGAATTCTTACTACATAGGCAAACATATTGCTTAGAACACACATTACGCATAATCAGGGTCGTCGTCGTCACCATCATCATGATCTTCATCCACGTCATCGTCGGCGAACGTGTCGTTATCATCGACTTCCACAATTTCATCGTCTGCAAGCCTGATAGGTGTATTGTCGATATTGTTGATGTCATCCAATCTTAGCTGAGGTGCGGTGCTATCTTGGTAAATGTCGAGATTAGCCACTGCAGTTGTGTCAACGAGGTACCTCGCTCTTGTCGTGCAAACCGCCCACCATCCTCTCCTACTCGTATTTTTTTGTGAAGGATACAAACTGTAATAGACTTGTTGCGCCTGACTTGCTAAGATAAACGGTTCAGACGCTCCTGTCCCGAGTCGCATTGTTGGATTAATGTCAACAAGGCCATAAGTCGGATGAGTTGTTATCCCATTATACACGTCGTACCAATCACATTTGAACATAACAATTTGTTCCAAGTTTCCACTGCCCCAGTAATCAAGCTGTATAATCTCTTGAAGCATTCCATAGAAATTACGTGCGTCTGGGTCGCCAGTGTCGCCCTTAACATAAACGCCACTGTTCATTGTTTGCCCACCAGCCCCATATGCTTCTGTATGAAACTTGAATCCGTTAACCGTATAACCATTATAAGTTTTTGCTTTCAAAACAGGACCCCGAGCAAGACCGCGTAATCTAGGATCCACACTGTAACTACCAGACACAACAACTTGTTTGAACCAGTCGATAAAATAAGTTTTACGTATCTGATCTTTATTAGCTTGCGGATATCCTGCGCACATCTGTTCATCAAACATGCTGTCACAGAAAGAAGCCGTTTAAAACATCAATTGATATATTAGCAAGAATACATTGTATGGCAATTAGTAATCTTACCTTAACCAACACTCGACCTCTGGGCAATTCAACAAGACATATAGATGAGCCGCTTTGCACTCTGCGAGAGACAAATTTCTGTAATTGACACAACGCCCCATTGTTTTCCCTTTACTCTGGAATACTGATAATTGGTCGTTGGGGTCAATAGATATTGGAACTTCGTTCCTGTTCAAACGGGTTGCTCTAGTTTCAATATTGCTGTCAAAGTAGAGTGAGGAGAAATTTGCAATTTCTGCGTAAATGTACGCCTCAACAATCGACCCTTCTATGTATGCCTTGTTACCCCTTGGTCTCTTAAAATCAAACATCCGTCTAACAAAGACAAAAAAAGATTAACTGGTCATATTTTGAACATCGTATAGTTATCAATATAACAGTAACTGGTATTTACCTCTCAAATGGGTACATCCACCTGTATTGTACGGGCCCACCGACCTTTGCCTCCCAGGGAAGGTGTATCGCTAAATGCTCCATGGAATCAAAGAACGATGGAGGAAAGAATTTTTCCAGCTTGCACATAGTCACCACAATCGAACGTTCTAATAAATCCATGTCACTATATCGGATGTCAGGAGCTGTCAAAGCTCTGAAAAAATTACTGATCTCCACGAGCGGCCCCCAGACATTCTCTGGCAAGAAGTCACGAAATGCAATCGGAACCAACCTTTGCAAAAAAACGTGACAATCGTGACTTTTCATTCCCACTAGACGCAGCTGTGGCATTTGAACACAACGCGAAATGTTTGACGCGTATCCATCTGGAAATTTGAGATTGCACAACCACTCACACACTTTGACCTTTTCGTCCTTACTGAGACAGTACGATGCTCTACGTTTGTATAACCTCCCTCCCGGTCCAGTCCGTAGAAACAAAGATCTTCTGCCCGTCAGTAATTGTAAATCTTTGCGAGAGTTCATATTGTCCTTGGTTTTCTCAGGGTCATCCATCACAGTGTTCTTGATATTGTCGAAGAAGTTCTTTTCACAATGCATGACATCTAGGTTGTGGCGGATTAGATTATGCTTCCAATACGGAAGTTCCCAAAATATACTTCTACCACACCAATTGTGATCCAAACCAAAGCCCTGAACAAATTCTCCGCATATACCAAATCCGACCGGTGGAAGACGTTCAACGTGTCTCCACATGTCTATCCCTGATCTTCTTGGTAGAGGTTGATCAGTCTCTATTCTACCTTTCGTGAAGTCAGTTGTGTTTAGTCTCCATGGATGGTCTAGAGGCAAGAATCGACGATGACAGTCAAAGAAAGAAGTCTTTCGACCGTGCTTAAGCTGGAAACTCTTGGTTTCTTCCATACAGTACGGGCAAGATAAACGACCCTGTGTGCTCCACTGTGATAGCATGCCATACCCTGGATAGTCACTAATCGTCCATAGCAATGAAGCTCGCATTTGGAAATTTTGTTTCCGAAAACTATCGTACGTTGGCACACCCGAATCCCACAGTGACTTAAGTTCATCAATAAGGGGTCTGAGTAATACGTCAATGTTCTTGCCAGGACTCTTCGGACCAGATATCAGTAAACTTAGGAAAATATATTCTTGCCGCATGCACAGGTCAGGAGGGAGGTTATAAGGGGTCACAAATACTGGCCAACACGAGTAAGGAGCTGAGGAGCTCCCGAAAGGATTAAAACCATCGGTGCAAAGTCCAAGTCTAACGTTTCTCGGTTCGGCAGCAAAATCTGGAAATGTCCTGTCGAAAGATTTCCAGGCCAAACTTGAAGCAGGGTGAATCATTTGATCGGTATCTGCCTGACACTTCAAGTGCCATGTCATGTGCTCCGATATTTTGCGTGATGTGTAAAGCCTCTGCAATCGATCCGTCACTGGCAAGTACCACAGCTTCTTACGTGGAACGAGCTTCTTCTTATTGGTGCATTCCTCGTACCTAGCTTCGCCACAATGGGGGCACTCGGTCCAGCTCTTACTTTCATACTCCCCGTAATAAAGGATACAAGTATTAACACACACATCGTATGTTTTGTACCCAAGTCCTAAACCTTTGATGAATTTCTTGACTCCGTACCAATTTTCAGGCAATCTATGACGATCTGCAGGACTCATTAATCTACGGGCCGCTTGTAATTGATTGTCAGCAGATGCGTTTGTTGTGCCATGACGAACCTTGTCGGCAATAAATGATGTTAACCACTGCAATGGTGTTGTTTCCACATCTACGCGTATTGGCACCTCGGCTTCCCGTAGCATTTCAAAAAAATCTCGTGCCTCACGGTTTGGCTCTTCTTCTGTATTTTGATTATAGTACGTGCCTTCATACTGACCTCCGTATGCATCATTGACCATATCTACGTAACCCCTTTCGACATTATCATTATGAGTAGATGACTCTCCTACGTATGTGTAATTGCCAGAAAAGTTGTTCCTTTCTCCGTGTGCCTCCCATACGTAATAATGAGGAACAAAACCGTACATCAATAGGTGTCCCTGAATCACATCCCTCTTTTTGCTCTTGCTAAAACCACACCGAGTGCACGGACACTTAACTCTTCGATGACCTTGAGAAAATGCAAATTCTAGGAATCTGTTGACGCCATCTATGAAATATGGATTGATATACCCCTCATCAACGTTGCCTCGATCGTACATCCAACTCCGATCTTCGTTGTTATACATTTTTTATCTAATTAAAATCAAATTAACAATGCATCAGCACGAGAACTGACTATTTAATCACGAAAGTAAGGCTAATTAAAACTTATCATCAAATACTAACAGTGTAAGCAACTAATTACACACATGCATATATATAGCATACTACTAATCAAATCACGCTTAGATCTCAGTTATTCTAAATATGATGAATAACAGGTATTAATATTACAAAAATCACTAAATTAAGCAACAACACCAACAATATATATATAAAATTAATCAACGAATTACGATAATACTGAAATCGATACCTCTCGTGGAGTGAGCTTTGCTGAGAATTACGTAAGCTTTGCAAAAAAATCGCAGGCAAGAAATGAAATTTTGCTGAAAAATAGAGAAGAGAGGGGGAAGAAATGCAGTAGATTTTGGATAATGAAATGCAGGTTATGCAGTAGATTTTGGGGTTGTGAAACACATGTTATGGATAATGAAATGTGTGGAGGAGAGGATATGAAGCTGATAAATCTATTGCAAGGTCCAAATCCCGTGCTGCTGTAAAAACAGCTTTTCTGACACAGTTGCATGGGAAAAAGGCCCTTGCAGTAGCCTTTCAGCTTCAGCAACCTCCTCTTCCATTGCAGGTTTTGTTTTACTTATGTAGTATAAATATTATTCATTCATATAAATTCAGTTTATTTAATGAAAATCAAGAATCGTATTTGCGGTCAATCATAAATTTTTCAAAACGGAAAGGACTAAATTGTAACTTTTCAAATCTTTTGGGGTCAAAATCATATTTTCAAAAAGGGTTGTATTCCTTGTACGTAGTTCAATTCTTATGTAATAACACTATTCATAATAAAATCAATGCTATTAAATCTAATTAATTTAGTTCTTATTTAATATTTGTTCAATTGAGTAATTAAACTAATTTGACAAAAGTCAATGTTAGTTATATTTAGTTGATGCTTATATATTTGTAGTTAATTAGGAGTTGTCCATTCAAACAAGTTCAATTCATTTATTAAAATTTAATTAAGATTAGTTTTGTTTAATTAGTTCAATTCTAATGTAATGTTGAGTTATCAATCATATTCTTAATTTATTCAACAAAAATAAACAGTAAGTTTTCCTGTACGTAGTTGATCATCAATTCTTATGTAGTATAAATATTATTCATTCATATAAATTCAGTTTATTTAATGAAAATCAAGAATCGTATTTGCGGTCAATCATAAATTTTTCAAAACGGAAAGGACTAAATTGTAACTTTTCAAATCTTTTGGGGTCAAAATCATATTTTCAAAAAGGGTTGTATTCCTTGTACGTAGTTCAATTCTTATGTAATAACACTATTCATAATAAAATCAATGCTATTAAATCTAATTAATTTAGTTCTTATTTAATATTTGTTCAATTGAGTAATTAAACTAATTTGACAAAAGTCAATGTTAGTTATATTTAGTTGATGCTTATATATTTGTAGTTAATTAGGAGTTGTCCATTCAAACAAGTTCAATTCATTTATTAAAATTTAATTAAGATTAGTTTTGTTTAATTAGTTCAATTCTAATGTAATGTTGAGTTATCAATCATATTCTTAATTTATTCAACAAAAATAAACAGTAAGTTTTCCTGTACGTAGTTGATCATCAATTCTTATGTAGTATAAATATTATTCATTCATATAAATTCAGTTTATTTAATGAAAATCAAGAATCGTATTTGCGGTCAATCATAAATTTTTCAAAACGGAAAGGACTAAATTGTAACTTTTCAAATCTTTTGGGGTCAAAATCATATTTTCAAAAAGGGTTGTATTCCTTGTACGTAGTTCAATTCTTATGTAATAACACTATTCATAATAAAATCAATGCTATTAAATCTAATTAATTTAGTTCTTATTTAATATTTGTTCAATTGAGTAATTAAACTAATTTGACAAAAGTCAATGTTAGTTATATTTAGTTGATGCTTATATATTTGTAGTTAATTAGGAGTTGTCCATTCAAACAAGTTCAATTCATTTATTAAAATTTAATTAAGATTAGTTTTGTTTAATTAGTTCAATTCTAATGTAATGTTGAGTTATCAATCATATTCTTAATTTATTCAACAAAAATAAACAGTAAGTTTTCCTGTACGTAGTTGATCATCAATTCTTATGTAGTATAAATATTATTCATTCATATAAATTCAGTTTATTTAATGAAAATCAAGAATCGTATTTGCGGTCAATCATAAATTTTTCAAAACGGAAAGGACTAAATTGTAACTTTTCAAATCTTTTGGGGTCAAAATCATATTTTCAAAAAGGGTTGTATTCCTTGTACGTAGTTCAATTCTTATGTAATAACACTATTCATAATAAAATCAATGCTATTAAATCTAATTAATTTAGTTCTTATTTAATATTTGTTCAATTGAGTAATTAAACTAATTTGACAAAAGTCAATGTTAGTTATATTTAGTTGATGCTTATATATTTGTAGTTAATTAGGAGTTGTCCATTCAAACAAGTTCAATTCATTTATTAAAATTTAATTAAGATTAGTTTTGTTTAATTAGTTCAATTCTAATGTAATGTTGAGTTATCAATCATATTCTTAATTTATTCAACAAAAATAAACAGTAAGTTTTCCTGTACGTAGTTGATCATCAATTCTTATGTAGTATAAATATTATTCATTCATATAAATTCAGTTTATTTAATGAAAATCAAGAATCGTATTTGCGGTCAATCATAAATTTTTCAAAACGGAAAGGACTAAATTGTAACTTTTCAAATCTTTTGGGGTCAAAATCATATTTTCAAAAAGAGTTGTATTCCTTGTACGTAGTTCAATTCTTATGTAATAACACTATTCATAATAAAATCAATGCTATTAAATCTAATTAATTTAGTTCTTATTTAATATTTGTTCAATATTTAATATTTAATATTATTCATTCATATAAATTCAGTTTATTTAATGAAAATCAAAAATCGTATGTTTAGTTTGGTTATTATTATTTAATGAGAAGTTATTGATTCTAATAACTTTAATTAATTTTACAATACAAGATTAATTCTAATTAGTCCAGTTCTCATATATGTTATTAGGATCTTATTCATTCAAATAAGTTCACATATATATATATATAGCTATAAATATCAAGATTAGTTCTATTTTCTTATGTAATTAATAATTATTCAATCAAATAAGTTTTATTAATTAATTAATTTAACCAAGATCAAGATTAGTTCTATATATTTAGATCAAGTCTCATTTAATTATGATTTACAAGCCATAATTATATATGGATATAATTAAATGAGTGAATGAGGAAATATATATAATTAAAACATTTTTCTAATAAAGCTATTGCAAGGTCCAAATCCCTTGCTATTGCTACTTTTCTGACACAGCAGCAAGGGATTCCAACTTCCCTTGCAACAGCTTTCTGACTATAACCTGTTGCAAGGGATTTGGACCTTGCTACAAAATTTCAGAAATTTTTTGGCCGAAACTTCAAATTTCCCAAAAAATTTCATTTCCCTTCCTCTCCCTTCCACTATACTACTATAAATACCCCACTATATCACTCATCCATCCCACTTCTCCCTCTCATATTATTATCATCTTCTTCTCTCCCCTTCTCTCCTACACTTTATTTTTTTCCTTAATTTATTTTGCATCATCATCAACTTATATATATATTATATATGCATGCATCTTATACTATATATATATACATATATATTGTATAATTATAATTAGCTAGTGAGATTATTTTATAATTATACATTGTAAAGTTTAGTGTGTGTATGTATATATATATCATTATATTTATAAAATGTTATCTAACATTTCTTAATATTATATATATATACATATATCTATATATATATATATATATATGTGCGTGTGTTTGTGTGTGTGTGTGTGTATCTTATAATTTAGTACTAGTATTATATTTTTTAACATACTATACATATATATAATATTGAGGTTTCAATTAATGTATAATGTGAGTGTGTGTATATATATATATGTATATATATATTAAAAAACATTTTATTAAAAGAGGCGGTATTTACCGCCACTTTTTTTTAAAAAAAAACTATTTATGTACAGCAACGTCCGTGGACGTTGCTGCCAAATTTGAAAAAAAAAATTCTGGCTACTATAGCAACGTCCCCGGACGTTGCTGCCATATTTTTAAAAAAATCCTCCGGACACTATAGCAACGTCCGTGGACGTTGCTGCAATTAAATGTCCGGAAAAATTAAAAAAAAAAAACTATAGCAACGTCCGTAGACGTTGCTGTGTTTTATCGAAAACCAAAAATGAACAAAAATGAAATTAAAAAAAAAAACGTGCTTAAATCAATTGCAACGTCAAAAGACGTTGCAATTGAGTGTTGTGTCAGAATGTATAGCAACGTCCTTAGACGTTGCAATTGACCTTTGTGTCAGAACAAATAGCAACGTCTGTGGACGTTGCTGTTAATTGTGTGTCAGCAACATCAATAGCAAGGGAAATGAGACCTTGCTACAGGTGTGTGTCAGAACAGCAATAGCAAGGTCCATTTCCCTTGCAGCATGCAAAATACCTGCACCCACGCCACCTATAGCAAGGGATGCTACCAACGTCCACATCCCTTGCTATAGATCAATAGCAAAGGAATTTGGACCTATAGCAAGGTTTTTGGACCTTGCTATAGGCCACATTTCTTGTAGTGGTGGCTGAATTAGCAAACATATTGATTTTGTTGATATTTGTCTTTAATTGTAAACAATTGTCCCACTTGATAAAAGTCAAGACTATTGTCCTGATTGTTTATGATAACGCATACTCTCCCTCCTGGGATCGTACCCGTCCACGTGGCCAAATCCTCTAATCGCGCTCTGCCTCCCGACCCGTCTCTCCAGGATTCTCCGACCCCAGGTAAGCCGACCCTCGAGTTCCCGACCCCTCGTTTAAATATTGTATATACGCTCGCCACTATACCAACCCCTCGTTGAGCCAACGGGGGGGGGGGGGGGGTCGTATTCTACACGTGCAGGTATATCCTCCTTAATCGTTAAGCAAAGGCAACTGCCCCCTCTGGCCAACCAGAGGGTAGTGTCTTACGTCAGCCTCGACGTCATCTTCCACTTCCCGAATGCGTTGTCGCCCCCTCAGGGCTCGACCGCCTTGCTTCCCCAATAAAGAGCGAGGGCTCGGGGGTCATAACATACGAGCGGAGCACGGCATGCACCGAGGGTAACATGCAGGCACCACGTGCCGTACCCTACGAGGCCTACCTCGGCCTCACGTGCCTATTTCCTCCTAGACACAAAAGTTCCACGTACCCTACTCTACGGGGACAATTAAATACCCTATTACCCTCGGGCAGACATGCAAGCCGACGCGTGCCCCTATAAAGTTACATCTATGCCCACCCCCTCGCCATATAAATAGGGAAGCAAGTTAGTCATAAATACATCCCACTCAAGCAAAATTCACCCCCCTGAGATTACTGTTCCCGATATAAGCAAGAGATAGCCCCGCCTAGTAAGAGACAGTGCGAGGCACGAGCCAATGAGGTCGGAAGAGTTCAAGATTGGTCCGAGGAAGCAGTTTGAACGGAGATCGTGCGAACGGAACCCGAACCCCCAAGGGTCGTGGATAGTTGCAGTCGAAGGCTCCCCCCCAACAAAGTTTTACACCTCGCCAGGAGCTTGCCGAATCCAGGATCATCTTAGGTCGAGACCGGCGTGCGAACGACCTCAGTGACAGGCCCGGCGATTTGGAGGCGTCATCAGTGGCGCCGTCTGTGGGAACGTCACTAGAGTCCCTGAGGTAGCCTAAGGAATGAGCCTAGATTCGGTAAGTTCTCACTCTGTGAACAGTATTCTTAGTTTTCAGTCCCCTTCATGAATATTTTCCCAAGCGGTCATGGCCATTTCCCCCCATCACTCTGGTGAGTCAACTTCCTCTACGCCTGAGGCCCCGAGTCAGCATGCATATGAGTCCCCGAGTAGGGAAGAAACTCCAGGCGAAGGAACCACTACCGAAGTTCATCTTACTATGAGTGAGTTAGATCGTATGCTGGAAACAGCCGCGGAGCGAGGCGCCCGGCGGGTGCGACAGCAAGAGGTGCGAGCTAGGGGAAGATGGACTCCGCCCCTTAGTACCACAACGCGGGTTAACGAGTACTATCTAAGGCAGGACGCGGCTCGGCGGGCACGAGCAGAGTGGAAGCGCACCAGATGCCGAGGGAATCATCCCACGAGAAGCCAACACTCGTGCGGTTCCCGCCCACATCCAGGTACGACAAATAATAACCAGCAGTTTATAAATATGATGTCTGAATTAAGAAGAGAAGTGCAAGCCCTGAAGAAAGACCAAAATGGAGAAATGGAGGAAGAGGAGAAAGGTAGCCCGTTTGCCCCTCATATACTGGCCCTAGAAATCCCAATATCCATGCGTCTTGCTAATCCGGTGGTGTACACGGGATATCGAAACGCAAAAGATCCTCGCGACCACATCAATCAGTTCCTGGCAATGTAGATATCCTCAATGCTCCTGATCACGCCCAGCGTTGAATCTTTCGATCTACTCTAACCAGAAGGGCGCAGGTCTGGTTCTCCCAACTGCCCAGAGGGTCTATCTACAGCTTCGAGGATTTACGAGAATTGTTCGTGCGGCAGTTTGCATGCAATCGCCGCTACCCGAAGACAGCTGGACACCTGATGACGATGGTTCAAGGTGAGGCAGAAAGCTTGCGAGATTACATGCGGAGGTTCGCTGATGCAGTAATTGATGTGAGGCACGTAGATCCTCACATCCTATCAGAGTTCATGGCCCAGGGTACCCGATCGGTAGAGTTTGCCGAATCTCTTGTAAGACACCCGGCTCGGACCCTGGAGGAACTCATGCAGAAGGCAGAGAGGTACATGTTGCACGAGGATACGCGGCTTGCCAAGCAAGGATTGCCGGCACCTGATGATCGCACGAAGAACCGACGAGGGGAAAACAACCGAGGTCGACAAGATGTGGTGAAAAGGTATTTAGAACCCCTCCCCTTAGCTCTTTTGAAAATCTCTCATGCCGAGGTGTTGCAAGTAATGGAGGGACACCCGGACCTCCGATGGCCACCTCAATCACGGAACTCGGAAAACATGCGCCATACCGGGAAGTGGTGCCTGTTTCATCGAAGCTGGGGATACAAAACCGAACAGTGCGATCATCTGAGATTGGAAATTGAACGCCTGTTAAAGATGGGGTACTTATAGCGATTCCCCGGGAGGAGAGATGCCCCTCCGAGGAAAGAGCAACCCGACGAAAGGCGAGAGGTTAATCAACCTCGGGAGCAAGTACACAAGGTGCGTCGGAGCCTGGAGCGCCCCGAAAGAGAGAGAGAGAGCTCCCAGGTTCGGAGAAGAAGGTACGAGGCTGGATCGGCATCCTAGGAACGAGGCACGCCTCAGTATCTGCCTCCCCCGCCTTCAAACTACCTGCACAACCCCTTGTCCGGAAGAACCATCAACGTGATCGAAGGAGGACCACTGGCTGCCTCGTCGCCCCAAAGGAAGAGGAAATTTCTGAAGGAAAGTCAACGGGAAAGTCTAAAATACCATGTCTTTTCGAATAACATATGTGCACCTCCTGCAATTACCTTTGGACCAGAAGACCTGGTAGACATCGTCCATCCCCATGACGATCCCATCGTAATCCAAGCCACGATCCATGGGGTCGAGGTAGCCAGAGTCCTGATTGACACAGGAAGCTTGGTGGATGTAATGTTCCTCCCTACATTCCTGGCTTTGGGGCTCCCGTTAGAACAGATAATCCCCGAAAAGACCCCCTGGTCGGCTTCGATGGGAGCCCAAGCGAGACTCTGGTTCCATTCCGCTGCTGATGTCCTGGGGAGGACACCTTTGAGAACCGAGGAAGTCAGGTTTTGGATCATTAACGCGCTCGCTAAAACCTACAATCTGATCTGCGGGCGACCATCAATTCGCCTATTTGAGGCCGTACCCTCGTTTCTTCACCTAAAGGTAAAATTTCCTACCATGAACAGAATCGGAGAAGTTCGAGGAAATCAAGCCAAGGCTCGGGACTGTCGGATGAACACAATCGCTGCAGTAGAAAAAGAGGAAAGCAATGATCAGAAGAATCAAGGAGAGTCTCGGAGGCCCGAGGCAGGTAAGCTGTACCCGGCAGAAGAGCTCAAGACAGTTGAAATGGTCCCAGGAGAGTCCGGAAAAGCAGTGAAGATGGGAACGAACATTGACCCACCCGTGGAAGTACAACTCCTTGAAACCTTGCGTAGGTTCCAGCACGTGTTCGCATGGGAAGGCGGACCCACGGGGCGCATCAGCCCGTACGTGTGCAAACACTGCTTGGATGTGCATCTCGATGCCAAACCAATACAGCAGAAGAAGCGGAAGATGGGTCCCGAGAGGAACAAGGTGATCAAGTCAGAGATACAGAGGCTGATAGGGTTGAACCAGATCCGGAAAGTTCAATATCCCGAATGGTTAGCCAACGTTGTCCTGGTCCCAAAGTCCGGGGGTCGGTGGAGGATGTGTATTGATTTCACCGATTTGAACAATGCTTGCCCGAAGGATTGTTTTCCCCTCGGGAGCATCGATCAGCTAGTAGATTCCACGGCGGGCTGCGCGTTGCTTTCCACGATGGACGGAGATCAGGGATACAATCAGATCCCGATGGCTGAGAAGGACCAGGAGAAGACCAGCTTCATCACGGACTTCAGTACGTACTGTTACCTTGTTATGCCGTTTGGGTTAAAAAATGCAGGGGCCACTTACCAGAGGCTTATGAATACCATGTTCGCCCCGATGATTGGCAACAATCTAGAGGTATACGTGGACGATATTGTGGTCAAAAGTCAAGAAGCTAGCCAGCACAACGATGACCTCGTTGAAGCCTTTGAAATCATGGACAAATTCGGTCTGAAGGTAAACCCCCGCAAATGCTCCTTCTGTATACAGGGAGGCAAGTTCCTAGGTTTTCTCGTTACCCAGCGTGGGATCGAGGTAAATCCAGAAAAGGCCAAGGCCATCTTAGAAATGCCGGCCCCTAGCACGATCCGCGATGTGCAGCGGCTCACAGGGCAAATGGCCTCGCTCAACCGCTTTATCTCGAAGGTGTCCGAAAAAGGATTGCCCTTTTTCAAAGTGCTCCGCAATGTCAAGGATTTCCAGTGGACTGACGACTGCCAAAAGGCATTTGACGATCTGAAGGGATATTTGCTTCGCCCACGTCTCTTGGTTAAGCCACAACCGGGGGAAAGGCTCTACGTGTACCTCGCTGTCGGAAAAGAGGTAGTAAGCGCGGTGCTGGTTCTGGCGGAAGGACGGGATCATCTCCCGGTATACTGCACGAGCCGAACGTTGAAGGACGCAGAGACGTGCTACTCCCCCATTGAGAAATTTGCCTTCGCCTTGGTCACCACCGCACGAAAGTTAAGGTCGTATTTCTTAACTCATCCTATTACAATTCTCACAAAGCACCCCTTGCGGGCTATCCTTAGCTATCCCCAAGTGTCGGGAATGATGGTGAAATGGGTCGTTGAGCTCGGAGAGTACGACATTCAGTACGCCCCCCGACCATCAATAAAAGCTCAGGTGCTGGCTGATTTCATGGTTGAGACCGACCATCAATAAAAGCTCAGGTGCTGGCTGATTTCATGGTTGAGACTTATGAGGCTCCCGAGGAGGTTGACTCCAAGAAAGTATGGAAAGTGTATGTCGACGGATCTTCAAGCAACGGCACAGGAGGAGCAGGTGTGGTGTTCAAACTGGCGCACGAGGATCAACCAGAAGAGGTCTTATCGTTCGTTTTGAAAATAGGATTCCCGGTGTCAAACAATGAGGCTGAATATGAGGCACTGTTGATCGGAATGAGGTTAGCCAAAAAAGGGAAGATGGTGCGAATCCACGTTCACAACGACTCGCAGTTGGTGGTGCAGCAGGTAAAAGGGACGTATGAGGCCAGAGACGAGAGGATGAAGGAATACCTGAGCGCGGTTCAAAAGTCGCAGGAGAGCTTCGAAGAGTTCACTCTCGAGCAAATCCCACGAGCTGAAAACGAGGAGGCTGATATCCTGTCCCGAACCGCTGCGGGCATGCTTCCGATCGGGACGCGACAGGTAACCTTCCTTACAATCAGCTCGTCAGAGAAAAATCATGTAGCGATGGAAATCCTGAACTTAGAAGAAGGTGAACGGAAAGGGTGGATGACTGAGGTGAAAGCTTACCTACTAAACCCAGAAAAATACGAGCACAACGGGGAACTCGGGAAAAGAGTCGCTTGGTTCTTTGTGAAAGACGGAGTGTTATACCGGAAAGGATTCTCGCAGCCTTACCAGCGCTGCCTATCCGAAGAAGAAGCCCTGGAGGTAATGAGAGAGATACATGGAGGAAGCTGCGGGAACCATTCCGGTGGGAGGAGCCTCGCGCAGAAGATACTCCGACAAGGCTACTTTTGGCCCACCATGCAGAGAGATGCGAAGGCATTTACCCGACAGTGCGAGTAGTGCCAAAAACATGCTTCCATGTCCGACTTGCCAGCAGCTGCCTGGGAACCAACCTTGTTCCTTGTCCTTTTGATAAATGGGGCATCGACATCATGGGACCCTTAATCCAGGACCGAGGACAGAAAAAATACCTCCTGGTAGCTGTTGACTATTTCGCAAAGTGGGTCGAGGCCGAGCCCATGGCACAAATCACCTCGGCGACAGTCATCAATTTCCTTTGGCGTAACATCGTTTGTAAGTTCGGGGTGCCGCGGATCTTAGTCAGCGACAATGGACTGCAGTTTACTAACGATCAACTCGCGAGGTGGTGTGAGCATTGGAAAATTCAACATCGTTTTACCTCCGTAGGGTACCCCCAGTCAAATGGCCAGGTCGAGGTCATACTCTGCTCTAGGGACTGAAGGCCCGCCTCCTGGCCTACCAAGGAAAATGGGTCGAGGAAATCCCAGGTCTGCTGTGGGCATACCGAACCACTGCCCGAACACCTACGGGGAAACTCCATTCAGTCTGGCCTATGGTCATGAGGCTGTCATACCCGCGGAAATAACCACGCCGAGTTGGAGGATTCAGGAATACGAGGAGAACAGCAATGAGGAACACATGGTCCTAGAGTTGGACCTCTTGGAGGAGCACAGACAGCAAGCAGCGCTTCGGAGCACCCAATACACGGCTTGTATGGCGAAGTACTACAACAAACGTGTGAAAGATCGGACCTACCAAATCAGAGAATTAGTCCTACGAAGAGTAGGGGCGTCGAAACCTGTGGGAATATTGGACCCGGCATGGGAAGGGCCCTTCCAGATATCTCGCATCTTGGGGGCAGCAACGTACCAGCTACGAGATTTGGAGGGATGGACCTACCCCCACTCTTGGCATGCCTTGAACCTCCGGAAGTTCTACCCGTAACTACCACTTGCAAGACTGAGGTGACGTCTTCTTTCGAAAAAACGAAGGGGGACCCGAGTCCAGGTAAATAAATAAATCTTGTAAGTTTTAACTATCAGCATGCGTGTACTATCTACTTAGCCTCGTGTAATTTAGAGAACTACGAGCGGCTTGATTCCCAATTTTACTGCAAGGGATACGTAGGAAGCTTGGAATTCACTCGAGTTCAGCCCCAAAAAATAAAAATAATCTATGTACACCACACACAAGAACGAAGATAAATTGACAATGCAGGTACAGAAACGGAAAGATTCTATTGAAGGGAAAAGTGGGTTTTACATAGTAGGGGACGAAGCCCCTATGAAATCGCTTCGCCCACCGCCCACTTATACGGGGGGCAAAGTCAAAAGTGCAAGAAAAAAGAAAAACAACTACGGGCCAACGAGGGCCACTATCCTAACAAACTAAGGCTATTCTGTGCCACCATCCTTCATCCACGTCATCCTCTCTAGCGCTCATCGCGGCGGCGTTTTCCGGCCCGGATCATCGCCCGACGCTCCTCCTCCGTCATCTCCCGAATTATCCGCTCAGGGGGAGGACTCCTCGATCCGCTCGGAGGGGCCATTGGAGCTGGAAGGGTCGTAGCAGTCGGCGCAGCGGCAACAGCAGGAGCCAGGGTACGATCCCTAGAACGTTGGGGCTCGACCCTCGGATGACGAGATCAGTCAAATGAGGGGATCACCAAGTTCCGAGGTATCCTGGGGATCTGGTACACAACACTCATGCACAGGTCATAGCCCATGCCCATAAAGGTCTTGACGTCCCCCTCGTTCATGACCCGGGAAGGTTTCGTCGTCTTAGTTGTGTTGGCACGAGCAGCCGATAACTCTTTGACGAGCTTCTTCTCAAATTCAACCCGAGCTGCATCAACTTTGGCCTGCTTCCGAGCCTCGAATTCTGCCCGTGAAGTATGTGCCCTAACCAATGCCGCATCTGTTTCCGCTAGCTGCGCCTCCGCCCGCTCCAAATCCACCCGCAGACGATCCATCTGGACGCGATCCGCCAACAACGAGTCCACCAGACCTCGCGAATCCTCCTCCATATCCCTCAGGTTCCTCACCTGCTCCGACAAGAGGCGCTCTCTCAGCCTCGACTTCTCCAGTGAGGCCCGAAGCGACGCTATCTCATCCCTCAGCTTCGAGCCTTCCTCCCTCTAGGCTTCCCTTGCCTCTTCCAGCTCTTCGCGATATTTCTCCGCCACTCCTTGATTAAGGTGAGCCATCGCTTGAGCCCCTTGTACCCGCTGGGAGTCCTGAGAAGATAGTATCTCCCGGGTGTCCAGTTCCCGCGCCACAAATAGCATTTGAGAAAGAAAAAGGTAAGCAAGAAAAGAATATGCGAAAGGAACTTCGAGAAGGAAAGGAAAAAGTAACTTACATCCAAGACGCTGCGGGAAAGACGAGCCAGTAGGTGAGCACCATCCTTCTGGCTAAGGCGCCCCCGCTCCTCAGGCTCCAAGAACCCGTCCACCCAGTCTCGAAGGCCCTGTGGGATGAAGATGGACTGAGGAGGCAAAGGGCCCCTACTCGTCCCCTCTCCTGAAGGTACTGCGGGGGTCGGGGATGGCAGAACGCTGGGAGCCTCAGGTTCAATAGAGGCCTCGGGCTCAACGGAAGCTTCAGCCTCAACAGAAACCTCGGGATCTGCAGAAGCACTCGGATCAACCGAAGCCGTCTCCCTCGAGGGACCATCCTCTGACTGGCCCATCGAAGAACCAAGAGGAAGGTCGCTTATAAAGTGGTCACGACTCGGAGTAGCACTGGCTTCAGGAGCAGGGCTCGACGGTAGAGAGGAGGTCGTATTATCCTCCCAGGAGAGGGCATCAAGAGGAGCAACCGGACTCACCCAACGCCGTTCTGACGTAGCTTGCCCCTTGGAGGGCGGAGAATCGTCATCTGAAGGGATTATTTAGGCAGCATCCGCGGAGGAATCGCCCATGATATGCGTGGCCAACTCGACCCCTAGAAAAGAAAGCACAAGAAGAATTCGGTACCGAGATCAATGAAAAGTAGTTACATGATTAAGAAAAAGAAGAAGACTTACCGAATGGTGTGCCACGCCCCAAGGAGACCCCAACCTCGTTGATAAACACCGAGCCATTCTGCAGGCCCACCATGATCAGGGCCCGAGGGCGCTCAAGGATCGACATGGAGTCGTAGGTGGTCGAGAAGAACCCTTGACGGTCCAGTATTTGAAGAGGGGTTGAGAGCATCCACATAGCTGACGCCCCATCGGGTGGACACTCCCCATTGCCCGCTGCGAGGGCGGAGGAAGAAGTGGCTCCGCCAAGAGCGGTTGGTAGGAAAGCCAGTCGACACCTTGGCCAGAAAGGAATTCACAGATTGGCGAGCTATCAGTTGGAAAAATAGATAGCTCTGTCACACCGGGCAAAGGGCGAAAGCCCCGAACAGAATGGTAGGAGTCATAGGGATGTTGTGGTAATAGCACAGAAGCACGAAGCCTACCAGGTATTGGTAGGAGTGGGGGACTAGTTGACTCGGGCAGATTTGCAGGAAATTAAAAACGAGGGCCAAAAAAGGATGGAAAAAACGACGGAGTCCGTTTTGGACTTGGTCGGAGTAAGCAGTAAGAAAACTTGCAGGAGGATCATTGGCTCTTTCGTCAGGGGTCGGGATCCTCACCTCCATATCGAGGACACCGTGCTGGTTCAGCAACGCCTGTACAGTCTCCGCCGTCTCGACGGAAGGAGTAGAGCCGGCACGCCCAGCACCCAGCATTTGGAAAGGATGAATTTCACCGGCGACCAACTGGAACCCTTCTTGAGGAGCGTTGTAGGGTGCTCGGTCGAAAAGAGCAACGATGATGCCGTCAGCCTCAGGATTCTGGTGGACGAAGTCATCATCCGCCACCATGGGTTAGCGAACGGCGGCAGCAAGATGGTTCTCCATCCTCTGATGAGTACGGGAAGCCACCGCCTTGGCGCTACGGCGGATACGAGAGGGCCCGGCGCTCGCCGTCCCAACAGCAGGGGGACTTGGGAGATGAACCACTGGAGGCGGACTAGGAGGAGCCGGAAAAGTCAGCGGAATCTCCTCAGAGGATAATTCGTCGGATTCGAGGAAGTTCTCGGAGTAAGAAGAAGAAGAAGACATTTTTGCAGGAAGGATATAAGGCAAGAAGATCAAGATTTGCTGGAATGAAGGAAGATGAAGTGACGAAAAAAGGTAAGTAAATACGTCTATTTATTATCTCTGAGGTGACGCTTCAGTTTAGGCGGGAACAGGCGAAACGCCCCGTATGAAATATGTGAGAGAATCGTCACCGTCCCGTTCAGCCAATGAAGGTCGCTAACGTACAACACGTGGCAAACGCACAAATCGACTGCCCTTAATGTGCCTTTTCGAGGCGCTAATGATGGCAAAAAGATTTTATGCGTGCGAAAGTAAATGATATATAGAGTAGCACGGTAACCAAAGTCACAGGACGGGACATATTGGTCGAAAGAAGCGACAGGTTATAAACTGCAAAAATTGAAAAGGCTCCTCGAGCCGTTATGAGTTCTCCAAGAAGTTGTGTGAAATCGATTCCACAAACCGAGGCGGCTTTCCCGAAAGTCACACTGAAGAGGCTCCTCGAGCCATTACAACTCACGAAGAAACTCCTCGTGTCGTCACGATCACTGAAGAAATTGCCTTTGAGAACTTTAGGAAAAATGCTAATCGGTTTGGGTAGTGTTTCGAGGGGTTACATCAAACCCCGCTCTACGAGGTGTCCCATTATGAACCTTTGAGCACCACGCGTACTTCCGAGGGGAAAAACAACAACCTTCGTTGAAACACTCAACGAGGGGCTAAGGGTACGCCCTGTTGACCGGCAGAAAACCCTTTAGAAGTATCATAAGTTGACTTGCTCCTTGTCATACAGCTCGAGGGTTTTAGCCAAATGGTCTCTAGAGGTGTCCCATTATGAACCTCCGAGCCAAACACGCGTCCTTCCAAGGGGAAAAACAACCCTTGTCAAAACACGCAACGAGGGGTGAAGGATAGCCTGATGACTGGCAACCGTCCCTTTAGAAGTATCACGGGTTGATTTGTTCCTCGTAATACGGCTCGAGGGCCCTAGCCAACTGCTCTAAACGAGGGGTCCCATTATGACCCTCAGAGCCCTACGCGAACATCGCAACTAGGCGACCGATTCCTTTAGGGGTATCATGGGTCGACTTGCTCCCTGTAATACACCTCGAGGGTCATAGCCACACAGCTCCTGGGTGCCTTAACGGGAACCCGAGGAGCCCCGCTCGTACTTCCAAGGAGTAAAATAACAATCCTTGTCGAACCACGGCACGTGGAGCAGATGTGCTCCCGCGATTCTTTCATCCTTGTAACCCTACCCAGACCAATAGAACAACATAGAAACAGGCAAAAATAACACACGAAGAACTCCCGAAAAAGAATACTTTATTAGTCTCGAAGCTATTACAACTACAAGAAAAAGGAAGATACAACAGAAGAGGCCTACAATCTATTCCTCCGGAGAGGGCCGCTTGCCATCCCTGACCAACCTCCGACGAGCCTCCAGCGTCGGGCCATCGTCGTCAACCTCGAAAACCCCAATCGTAGAATCTACTCGTAGAGAAGTCTCTGTAGTTTGGGGAACCGGAACGTCAGTAGGTCGAGAGCTCGGAGGACCAGGGCCAGTGACCAAGGGCCCACCAGGCATGATTGCGGTAGCCATAGCCCGAATCCGTCTCGCCCTCGTCTCGGGGGAAGAACCCCAAGAAATTGTTCCTTCAACCTCGGGAAGGACGATCTGCATGGAAAGAAGCCTAGCCCGGTAGGCCTCGATGATTGCTTGCGTCTCGGAAGGGCTCGGAGGAGAACCCGGTGGAATTTCCATCGACATCTCAATCTCTTTGGGAGAAAGCGTCATCAGGTCAACTTCAGGTACGATCCAGTTCTTTGCTTTTAACTGTTGTATGGATCCTTTGTAGCCAACCATGACCAGGGCAGCGAAGACCTTCCAAAAATATCCATGATGAAGAGGGGAGCCAATGTATCGGATGATACGCTCGAATGCGTCCCACTGAGACTTCTCAACGATTTGCCCTTGGAGCTCTTGGGTGACCCGCCGAACCTCTTCATCAACGCGAGAACTAAGAGTGGCATGGTATTCCTCCAACTCCCCACGAAGGGTCTCCGCAGATGCTACTGCCCTCGTGTGTCCCTCCTCAGCTTCCTCCAGCCGCCGAGAGGTTGTTTCAAAGGTGTTCCTCAGAGCTGCCAGCTCCAAAGCCACCTCGTCCCTCACACCCTCAGCAATACGAAGGCGTTCCTCCACAAGCTCCCGAGCTTCCTTCAGCTCAGTCGCGTAGGCCTCCCACTCGTGACATCTCTTTACTCGAGACTCGAGAGCAACTCGAGCCTCGTGGAGTTTGGCCTGGACCCGAGAATGGTCCGACCTCAACCTCTCCAAATCTTCCTGCACGGGAAGATTGGGAGTAGCGGATTCCAACTCCGCCACCCGATCCTCCAAATTCTGGATATACTCCAGCAACAAAAACTGGCGGGCACTAAACTGAGAAAGGAAAGAAGGCAGAGTTAGAGGTAAGAAGGAGTAATCCGAGGGACAACAAAGGAAGCGTGAAAAGCTTACGTCAACCGCCTCATAGCCTGCTTGATCCTTCAACCATTGGATCCCTCGATTCCGGAGCGATGCAACCTCGAGGGAATCCACCACCTAACGCAGTTGGGTGAAACCGCCACCCTCGAGGGAATCCACCACCTTTCGCTTGATTCACCGCCATCTGTGAAGAAGTCCCCTCTTCACGTACCTCCCCCCGAGTGCCCGCATCATCACCCCGAAACTCCACCTCCTCCTCTCGCCTTCCACTCCCAGCTAGCGACCCCAACAAGTCAACCTCTTCCTGTTCGGGTGCCGCCTCATCCATGGGACTGGAAGAGGTGGCAAGAGAGCTTGTGCCCATGCCTTAGGGTGAACCCGCGACCGAGGCCACCAAACCATGCTGGAGTGTGGGGGAAGAAGGCTCAGATCCATCAGTTTCACCTCGACCCTCGACCCTCGACCAAAAGATCCGCTCCAGCATTCTTTTCAGCGGGGTCAGAAGGTGGACGAGAAGGGGAATCCCGAGAGGGAGAGGCTTGAGAAATCGAAGCCACCTCATGCACTAAAGGAAGAGTGGCGAGGCCGCTCAGATTGAAGGAGGCATGAAGAGATTTCCAGACCTAAGCAAAAGCGGCATCCGGCCTCGGAACAGGAGAGGCTGGGGCGCGGAAGGCTTCGAGATTGTCCTCTTGAAGGCTGTGAAAGTCCCCAAAGTACGACAAACCCGAGCTCACTTTGCCGTCGGCTTCGGGAACAGGACGAGAAGATGGGGCCGGTTCCCTACCACGAGCCGGCTGAGAGGGAGGAGATGATGACGGCTCCTCGGTCCTGGTGGCCGCTGTTGAACGAGAAGAGGTGGTCCTCCCTCAGACGGACCTACTCCCTTAGGGAACCCTCGTAGGTACCACCTCATCGGTAACCGCCTCCGCCAAGGGAGACACCAAAGAACCTGGAAACATCGGGAAAATACAAAGGAAGTGTCAGCATACGAAGAAAGCAGAAGATATGAAGGGACAAGGGGACAACACTTACAGAATTCAGAATCTTTATGCAAATCTGGGAAATAGGCCGAGCGAGCCCCTCCTTGGAGACCATAGAGCTCGAACAGCCTCGAGACCTTGTCAATTTCATAACATGCTACTTCACTTGGAAATACCCCTCCTCCATCATTTGGATTCGAACCCTCTCAAGGCGTGAAAAATCCTGCTCCGAAGGGCCCTTCGACCAGGCGTTAGTGACCCCCCAACTCTCACAACTATGCCCCTAGGGCTAGACGAAGAAGAAGGAGGACTTCCAACTATCGAAGGAGGAGGAAGCATCAGTAAGGAGCCTCGCCCCCGGAGCAGCCTGGGAAGAACGAGGGGTAAAATAAAAGAAGGGTGCCTGACCCGCACCTATGTCATATAAAGCCAACAGACGCTCCGCTGAGCAAAGGAGCCCTTGGCTTCGGCAGGTGATCTCGAACCCCGCCATAATAGAAAATTCGTTGGGTGTCAACTGGCTCAAACAGAGCCCTAAGGTCTTGGCCACCTCTTGAAAGAAGGGCGGCACGAATACACGCCACCCAGCCTCGATCTGGGCAAAGTAGACGGTCAGAAAACCGACAGGGGACTGTTTGCCCGATCCGAAGACTCGGGGATCAGCACCGCCACGTTCTCCCTCGCCACAATATGCTTAGCGAGAAAAAGGTCGACAGAAGCTTGAGTCACTGTACTGGCAAGGTCGCTCACGCTGACAGCTCGCCTCTTAGGCTCCGTACCCTTCTCGAGAGCGGCAGAAGCGGCGGCGCGCTTACTTCGGAGAGTGGCCGGAGGAGAAATCGGCACCGATCGTGACGAAGACACGGGAGGAGTAGAACCAGAAGTGGTAGCAATAGTATTGGAAGACGACATGATTGCGGCAAAAAAAGGGGAGTAGAGAAGGTGATAATTGCGAGAGAAAAGTGGAGAAGGTAAAAAGGCTATAAGCCCTAGGAATGGCAACGGAAGAGCTCTAAATAGACGGGCAAAAAGGCTGTATAATTCCCGTTCATTATCTAAGAGCCGCAGGTGGTGACACGTATCGCTCAGCGTGCGAGGGAAGTTTTAGGAATCCCGAGAAATCGGGGAGTGAGAGATGCGCGATCAGATGATTAGACCCCTTAAGGTTTTATTTTCTGCCACGTTCTACCAACTGTGACAGAAACTAGAGGACTTATGATGACGCATACTCTCCC
Organism: Misopates orontium; assembly: GCA_946800315.1. Taxonomy (NCBI): domain Eukaryota; kingdom Viridiplantae; phylum Streptophyta; class Magnoliopsida; order Lamiales; family Plantaginaceae; genus Misopates; species Misopates orontium. Next base: position 10,501,400 of record OX326949.1, read on the forward strand.
TCCTGGGATTGTACCCGTCCACGTGGCCAAATCCTCTAATCGCGCTCTGCCTCCCGACCCGTCTCTCCAGGATTCTCCGACCCCAAGTAAGCCGACCCTCGAGTTCCCGACCCCTCGTTTAAATATTGTATATACACTCGCCACTATACCAACCCCTCGTTGAGCCAACGAGGGGAGGGTCGTATTCTACACGTGCAGGTATATCCTCCTTAATCGCTAAGCAAAGGCAACCGCCCCCTCTGGCCAACCAGAGGGTATTGTCTTACGTCAGCCTCGACATCATCTTCCACTTCCCGAATGCGTTGTCGCCCCCTCAGGGCTCAACCGCCCTGCTTCTCCAATAAAGAGCGAGGGCTCGGGGGTAATAAGATACGAGTGGAGCACGGCATGCACCAAGGGTAACATGCAGGCACCACGTGCCCTACCCTACGAGGCCTACCTCGGCCTCACGTGCCTATTTCCTCCTAGACACAAAAGCTCCACATACCCTACTCTACGGGGACACGTAAATACCCTATTACCCTCGGGCAGGCATGCAAGCCGTCGCGTGCCCCTGTAAAGTTACATCTATGCCCACCCCCTCGCCCTATAAATAAGGAAGCAGGTTAGTCATAAATGCATCTCACTCAAGCACAATTCATCCTCCCCTGAGATCAGTGTTCCCGATATAAGTAAGAGAAAGTGCGAGGCACGAGCCAAGAAGGTCGGAAGAGTTCAAGATTGGTCCGAGGAAGCAGTTTGAAGGGAGATCGTGCGAACGGAGCCCGAACCCCTAAGGGTCGTGGATAGTTGCAGCCGAAGGCTCCCCCCCAACGGAGTTTTACACCTCGCCAGGAGCTTGCCGAATCCAGGATCATCTTAGGTCGGGACCGGCGTGCGAACGGCTTCGGTGACAGGCCCGGCAATCCGGAGGCGTCATCAGTTTATTTTTGAATTTACTATTTAAATTCAAAATTAAATAATAAAGAGTTTCCACTCTTGTAAATGGGCATGACTTTTGAAAAGAGACATGGCTATTTTTAAAGAGTGTTCAGCTGTAACTTTTTGTGTTCTATAAATGAACTGAATAAGACGTGTTTTTTATCACTTAGCAATTTATATTTTCTGCATCTAACAGAGTTTTCTAAACTTTGTTGTATCTTGGGGGCTATTTTTTAAGTATAGTGTAAAAATATTGCCTTTAGTAAAGTGCTTAATTCACGCCTCAAGAAACCCATACAAAAGAAAATTATTTTGTCTTCCAAAAAACATTTTCATAAGTTTCAGATTCAACAGATTTCACTATAATTAGTCCAAAAAGATCTATAAAAGTTATGAAAATATACAAATCCGCGACTTGATTCACTAGTATATTTCAAATTACAAGTGATCTACCATTAACCATTGTTTTGATTACACTAGCCGAGGAGCTATGTGTTGAATTTCAAAATTTAAATATAGCGATAAGATTTTTTTTTAATATATTAACATTAAACATACAGATGCGAGTAACTAAAAGGCTAAAACTCTTTCAAAATGAAATAATTATATAATTTAAATCTATTATGGATAGTTTTGTAAATTAAGATATTATTTCATTCATATCTTTGTATTGATCTGTTATTATTTCTTTCCTTGTAGATAGGTTCTTTTGTTAGTAACATATTGTGTATATGTACTGTACGATTGATTTTGAATGAGATCAACACCTAAAAATATTCTTTCATCTCTACTTCTTTTTCTTCAAATCAGAATTACCTGCGTATATTAGCATACATACGTTGTATTATATGGTATCACCGAGCCGCCTGTCTTCCGACGTTTTCCAATCCGTCTAGCATGGCTCCCACCACTGATTCCGCTGGCTCTTCTTCGGGATTAGGAAATTCCCCCACGGGCGATCCTCTCATCGCTATCAACGCTCATTCTCAAATTCCGTTGCTTCTCACTGCAAGTAATTTCCCGTCTTGGCAATTACTTGTCACTTCTCTTCTCAGGGCTATGATCTCCTTGGCTATCTCGACGGCACTGTTAAGGCTCCGCCCGCCATTGTTGATGACCAGCCGTCTACCGCCTATACCCATTGGTTTCGGCAAGACAAACTAATCCTCTCGGCTCTCCTTGGCTCGCTTTCTCCGGATGTTATTCCACTTGTTGCATCCTCTACCACTTCCTTTGATGCTTACACTTGTCTTTGTCTCAGGTTCTCTAGTTCATCTCGTACGCGAGTCATGACAATCAAGGAGTCTCTTTCCACATCCACCCTTGGCAGCCAATCTGTCGCTGCTTTTCTCCAAGATGTCAAAGCTCAGGCCGATGAACTTGCCAAGATTGACAAACCACTTTCGGACGATGATCTTGCACTTTATGTTCTCAATGGCCTTAGCCCCAATTACCGAGACATTGCCGCTGCTGTCCGGGCTCGTGAATCAGCCGTTTCTTTCTACACTCTCCATGACATGCTCGTTACTCATGAGGCATACTTGAAGCAGCAGGAACTCTCTTCGGCCAACCTGGTTGCCACTGCCAATCAGGCTACTCATCATCGTGGCTCTCCCACTCCTCCTAGGAACACTCGAGGTGGATCCAAATCCTCTCGCCATCACCGTGGTGGTCACAATCGGTCTCGCGGTCGCCATTCTGGCCGTGGAAACTTTAATATGTAGCAGTGGTCTCAACCTCCACCACTCAATCAACTGGGTCTTCTTTGCCTCTTTCCTGTTGTATGCCAGTTTTGTAACAAGGAGGGCCATACCGCGCGCACTTCCAATCGCATTCAGGTTCAAGCATATTGCGCGTCTCCCCCTCCAACCTTGCCGAACGATTCCCCTCAATGGCTCATGGATTCTGGAGCCTCCCATTCACTCACCTTGGATTTGTCCAATCTCTCCATTCATTCGGAGTATGAAGGTCCGGATACAGTTCGCATAGCGGACGGCTCAGGTTTAAAAATTTCTCACGTTGGTAGTTCTACTATTTCACATTCCTCACGCCCCTTACGTCTTTCTAACGTTTTATGTGTCCCTCAAAGTCATCATAATCTTCTCTCAGTTCATCAGTTCGCTAAGGTGAATAATGTTATTATTGAATTTCATCCTTTTCATTTTATTGTTAAGGATCAGAGCACGGGGGCGAGACTACTACAGGGCAGTTGTGAAAATGGAATGTACATCCTGCGACTTCCACCTCAACCGAATCCTCCACCGTCGGCTAACTTGGGAGTCCGGACCTCTAGTGATTGTTGGCATCATCGACTAGGGCATCCTCGCTTTGATTTATGTTTGTTATTAATTAAAAAGTTTGATTTGCCATTGTCTTTGGCACGTTGCAATTTTAAGAACTCTTGTACTCCTTGGGATTTGAATAAAAGCCAACAATTACCTTTTCATGAGACGTCGTTGTTAAGTTCTTGTGTTTTGGATTATGTGTACGCTGATTTATGAGGTCCGACTCGGGTTTCATCCCTTGATGGTCATCGTGATTATCTTGTTTTGGTTGATCATTTTACGAAATATGTGTGGCTTTACCCCCTTACATGCTAAATCACAGGTTCTTACTATTTTTCCGGTGTTTAAGGCTCTTGTGGAGAATAAGTTCAACACGCGTATTCGTCATCTTTATTCAGATAATGGTGGTGAATTTGTTGCCCTGACACGTTTTCTGGCTGAAAATGGCATTTCTTGGCTCACCTCCGCTCCGCATACCCCGCATCAAAATGGTTCCGTGTAGCGTCGCCATCATCACCTTGTTACATTGGGTCGTACCCTTCTCCATCACGCCAATCTTCCCTATGAATTTAGGTCGTATGCACTGGAGACCGCCGCTTTTCTTTACAGCCGTTTGCCGTCCACTGCCCTTAAGGGTCGCAGCCCCTTGGAGGTAATCTTTGGTTATTCTCCGAATTATGCGAAGCTTCGTGTGTTTGGTTGTCTTTGCTTCCCATGGCTAAAGCCATATTCGTCCCACAAGTTAGAATCTCCATCGCGCTCGTGCATCTTTCTGGGCTATTCCCTTACTCGAAGCACTTATAAGTGTTTTGATCCGACATCTCGCCGTCTATTTATATCTCGGCATGTTAAATTTAATGAGTTGGAATTTTCGGGTTTTGCTTCTGTCCCGCCAGCTTCCTCTGCACTGTCTCGCTTTATTTGCAATTCGGGTCCAGTTATGGCTCCTCCACCTATCTCTCTTCCGCCTGCTGCACCAACTTTGCCTTCACAACAGCCTCCTCCAAGCCCGATGCCGCTTGACCCGAATCAGGCTGCTCCAGCTGCCTCCTCGGTGCCTCCAACTCCAGCTCGCACAATGACAACTAGGTCCATGAATCGCATTTTTAAACCCAAGCGCGCCTATTCAGCTTCAAAACATCCTCTTCCGGAACCACTTGAGGCTACTTGCGTTAGCTTGGCCTTGCAACATCCTTAGTGGCGTGCCGCTATGTCGGATGAGTTCACAGCCCTCTCCAAACATGGCACGTGGGATCTTGTGCCCTCTTCTCCAAACTTAAATGTGATTGGATGTAAGTGGGTGTTTCACCTCAAGCGCAAACCGGATGGGAGCATTGAAAAATATAAAGCCTGTTTAGTCGCTAAAGGCTTTCACCAACGCCCGGGCATTGACTTTACCGAAACCTTCAGTCCCGTTGTTAAACCTGTTACAATCCGTGTTGTGCTCACTCTTGCTCTCACGAACAATTGGCCTATTTGCCAATTAGACATCTCCAATGCATTATTGCATGGCTCCTTCATGAGACTGTTTTCATGAAGCAACCGCCGGGATTTATTGATCAAACTTATCCTTCGCATGTTTTCCGCCTCAAGAAGACGATTTACGGGTTGAAGCAATCACCGCGCGAGTGGTATAAGGCGTTGCGTGTTGTTCTTCTTACTCTTAGCTTCATAAATTCGTTGTCGGATGCGTCCCTATTTATTTATCATCAGGGTGTGATTCATGTCTTTGTACTTGTCTGCTTTGATGACATAGTCATCACGGGGAGTGATTCTTCGTTTATTTCTGTCGTTATCAACAAGTTAAGTGCCTCCTTTGATGTCAAGGATTTGGGTTTCCTCTCGTATTTTCTGGGCATTGATGTCTTGCCTTGCAAAGAGGGCTTGTTGTTGTCTCAACACAAGTACATTCGTGACATTTTAGAACGCCATTCCATGGACGACGCTAAATCCTTGACTACTCCTATGGCTACTCCTTCGTCCATCTCCAATTCTTCCTCTTCGCCGTGTGATCAGTCTCTATACCGGAAAACTATTGGAGAGCTTCAACATTTGGCTCTCACACGGCCTGATATTGCATTTGCTTCAACCGGTTGGCGCAATGCGTGTCTCACCCGACGGAGGAAAATTGGACTACTGTGAAACGAGTGTTGCGTTATCTTAAGGGAACTTTAGCTCACGGTTTGCTGTTACGTCGCACCTCCTCTCCGGTTCTTCGCGCCTTCTCTGATGCCGACTGGGGTGGTCATCCAGCTGATCGCACCTCCACTTCGGCGTTTGTTATTTTTCTCGGCAAAAACCTTATCTCCTGGAGCTCTCGCAAACAGCAAGCGGTTGCTCGCTCTTCTACCGAAGCTGAGTATCGGGCCTTGGCTTCGGCTACCTCGGAGGTGCGTTGGATTCAGAATTTGTTTCAAGAACTTCGACTTGTGCTTCCTCGCAAACCAACACTCTACTGTGATAACATTGGGGCAACTCATTTATCCCTTCATCCGGTTCTCCACTCCCGTAAGAAGCACATCTCTTTGGATATTCATTTTGTGCGGGACATCGTTGCTAAAGGGCTTATCGATGTTGCTCACATTAGTACAAAAGACCAACTTGCGGACTTGCTCACCAAGCCTCTCCATCGGACTCGCTTTCACCTCCTTCGCTCCAAAATTGCCATTGTCGATGGCACGACTATTTTGAGGGGACGTATTATGGATAGTCTTGTAAATTAGGAAATTATTTCATTCATATCTTTGTATTGATTTGTTATTATTTCTTTCCTTGTAGATAGGTTCTTTTGTTAGTAACATATTGTGTATATGTACTGTACGATTGATTTTGAATGAGATCAACACCTAAAAATATTCTTTCATCTCTACTTCTTTTTCTTCAAATCAGAATTACCTGCGTATATACGCAGAACTATTAGCGTACATATGCTGTATTATAAAATCAACATTAATATTTACACAATTAATAATTAAATCAAAATCAATTTGTGCTGAGGGTAGGCCTTTGCAATTCAGTATTATCGTATCATTGATCTGGTATTTTATAAATAGAGTATGATTCGGTAATTTTAAGAGGATTGTTTGCCGGATCAAACTCATTCGGTATGATTAGGTAATTATCAGTTCGGTAATTATCAAAAAATTTGGTATTTTTGTCAAACTATTTTTGAAAATCTTTTTACAAGAATAAAAAACAAAACAATCGACGATATAACAACTAAATGTTCAAGTATAAAGTGATAAAACCTTGTAACAAACAAGACAAGGCAAACAAAAATCATTCATCAAGAGCAGCTGCACTACAAACTTGAAGAATGAAGACGACGGAGTGTGTGGGGCCGGGTTGAGGTTCTTTTTTTCGAGTCCTAATCATTTTTCTTACTTGAATAACGAAGACTAATCAATTAATTAATTAATAATACTAACAACAACAACAACAATAATAATAATAACAATAATAATAATAATAATAATTGATGTACCATATTTCGGTACTGCCACATCATAATATTCGATGCAATATCACACTACAAGAATTTGTCCATATAGAAAGGGAAATATAGAAAGGGAATTGAATGGCCTTTCTAATTTAGTGAAAAATTAAATTGAAAGTAAAAGAATAATGGTAGAAAGGGAATTTGAGGTTTCTACCGTAAGAAACGGCCTAATCCCTTTCTATTGATATTAAAATAAAATAATATAATTAAAAAAATGGATAGAAACGGAAATTGGCATTTCTGCCCATAAAGAGTAAAATAGTAAAAATATGTTGTAGTTTTAATTAATTACCCTACTAGTTATAATATTGTAAGTAGTGTAGATATATAATTTAATATGTTAGAATATACATTTATATATATATATAGTATACAACACATAGTTACAAGTTAAAATACTTAATTTATATTATTCAAAATCTAATTATGATAAAAAGTGGAAGTTAATAATTTAAGGTGTAGATCTATAATACATTACAATTTTTCTTTTTTTTTTTGAAAAAATTATGGGAGAAACGGATTGCTCCCTTTCTAGCTTTTCAAAATTTAGAGTTTCCCGCCCATTTATTTCACCTAGCAAGGGACGCAGTTGTTTCTGTCCAAAGAAAGTACCTAGTCCCTTTCTATGGGAGAAAGGGACAATTTTCTTTCTAGGCTAGAAAGAAAACTTTCTCCCCTTTCTCAATTTTCTTAGCAACCACACCAACAGAAAGGGATTTTGGAAACAAAATATTGCCTTTCTATTGCTCTACAGAAACGGATTTTTAGCCTATAGAAAGGACTAGAGACTTTCTATATGGGCAAATTCTTGTAGTGTCACGAGCATATTTTGGTATTATTATGCCACGTCAGCATCATTATTTTTTAATGCAAACTTACTATTAGAGTTGTTTCATAAGTCAATTTGAGTTATTCCAAATAGCTCTAATTTGACTTAATTCAACCTATAATCCTACTTGGAATGGATTTCTAGCTAAGGAAGGACTCTTAGTAGTATATATTAAGTGGTCACATTCCTCATTCCAAAGGGAGGAGAACTTATAAACCTACTTAAAATGGACTTTTAGCTAAGGAATGACTCTAAGTAGTATATAAAGAAGTCACATTCATCATTCCAGAGGGGAGGAGGAGTTTTGGAGAGTGAATCCCGACCTGTATTTTGACTAGTTAATTCGAGCTATCAATTCAACTTAGAATTTTATGAATTTCATATTACTGGAAAGCCTCTGAAGTCTAGTTTCCAAATCAAAAAGCGGATGGAGATTCCAATGTCTAGAGAAGTAGATATAACCAAAACGGTGAGACTGCGCAACGCTGAAGAATAAGTTGAAAGTCGAGAGCCTCAAGCTGTATTTCGACAAGTGATTTCGACCTATGACTTCAACTCCGAATTTTATGAAGTTTATATTCTTGGGAAGCCTCTAAAATCTAGTTTTCAAATCAAAAAGCGGATCTACATTCCAATGTCTATAAAAAGAGATATAACAAAAACCGTGAAACTGCGCAAAGCTGAAGAATAGGTCAAATTCGACCTATTTGGCCCATTTCGACCTATTTGGCCCAATTCGACCTATTTGGCCCAGTTCAACCTATTTGGGAGGCCATTTCGAGCTATTCCAAAATAGCTCTATTTCGAGCTATTTTGAATCATAGTTCTACTTGGAGTGCAATTCTAGCTGAATAAGGACTCTTAATACTATATAAGCGGGTCCCATGCCTCATTTTCAGGTACGTTTTTGTATTTTCAAGCATTCATTTTGAGCAATATTAGTCAAATTCGAGCTATAGAGCAATCATTTTGAGCTGTTCAAATAGCTCTCGTTCGAGCTATATTGAGTGCATTTCGAGTTATTTGAGGGTATTTCGATCTATTTGAAGACCTTCATTTTGACTTATAGTGCCACTTCTAGGTGTTTGTTTTCGACCTATTCAGCATATTTTGTTCTATCTTTTTGAGCTATTGTCTCTCACGACAAGATCTTATATTCAGAGCCATCTGACTTGAGCGTCGGAGTGCCTTTGCCGGGAAGGCACCGGCTTAGTTTACGTGTGGTGTTGAGTGCAAGTTCTGAACTCAAAAGCTACTTAAGGATCCAGCAGGGACTAAAGCAATCTGACGTGGAGTGTTGGAGAGTGGACACGTGTCCAGACGAAAATACCCCACATCAGTGGCGCCGTCTGTGGGAACCTCTATACGCACTTAGTAACAAACACTATCACTGATACAATGGCTCATCGCAGAGCCACAAACAAAAATGGAGTAGCAGCAAGGACTAGATCACAAAGGGAGGATGATAATCGGCTTACTGATACATCCGAACATACATCAGAGGCAGCACCCAATACTCCCTTAGATCCACCACGTGATGCAGCAAACCAACCTGAAGTTCCTCTCACGGAACAACAACTGTTGAATTCTATTCAATTGGATCAAATCATGACAGCTTTTCAAAGGACTATGGTACCAATGATTGTGCAACAATTGGCTAACACTACCGTGCAGCAGAATGTTCAAGTACCAATTGCATAACAAACATCGGCGCAGCAAGCAATGACTCATCAGACGCAACGTCATGCTGATTCGAGGCAACATACTCATACAAGGTTGACAAGACATACTCGAAGGGATCCGTCACCTTCCCCTGAACGGAGAAATCCCCATTCAGTGAGAACCAATGCAAACAGAGCTCCAAGCCGAGCAATTGTTAGAGATCAAGAAGTTAACTCAAGGCAGAGAGGTCCTGAAGTTCGTCCAGCCGCAAGTCATACATCGGGGAGAAACAGGGATCTGCCTGAAAGGGTTATCCCAAGGCCAGAACCTGTCATTGCTGAACATATTCCACTAGTGGAGAAGTCAACTCCATTCTGTGAAGCAATCAGCAAGTTGACACTGAAAGAAAAACTATTCTTCCTGAGATGAAAAAGTATGATGGAACGACTTATCCAAGATGGACAACTGGTAGTATTCATGTTAAAGCTTCGCAGTGCGTAAGATGACTGATCACCTCGCGAAAGGAAAAAATTAGATCTTCAAGAGAGAAGTGTGGATCTAGGCCAACAGAAGCATTGGAGGAACAAAACGTTCTAAACCGTGGAGAAGTGACAATAATTCTTGGTGGACCAATAGAAGCTGATTCAATGGAGGAAAAACTTGCATATCAAAAGATATCTATCAAGAAAAGTAGAAGCAACTGGACACGTCGTCTTCGCTGTAGAAAAGATGAATTCAAAGCTACTCCTAGTGATATTGAATCAAACAACTTCACAGCAGAGGTAAAGTACTTCAACTGCCTAATGGATTCGAAATAGAAAAACTGCATGCGATAGGAAACGTTAGATGCGTGCTGTCTACGGCGAGTATCTTCACCAATGGATCGTGGATGACCTATTTTCATACAACGTCCATATACGGACTGCTTGGACGTGAAATAAATGACTTATGAGCGCTAGCCTCAACTCATGGAGCATTTACCACCCTAAGCCACAAGCAGCTTAGTTAGTAAACACACAAAGTCCAAAGCCACAAGCCGCTTGGACGTTACAAAAATGAGTGTGAGCACTAGCCTCAACTCACAAACGTATAACACCCTAAGCCACAAGCAGCTTAGTTGGTCAACATACAAAGCCCAAAGCCACAAGCCGCTTGGGCGTTACAAGAATGAGTCTGAGCACTAGCCTCAACTCATAAAACAAAGTCCAAAGCCACAAACCGCTTAGACGTTACAAAAATAAGTCTCAGCACTATCCTCAACTCATAAAACACAAAATTCCAAAGTCACAAGCCGCTTGGACGTTACAAAAATGATTCTGAGCACTATCCTCAACTCATAAAACACAAAAGTCCAAAGCCACAAGCCGCTTGGACGTTACAAAAATGAGTCTGAGCGCTAGCCTCAACTCATAAAACACAAAAGCCCAAAGCCACAAGCCACTTGGGCGTTAGAAGAATGAGTCTGGGCGCTAGCCTCAACTCATAAAACACAAAAGTCCAAAGCCACAAGTTTGGACGTTACAAAAATGAGTCTGAGAACTAGCCTCAACTCGTAAAACACAAAAGTCCAAAGCCACAAGCCGCTTGGGTGTTACAAGAATGAGTCTCAGCAGTAGCCTCAACTCGTAAAACACAAAAGCCCAAAGCCACAAACCGCTTGGGCGTTACAAGAATGAGTCTGAGCACTAGCCTCAACTCATAAAACACAAAATCCCCAAGCCAGAAGTCGCTTAGGCGTTACAAGAATGAGTCTGAGCACTAGCCTCGACTCATAAAACACAAAAGCCCAAAGCCACAAACCGCTTGGGCGTTACAAGAATGAGTGTAAGCACTAGCCTGAACTCATAAAACAAAGTCCAAAGCCACAAGCCGCTTGAACGTTACAAAAATGAGTGTGAGCACCAGCCTCAACTCACAAACGTATAACACCCTAAGCCACAAGCAGCTTAGTTGGTCAACATACAAAGCATAAAGCCACAAGCCGCTTGGGCGCTACAAGAATGAGTCTGGCCACTAGCCTCAACTCATAAAACAAAGTCCAAAACCACAAGGGCTTGGAGGTTACAAAAATGAGTCTGAGCACTAGCCTCAACTCATAAAACAAAGTCCAAAGCCACAAGCCGCTTGGACGTTACAAAAATGAGTCTGAGCACTAGCCTCAACTCATAAAACAAAGTCCAAAGCCACAAGCTGCTTGGACTTTACAAAAATGAGTCTAAGCACTAGCCTCAACTCATAAAACACAAAAGTCCAAAGCCACAAGCCGCTTGGATGTTACAAAAATGAGTCTGAGTACTAGCCTTAACTCGTAAAACACAAAAGCCCAAAGCCACAAGCCGCTTGGGCGTTACAAGAATGAGTCTGAGCACTAGCCTCAACTCATAAAACACAAAAGCCCAAAGCCACAAGCCGCTTGGACGTTACAAGAATAAGTCTGAGCGCCAGCCTCAACTCATAAAACAAAGTCCAAAGCCATAAGCCGCTTGGACGTTACAAAAATGAGTGTGAGCACTAGCCTCAACTCACAAACGTATAACACCCTAAGCCACAAGCAGCTTAGTTGGTCAACATACAAAGCCTAAAGCCACAAGCCGCTTGGGCATTACAAGAATGAGTCTGAGCACTAGCCTCAACTCATAAAACAAAGTCCAAAGCCACAAGCCGCTTGAACGTTACAAAAATAAGTCTGAGCACTAGCCTCAACTCATAAAACAAAGTCCAAAGCCACAAGCCGCTTGGGCGTTACAAAAATGAGTTTGAGCACTGGCCTCAACTCATAAAACATTAAAACCCAAAGCCACAAGCCGCTTGGGCGTTACAAAAATGAGTCTAAGCACTAGCCTCAACTCATGAAGATTTTAATACCCTGAGCCACAAGCAGCTTAGTTGGTAAAACACACAAAGTCCAAAGACAAGTAGCTTGGGCGTTAGAGAAATGAGATATGAGCGCCAGCCTCAACTCAGAAATCATATAAAACCCTAAGCCACAAGCAGCTTAGTCGGTAAACATAGTAAGCAGCTTGGACGTTAAAGAAATGGGATATGAGAACTAGCCTCAATTCAGGAAACATATAAACACCCTAAGCCAAGCAGCTTAGGTGATAAAGATCAATACCCTACGCCAAGCAGCTTGGCCATTATAAATACACAGCCCTAAGCCATGCAGCTTACCCTATCATGAAGCTCAACTGCTAAAAATGTTACAACGAAAGGGACATCATTCAGTAGCAAACTCACGCCAAGAGTCAAAAATCTGAATTTTACAATCGGAACTCTAAGTTTTCAAATCTTTTACGGACTCGTTGCACGATTACCGGGGTTTCTTGAGATATTTTAGTTTGTATGACCACTGTTTCTACACATTACTCTTACAAACTGGGGGACTCCATGATGTACCATATTTTGGTACTGCCACGTCATAATATTCGATACAATATCACGAGCATATTTTGGGATTATTATGCCACGTCAGCATCATTATTTTTTAATGCAAAATTACTATTAGAGTTGTTTCATAAGTGAATTTGAGTTATTCCAAATAGCTCTAATTTGACTTAATTCAACCTGTAATCCTACATGGAATGGATTTCTAGCTAAGGAAGGACTCTTAGTAGTATATATAAAGAGGTCACATTCCTCATTCCAAAGGGAGGATAACTTATAAACCTACTTATAATGGACTTCTAGCTAAAGAAGGACTCTAGGTAGTATATAAAGGAGTCATATTCATCATTCGAGAGGGGAGGAGGAGTTTTGGAGAGTGAATTCCGACCTGTATTTCGACTAGTAAATTCGTGCTATTAATTCAACTTCGAATTTTATGAATTTTATATTCTTGGAAAGCCTCTCAAGTCTAGTTTCCAAATCAAAAAGCGGATTGAGATTCTGAGGTCTAGAGAATGAGATATAACAAACACGGTGAGACTGCGCAAAGCTGAAGAATAAGTCGAAAGTCGAGAGCCTCAAGCTGTATTTCAACAAGTGATTTCGACCTATGAGTTCAACTCCGAATTTTATGAATTTTATATTCTTGGGAAGCCTCTAAAATCTAGTTTCCAAATCAAAAAGCGGATCTATATTGCAATTTCTACAAAAGGAGATATAACAAAAACCGTGAAACTGCGCAAAGCTGAAGACCCATTTCGACCTATTTGGCCCAGTTCGACCTATTTGGGAGGCCATTTCGAGCTATATAAAAATAGCTATATTTCAAGCTATTTTGAATCATAGTTCTACTTGGAGTGCAATTCTAGCTGAATAAGCACTCTTAATACTATATAAGGGGGTCCCATGCCTCATTTTCAGGTACGTTTTTATATTTTCAAGCATTCATTTCGAGAAATATTAGTCGAATTCGAGCTATAGAGCAATCATTTTGAGCTGTTTGAAATAGCTCTCGTTCGACCTATATTGAGTGCATTTCGAGTTGTTTGAGGATATTTCGTTCTATTTGAAGACCTTCATTTCAACTTATAGTGCCACTTCGAGGTGTTTGTTTTCGACCTATTCAGCATATTTCGATCTATCTTTTCGAGCTATTGTCTCTCACGACAAGATCTCATATTCAGACCCATCTGACTTGAGCGTCGGAGTGCCTTCGCTGGGAAGGCACCGGCTTAGTTTACGTGTGGTGTTGAGTGCAGGTTCTGAACTCAAAAGCTGCTTAAGGATCCAGTAGGGACTAAAGCAGTCTGACGTGGGGTGTTGGAGAGTGGACACGTATCTTGACGAAAATACCTCACATCAATAATAATAATAATAATAATAATAATAATAATAATAATAATAATAATAATAATAATAATAATAATAATATAATAAAGACAAAGAGAGACTAGTCAATTACAAAAGAAAAGAAAAAGGAAAAAGAAAATTTATTGATATGGCAAAAAGAAAAAAAGACATAAAAAAAGACTAATCAATTACTAAAAGACGACTAATCAATTCAACAAAATAAAAAAATTAAGGAATCGGTATTAGGTATGATCCGGTATACCGACCCCTTGTATCCAGTACCGTATCAAATCATTGATTTTTTTTTTATTTTTTTTTTTGCACAGCCTAGCTGAGGGCACGATACCAACAATTATTTTATCAATCGGTGATCAAGAATGATTAATCCAAAAATCCTTTATAATGAATGAACACTACTATATCGTAACCAACATCCATATTTTGTTAACTGAACGTACCTCATACTTTCTTTTCAGAAAAACAAAATCTTATTTTATTTTATTTTTGTTAAGAAACAAAGTCTTATTTCATCAGGGGCAGAGCCAGGAATTAGGGGTTGGGGCCAAATTATACAATAAAAAAAAGTCAATATCTGTAGTCATATAAAACATGATATGCAATAATATAAATTAGTAACACCAACATCACTATTACAATTAACGTGCAATCTTTTTTCCCTTAGGCATCTTCAATGGCGCTTTACGGTTTTTCATTTGTCCAAATTCATCAATAAATGATTCAACGTTAAAACCTGGAGTGATTTCTTACTCAATATGCATAATTAGGCTACTAGTCCGCAGCCTTGTCTTTACAATTCTCATAGCCAAAAAAGCACGTTCAGATATTGCCGTCGAAACTGGAAGAGTCAAAAGAAGCCGAGTTAACTTGTAAAAAAATAATAATTAGTTGATTACTTTGTAGTAAAAGTGGAACAAGTTAAAAGGAGGCATATCAACCTTACCTATCAATAAGATAATAATAAGTTGATTTTCTGGTCTTTGATAATACTTGACACAACTGAGACAATGTTGACAAATTCTGGAAGTTGGGATTTGTCGAATATCAAGTTCAAACCGCTCCAACTGATATTTAAGATGCAACTTCTCTTGATTATTGAAATCACCTGAATAGAACTTATCAACTAATTGAAACATATTATTTATATTGAATTACTCATGACCATTTCGAGGATCCAGAACTAAGCTTAGAAAAGTAACTCTGCCGCATCCTCATTGAATTTGAATTTTATCTCTTGTAATATGCAATCAATTGTTCCTGTGAAAATGTCAACTCGATAGTGATGCTCCACTTCTTTTGGCATGTCCCTTACTCGATCGATGAGGACCAATCATATCAGAGATATCTATATCACGCTTCATATTAAAAGTCTTCACTTTTTCAAATAACTCATCCCATCCATTTTCCCTGAGTTTCTGAATAGTTTTTTTGTATTTTCTACATCACCTATCGCATTAATAATATCTTGAGATTTGCGTTGTAGCATTCTACAAAGATCGGTTGTTCTTCCCAGTAACTCTATCAGAAAATGCAGTATAAAGGCAAATTCAAACGACATCATTACTTACATCATATGCTCCATCAGCTGCAGCTCTTCATGGTGACTTTTTATCATTTATAATCTCATGTAATACCAAAAGAATAGAATCATACATATTAAGCATGGGGTGAAGAGACCTCAAATGTGAACTCCATCGCGTATCACCTGAACGTTGTAAAGTCCCTACTTGATTTTTTCCTCTTCCAGTTTGAAGCTCGTTTTTTAAAGTCCACTCTACAATCTGAATGGACTTAGCAATTTGCAACTGATCTGATGTTTAGAAGAAGAATCAACTACAATACTAATATGAGTCACGTATGAGAAGAAGTGTTCAATAGGAATGACATTTTGGGATGTTGTTACTAATATTAGCTGCAATGGTGAACAAAACAATGAATGTACTAAGCGTATGGACATTTACTCAGAATTAAAGCTTGCAAGTCATTCCACTCTCCTTGGATATTGCTTACACCATCATACCGTTGTCCTCGGATGTCATGTATGCTAAGATTATGATAAGAAAGAACATTGCCTATCTTAGTTTTCAGGATAGATGCTTTAGTATCCTCCACATGCACTATATCAAAGAACCTCTCTCGAACAAATCCCTCTTTATCAACAAACCTTAAAACAATAGCCATTTGCTCCCTTTTAGATTCATAACCAATTTCTCTCGTAATCTCTTAATCTTAATCTTATATATAGACAAAATTTCCTTAAGAGATGTAGGAGAATATAAGTGGCATTTTGTGGAGCTTTATGCAAAAGAACCGAGGCTACTCATCACTCTAGGAAGCTGTGTGTTTTATAATTTCTAAAACATTTCTACGATTATGTGAGTCAAATCTTTCATTATGACCTCTAAAGGCAATACCCTGAAATGCGCATAATTTTACAACATCAATTGAAACTTTGAGCCGTAATCGACCTTTTTCAAACAACTTCAAAGATTTTTCATCTTAAATATGATCAATATGTTGGAAACAGTTCATCAAATCTTTACATTTTTAAACAGAATTCTTATGTAAATAGTTAGGACCATTACATTCATGCAACAAAAATTCACAATTTTTTTCATCATTCACCTTTTCCCAAGAAAAAATTTCATAAATTTAAAAATAATTAGACCCAGATACCGCAGATGGTTTGGCAAAAAGAAAATACGGAAGACAAAATGCTGCATTTTTTGAAGGAGAATATTCCAGCCAGTGAGGAAATGGCTCGTACCAAGAATTAAGAAATTTCATTTTGCGTTTATCAACTGTTCCATTAAATTTTGGTGGATTCACTTGATACGGGCCATGTATTAAATAAGCCCATCAAATTTTATCTCTCTCGTCTACCGAATAATCACAAATCAATTTACGCTTTCCTAGATCACGTTCAATATCCATAGCATCTGGATCTTTATCTATTCGTGGAACTTTATTTCGATTAGAATTTGAGTCCATCACTTGTGATTCTGAAATATTTGCACTCTGGGGAAGAACATCATCGGCTTTATTAGTTGAAAATGTTATACTTTGAGAAACAACTTATTCGATACATCTCTTTTTAAAATAATGATCAATTTTCTTCTTACTCATGATTGAATTCCTGTACAAAATATAAACAAAACTTTTAATTACTTGGTATAATATTTCAGAATCTCTATTAAATGTCTATATTTTTTATTACTGAAACATTACAAGTAACATAACATTCGATAAGAAACACAAAGACACAATTCTTGGATATTAATCTAATCATACTAACATACGCATATTTAAGTATAAAATATATTACTAAAAGTTTCACTAAAAAAATTTAAAAGAATAAAAAGTAAACTCACCAAAAAAATTTGGGGTCAACTTTTTAGCTTGAAGTCTCGAAGATACCAACTTTTTCTTGGTTTGAAGTAGTAATGAATTTGATGTAGTTATTGGTGGTTCCTTTACTTGTATTTATAATACCAATATTCTTACTGGGAGAAGATGACTTTGATGCAAATTTCCTACTCACATGAGTTTCCTATAAATATTAATAGAAATAGAAATTGCACCGTAGATTTCCTATGAAAATAAGAATAAAAGTCGAGTTGTACAAGAAAACTTATTTTATAAGGTATAAAGTGCATATCTAATTTGTGGGTAGAAATGACTTCTCAAAAAAAAAAAAAAATTAAGAAAAGAGTCAGCCGTGTGTTTCCATGAAAATGAATAAAAAATTGAGTTGTGCAAGGAAACCTATTAGATAAGGTATAAAATACATATCCCCCATCAAAATTATTTGTTCCCATCTTAATAAATTTCACTACCCTACTATCTATATCATATTACCATAATACTATTAAATTATACATATATGTTAGTGTTATATATTTATCTATATATATAGTGATTCATAATAAAAGATGTACTTCTTATTTATCCTTTTCCAGGTAGAATACATTTAACTGGTGGGCTGCATAACACCATATAAAACCTCTCAAATTCTTTTTGTGTGAATCGGTGTGAGTTTTGTTGTCAAACTCATTTCTCCTGCCTTTCTCTTTACCGGATGTTTGCAACTTTTCAATTCAAAATCTTCTGTGTCTATAAGGAAATCTCATGCATTTTCAGAGGGTTGTGTGTTCTATTACATATATCTATGGGGTTAATTCTAGAGAGGATACAAACAAACCAATTTTCACAGACTACAAATTCCATTCTTACTGTCCAAATATTCAGATTCTCTCGTCAAAATCTGATTGCCTTTACCCTTCAAATATTTACACACTAGAAAAGCCTACACACGCGGGACCACGTGTAAATTTTGTTGCATGTGAAATTAATGCATTGTTTATTTTAGCAAGAACAATTTGTAATTTTTGATTAAATTAATTTTAAATGTAGTTGGAGAAGATTAGTAGTTACAAATTGAGAGATTTTAGGGGATATGGATTTCTATGTTTTTTACGTGGAAGTTTTGTGAAGAGAGAGAAAAGTGGATATCCCTTGAAAAGTCAAATTTATCCTCTTGATCATTTTGGTGATGGATAAAAATAGGGGTAGTTTAGAAAAACAATTAATTTGGTACAACAACTTCCAAAATATGTGAGGGTGGAGGGTTTGCTTTTAATATAGTAATAGATATACTTATCATCTGTTAATTCCTTACAAACCAGTCTCACAATATTTTCAATAAACATTCTGTACAAGGAGGCAATTGTGGGTTGTTCGAGTTTGTGGGAATTTCTTGCTCGAGTACACGTCAAGGATTCTTAAAGGTTCGTTGTATCTTGGGAGTAGACGTCGAGAGATTGTTTGCACCACTGGAGCGGCAGAAAATTCTACTCTAAAGGAAGCATGTTTCTACGTGTGCCTTGAATGGAGTTCTATCTAAAACAACCCTCTTAAAATTATCATTGCTTGTTGTTGTTATTGTTTGATTTGTGTGACTTAGCAGATTAATTCAGACCAACAATTTAGAGTAGAACTCCGAAGTAGTTACAAGTAGTATGTAACTGAGATAATTTGCTGGAGTTAAAATAATCTGTCGTGAGTAACTTGTGTGTGTTCTTATAGAAATTTGCTGAAACTGTCTCGATTGTAGCCTATTTTGAAATCGTAAAAAAATTTCTAAAATTTTTAAATGGCCTTATCAAAATTCCATAAAACCGGAAAAATTCTCTGGATTTAACTTTCGTAGGTGGCTGACAGAAATGCGTTATTGGTTAACTACCTTGGGGTTATTTTTCTTTGATTTCTAATCCTAAAGTTTCAAATGAAAATGTTACTGAAGATGGTGAAATTTATGAGTCAAATGATAGAGATTATTTGTGTCATGGTCGTATTTTATCCGCTCTATTAAACACTTTGTATGACATTTATCACTCCATTAATTCTGCAAAAGAACTTTGGGATGCACTAGGAAGAAAATATGGTAAAGAGGATGAAGGGCTTGATAACTTTGTAGTTTAAAGATACTTAAGTTTTAAAATGACTGATGACAAATCCGTAGTCAGTCAAGCACAAGACCTTCAGGCTATATATGAAGAACTAGTCTAGAGAAACATTAAAATTGATAAAAAGATTCACAAGCATGCTATCATTGAAAAGTTGCCTTCTAAATGGCATTCTGTGGTTGTTTCTCTTAGGCACAAACATGAATCTATGAATCTTGATAACTGACTATGTGCTAGCTACTTTTGGAATTAATCATTTCCTTAAGAAGAAAACTAATGGTAAGAAAAATTATATGGCACTGAAGTTAGATATGAGCAAAGCCTATGATAGAGTAGAATGGGATTTTCTAGAGAGAGTGTTGCTTAGACTAGGTTTTCATGAGAGTTTTGTGAGGACTATTATGATGGGTGTTCCACTGTATCTTATTCCATTTTAATTAACGGCAAGCCGTGTGGTTATATTCATCCAGAAAGGGGCCCTCGTCAAGGCGACCCCCAGTATCATTTCTTGTTTTTGTTTGTGTCTGACGCTTTTTCAAGACTATTGGGAAGGGCGAAAACGAAAGGTACCATAAAAGGGGTACAGATTTATCGTGAAGCTCCGAGTATTTCGCATCTCCTTTTTGCTGATGATACCTTTATATGTTGTGAGGCGACAAAGCAGGCATCGCGTGGAATATTGGAGGTTTCGAAAGTTTATGAACTCGCTTTTGGCCAGAGGATAAATCTTAAGTAATATATTGTGGTATTTAGTCGGAATTGCGATCCAAATTTTATTAATACCATATAGCAAATTCTGGAGATGAAGGTGGAAGACAAACATGCTAAATATCTTGGTCTTCCAACGGTGATTGGATGCACAAAGAGAGAGGTTTTTGCAGATGTTAGGGATCGTACATGGAATCGATTTGCTGGGTGGAATGAAAGGACTCTATCGAAGTCGGGAAAATAAGTTCTTATCAAGGCAATCACTCAAGCTATCCCGACTTATGCGATGGGATGTTTCAAATTTCAGAACAGATTGATCACGGAGTTAGAGAGTATGACCAAGAACTTTTGGTGGGGTGATAAAGAGCGACGTCGCCTACATTGGCTTTCACGGAGTAAGAAGCACGGCGGTTTGGAATTTCGAGATTTGAAGCCGTTCAATCTAGCTCTTTTGGCAAAGCAAGTGTGGCGAATTCTCACGCAGCCGGAAAGTTTGATTGCCCGTCTTTTCAAAGCTCGTTATTCCGTGATACATCTTTTTTGGAGGCTAAAATTGATTCACAAGCATCTTAGACATGGAGGTGTAATGCCGGGGCGAGGGTCGTGATCGAGGCGGGATGTAGATGGAGGGTGGGAAATGGAAATTCTATAAGAATTTGGCATGACAAATGGCTGCCCAGACCTTATGAATTTTGGATTTTTTCAGCTGGATTATGCTAATGAAAAGGTTTGTAGCCTTCTTGATGATGAAACAAGTCAGTGGAATGTGGAATTACTTCCACCTTATTTCTAAAAGAAGACTAGGAGGCTATTTTAAGTATTCCAGTTGGGAATCGCTCTAAAGAAGATTGCCGCATCTGGCACTTTACAAAAAACGGAGTTTTTTCAGTATCCAGTGCATATCATCTTATTATGCAGAGAAACACTGGGCGGGTAAGGTGAAGGATGAAAGTACTACTTTAGTGGTGATTGATTGGAAACTAATTTGGAACCTTGTGGTGCCACATAAAATTAAAATGTTGTTGTGGCGAATGGGTAGAGGGATAGTTCTAACCCGACAGAAACTTCATGAGCGTCATATTTTAGCAGAGATTGATTGTAGTATCTGTCCAGGCTCTCCGGAAACTATTGATCAATTGTTGTTCGAGTGTCACGTGGCGAGAATGCCTTGGGGTATTGTGTTTATTCTAGCTGTGGTTCTTCTATATTTAACTGGTGTTTTGTGGAGTGGTTGCAACAGGTTTTATCGAAGTTAGACCAACAAGAGGCTGGCCGTTTTGCTTGTATTTGTTGGGCGCTGTGTAATAGTCGTAATAAATTGGTGATTGGTGGTGTCCAACGAGATCCACATATATTCTCGCGTATGCAGATAGCTATTTAAAACAATATCTGGAGGCTAATCAACGAATTTCACCAGTTGCTCCTTCGGTACAACTGATATGGGAGCTACCACAACGGGCTTTGTTAAGATTAATGTTGACAGAGCAGTCTTCAAGCAAGGTGGAGAGATCGGTCTTGGTGCGATTGCAAGGGATACAAGTGGTGCTACTGTGGCTTGGAGACAGAACAGGTTTCGAGGTTTGTGTTCGACAGAGTGCGGTGAGGCTTTTGCTACGAAAATGGGATTTGACCTTGCTATTGATCGTGGTTGGGAAAGGGTCATTATTAAAGGAGATTGTTCTAACGCGCTGCAATATATTGGAGGAAATGACTCGAGTTTCGTCGATTATGGACACATTATCAATGATATCCGTCGGCTTCATACAAGACTTCCTGAAGGTCGGATTAATATAATTTGTCGTTTAACAAATGAAGCGGCTCATTTACTAGCGCGCAATGCAGTGGATTATCGGTCTTGGCCTGATTGAGTTGTTTTAAGTCTATTTTCATGGCTGTTTGAACCTTTTGGAGTGATTTTATATCGTTTTGTTCAAAAAAATAAAAAGAATCTTGATAACTTGATGGTTTCTCTTCGAATAGAAGAAAGACAAAGAGAAAAGGAAAGCTAGCACTCCCTAATTCTAATGATGCTAATGCTATTTGAAAGTAATAAGAAGAACAACTATAAAAAGAAAAAGTTTAAGAAGTCTAAAGATGGTCTAAACCTAAAAGTGACATCAATAAGATAATAATAATAATTCTAATGGGGGTTGTTATATTTGCGGTAAACTTGGGCATGCAACGAGAAACTGTCGGCACCACAAAGATAAGAATAATAAAGCATATGAGGCACAAACGCAACAAGCTAACGTGGAAACAACCGGTACTAGTGATGTAACCGGTGATGGGTTAGTAATTTCAAATATTAAATTAATTTAGCTTGTGAATCTATCGATTGGTGGGCTGATACTGGTGCTAATATCCATGTCTGTGCTGACAAGTCTTTATTTTCTGCTTATCAGGTTACATATGGAAAACCGATGAACATGGAAAATTATAGTGTTGCACAAATTATGGGAGAAGGGAGAATTGAATTACAGTTGAGTTCCTAGAAGACCTTGTCCCTACATAATGTGCAGCATGCCCCAGAGATTAGAAAGAATCTAATTAGTGGATCTCTTCTTATTAAAGATGGTTTTAGACTTGTGTTTGAGTCAAATAAGGTTTTAATAAGTAAAAATAGTTATTTTATAGGAAAAGGTTATATGTCAAATGGTTTGTTTAAGTTAAATGTTATAAAGGTTAATACTAATTGTAATAGCACTTATTCTATTTAGGTAGTGTTTGGTTACTAAGATGAGGATAGATTAAAATCGTCATCTGTCCTCATCTAGCGCACACTTGGGGAGATGAGTGCAATCGGGCTTTTTGCCAAACGTGACATAGCCCGCACTGTAGCACGTTTTATCCCTCGTTTTAATCTCATCCCCCCCCCCCCCCCCCCCCCCGACGATTATTTTATCTCACTTTGGTGAGATTAATTTACCATTTGAAATTCCTGATTTGCCCCTTAGTTTTAACAAAATGGTTGCACTTTTTAACCATAATTTTAAAGCATTATATATATAAAAATAATAATTTTAATAATTACTTTTATATTGTATAATATATATACATACATACACACACACACACACACACACATATATATATATATATATATATATATATATATATATTTATATATATGTGTGTATATATATATGTATATATATAAAAATATATATATATATATATATTTATACTGTATAATATTATATATATAAATACACACACACATATATATATATATATATGTATATATATGTGTATATATATATATATATATATATATATATATATATTATACAATATAAATATATATTTAAAGTTCTTTGGTCTGATCGAGGAGGAGAATATTCACTAGATGAATTTTGTAAGGAACATGGAATAATTCATCAAGTTACAGTTCCTTACGCTCCTCTATCAAATGGAGTTACCGAGCGAAAAAAAAAGAACTTTACTTAATATGGTTAATTCTATGTTAAGCAGTTCGGGCTTACCTAATAATTTTTGGGGTGAAGCAATTAATTCAGCTTGTTACATTTTAAATAGAATACCATATAAAAAATCAGAGGAATCTCCCTATGAACTTTGGAATGGTCATAAAGTAAATTTCAATTATCTTAGAATGCGGGGGTGCTTAGCTAAAGTGAAAGTTCCTATTAAATCAATAAATAAGTTGGGACTAAAAACTGTGGATGGTGTTTTAATTAGTTATTCACTTAATAGTCCTACTTATAGAGTTTATGTTATTAAATCTGAAATTCTTGACATTCGTGTAAATACCATTATGGAGTCTAGGGATATTGTATTCTTTGAAGAATCATTTCCATTGAAAAGAAATATATCAAAAGCTCCTATCACTAATCTTTCTAATACTTCTACTAAGGCTTAGTTTGGTTCCCAGGAAAACGGGGGAAAGGACAAAAAAAATGGGGGAAAATATTTTTTTACGGGTGTTTGGCAACACAAGAATTTCTTGGAAAATAAAGGAACTTCCGGAAAAAGAAAGGAAAATCTTTTCTTGCCCAAAAAAAAGGAAAAGTATATTATGAAATCTTTTCTTATCCTATCTTCATATTCTCTCCCAAAAAATAGGATCAAAATATTTTTAAGCTTTAATTTTTGTTTTTCTTACGTAATTTGTAGACAAATTTTTATAGAAGACACTTATTCAAAAATTTAAATATTATCTTCAAATCATATTCTACATAGATATAAACACACAGGCACATGTATGTGTGTATATATATGTAATATTTATTTGTATTTTTGTTGTATTATATGATAATTACTTTTCCTCTTATTCTACCATGTATGATAGTATTCTTTCATCTTAGATGTATTAATTTAAAAAGAGTTAAACTAAATCAGTAATGTATTTCATAAATTCAATTATTTCAATAGTGAACAGAATTTATGGAAAATATATATATTAAAAAATACATTAATAGTTTAATGGATGTCTTTTGAATTTCCTATTATTGCATGATTTAAGTTTTAAAATTAAAATAAAATAATTTAAAATATAATTGCACAAAATCATTTGGTGTAACCATTTTCCTGGAAAATTTATAATGATGCCAAACACATGGAAAACAAAGGAAAATTTTATTTTCCATAAAAGTTTTCCTGTCCTGTTTTCCATCATTTTCCCTCATTTATTTTTCCTTTCCCCCATTTTCCGTGGAACCAAACTGAGCCTAAAAGAATAATCAAAATATCCATGAGACTAGAACAAGTAAAATAGTTAGGGTGAAAAACTCCTTTGGAGATGATTTTTACACATATCTTGTTGAAGATGATTCTATCACTTATAAAGACGCTATAGCTTCAGTTGATTCCATATTTTGGGAAGAAACTATTAAAAATAGAATCATTAATGAGTAATAAAACTTGGATTTTGACTGACATGCTGAAAGGTTGCAAGCCTATAGGATATAAGTGGATCTTCAGGAAAAAATTGAGACCCGATGGTTCCATAGATAAATATAAGTGAAGATTAGTTGCTAAGGGGTATGCACATAAAGAGGGATTCGACTATTTTGATATTTATTCTCCAGTGACAAAAATCACTACTATTAGAATCCGTTTAGCCTTAGCATCTATACATAATCTTGTAATTCACCAAATGGGCGTGAAAACGATCTTTTTAAATGGTAAATTGGAGGAAGAATTATATATGGAACAACCAGAAGGTTTCAAAATGCCTAATCAAGAACATAAAGTGTGTAGACTCCTAAAGTCTTTATATGGCTTGAAACAAGCGCAAAAAATGGCACGAGAAATTCGACCAAGTTATTATCTCAAATGGTTTTATAATAAATGATTAAGACAAGTGTGTGTATAGTAGATTACATAAATCTGATTGTGTGATTTTGTGCCTCTATGTTGATGATATTTTGATTTTTGGCACCAATATGAGCATCATAAATGAAACTAAGTCTCTTTTGTGCTAGAATTTTGATATAAAGGATCTAGAAGAGGTTGATGTGATTCTTGGCACAAAAGTATTTAAATCACAAGAAATAATCACAATAACTCAATCACATTACGTAGAGAAACTTTTTAAGAGGTTCAATAAATTTGATTGTAAGACTTTAAGTATACGTTATGATCCCTCTATCAAATTTAAGAAAAACATTGGTGATCTGGTTGCTCAATTAAAATACTCTCAAATTATTGGAGCTTTGATGTATCTTTCAAACTCAACTAGACCGGATATTGCACAAGCTGTTGGGAGACTTAGTAGAGACACTAGTAATCCTGATATTAGTCATTAAATGCTTTAGAAAGGGTGTTAAAATATTAAAGGGCACTATATACTATGGAATACATTATTTGAAGTATCCCACTGTATTCGAAGGGTATAGTGATACAAATTGGGTTTCTGATTCTGATGAAACCAAAGCTACTACTAGGTATGTGTTTATACTTGGTGGGGCAGCTCTGACTTGAAAATCATCCAAGCAAACTTGTATCTCTCGGTCATCCATGGAAGCCGAGATGATAGCTCTTGATGCTACTGGCCAGCATGCAAAGTGGCTTAAAGGATTGGTGACACATTCCTTTGGTTGAAAAACTAATACAGCTATCTCAATACATTGTGATAGCCAATCAGCTATAGCTAAGTCTAAGCAAAAGAGACAATTACGTTTAAGACAGAAAACGATAAAGTGTCTCATTGATAAAGGAATCCTTGCTTTAGACTATATTGGGTGGGAATAGAACATTGCTGATTCTTTAACCAAAGGACTTGCAAAAAAGCAAGTGCAAGAATTTGCAGAGGGGATGGGATTGAAGTCCATCAAATAAAATCACCAACAGTAGAAACCCAACCTTACTAATTTGGAGATCACACTATGAAGGTTCAATGGGTAACAACAAGCTGCTTGAGTGATTGGACAACGCCTATACATATATAAAATATGAGAATCCCTCATATGCAATAATTGGTGTTGTAGTGCAACAAAGAGGACGAGTTTCTACTCCTAATGAGTTCGTAACCGTGAGTATGGTGTTGAGTTGCAAATCACCCTTGAAAACCTATACGAATGTGATTATGGGTTCGCAATCTATGAGACCCGGACTTGTCTCTAGAGCATCCGTTATACCAAGATACCGTAGCACAACAGTTAATGTGCTACCCCGTTAGAACTGGATAAAGATTCATAGTTCAAGAACCTATGTTCACTATGCTTCTACAAATGAATACTTGTCAATACTAAGTATACTAAGTAAAGTTCAAGTACACTTTTGCCCATTTCTTAGTAAAAATTGCCTTATTGTTTCAGTATTTTATTTTGAATCATGTGGGGGATTGTTATATATTTATTTATATATATAGTGATTCATAATAAAAGGTGTACTTATTTATCCTTTTCTATTGGTGGGAATACATTTAATTGGTGGGTTGCATAACACCATATAAAACCTCTCAAATTCTTTTTGTGTGAGTTGGTGAGTTTTCTTTTCAAACTCATTTCTCCTGACTTTCTCTACCGGATGTTTGCAACTTTTCAATTCAGAATCTTCTGTGTCTGTAAGAAAATCTTATGCCTTTTGAGAGGGTTGTGTGTTCTATTATATATATCTGTAAGGATACAAACAATGCAATTTTCACAAAGACTACAAATTCCATTCTTACTGTCCAAATATTCAGATTCTCTCATCAAAATCTGATTGCCTTTATACTTATCCTCTGTTAATTCCTTACAAACCAATGTTGCAATGATATTTTCAATAAACATTCTGTACAAGGAGGCAATTGTGGGTTATTCGAGTGCACGTTAATGATTCCGGAAGGTTCGTTGTATCTTGGAAGTAGACGTTGAGAGATTGTTTGCACCACTGCAGCGGCGGAAAATTCTACTCTAAAAGAAGCACGTTTCTACGTGCCCCTCGAACAGGTTTCTATCTAAAATACCCCTCTTAAAATTATTACTGCTTGTTGTTGTTATTGTTTAATTTGTGTGACTTGGCAGATTAATTTAGACCAACAGTTAGAGTGGAATATAGTTAGGAAAAATATATTGAAATTGGAAATATGCATATTAAAATAATAACCACATATGTGAGCCAAACCTACAAATTCTAATCTTGAATGCATACAGATTTGCTGGATTTAGCAGCAGCTCTATCTATGCTCAATATATTTCCTTCGTCCCTGTATTTGATTAACTCTATTTTGTATGCAAAATTCTTTCTTTCTTTATCTCATACACTTTCTATAAAATTATCATAAATGATTTGATTGTTTTATTATCACAATACCTGAAGTGTGGGCAAGGATAAACTCCGTATTTTCATCTGTCAGTCACCGATGTTTGCAAGTTGCCACCAGGCATTTATGTTCCCTTTGCATGGTTTCGCCCATTTCGTTGTAACACAGATTAAGGTGCCAAACTATTTTTGTGATGCAATTCTCAGAAGTTCTTCGATCATACGAAACCTGTCTTTGCGCATGACAGGTCTCATTGTTTCCACGATTCCTGTGAACCATAAAGTGAGAAACCGGAGAAGTTCACTGGTTGAGATCAAAATAAATTTATATTTGTTATGCTTCTCCTGGATTTTACTAACTTGGTTGTGACCTATAATCGACTCATTAACATTATCTATTGAAACCAAAAAAAACTGACTACAATATACAATTGAGTTGGGTTACCTTCACCCAAATGAGATGGGCCTCTGGACTGACCCGATCATGATTTCCTATACATCAGGACTACTGGTTGCATCCGAACGCCCCAAAAGAAAACGAAAGCAAAATTACATGCTACAATATTAATATTATACAAGAAACTTTTCTTTCTATAAGGCTTAGTAATAGAAATTTAATTGTAAGATACATTTGTTGTAACATATTAAAGTCTATCATAAGCATCAAACAAATAGATTGTATGTTGACATTATTATATATAATTAATGTCGTTCGAGTAGCTGGAACATTTTAATTTTTTGTGAAGTTAAGGGTTCAATTATGGTAGCTAAAGATCTTCGATTCTTTTTTTTTTTTGAGAAAAGTATAAAATTGGGAGCGATTCTTCCTGCCGCTAATTTACAGGCGATTTAGTTCAATTACCAGAATAAACGGTAATAACTAGTTAACAAAATCCTTCCAGATTTCGAATCAGTGATGTTTGTTACCTGAATATCACAAGGACCTTGGATGAAAAAAGATTTCCTCAATATAATACTAGCCTGGCTGTCACAATTTACAAATACATAAACATAGCACACCAAGCAGAAAACTAACCTTTTTTTTTCTTTCTCTCATTTATTTCATGGCAAAACTGCCTCAAGCAGTGTGCAAATTGAAGTACACAGTGTACGACTCATCTCTAAAACTTAGCAATGGAGACAAAAGAAAGTTGTGTTCCACCCCTTTTGCCACAAAACTTATAGGATGATACTCACTGTATCCTTTCCTCATACTAAAACTTGCACCCTCTTTGAATCCTGAATCAGATGAATTCGTAATATTGCACCTAAGTTCGACGTTCGTTCCAGCTTTGTATTCGACGCCGCTGTAAATGAAGCAACCTTTGTGATCATCAGACTCAAAAGAAACTGATGAATCTTTCCCATTCAGTCCAGAAACCAAACGAAAAAAGGAACCGCTTGCGGCCGAGGCGTCCTCCACTCCAAAACCTTTGTCTTCTCCTCCTTTTTGCGCCACAATCATGCCTGGAAAGTTGAATGGTTCTAACATGACTAGTTGTCCAATAGCATCTGACGGTTCTGAAAAGTTAACGGTTTTCGTATCTTTTAGGATGATTCTGAAGGTTGAAATGACGGTAGAATCCGATCCTGCTGGATGAGACTCCTCCATTTTCATTGAATTATTGGAATTTGAGAGGGAAAAGATCGTTCCGTTGATGTTTTGAGTGAAAGAAACTAAATAGGAGTTGTAATCAGATGGGACAGGAGTGATCCAATCTGATAATGTATCTGAGTTTGCTTTGATATCCCAGTCACCATTTGACAGGCCCGCTAGAAGGTAGGGGCCGTAGAATACTGCCTGCAGTGAGGAGTATTCTGGTCGATCGTCTGAAGAAATATTTTGATCCAAACAAGGCAGTTAGAAACGGCACAGGTTAGGCTATTTTACAATGCATTTTGTAGAACATGAAAAGGGATACCTTGAATAGCCTCAGTTCTAAGAGTTAAGGGAAGTTCAAGAGTGATCTTGTCACCAGGGCTCCAGTTTTTTGCGACAGGTAAAAAGCTGCCTGCACCGAGAAATGGGAAACTGAAAACTCGTTCTTTCTTTTTTGAAGATTGATTTTGTTACGAAAAACTTTTGATATTCACAGACAGAAGTATACGGGATTGTGAAGACTAGAAGAACGAGATCGCACCTGGAGCTGCTAGGGCAATATCCTGGCCGTTTAACAACATCTTTGCACCATTCGAGTGTGTCCAATGGGGGATTCTGAAATTTAACGTAGATTCTTCACCCGTTTCTTGCTGAAAAAAACACATAAATAGAAATATTAAGATTTTAATTGAACTGTAGCTTTTGTAACTAAAAATACATCAAGGATACTAAATAGACTGCAGAAAGTTCACTTAATATGTTACATCGAGCAACATACTTCTTTTGAGGTAATTGTGAATGTCGCAAGAAGACGTGGATCCCATGAAACTACTTGCTGTATTTCCTGGCGCAGAGAAATGTGTCCTGATCTCCAGTTAAGTGTGCTAGGTATGTACTGGACAATATAAAGAGACGGGGCGTTCCCTTCCTCTTCAAAGTATACTGAATCACCCAGCTTTGAAAATGACTCGATTCCTATACGAAAAAACAGGAGAAATGAAAGTTTGTTCCCCAATTAAATTTGAGGACAGAGTAAGGAAAAAGTTCTACCCCCTTAAACAGAAACAAAGTGAAGAATAAGGGGAAACAAGAACAGAAAATGATAAGGGGAGAGAAGTGAGGCTTTTAATTTGGACCTGTTCCATAGCAGCACCAAAAAGAATCGTACTTTGTTCCCCAGCCGTGGTAGCTTATAGCCTTAGAACTACCACGGGCTAATGGAAGCATATAGATCATAACTCCTGGATCTTTTCCTCTTTGGATGCTTAATACACCATTTGTCAAAGCTCGTTCGTAGTAATCTGCATAAGCCATTTCCTTTGTCCATCTGAATAAGTGGCGCGAAACCTATATACAAATAAACTGCTTGATATAACTTAATTGAAAGGCGAATTCAACTGGTATCCTAGAGAAAAAAAATTCTAATAAATCAGGATGAGATATCACCCGGATGAAAATAGAAACGAAGAGGAAAGTAAAAGGAAAACAAGGACCTTCAGCATGTTATAAGTAGTACAAGATTCCTCGTTCTCTGTCTGAAGGGTATCGGCTAGACGCTTTGGATCAGACCTACATATAGTTTCACAGAGGGGAGTGAATAAAGTAGCCCCTTTAGTAATAAACTTAAGCTTATTATTATTAATATTAATTGAAAAGAAATGAAATGAAAATGAGGAGTTGTGAAATTTTTTTCTTTGAAGGTTTGTGTCTGACCAGAATTCGCGTACTGATGTTCCTCCTGTGGCATAGGTGTGAGACGAGTTCACGATGTCCATGAAAAATGTTCCTATATCCTGAAAGTCAAATTAAAATTCAGAAACTGGGATATAATTCTCATAAATCCAATTTATAGTAAGGTATGATCAAGAAATAGTTGTGTTTGAGGGTAAAGTGTAAAAGAGACTGTAAAAGTAGCTATTGCAGTTTCATGTATACTTAAGGTGTGTAAGAAGGTATGTATATGAAGCAAAAAACATATTATCCGCATATAATGGAAAGAACAAGTACATTTTTTTTGAAGTTTACATCAGTTCAATGAACAAGTACCTTGTACAAAGTGTCACCAGTTACTTCATAACGCATTTGAGATCCAATGACAACCGGAATATGAGTATTGGTATGAAATCCTGCTATATCATCTGCCTGTGATTAAGAAATTAAAAGTAGCATGCAAACTGAAATATAAAAAACACTAATAGGATAAATTGTAACAAATGTGAAATCTTTTTATGCAATAAGTTGAAGATATTATATAGTAGAATCTTAAATAACATTAACTGATTTTAACTTTATCTCATTCTCTAATTGAGAAGAAATATTACCTTAATAGCTAGCCGTCCCAAAAAGCAAGGTTTATCAAATAGATGAGCCAATACCAAGTGCTTCTGATTACCCTGCAGATACAAATAACATTTATATCACTTCAAAATATGAAGTCTTTGTTGATTTCATGAAGAAAAAATGAAAAATATTCCAGTTTAACTCTCAAAGTAAATTCTTTGAGATTCGTAGCGGAATGTCAAACTACATCGCAATTACCGCTCACCGTGATGCTGTATAATTTGTAAAGGACGTCGTTCATCCCTCCAGTTTCTTCATTCAACGAAGTCCAGTGTCTTTCAATTGTGTACTTCAGTATCACGTTCTGTACGCGGTTGTAGAAGTATTCGGCCATCCACACTGTCATTTTCAGTGCCTGACTATTACCAGCCAAAGTATACTGATCCAATAGTCCTGCCAATATCTATCAAATAAATCAAACTATCAGAACTGCTGAATAAACACAAACAAAAAGGTCAACAAGTTAGTATAAGTAATAAACAGTTTTTACCTTGTGAATTGTATAATACGGCGCCCAAACAGGTTTTATAGCTTCAAAACGGTCAAATTGTTCAGAGGGGAAAGCAGAAAGATACCCTGTTCCCATTTTCTCTTGACAGGCCGATAGAATTGAAACTACGGCGATCATGTTCTTTCTCAAGGTTTCATTGTGAGTACTCGCCCACATATGCGCTGAAGCACTCATGTAGTGGCCTTCAATACGTAAATAACAACATCAGCAGCGATACAATCGCCATACTTCCATGACCAAAGTAGAAGCTGAGTCCCAAATAAAAGCTACCGGTATAATAACATGAATACGAGCACCACATCTCTAATATTTGGAAGAAAAAAGGTAAAAGAAAATGT
Source organism: Misopates orontium (assembly GCA_946800315.1). Lineage (NCBI taxonomy): Eukaryota > Viridiplantae > Streptophyta > Magnoliopsida > Lamiales > Plantaginaceae > Misopates > Misopates orontium. Next base: position 10,534,014 of record OX326949.1, read on the forward strand.
ATAGTTTTGCTACTCAATCATGTAGTTTCTCAGTGAAAGTTGGGTGAAGATACAATGAAATGACATAAATGAATATTAAATACCATATCGCAAAACAAATATAAGTTTTCACATAAGTATGAACAAAATAATGAACCTCATAACATTCATAAACAGAGGAAACAATGTAAGGTGAAAGAACATGTAGTACATAATTAATGCAGAAAAGACTCAAATATGAGAAGACGAACCTACAAAATGCCCACGAAGCTCGCCGTTGGAAGACTCCCACCCTCCATACGGCTCACCAACCGTCTCCAAATCCGCAGTTTTCCTAAAACTCCACACCAATCTATCGACATCCAACATCAAAAGATACTCTAAATTGGTCTGCTGAGCCTCTCCATGTATCGAATTCGAATCCAATCTCACATCGTGCAACGAAACTTCATTAAGTCGAATTCCGATCCCTTTAGCCCCACCAGAATTCTTGATTTTTCGGTACATCATTGCCCAACTTTGCTCATCCTCCTCCTTCAACATCTTTCTTGGGAACAAACTAGACCAGGCAGAATCATCAGTGGGAGTCAAGTGGTAATGAGAAAACACTTCCTCCTTCCACGTTTCGTTATTGGACGACAGCAATTCGTATCGATAAGTATGCGACGATAATGCAGTTGGAATGTTAGTACACTCTTTGCTCAATACACATCCATAAAAAAACTGAGAGAAAAGTATCAACACTTTGAATAGCAACATTAAACTCTTCATCTTTTTTTGTCAAATTATGAATCTGAAAACAAAGAAAAATGAACTCAATCAGTAAAAATGAACGGCCCTTTATAACAACATCAAAGTTATCAGCAGAATATGAAGTCTAAAGCAGGATTCTTTGTAGTAGAAAAGGACCATACCCCACCAAAAATGAGTCTAAATCAATCAAGAAAAACGACAATTTAGTCTGTCTAAATTACTTACTCTCGTGAAAGCAAAAAATGGTTTGTTCCACAACAAAAAGTTCTTGAAGAAAACGATAGCTTTAATTTGTTCTCATTGTAAAACAAGATAATAAAGATAATTAGTGGTAAAATAAAGTTACCAAAAGAAAACAATTCCCTTTACGTAATTTAGTTAAATATCAAGAATGGAAGCATCATAAGTAGATAATCGATAAGAGGAAACATGCATAGTGAATTTTTGTTACCACTTAAAAACCACTTTCATATAAATAGAACAAATGCAGCAATGATTGATGAATGAAATGGAATGGAATGAATGATTGGTTGATGATTTGCAACATAAATGATATTCAGTATTTACACACCTAAGTATATGAAAGTGACATTAATTATAGTTGCTTAACTCGTAATAAACAACTGTGGCTTGTAAGTGACACAAGTGAATTAATTACAAGCATAGTTATATAGATAACAGTGACACATACATTATATATATATGAGAGAAGAGAGAGAGAGATCATGAGAGTTGAAAAAGCCAAAGGAGAATCACGGACGGAGGTTTAGGCACGGTCATGTTGACTAGAAAGTGTGTGTGTGTGTGTGTGTGCATGTTTTCATCATAGAGTATGCATCAGATGGTGTTTGTGATCATTTAAAGAACTGTCACTCTTCTTTTTTTTTAAAGTTATTTTTCCTGTATTTTTTATTGAAATAGTTAATAAAATATACTACTATTTAATGGTTTGTAATTGGTATTCCATTTTTAATTCTTTTTATTCGTGAGGAGCATTATTTAAAAAGTTATAAGATTATTAGAAGATTATGATGACGAAATTAATTTATGTGCTAAAAGCCTAGAATGGGGTTGAGGAAAAGACTGAAAAAGTGTATGGCGATTAGGTTTTCTGTTAGGAGTTAGCCCAAAAAATATGGTTTTTATTTGTTTGGTTGTTTTTCTCTATGTGATCTTCCTTTTTCTTTTTCATTTTTGTTGAACCTTTCTCTATGTCATCCTGAGGATAAGTTTTGTAACTACCAACCTTGATTTTTCAAAGAGAATCTGCACCACTTTCTAAAGTGTCATATATTTATGTCAAAATCTGATATCCGTTGAAAAAGTGCGAATTTATTAAAGAGCTGAATGTATTTATTAAAAGTGTATACATATATTTCATCAAAAAAAAAAAGTGTATACGTATAGATCCATATAATGAATTTAAGTTAAGACAGTTGTCATTTTATATATAAAAATATAACAACTGACAAAATATCATGTATGTCCATACCACTCTTACTTCATTCGATATCCATTCAGTAGTAGACTATAAAAACTATTGTTTTACTTGAACAAATCCTCATTTCTATTTCCAACTTATGAAAACTATTGATTTACTTGAACAGCTTCATAGATACTGACAATAAAAATTCGCCGGTGATTACAATCACTAATACATTTGCAAAGAACGCGGCTTAAGTTATTGAAAGAATAAAATATTTCCCAATTTATTTACAAAATTGATCATATTGTTCTCTTCAAAAATAATGTGCAGCACAGTTGTCACCTTTGACATCTTAGATGTTCAAAGAAATGCATAATGTCACCAAAACCAATACAAATCAAATAGGCTATATGAATTAGATTGCTGAAAGCAAAAAAAAATAATTAGCAATTATAGATATACAAAAAAACAGAGAAAATGCATTTTTTGGGGATGTCTTTGTCACTAGGAGTTGGAGAGTTTGGGTCCTCATCTATATCGCATGTACGTCATGTCCCTCTGTCCCTAGCCTATCTCCAAAGTTATGTCTACCGACTCTCCAAAAATCTAAATAATTCGCACCTCACTCTTTATTTAAATTATATTGATAAATTAACATTATAGTTGTGGATAGGCAATTCAAAAAATTATAAACACTAAATACATATAATACCACTAAGTCTATATAATCTTAAGAGTTGTTTAAAACTGTTTTCACTATCTGTGACCACAATTTAACATTCTTCCAATTGTTTTACACACTTATGCACAACTTCTTTTTTTTTTTTTCCTAAATTAATTGGGTCAGAGTGCATAGTTTTAATCATACATCAAAAAATTAACCCAGCATTATTGTTTGATGATAAAAGTTAACTATTATAACTTGTAAGAATCAAAAGTCTCAAATTTTCGGTAATTTCTTTTTTACTTTTAGATACATAAAAAACTGCGAGCTACTGAAATCGTAAGAGTTGTGGCATGTTATTGAGATACTCCAGCAGATTTTTACTGATTTCACCAAGCCCAATGATAGGGAAAAAGTTCATGATGGAACGAGTGTTTTTGGAATTCTCACGGATATCAACCTAAAACCCCTTGTGGTTTTCAAAACCTGCATGAAACCCCCTCGTAGTTTATTAATTTTCTAAAATTCCATTGTGGTTCCATAAATTCTGCACAAAATCCCTTTTTTTTTATAAAATCTCAGGTGGTTTTTGTGCAAAGTTTTAGGAAATCTCAAGGGAGTTTTGTGCAGAGTTTATGCAACCATAAGGAAGTTCTAAACAATTACCAAACTACAAGGGGGTTTCGTGTAGTTGTTTGCAAAATTATATATAACACCTACCCCAAGATTAATGACATCTTGAGTTAAAACTGAAAGGTCCTAAAATCTACAGCACCACATGGTCCAGACCAAAATGATGCGCACTATAGACCTAAGAGTAATTTACCTGTTATAAAATCACCTGTGAGTATTCTGCGTAACACATTCCACCTAATAAAATCTTTTCTTTGTTCTTTTTATTCCTTTAATGTCTTTCACCAGAGTACATGGATTTTTTTTTTTAACCACTAAAGCATAATCACATTCAGTTATTCAATTGCTCATTTGAATAAAAGAATATTGAAGTTGTAAACAAGAAAAGCAAGAAAGAAGTTACCAAAATCTTAGGTTGAACCTTGGACTATGTCGTTCTGTTTTAGAATTTTCAGAACTTTGCTCAATGATGTGCATGCATTGATTTAGTTTAGTTGTTCTCGGAGTTAGACATCTAGGGTGTCTTCTAACCTTCTTCACACAACAAAAGATTGATATTGGTTCACCCTTTTTCTAACAATATATTATAGAAGAATAGTTTGTTGAAGAAAAACAAAGTGCACTCGCGATCGTTTTTGCTTCTAAAATCTGTACTGAGTTTATATGTAAAATGATGGATTACGTATTCTATTCAAGAGCTCTTTTTGTTGAGATACAGTAGAAATTGATGGAAGACTTACGTACATTTCTGAAGAGCTCTTTTTGTTGAGAAATGGTAGAAATTGATGGAAGAAACCTACATTTCTGAAAAAGTTGCAATAGTGGGAGTCACATAAGGTTGAGACTTATTCAAAACCAAAAACTTGGTCTCTTTTCTTTTTCTTTTTTCTTTAACAAAGTCAAATTTGTATTTTTGTAAAAGTTATCATAGAGCGCCAACATATTTAAGAGCCTATAGTTAACTCCACCCCCAATAGCTAGCTGCAGGAATTCAATTTTCAAAAATTGCTCTAGAAATAGACTTATAATTACTACGTGACTTATCTCACTACACTTCATCATTTGTCTTAAACGAAAAATTGATGATTTATTGAACGATTCATCACGATGATGAATGATTGACGATTACAGAGAGTGTTCTGTTGAAGAAGAAGATCAAAAAGTGAAAAACTAATCTAACTAACACCTATATATACAAGCTGAAGTGGAGCGTGCTCCAACGGTAACATAATTAACAGAAAACTAACTAAACTTTCCTTAAGGGGAAAGTAATTAATTACTAAACAGAATTAACTAACTAAACTTACCAAAAATAGAAAAATTACAATTTGATATTTTAAGACCCCCCCTCAAGAGGGGCATGTATATCTAGTAAGCCCATCTTGGAGATCATGTTATTAAAAGGAAGAATGGAAAGGGGCTTTGTGAGAACATCAGCCACTTGATGTTCATTTGAAATGTGTAAAACTTTGAGCTGTTTTTTATTCACCTTTTCTCTCACAAAGTGGCAATCAATCTGAATGTGTTTGGTCCTTTCATGATAGACTGGATTAGTAGCAATACACTGAGCACTTCTATCGTCTGTAAAAAGGATAGGAATCTTTGTTGGAGAAACACCAAAGTCCTTAAGTAGTTGAGTTAACCATATGATTTCACATGCTACAGTGGCTAAAGCTCTATATTCTGCTTCAGTAGAAGATCTACTAACTGTAGGTTGCTTCTTAGACCTCCATGAAATGAGTGCTTCACCAAGATAAATAGCATAACCAGTTATGCTTCTTCGAGTTTGAGGGCAGGTAGCCCAATCACTATCAGAAAATCCTTTGAGTTGCAAGTCTGTTTGTGTAGGATAAAAAATTCCTTTGCCAGGATTGGTTTTGAGGTATCTCAGGACCCTATGAGCTGCTTCAAGATGTTTGTGAGTAGGTTGAGACATGTTCTGAGATAAGTTTTGGATGCTGAAGCTAATGTCAGGCCGAGTAATAGTGAGGTAAAGTAACCTGCCAACTAATCTCCTATAAACAGAGGGATCAGGAAGTAAGTCATCATCATGTGGTTTTGGTTTAGGAGATACATCCATAGGAGTAGAACTAGGCTTGCAAGCAAGATAACCAACTTCTTTCAAGATGTCAAGAGTGTACTTTCTTTGACAGAGGCTGATACCTTGTTTAGTCCTAGCTATCTCAATTCCTAGGATGTATTTCAAAGTTCCCAAGTCTTTTATAGTAAACTTGGTATCAAGATGTTGTTTGATGTTGATGATTTCATTCATATCATTGCCAGTAAGAATGATATCATCAACATAAACACACAATGCTGTAAAGGAAGAATCATTATGCTTAGTGAATAAAGAGCTATCAGAAATACTCTGAATGAAACCATAAGATAGGAGGCATGAAGTGAGCTTATGATTCCATTGTCTGGAAGCCTGTTTGAGGCCATAAAGGCTCTTCTTTAAAAGACAAACCCTGTTATCATTAGGAAGACAATATCCTGGAGGAGGTTTCATATAGATTTCCTCCTCTAAATCACCATGTAGAAAAGCATTGTTTACATCCAATTGATGTAAAAACCAACCTTTAGAAGCTGCAATAGATAAGAGAACTCTAACAGTAGTGAGTTTTGCAACAGGAGAAAATGTGTCAAAATAATCCAAACCTTCCTCTTGAGTATATCCTTTAGCTACTAATCTAGCTTTATATCTCTCTATGCTACCATCAGCCTTATGCTTGATTTTATATACCCATTTACACCCAATACAATGGTGTCCCTCTGGTAAAGAAGTAAGAATCCAAGTCTTAGTAGATTCTAAAGCACCTAACTCTTTTTGCATAGCTTGTTTCCATTCAGGATGTTTACTAGCCTGAGTGTAAGTCTTAGGTTCAGATGATTGAGTAATGGAAGCAATAAAAGCTTTATGAGAATCTCCTAGTCTTGCAGTAGAAATCTGATTAGCTATAGGATATCTAACTATACAATTAGATTTATACAAAGACTTAGGTAAACTGTAAGCATACTGATCAAGATAAGCTGGAGGGACAGTGGTTCTTGTAGATTTTCTCACAGGAACAGTATCATTATTAGTAGGCACAAGAGTAGGAACAATGTTACTTGATGTGGTATCATTCTGAACATGAGAATCAGTAGAGACATGCACATGAGGTATTGATTCTATTGTAGCAGAATCAGTGAGAGTTTGATCATTGAAATATTCTGGTCTATCAGGGGAGTATGGAATTTGCATCTGAGAGAGGGCATCTTTTGAATGTGCTGCATTCTGAGGAACTAAAGGAACTTCAGGTGCAATATGTGGAACAACAGGTTCATTGTGATGACCTTGCAAGGTGATGAAAGAATCTGTACACACTCTAGAAGAACTATTATCTGCAAGAACCTCAGGAGTAGTTACAGAATCTTTGAAAGGAAAAATAGACTCATAGAACTGAACATTTCTGGAAACCAAGAACTTGGAATTTTCTAAGTTAAGAAGTAAGTAACCTTTTGTACCTCTTGGATAACCAAGAAAAATGCAACGTTGGGCCCTTGCATCAAATTTCTGTCTATGTGCAGATAGAGTACTAGCATAGCATAAACAACCAAATGATCTAAGCAGTGTATAATCAGGAACTCTATTGAAAAGCATCTCATAAGGAGTTTTGTTGTTCAGAACAACAGAGGGAAGTCTATTGATTATAAAAGATGCAATAGAGATACAGTTAGTCCAATATTTAAGAGGAACTTTGGACTGAAATCTCAAGGAGCGAGCAACCTGCAGTAAATGCTGATGTTTCCTCTCTACAAGCCCATTTTGTTGAGGGGTTTCTACACAAGATGTCTGATGAATTATGCCATTAGAAGTATAGAAATCTTTCAATAAAAATTCAGTGCCATTATCACTTCTAATACATTTAATCTTAACAGAAAATTGGTTATGAACAAGCTTATAGAATTGAGCAAGATAAGTTTGAACATCAGACTTGTGTTTTAAGAAATAAATCCAAGTGCATCTAGTGTAGTCATCAACAATAGTCAAGAAGAATTTATAACCATCATGAGAAACAACACTAAAAGGCCCCCATACATCACAATGTATGATTTCAAAAGCAGCAGTAGTCATGGAAGAACTAATAGGAAAAACAGATTTCTTCTGTTTGGCAAGATGACATGTTTCACAATGAAATTTGGAATTACAACCAGCATTATTAATCTGAGGAATACATGACAATTTCAGGATGAAGGATGGCCTAATCTATTGTGCCAAACATGTAAAGTAACAGCAGAATTACAAGTGACAACAGAATGAGGCAAAGACACATCCAGAAAGTATAGACCATTTAATGCTCTAGCAGAACCAATCGTCTTCCTCGACTTGGTGTCCTGCAAGATGCATATATCAGAGTAGAAATGAAGAGAAACATCATTAGATGTAGAAAGTTTTGATACAGAGATTAAGTTAAATGCAAAGTCAGAAACATAGAAGGCATTCTTTAGCATAAGATAAGATGAAATAGGTATATCCTGTATCAAAGTTGCCATAGTAGCATTGTTATTAGGAAAAGAGATAGGAATCTGCACACTTTTAGCAGAAGAAGTGAAATAACTCTTGTTACAAAGCATATGGTCAGTAGCACCAGTGTCTAACACCCATAAAGTGCTTTTAGAAAGAGATGAAAAAGCAGAATTAATGTAAGATATACCCATGACAGCAGTTGCAGCAGTGTGTGATCCAGGCTTGTTAGAATCCTGAGCTTGAGACCTGGCAAAACTCATAAATTTGTCAAATAAAGCCTGATTAAGTTCAGGAGCAGAAGTGGGATTTGGAACATCCTGAATGTCAGAATTGGTAACCATGTTAGCTGAAGACATTTGTGGATTCTGGCGCTTTCCTGTTGGTCCATCCCAACCAGGGGGATAGCCAATAATCTGATAACAACGATCCACAGTATGTCCTGTAAATCCACAGTGGGTGCAACGCAGTTTCTTCTTATCTTTCTTTTGAAACTTGTTTCCAAAATTACCAGTGTTTGCACCAGGATTTGCAGTATTTACAGAACTCTTTTGCTGAATGTCAGATTGAAATTTTGAGCGAGTAAACATCACCAAAGGATCAGAAACAGTAGTGTGATGCAATGCTCTTTGATTCTCCTCTTGCAAGAGCATGGAATACACTTTAGAGAGTGAAGGAAGAGGGGAGATCAGCAAGATTTGGCTCCTAACAGCACCAAAGGATTCATTCACCCCAATCAAGAAGGTCAAAACACAATCTGACCTCTGCAAATCCAACATATGTTTGTTGACATCACAAACACATTTACCACAGGAGCAAGCTACAATAGGACGCTGACTCACAAACTCATCCCACATGGACCTGAAAGTATTATAATATCCAGTGATAGAAGAAGCACCTTGAGTGATTGTAGCCAAAGATTTCTGTAACTGATATACTCTTGAACCATCGGTTCTATCATATCTAGTTTGAAGTTCTTTCCACACATCAATTGCAGAAGTAAAATAGAGCAAACTATGCCTAATCTCCTTAGTAACAGAGTTCAATAGCCAGGAAAGAACAAGATTATTGGCTCTTATCCAACAAGTTTTAACTAAAAGATCAGAATCATCAGGCATAGGTAAACTCCCATCAATAAAACCAATTTTGTTCTTGATATTCAAGGCCATCTCAATGCCTTTGGTCCAAGAAACATAGTTATCACCATTGAACACATCACCAACAATAGATTGTCCAGTGAAATCATGTATCCCCAAAAAATAAACCGAAGTAGAATCCTCAGAAGGATTTTTAGTGCGCGAAGTGGTGTTGTTATTATCAGAACTCATTGTAAAAGAGAATATGAGCAATGTAGAGAGATCACACACAGTAAGCAGAGAGAATATAAGCAAATTGATCAGAGAACAACAAATCGCAAAAATTAGGGCAAAATACGATCGCAAATCAAACGATCAAACAATCAATTAGATCAGAAAAAGAGATCAAATTGAAAAAACAAACCGATAAAAGAGATCGACAGCGGAATTAGGATCGAGAATTGATAACTGATACCATCTTAAACGGAAAATCGATGATTTATTGAACGATTCATCACGATGATGAATGATTGACGATTACAGAGAGTGTTCTGTTGAAGAAGAAGATCAAAAAGTGAAAAACTAATCTAACTAACACCTATATATACAAGCTGAAGTGGAGCGTGCTCCAACGGTAACATAATTAACAGAAAACTAACTAAACTTTCCTTAAGGGGAAAGTAATTAATTACTAAACATAATTAACTAACTAAACTTACCAAAAATAGAAAAATTACAATTTGATATTTTAAGAATTTGCTATTACTCATTGAACTCAGTCTTGAGATCACCAGTCTGTAGGTTGTGTTTCTATCAAGAGCGACTTATCATTCTATAGGCTTTAGATCCAACTCCTTTTGAGGTTCTGTAAACGTTCTTTGTATTAGTAAAAGGGTCATCCAAGTTTTGATCGAAATAAACACAACCCTCTCTTACAACCTAGTATAGAGAAACTCTCTAGCGGTACTATGTTTAAGACATAATTATCTTTTTAGCTATAGTAATGGTTTTGTATCTTTGCAATAGCTACAGTACTATCATAAGGGATCAATATATTTGGAACCGATGTCACCCATAAAGGGATATCAAAAAGCAAACTGCTTTACCATGTTGCTTCCTAAATAGCTGAAGTTAAAGGTATCAATTCTGACTCCATGGTTGCTTGTGCAAAAATAGTCTGTTTTTTTTTTTAACTTATAAGTAAACAACACCACCATCTTTGATAAAAATATAATCCTTAGAGTTATTATAAACTATAAAGGATGTTCAATCAACATTAATGTATCTTTCAAGTACAACAAGAAATTTTTTATAATATAATCCAAGGTTCATAGTTCTTTTATTATAACTAATGAGTATTTCAATAGCATGCTAATGTTCTATACTAGATCTACATGTAAAAGTGCATAATCATCTTATAACACATGCTATGTCGGGCCTAGTAGCGTATTATGAACTACCAATGGTACTTCCATACTCAAATTGTTTAAACTGTCGCCATATTCTTGAACTTTTCACTAGGATCTTCAGTTGTACATGCAGGCTCATAATAAAGTAATTATATTTCTTTAAGATCTTTTCAATGTACGACGATTGATCTAAAAAGATTCTTCAATTAGACTGTAGTATTCTTAATACCATGAATCATATCTCCTTATCTTAAATTTTCAATGCCAAAGTTTGCACATAACATAGATTTCATTTAATATTAACGATGCAAATATTAGAAATAAGATCATCTAAATATAATCATATATATAGTAGTGCAAATGTTATTTCTAATTAATGATAAATGCATTTACCACTTGCAGTTTCATTTACTTTCAGGGCATGAGAGATAACTAGATTATTAACTTTTTCATTCCTTTGCATTGACGCTTGTTTCAAACTATAAAGAGATTCATTAATTTACATACTTTGTTTTTTAACCATGAACGACAAAACCTTCAGTCTTATATAAATTTCTTATTCTAAATCACCATTTGTTAAAATATCATTTTAACATCCGGTTGGTGCATAATAAGATTCTAAATAGCACCAAGAGAATCTAAACATGAATTGAAGTATTCTAGTAAAATGTGTCAAAGAACTCTATATTTTTATTGTTCATATCCACTTGCTACAAGACAATCCTTGTATTTATTAACAACTCCTAATTTATTCTTAAATTTTCGTTCTAAAGCTTTACTTCCTGGAGGTAAATCTACTTTCTCCCAAGTTTTATAGAGTCTAGAGGATTCATTTCATTATTGTTAGCATTTTGTCAAAAGTTGGTATCTGAATTATTTTCTAAATTTCAAACATAAAAATCAGAACGATAGACTTTATTCGGACAGCTCGTTTAGTTCTTCTATTTTTCAAAATTGATTTCCTTAGTTAACTCGTCAATTCTATTTGTAGGAACATTCTTACAATCAAGCGCACAATTTTTCAGTGTGAGGGAATTTATGTTCATAAAATTGACATCATTTGACTAAACAATCACACAATCGTTTAAGGCCTAGAATATACAAAGCTTTCATTTTCATAGCCTAACCAATTAATGAAAATTAATAAGCTATGCTAGCAAGTTTATTCCCTTTTAGATCAGAAATTCGAACATAAGCCAAACAACGCCAAGTCTTTAAATAACTAAAATTTGTTTACTGTTTTTCGAAATTTTAGTAGGAGAATTTCTACTCTTTAATTCTGAAGTCTAAATAACCCATCAATATGAAGAAACACTAGATTCAAGAAATTTATCTGCAATAGCTTTGGTAAATATCCTCTTTGTTCTTTCAAGTTCATCATTTATTTTAGGAGAATAAGGTGCAATATTTCATAATAGTCCCGTCTTTAATCCTTTACCTCTCGATGAGAAGTTTCGAGAAAGCAATACAAATTCTCTTTATTTTTATACATGAGTCACTTATAAAGTGAAAAGTTGGATTATGAAACTCCGAAACATGTGATTCATAGAGTTCTTTAAGGACCAAAGAGTCATATTTAGTGACTCTATCACTTCATAATCCGTTTGCATTTATTTTTTTTATAAAATTTATTTTCAACTTCTTTAAGAAATGTTTGAACACATCAATAGCGTCATTTTTATTTTTTTTTCATAAGATATATAAAATTATAATAGACTGATTCATCAATAAATGTTACAAAATAATGTTTTCTGTATCTAGTCAAGACACCATCAAATTCACATATATCTGAGCACATAAGTGAAGATGTTCAAATTCTCTAAATACTAATTGAATTGGAGCTTTGGTGATCTTAGTTTGACTAAAATAACTCACATTTTATAAAATATTCAAAGACATCTTAGGAGTTAGTCCTAAACTACTCATGTTCTGAAACATGTTTTTTCACATGACAAAGCCTAGAATGCCAAGTATTACATATAAGCAGAATATGTAGTTTTATTCAGTTCAACATTCAACTTAAACATACCATCAATAGCATAGCCTTTTCTTACAAAACTTTTATTTAGTAATTCAATACAAATTAACCTCTAAAGTTTCTACATGGAGAAGTAGTCCGAAATCATTCATGTGTTTCTTTTGGAAAATCAAAATTAAAATTAATTTTTTTATAACTGATAATGGTCTAGAATTCTGTAATCAGAACTTGATCATTCATCTGTAGTAAGAACTTGATCATTCATATGCCTATATTGGTATTAAGCGTAATAAGAATGTTCCCTATACACCCCGACAAAACAAGGTTGTTGAAAGAATGAATACCCAAAAATGTTTTTCACAGGAAAATCACGTGATTTGTCTCATTTGAAAGTTTTTTGGTTGTAGTGCTGATGTGCATCAAAGTGGTGATAAACTTGAACCTAGATCTAAGAAATGGGTTTTGTTGGTGTATCCTAATATAAGGGTTGTACATTATGGAATAGATGTGATGTAACAACCCCAACTTTTAAAGCCTAAATAGAATCAACCAACCGAAAAGAAAAACTGAACACAATATCAAAACTTCTCTACACGGCCAAAATGGAATCTACCTCCAGTAACCTTACAATATTCAACATCCTCTACAACAAATTCTACCATCTGAAAACTTGGACGAAGATCCTAACAAATAAAACTAATAAAATTTTAGACTCGAATCATAGCTCAATCTGACCAGCTCACTCTCACCAACAATGCCCCCAAAGTCTCGTCGCAATACTACCTAGGTCCGAAAGGAAGGAAGAAAAAGAAAACGTTTTTGTGTGAGATAAAAATCTCAGTAAGTTCTCAAGAGGTGTGTGAAGTGCAATATTTTTTAAAATAAAACCTTTTGAAATGTAAGTCACATCAGCATACCAATTCACACGAAAAGGCATACAATATGCAGCATACATAATTTCTGTTCATTTACAGATTTCAATATCCAGAGGCACAACACAATATTATTTCACTCAGAAAATAGACATAGATACCAATGCCAAAACTAATTCCAATTCCAGTTCCAATATCATACAACCCTTATCGCCTCGAACAGATTTCCTTTTCTCCCAGTCCAAGGAGCTACCTTGGAAACAATAGACTGCATGCCATAGTACATGCGACAAGTGATTCCGCAGACACCCAACGAACCTCCCGCTGAGTCTAAGGGAAAGGGGCAAAGGAGACACGAAGCCCGACCGGCAAGCCCTCTGTTGCCCGGTAAAACCCCGTGCCTGTCTAAGCCAATTGGATCCACTAATCTTATCAAACTGAGTAATCATAACCAATAAATTCAACCAACTTCACTGTTTACTTTTCCGGTGCAAACTTCATAAGATATCATGTTGTAATTTAATAAGCAACGAATCTTTAAAATACATGAATGGAATTTAAACAATACAATTATTCGTTTTAAAACATGTTTTCCACATTAGAGTATGAAACTATACAGTTTCTCATGCAATGGTACATATTTAATATTAGTTATATATTTATACACACATTCGTTATATATTTATACACATATTCCTATCAGTTTTTGAAAATATTTATAGTAGTTTGAAGAACTCACCTAATTACACCACTGCATAAAAGTATATCATTTGAGTGCTAGCTGCACCTATCTTTCAAGACAATGAATGATTAACTACTCGATCTAAGAACAAACGTGTCAACTCATATTCTCAATCCTTTTAGAAAATGAATTTAAAAGTTACCATAGTGGTTATGTTTTCCAAAGGGTCAAAATAAGATAATTGATTTTAGTTTAATTAATAAAAGTAGAAAACCCATATCCCAAGCCAAAATGATCAGCATACAAAATGGATCCTTTGACACCTTTAAGTGAATTCTATATATAACTAAAAATTTTATTTTTAAAACAGTTTAATATAAAATACTTAAATAATTTTTACAAGAAAAATCCACTGTAATACCATTTTATGAAATTGTTTAGATTGTCTTCAATAACTTGTCTCTTACTAATCAAAGACAATAAGCACCTAATTTCACTTTCAATTGAACAAAACGGCATTGTTCCAAGCAAATTCTCATTTTTCCATCAATACACACGCACTTGATGTAGTACTATCCATACATTATATACAACTCACAAACACACAATACATATCCCCATTACTCACAATGGACTACACCAAAACTATAACATCTAATGCACATTTAATATAGTTGTGCTTGAAACTAAAGTTGAGGTTATTATATAATATAAAATTCATCTTCAAGTGTTACAAAGACAACGTTCATCACTTTCAAATACCAACCAATTCCATATAACAATATAAAAATATAATCACACATTTAAGATGCACCAATAAAAAAGATAGAAAGTAATTACCATTAAAAATTGAAAGAACAACGGAGCCGAGAAACGGAAGAAAAAGAGGCCGAGTCGTCCGAGAATGAAAATGAATCGCCTAACATAATTTTTTTTAATAATATGGCTTAGTAAAATAATATCATATCGGTAATGCTGTTGGGCTAATTATGTTTGGGCTTTAGGAAAAACTGAGGTACGTACTTGTATTATGACATAATCAATTTACAGAAAATTCCTTCCCAAAGAATATAATAGCATTATTTTATTTATTTTATCTTTTTATTCTCCTCAAGTCGTGTTTAGTTTATATAAATAATTTCTAACTACCCAAACTTTCAAAAGTAATCCAAATTATTTTTTTAATGGATAAATTCTTGAAATTACACGATAAACAATTATGAGAACTTACTAATTTATAAGAAAGATTTAAAAAAAGAAATCAGGGTATTACATGTGAACCTGACTTTAAAGTTGTGATAAGCAGAGATGTGATATTCAATGAAAATGAATTTCTATGCTTGTCTATTTCTTTGCTTGTTTCTGTTTCTAAATCTGATAGTGCTCTTTTTAAGGTGCCGCAATTTCCTATTGTTAATAATTTTGTGAAGCCTACGGAATCTGATAATACACTTGAATTGCAAGATAATTTGAATGTTTGACATGTTGACAATCAAGATGAGAACACCTTTAATGAGGTGGAGCATGTGTTGCATGATGATGAGCATGATTTGCATGATTATCAACTCACTAAAGATAGGAGTAAATGAAAAATTAACAAAAAGGCTGATAGAATGTCTGACTGCGCTTTTAATGTGTTTGAAATATCTCATTTTGTCTTTAATGTGTTTGAATCTCTTGATTGCAATGAACCTAGGACTTATCGTAAAGAATTAGGATCTAAACACTCAAAAAAAATGGTTTTGTGCTATAAAAAGTGAGATGGAATCCTTGCATTGTGTTCAGTGTCCCTATAGTTAGATTTGTTTTGTGCTTGCGATGATGGTTAATACCTTCTCTAGTCTTTGTGATCAGGAGTGTACATTGTGTACTCTCCACTGTCACTTGCATTTTCTCTGTGAACTTGCGGGTGTCTCAGCAATGATGTGTTCTAGGTTCCCACGTCCTTGTACACCACCTTGGGACAAAAGGTGGAGATTGTTAGGCATTATTTGGCCCAAGCCTTTTACTACCTCTTTAGCCCATTACTTTTCTCTTAGCCCAAGCCCACTTCAACCCTAAACTAAAATCTGATTTTGAGAGTGTGAGGGCAGAGGTTGTGCAAGAATTTGAGGGCAGAAAATTTGTGAGGAAAAGAGAGACGGAGAAGAAGAGAGAGTTCAAGAACTTAGTGTGAAAGAAGACTTTCTTAGCTTTGTGCATTCTACCTTTTATTTTGTTCTCAAAACACTTTGTGTGTAGAATCCTTCGTGAGTATGGGTTCTTATGGCAAAATCCTTTGTGGTCTATGGTGGTGCATTTGAAGTAGAACAATCCATGGGCTGAGATGACCACAACGACACCCAACAATTTTGCTTCAGTTTATGTGAGTGGAATAATTGATTTGATTTTATAATCTTCATATTAATGTTGTGTATGCCGGATCACCATGTGATTGGATTCATTGCTTGTGACAAACTCGACCGAAAAACTCACTAGTTTAGATCTCATAAGTTATTGAAATCCATAGTCTGTGAAGATATAGTTAATTCAAAGAGTTTAATGCATTTAAAAGAACAACGTACACCGAGTACTATTCTGATAAACGGAGTGAAAATTCACAATTATAGTAACACCTCATAAATCAAAACATTACACGCATAATTAATCACAACAATTGTTTGTCTATGAATCATAGATCTTTAGTTTCTAGTGAAACCTAGTCTTTACGATACTTTGTTTGATTATTAAGTTAAGCTCGGTGTTTTTAGTATTGTAAGTGTTTAGTTATTAGTTTGATTATTAAGCATTAAAAACCTTGTTGCAAGTTTGTTTCTGTTTAGTTGTATCTTTGATTTGCCGAAAGGTGACAGTTTTACTTTCAATTACTGAATTAAGTGTTAGTAAATTAAGTTAAATTGAGGAAAACGTTAAACTCCCTGTTAGATTGATATTTTGGGGTCGTATTTCTACTTGTTCTTATTACTTGTGACTTGTACACTTGCGGTGAAATATCTATATAGAGTTTTGAGCAATCATAGACATTATTGGTGAAATAATGAATCTTTCAAAATTCAGTAAGAATTAAAACTAAAATCTATAATAGACCTTCTATCTATTTACGAGTTACTTAAGAGACCTTTTTTACTCTTTCCCTATTCAGCACAACGAAGCTAAGGATATTGATCGTGATAACCTTGATTTATCAAAGCATACCTACTACTCATAATGAGGTGATTTGCAACTCCCTTATGATGAGGAATTTCATAAAGCTCTCTCTCTCTCTCTCTCTCTCTCTCTCTCTCTCTCTCTCTCTCTCTCTCTCTCTCTCTCTCTCTCTCTGTGTGTGTGTTCTAATTAGGCGCTGGACCTGTTGGATTTCAGTTGCTTTTCAAAGAATTTCGGTATACTAGTTTCAGTGATTTATTGGCTGGAATCTGATCCTTGTTCACTCGGGGCCACATGCTCATATCTCTCAGCTGTACAATTATAGCCCTGATATCCAAGAAAAAAAATTAATCAAGTGGAGCATTTTTTGACTAATAAGCCTTTACAATGTGGCTTATTATTAAAGTTAGGATTATTTCCTTGTATATATTCCTTGTGTATATAGAGTTGTATTCCTTGATAATTTAGGTAGTTTCCTAATTTATCCTTTCAGGTTTATATATATACTTTATTGATTGTGATTTCAATACACAGAGAATTATAATCTTACATGGTACCACAGCTAATCCGATCACTCCTTGTTCATTCTCCGTCGAGGTACTGAGTTAGCTTATATTTTTCTTTATGTGGATGATATCATTATCACTGCTTCTTTCGATGCTCTTCGCCAATCCATCATGCGCCTCTTTGCTGCTGAGTTTGCTATGAAAGATTTAGGGCCTCTGCGATATTTTTTGAGTATTGTTGTTTCCCGGAGTTCTGATGGTCTCTTTCTTAGTCAGCGGCAGTATGCTATTGACATTGTTGAGCGTGCTGGCATGTCATCTTGCAAACCCGTTGCCACTCCTTTTGATACAAATTCGAAGGTTAGTGGGTCGTCTGGGTCTCCGATTGACGATCCAACCCACTATTGTAGTCTTGTAGGGGCTCTTCAGTATCTCACTTTTACTCGTCCGGATATTTCGTATGTTGTTCAACATATTTTCCTTCATATGCATGATCCACGCACGGATCACTTTGCGGCTCTAAAACGCATAATCCGTTACGTTCAGGGCACTTTGGATCATGGTTTATCTCTTACTCACTCGTCTGTTGATCGCCTCGTTTCTTACACGGATGCTGATTGGGCAGGATGTCCGGATACCCGTCGCTCAACGTCCGGCTACTGCACTTTTTTGGGTGACAATCTTATTTCTTGGTCGTCTAAGCGCCAACCGACGCTTTCACGGTCCAGTGCTGAGGCCGAGTATCGTGGGGTTGCCAATGCTATTGCCAAACTTTGTTGGGTTCGGAATTTGCTTCTTGAGCTTCATTTTCCGTTGAATAAAGCATCGTTGGTTTATTGTGATAATGTTAGTGCTATCTATCTTTCGGATAATCCGGTGCAACATCAGCGCACCAAACATATTGAGCTTGACATTCACTTTGTTCGTGAGAAGGTTGCCAAAGGTCAAGTTCGAGTTCTTCATGTTCCGTCGCGCCATCAGATTGCTGACATTTTCACTAAAGGATTGCCTCGAGTTCTTTTTGAAGATTTTCGTTCCAGTCTCAACGTTTGTTGCTCCCCCGTTTAGACTGCGGGGGTGTATTAGAGTTAGGATTATTTCCTTGTGTATATAGAGTTGTATTCCTTGATAGTTTAGGTAGTTTCCTAGTTTACCCTTTCAGGTTTGTATATATACTTTATTGATTGTGATTTCAATAAACAGAGAATTATAATCTTACACTTATAAACTCATCTAAAAAATCATTTCTATGAGAATGAAACCTCTCTTGTACAAAATCATATCTCCCAAAAATTATCATTTGGGCTGGAAAAAATGAATACCATTCTCATGCATGAAATTCTCCATTATCTTAATCACAAAAAATGGGCGGAAAAAATCCATGTGGCTGTTAAAATTGATGTGGCTAAAGCTTATGACACTGTAGAATATGATCTTCTTTGCTCCCTCATTCGACTTCAAATTTGATAACCGAGATTTACTAATGTTTATCTATTGCTTCTTTGTGTGTTCTAGTCAATGAGCTCCTTATAGTCACTTTATAGCCTCAAGTGAAATTTGACAGGGAGATCCCTCTCTCACGCTCTTGTTAATTTTAAATCAATTTCTTGTATTTTAATGAATGAAGAAAGAAATGGAAACTTGTAAGGCATTAAATCGCTCGACATGCCCCTTAAATTAATAACTTGATGTTTGTAGATGATTTTGTTATTTTTTGCAAAGTTGCGTAACGGGAGGCTCAAGTTCTCTCGGATGTGTGAGTTCTCTTTATGAGTGGACTGATCTCAATGCCAACTCCTAAAAATTTGTCATCCACTTCAATAAGGACACCAAGAAGAGGGAAAAAGCAAACATCCTTGAAATCTTTAAGTTCAAAGAATGCGATTATAAGAAAAATCACCGTGGACTACCTTTTTACATCACTAACTGCTAAATGATCAGCTCATTGATCTAGCTAACAGAATCGATTATAGACTTGCATCTTGGAAAACTCGATGCTTATCTGTTCATCTCAAGAATGTGGTTCAAGACACCTCTATTTACTACTTTAGTACTTGCCTGATCCCCCTCAAGGAATTGACAAAACTATGAAGATAATTTTGGTGGAGCTTAAATTCAAGTCAAAGACCTCTTTACTTGAAAGTGCGGACAAATTTTTCCAACCAAAATGCATTGGAGGACTCAAACTCAGACAAACAGAAGATAGAAATCGTACCTTGATGGTAAAAGTTTCATGGTAAATCATTAAGAATCAACTTTCTAAACTGATCCAAATTTAGTGTTAGCACTTGAGATGATCCTTAGATCCCCGACCGTTACTCAGTTCGTACGTCTATTTCTCCACTTTCATCCAAATGTAACCAGCCTCTAATCGCATGTGAGAAGTTTGATTGACAACCAAACTAGTCAATGCAATTCTGCAATTCTTTCTACATTGTTTGATAAATTCGTAAGATCTCAGTCGTTGCCTAACGAGAAACCACCCCGCTTGGTTTGTATTCCGTCAAGTAACCAAACCTTCTCAACCAAAAGCGTGTATCTGATCAAAAACCACGGTTAATTTCTGGAATCAAACTGTCAATTCCGCGTGCAAGAAACTTTGGCTCCTTCATATTCATAATCAAAATAACTATTCACCTGTAAGGTAATTTCTGATGTGCTTCCAACCCGAGCTAAGCTTAATTATTTGGTTTCTATATAGGACCTGCTTTGCCTTTTTTCCTCGAGGGAGGCTGAAATCACTGATCACATCTTAATGGATTGCCTGTTTGAGAGATAATCATATCTACAATCTACTAGTCTTGGAATGGATCTCTTAGCTCATCAACCTGATCTGATTTAACATGAAGTGGAGTTTGCCAATTCTCTTTAGTGGCCACTGAAGAGTTGTGGAAGCTGCTCAACCAAATTATTCATAACAAATCAAACCAAAAGTTGTTGAACTTCTTGACTGGGTCTACTTCAAATGTGGTGACTTCATTCATGTTGGTAACTGTGATCTTGGTGTTCGATCATCACTTCCTACTCAATGGGAACCAACGCCACAAGGATGTATTAAAATTCCATTTGAGAAAACAACGGGAAGCTCATTGGGAGTATTTGTTGTTCGTAATCATTAGGGTGTGGTAGCTTGGACCCTTGCATTATACTTGAAGCTTGTGCAACTGAAGCCAAACCAATTCTCTTGGCATTGTCAATGATGAATTCGCGCAATATCCACCAGGTGGTGTTTGAAATGGATGCTAAGGAAATTGTAGAACAAGCCACCAAAGACAGTCACCATCTTAATTGGGCAAGTTAATTAAATGATTTATAAATGGCCTTTTCGGACTCTCTCTCACATCTCTCGCTTAGTCAACATAATGGGTCATAATCCTACTCAATGGGTAGGGTTTGCGAGTGGACATCACCAAGTATGTTCTATCGCCCTCTACTGGGTTATGATTTTTTGTTTTTGCAGAACCTCCTGATTGACTTCTTTTTTATATTTGTGAGCCTCATTTGGCTTTTGCGTTGAGGCTCATATATCATGTTCGTGTATTTTAATAATAATAATAATAATAATGGGTTGTGTGTCTTGTTTAAACAAATACATGGCATATTCATATACGCAAAGCTTATTGCACAATTAATTGTGATCACAGTGTACAGTACATGGTAAATAGTTTCCCATATATCACGATGTCATAACTTAATATAGAAAAATTATTTTTATCAATGATTTCACAACTACCGCACCAATCTAAAGATTTTTTTTGTTATAGCTTTCAAAATATGTTAAATGAGGCTATATATATTGACAGAAAAGCACAAGATTTATGCATGGTTAAATCATCCCTAATATCATGCAAGCCTCTCTAAGTCTCTATCTTAACATATGTGATTTTACAAAACTTGGGACCAAAATGAATAACTCATCTGACCTAAACAATAATTGTCAATTAATTCCTTTGCAGGGGCGGACCCACGTATGGGCTAGAAGGGGCTGTAGCCCGAGGTCATTTTTTCCCTGATAATAGTGAATAACTTAGCCTAGCTCAGTTGGCAATTGATATGGAATATAAATTAAAATCACTTGCTTCTTTGTTTATTTCCTTTCTGATATGTTCTCTCTCACATACGTAACCAATCACTTACTCTCACAGCTTTACCTATACCAAGGCTCAACACCTCTAAATAAATTCAAGGCCTTTTGGCCAAGCTCTGATATTAGCATGTGACGTGGGGTATTTTCGTCTGGATACGTGTCCGTTCTCCAACACTCCATGTCAGACTGCTTTAGTTCCTGCTGAATGCTTAAGCAGCTTTTGAGTTCGGAACCTGCACTCAACACCACACGTAAACTAAGCCGGTGCCTCCTCCGGTGAAGGCACTCCGACGCTCAAGTCAGATAGGTCGGAATTTGAGGTATTGTCGTCAGAGACAATAGCTTGAATTATAGCTCGAAATTACTCAAATAGGTCGAATTTGAACTCTATAGGTCGAATTAGCACACCTCGAAATGGTATTGAGAACCGTGATGAGAAAACCCGAATAGATCGAATTACTCTCAAATAGCTCGAAATACACTCTATATAGATCGAACAAGAGCTATTGCAATATAGCTCGAATTATTGCTCTATAGCTCGAATTCGATGTATATAGCTCGAAATTAGATGCTAGAAAATAAAAACGTACCTTAGAATGAGGCATGGGACCCCCTTATATAGTAATAAGAGTCCTTATTCGTCTAAAAGTTCAATCCAAGTAGAACTATAACTCAAAATAGGTCGAATTAGAGCTATTTTGAAATAGCTCGAATTGGGCCTTCAAATAGGTCAAACTGGGCCTCAAATAGGTCGAACTTGGGCCCATATAGCTCTTACTTGACTCCTGGGCCTCAAATAGATCGGATTTGAGCCCATATAGCTCGAATTGGGCTTTTCGGCCTCAAATAGATCGAATTTGAGCACATATAGCTCGGATTGGGATTGATATAGCTCGAATCGGGCCTTTTCGGGCCCAAATAGATCTCGTTTGGGCTCAATTTGGGCCTACTTGGGCCGATTTCCGCGTTTTGCCTTGAATTGTAATTTTGCATTAAAAAATAATGGTGCTGACGTGGCATAATATGTCCCGAAATACGTTCGTGTACTGTATCAGATATTATGACGTGGCGGTACCGCAATATGGTACATCATGGAGTCCCCCAGTTCGTAAGAGTAATGTGTACAAACATTGGTCATACGAACTAAAAAGAAGTCACGTAACTGAAAATCGTGCAACGAGATCTGCGTCGGCGTAAAAAATCAAGAATTTGACCAAAAATATCAAAATTCGAAAAGTAGGTCGAATTTACTATTTTTGGTAACTCGAATTGGTATAGGTCGAATTTATCTTTGAAAAAGACAACTCGAAGTCCAAAAAAAATGTTCCGTAAAATAGCTCGAATTTGACAGAAAATAGCTCGAATTTCATTTTGGTCGAAATTACCCTCCAAAAAGATAGCTCGAAATTGTCGAAAAAAATTTCTGAAAATAGGTCGAATTTACAAATAGGTCGAATTTAGGGGCATTTTGGTAATTCCCGCATCATTTCGCCTATAAATACCCCACTCCCAGCTTCATTTCCTCATTTCGCGCCTAAGCAGTCCTCCAGAGCTCTCGAAAAATAGCTCGAAATAATAGCTCGAAATTACTATTTTTAGTAATTTCACTGAAATAGCTCGAAATCCTCCAAATTTAGTAAGTTTAGCAAAATAGCTCGAAAATACTCTTTATAGCAAGAAATTGACCTCAAATAGATCGAAATTTACCGAAATAGCTCGAAAAACTCTCCTGCTTATTATCCTTTGGTGAGTGATTTATAACTCGAAATTATAGCTCGAATTTTCTGAGGAAATTCGAGCTATAACACTTAGAAAATTTGTTCAGATTTTGAAAAATTCTGAAAATGCTAAAATTTAAGTTTTTGCGCAGATTTGTTCACGACGGCGCGACTTCGACGTAACCGGTCTCCACGTCGTCCATCACCACCACGATCTCACCAACGGGCCTACTATAACGCACGCAATCCATCACGAGATTCGTCATATCGGAATCCTCGTGAATCAAACACAAGGCGTCCATCATCCCCAAATCGTCCTCGGCAACCCGAACCTGCACGAATTCGATTACCGGGCGCTCCAAAACTCTTTGCACCTGCGCAGAGGTCCTACGAGCAAATTCACCCAAACGAAGAAGTTTCAGTAGATCTAGACCCTCGTGCCGGTAAACTTTCCACCTAAACCTCTTTATGACGCGAGTTATTGATCTTGAATCTTCCAGTAGTAGTAGTAGTAGGGACAATAGTAGTGAGTCGTCTAAGTCATTTAAGGCTAGAGAAAATGCGTCAACTGGCGGTAGTAGTGACGACTCAAGTGAGGAGACCTCATCTAGTAATGAGAGAAATAGAAATAATAGGGCGTCTGATATGGAGATAGACGTAGACATCCTAGGAGATGACGAGGCTGAATCGAACCCTCTCCCCATCATGCCTTATTTACCTCCTGCTGACCATGTTCCCATACCTGCCTCTAACTCTCCCGAACAACTTGCTCCGCCCAATTTGATCAATTTTGATCAGTTTCCTTCTTCTTTGCCTCACGACATAGCTTATTACCGTGATACCTATGACATCCCCGATACTTATGAGATTATCGTGCCTGGGCCAGATGATAGGATAAACAACCCACCAGAAGGGTGTCTCACTATATTTAGTAGCTACCTTCACTGTGGTTTACGTTTTCCCATTTTCCCAATTGTCTCAGAAATCATGTCCTCTCTCAATTCTTCTCCTTCACATTTTACCCCCAACGCATACACACAGATGTATGCTTATGCAATGCTCACCCGCATCTTTGACCTTCCTTGCTCTGTTGCCGGTTTTTGGCAACTATTCATAGTGAAATTCCGCAACAGAGGTGTAGACGCCGGGTTCTACTATTTGAGCTCGCGAAAGAAGCAATGCTTCCTATCTGATCTGAAGACAAGCTTCGGGGCTCACTGGAAGAAACAGTGGTTTTTTATCAAGGAATCCAAGCCTCAGGAATTCCGATTCAAGCGGCTCTGGACGGATGCCCGTCCATCGCCGAGACGCCCCGATCCTCCTATCTACACCTTGACAGTGGTAAAAAACTTGAAAGAGCATCAATTTGATGCTTTTGAGTTGACCACCACCCCAGTGTTGCGGGCCGGCGGTTATACTTATCATTCAGGCGTTGAGCCTTCTGTCTTTGGTATAATATTATGCATGTTTTTGTTCTTTTTACTTGTTGATTTTTAATCTTCCCTCGTTGTCTTCTAACCTTTGCATTGTTTACGATTTTCAGAGCGAATCGTTATGGACAAGACGAAGAAGAGGCTGGCCGCTATGAAGCGTGGCGCAAACACTCCTCAGTCCTCAGTGCCCATTCCTGAGAAGACCAGTCATCGTGGTGCGAAGACGGCTGGTACCAGTTCGAGAGGCGGTAATGCACCTACTTCTTCCACCGCTGCTGTCTCGACTCGAGGGTCGGAACGTGGTAGAGGTTCAGCTCCTGCCCCTGTTCCTGCTCCAGCTCCAGTGCCTGAGACTGTTCCTTCTCATCGACCGCTGATACTGCTCCGGGATCACCATCTGGCGGTTCTGAGCCGATCCTTCCGGATCTTTCTCCTTCATCAGCACCTTCGTCTGGAAGAGTGCATCTTCCCTCCGTTGCTGAAGCGGCTCGTCGCTTCAATGAAGCCAACCCTGAGGCAGCAACGAGGAAGAGGTCTGCTGCTACTGCTGAGGAGATCCGACGAGGTAAGCGCGTCGCGCAGGACCGAGCCTATGATGGTGATGATCTCGACATTGACGTGGAGGAGATCGTGCGAGCTTCAGTCGAGTCAGGGCAGTTCACACTGAAAGACACAACTGCCCTTCGACTTGTCAAAGGATTCATGCCTGACTTCGATCGTCAGCTCTATTACCAGGCGATGGGCCATGAAAAACTAGTCAGTCGCACTGCCTTGTCTCTGTGTGAGGTATGTGGATTTATGAGCTTTCCTTTATCTTTGTTTTATATATATACTTGAATATCATTAACGTTTTTCCTCTTTTGTAGTTCTTCGTCAATTTCCAGACCATGGCTGAGAACTTCAACATGGTGATGACAACTCAGGATCAGCAGAGGGCTCTGATGGATAGGCACCATTCTTCAGCCTTGCAGGCTCAACGGCTGGAGAAACAAGCCAAGGAGGGGAAGGCTGAAGTGGAGAAGCATCTCGTCGCTGCTGTTGATGAGCTGAAAGCAGTGCAGGCTGAGCTGGAAGCCTTGAAAGCAGCGAAAGCTACCGTTGACAAGGAGCTGGCCGAGGAAAAACGACTATCTAGCCAGCTCACCACTGACTGCCAGCATGCCACTGCCCTTGTTGACGATCACGTTGACACTATCCGGACGATGAAGGATGCTGCTGATGCTGCTGAGGCAGAACGTTTGAGGCTTGAGACTGAGCTGGCTGATGCACAAGCTCGTCTCGCGACTGCTGATGAGGATGGCTATAATAGACCCATGACTGAGGTATTGCTATTATACTTTGACTTTTATTTCTTTTTCCTTGAAATTTGTGTGTTACATACTTACTTTTCTTCTACTTGTTTCGTAGGACCTCCCCGATGAAGACAAGGTGATGGTGGCCATCGAGTTCTTCCGCTCAGCCACCTGGGAGCAGATTTCTATGGAGCGGGGCGGTTTTGATACGACCAAGGGCTACAACATGGCTCTTGATGACATCGTTGCCCGCGGTGCTCTTGCTCCTGGGTTCAAGAGGGAGGACTTCAATGTCCTCAATTCCTGAATGAGGATGACACGGAAGTCGGCGAATCCTCTAATGCCGCTGCTGCGGATCCTACTCTGGCCGATCCTCCTTCTGGTGAACCTGCTGCGACTGTGGTCGACGAAGAGCCAAAACATGATCCCTTCAGCTCCTTTTATCCTCTTCGGCAGGTATGGCTCTCTGACTTTGCCGACGAGCTGCCATCCACGTCCACTGCCGCTACTGCTTCTGGTGCTGCTCCAGATGAAATCCCGGAGGAGGGTGAGATGGGTTTTGACCCTCAGATCTTGTATCAGCCTGCTGATGGCGATCAGCCTATGCCTGATGCTCCTGTTGCCGCTTCTGCTCCTCGTCAGATTTCCCCTATTGATGACACTGGGCCCCTGAACGAGTCTTTTGCTGATATCCAAGAGCAGAGCGAGGGTGCGGTGAAGGCTCTTGGGTTGAATCTGCTGCCGTGATCTTCTAGAGTGGCCTGCGTGCCCTTATTTTTGGCTTCTGTGCCTTGTCGTTAATATTCTTGAACATCTTTTCTTTCCGTATATAACATTAGTTTTAGTACATTCTTTCCGTACAGTATGTGTTGCTAACATTTGCGCGATTTTAGCACTTTATTGCTTGATTAGTACAATGTTGACTTGAAAAGTCTTTTGAATGTCTTTATTCTGTCTCGTTTCATCTTCACTCATATGTGTCTACTTTTTTAAGTTTAAATTTGGTACTTGTTAATACACTTAAGTTTTATAAACAAGTATTTGTGAGAGTTCGAGAACTTGTGCTCGACTCTACGAGGCTTGTGCTCGTTGTGCGAAGCTAATGTTCGCGCTTGCGAAGCTATGTTCGCGGGAATACGAGAACTTGTGCTCGATTCCACGAGGCTTGTGCTCGTTGTGCAAAGCTATGTTTGCGCTTGCGAAGCTATGTTTGCGGGAATACGAGAACTTGTGCTCGATTCCACGAGGCTTGTGCTTGTTGTGCAAAGCTATGTTTGCGCTTGCGAAGCTATGTTCGCGGGAATACGAGAACTTGTGCTCGATTCCACGAGGCTTGTGCTCGTTGTGCAAAGCTATGTTTGCGCTTGCGAAGCTATGTTCGCGGGAGTGCAAGGACTTGTGCTTGACTCCACGAGGCTAGTGCTCGTTATACGAAGCTAATGTTCGTTTTGATTAAGTTTTCAAACTTAAAGTTTGTAGACAGTATGAGTTCATCTTCATGTTTCTTGATAGATTGTAATCTTGCGGATAAATAGTAGGCAACAGCTGAACTTGAATAAAATAAGAGATTTTATTAGTTTTGGGACTGAGCTCGAGTAACTTCCGAGTTGCCTACGTATCCCGCCGTATATAGGTTGGCTAGGAATCAAGTCCCCGTAGTTCGCTGCTAACTATTACAATGAGAATCCACGTAGAGGGACTCGTAATTCATAAAAGAATAAGCGAATGAAGTATTGAAACTACGGTCCTATGGTGCCACAAGGCCATTAGAAAACTAGTGTTCTAACTATAAAACCTTCGTAAGTTCTTGACGTTCCAGGGGCGCGACAAAGTCCTTCCACCCAATTCTTGTAAGTAATAATATCCTTTTGAGCTTGCTTTCTCCACTCTGTAAGGTCCTTCCCAGTTCGGCTTCAATTTTCCAACATGCTTGGTAGCTTCAACTTTCCTAAGTACCAAGTCCCCCACTTGAAAGTTCCTGAAACGAACTTTGTTGTCATATGCTTTCGCCATCATAGATTTGTATGCTTGAGTACGTTGGTAAGCTGCTTCCCTAGTTGCTCCGATCAACTCCAAATCCATTTGTCTTGCTCTTAATGCTTGCTCCTCATCATATGTAACAATACGATAAGTTGGCATCCCAATCTCAGCGAGTATCACTGCTTCAGATCCATATGTCAATAAGTATGGAGTTTCTCCTGTAGAGGTACGAGGAGTTGTGCGATATGCCCATAATATCCCTGGTAACTCATCCGCCCAATTTCCTCCTTCTCCCTCCAGCCTCTTCTCCAAACTCTTCACTAATGTGTTGTTAGTGGCCTCCACTTGCCCATTTGCTTCGGGATGCGTAACAGATGTAAAACGTTGCTCAATTTTCATGTCTTTACACCAGTCTTGGATCTTAAAACCTTGGAATTGCCTTCCATTGTCGGAAATTAAGACCCTTGGTATTCCAAATCGACAAACGATGTTCTTCCAAATGAATTGTTTCACATTAGCCTCCGTAATGTTTACAAGTGCTTCAGCTGCAACCCACTTCGTATAGTACTCGACTGCCACCAATAACCATTTTCTACCTCCCGTAGCCTTAGGCATTGGTCCAACTATATCTATCCCCCATTGATCAAATGGACATCCATAACTCACTGTTGTCATAGGTTGTGCAGGTGTATGAATGATCTTCGCATGCAGTTGACAACTTCTACACTTCCTTGAGTAATCCATTGCATCTCTCATAATAGTTGGCCAGAAATATCCTTGTCGGAGTATTTTCTGGGCCAACAACCGTCCTCCTGAATGATTTCCGCAACTCCCTTCATGAATTTCTCGTAAGACTTGTTTTGCCTGCGTGGGAGATAGGCATCTCAAGAGTGGTCCCTCGAAAGACCGTTTATAAAGTTCGCCATTGAACATAGTAAATCTTGCAGATTTGTACTTGAGCCTTCTGATCGCTTGAGGATCATTAGGTAAGTTCCCGTTCTGAAGATAATCAACAATCTCATCCTTCCAACATGCCTCTATTTCTACTGGCAGAACGTAGTCCAATGCTTGCGTTGGTTTTAACTCAACTTCCTTGCCGATAGAGGGCTGTTCTGAAGCCAATAGAGTTACTCGCCTTTCAACAAACACTTCGGCGGTACTTGCAAATCGTGACAAAGAGTCAGCGCGTTCATTCTCTGATCGAGGGATCTGCGAGATAGAGAAAGTATCGAAGTTTGATGTCACCTCCTTCAGTTTTTCGAGATACTTTACTATTGCAGCCTCTTTCGCCTCATATCTTCCTTCAAATTGATTAGCAATCAATTGTGAATCCGAGAATGCTACAAGGTTCGTTATACCCAACGATTTTGCCATTTGGATGCCAGCAAGCATAGCCTCATACTCCGCTTGATTGTTGGTCACTTGAAAATTTAGCCTTATTGCATAGTCGAATTCTCTACCATCTGCCGATTTTATGTAAATTCCTGCACCTCCAGCGTCATTTGTGGATGACCCATCCACATGCAGAGTCCAAGTTCCCTTTGCAACTATAGGTTTGTCACTTTTGACCTCTTCCGTCACCATTGCTACATCAAGCGCTTGCTCTGCCTCTGAGATAGTTTCAGCCACGAAGTCCGCTAGTCTTTGTGCTTTAATCGTTGTTTTTGGCATATACTCCAAGCCATATTCTCCTAACTCGATCGCCCACTTCACTAATCTCCCAGATGTCTCCGGTTTTGCCATAACTTGCTTCAGCGGTTGACTAGTTAAGACAGTAACCGGATGTGACTGAAAGTATGGTCTTAACTTTCGTGCAGTTATCACAAGTGTGTACGCTAACTTTTCGATATCGAGGTAATTCACCTCTGCCCCATTCAGCACTTTGCTAACATAGTAGATAGGCAAATGTTTCTTGTCTTCCTCGCGCACCAATACTGTGCTAAGTGAATTCTTTGTTATGGCCAAGTAAAGATATAGCATCTCATTGTCCTTGGGCTTAGATAGTAATGGTGGTGTCGTAAGATACACCTTCAATTGGCGAAAAGCCTCTACACAATCATCAGTCCAGACGAACTTAGGTGTCTTGCGTAACTTCTTGAAAAAAGGTAAACTCTTTTCTGCAGAATGCGATATGAATCGACTAAGTGCCGTTATCCTCCCCACCAGTCGTTGCACCTCTCGAACGGATTTGGGGGATGGTAAATCCATTATAGCTTTAATTTTGTCAGGGTTAGCTTCGATTCCTCTCTCATTGACCATGAACACCAGAAATTTTCCGGCCTTAACACCAAAAGTGCACTTCTTAGGATTTAGCTTCATCCCATATTGTTTCATGATACCAAAAGCCTCTTCCAAATGTTTCACGTGATCTTCTGCCTTTAGGCTTTTGATAAGCATGTCATCAATGTAAACTTCCATTGTCTTGCCGATTTGATGATAAAACATCTTGGCAACTAACCTCTGAAAGGTTGCTCCTGCATTCTTCAGACCAAACGGCATCACCTTGTAACAGTATATCCCTCTGTCAGTGATAAAGGCCGTTTTATGTTGATCCTTTACTGCCATTAGTATTTGATGGAAACCGCTCTGTGCATCACAAAGACTTAGCAGTGCACACCCTGCTGTAGAGTCAACTACGAGATCGATCCTGGGCAAAAGGAAAGGATCTCGTGGGCAATGTTTGTTCAGGTCGGTGTAGTCCACGCACATCCTCCATACAGTCGGCTTCTTTGGGACAAGTACAACGTTGCTTAGCCATTCAGAGTATCGAACTTCAAATATATGGCCTGCAGCAAGCTTTGTTTGTACTTCCAACTCCGCAGCCTTGTTCTTTTCATCACTAAAGTGTCTCTTTTTCTGTCGGATGGGTTTAGCATTTGGGTTAACATTCAGGTGATGTACCGCAACTCGAGGATCTATCCCCTTCAAGTCCAAGTCCGTTCATGCGAATACATCAAAGTTTCTTCGCAAGCATTCCAACAGTGCCTTTTCAACCTCCAAAGTTAATTCGCTACCAATTTTAATGATCTTGTTAGGCTCTTCATTCGACAAAATCACCTCCTTAAACTCTCCCGAAGGTTTCAGACGCTCCATCTCCATCTTCTTTTTATAGCGCAAAGTCGTTTTATCTTCTTTTTCTTCCTCCACCTTCTTCAAGGAGTCCTCAGTACTGGGAGGGGTAGGATCCTCCTGCATCATCTCTTGGTCCACTTGCGTAGCAAGCACCAACTCCTTATCAACTTGTTTTCCTATTTCAGGCGTCTCCACTGGATGTATGTCAATCATCGCGACATTTGGATCTATTTTAGCCTTGATAGGTTTAGTCGATGTAACATAACAACTCCAAGAATCACGATAGTTTGTGGTGAGTTCAGCAATTCCACCAGGCGTTGGGAATTTGACCTTCTGATGCACCGTAGAGATGATCATAGCAAATGCCGTTATCCCTGGCCTTCCAATCAGTACGTTGTATGCAAATGGTATGTCAACGATAAGATATTCCACGTTCAGTGTTCTCCTCTTCGGATTCACGCCAAAGGATGTTGGCAACAAGATCCTTCCAATGGGTTTTACTTCACTTCCACCAAATCCCACTAGTGGTGAGTTAACATCCGTGATCTCGTATTGACCAAGTTTCATTTGTTGTAAAGCATCCATGAAGATGATGTTGGACGAACATCCATTATCAATCATTATCCTCTTTACCCCGTGATTTGCAATTACTGCGGAAACCACCATAGGGCAATTCAAGTATTGTGCTTCCTTAGCTTGTGGAGACAAGCTGTCGAAATCGCTATCATCGAATGTGATTCTTGTATCTAACTTGTCCACCGCAAAGACAAGATCTATCTCAGGACGCTTCAGTCGTTCATTGTATATGTCTCGTGAGATGCGTTTTCTACTTTTGGCTGAGTCTGCGCCAGTAGGTCCGCCAGCAATCACATTAATTCCATTCTCGATATCATCATTCCCATTTTCCCGTTTACGCTTTGGTTCATCCTTCTTCTCGTGTGGGGATCTATCACGCTTGCGTCCAGATGACGCCTTCTCTTCACGTGACTCTCTATTCTCAAGGATGTACTCGATGAGTTTCCCCCCTTGAATGAGTCGTTCGATCTCGTTCTTTAGAGCCTTGCATTCGTTAGTAAAATGCCCATTTTGCCTGTGGAACTTGCAATATTTCTTCGATACCTTAGTCTCCTCCGTCTCTCGGAACGGTTTAGGGGTTCTCAGCAACCCACTATCTTTCTCTATGGCGTAGATTTCGCCAATTTGTTTCCTCAGCGGAGTATAGTTGTCAAACTTCTTAAAAGGTTGTCGGTTGCGATCACGATCTTTGCCTCTTAACTCTTTCCTCCAATCTCTATCTTTATTCTCCTTGCCCCCATGAATTCTTGGCGAGTCCATCAACCCTTGATTCATGGTTGCCTCCACTACTTCAATGACCTTACTAGCGAGGTCCATCACTTGCTCAATGGAATCAGGTGTGTTCCATGTTATCACTTCTATAAGCTTTTTACTCCGGCAACGATGCTCCAATACAGATATGACCAGGTCGACATTGGGAGCATTCACTCTACCAATCTCCAGATTCAAACGCTCGATATACCTCCCCAAAGGTTCATCAGGTCCTCTATATTTATTAAACAGCGTGCTTGGAGACTTCTTCTTTATGCGATAAGTAGCAAACTTCTTTACGAACATGGTCCTAAACTGTTCAGATGATTCAATTGATCCCGAACGTAAGTTTTTGAACCATTCCTTTGCTGGACCTCTCAAACTGAGCGAAATAAGTTTCGCCCACATATTCTCTGCATACCCCAGGACCTGCAAATCTCCATCTAACTCATCATAATGTGCAACTGGGTCGGTATTTCCATCATACTTCTTCAGAACAGGAAGATTAGTTCCTTCCTTCAACGTCAAATTACTGATTGCCTCACAAAAGGGGTTTGGCCTCTCCCTTAGTGGAATATGTTCTGCTACAACAGGTTCCAATCTTGGTGCGACTCTCTCAGGCAAGTCCCTATCTCTTCCGGCAGTTCGACTCGCTGCAGGTCGATGATCGGGAAGTCTCTGCCTAGAATTCACCTCTCCATCCCTTACTTCTCTATCTCGACCAGTTGCTCGACTGGGAGCTCTGTTAGCATTGGTCCTCACTGAACGAGGATTCCTCCTTTCAAGCGAGGGAGATGGATCCCTTGGCCTTGTCATCCTAGTTTGCGTATACTGCCTTGAGTCATCACGACGCTGGGTCGGATGAGTCCTTCCTTGCTGCGGTGCTGCAGGCTTTGTTGCTGGTTGTTGTGCTAATGGAGCTTGAACATTCTGTAGAACAAAAGTGTTAGCCAATTGCTGCACAATCATTGGGACCATAGTCCTTTGGAATGCCGCCATGATATGATCCAACTGAGCGGAATTCAATAGCTGTTGTTCTGTGGGAGGAACATCAGGTTGATTCGCTGTGTGAGTTGGAGGATCAAGGGGAGTGCTGTGCGCTGCCACTGATGTTCGCTCAGAAGCATCAGGTGCCCGAGTATCATCCTCCCTCTGTGATCTAGTCCTTCCTGCCATTCCATTCTTATCCGTCGCTCTCCGTTGAGCCATTGAGTGTCAGTGTTTGTTACTAAGTGCGTATAGAGGTTCCCACAGACGGCGCCACTGATGTGGGGTATTTTCGTCTGGATACGTGTCCGCTCTCCAACACTCCACGTCAGACTGCTTTAGTTCCTGCTGGATGCTTAAGCAGCTTTTGAGTTCGGAACCTGCACTCAACACCACACGTAAACTAAGCCAGTGCCTCCTCCGGCGAAGGCACTCCGACGCTCAAGTCAGATAGCTCGGAATTTGAGGTATTGTCGTCAGAGACAATAGCTCGAATTTATAGCTCGAAATTACTCAAATAGGTCGAATTTGAGCTCTATAGGTCGAATTAGCACACCTCGAAATGGTATTGAGAACTGTGATGAGAAAACCCGAATAGATCGAATTACTCTCAAATAGCTCGAAATACACTCTATATAGATCGAACAAGAGCTATTGCAAAATAGCTCGAATTATTGCTCTATAGCTCGAATTCGATGTATATAGCTCGAAATTAGATGCTAGAAAATAAACGTACCTTAGAATGAGGCATGGGACCCCCTTATATAGTAATAAGAGTCCTTATTCGTCTAAAAGTGCAATCCAAGTAGAACTATAACTCAAAATAGGTCGAATTAGAGCTATTTTGAAATAGCTCGAATTGGGCCTTCAAATAGGTCGAATTGGGCCTCAAATAGGTCGAATTTGGGCCCATATAGCTCTTACTTGACTCCTGGGCCTCAAATAGATCGGATTTGAGCCCATATAGCTCGAATTGGGCTTTTGGGCCTCAAATAGATCGAATTTGAGCCCATATAGCTCGGATTGGGATTGATATAGCTCGAATCGGGCCTTTTCGGGCCCAAATAGATCTCGCTTGGGCTCAATTTGGGCCTACTTGGGCCGATTTCTGCGTTTTGCCTTGAATTGTAATTTTGCATTAAAAAATAATGGTGCTGACGTGGCATAATATGTCCCGAAATACGTTTGTGTACTGTATCGGATATTATGACGTGGCGGTACCGAAATATGGTACATCAGCATGATAAGTTTATATTTGTGGTATAAAGTAATATCAGGAAAATAACATTGGTCTAGTTGATGAATGACCTTGTGGTGAAGATCCTAACTAATAACTCTCAATTTATTTGGTAAAAAACATCCGGTTATACATGATATGGTGTAATTATTGTTATATTATTACCATATTCAACGTTTTAAATAATTAGTTTATGTTTAAGTTCTTCAGTTTCAATTAGCTCGGGGTAAATTTAAATCCTAGGTCCGCCCATGTCCCTTTGGAATTACGCGTTTGCTTGAACTCATAAAGTCCTATAAATAACATATTGGGGGTGTTTCGTATTTGGTTGTAAGAATATGTAGTTGGGTTATCTTACGTGGCAGTTGATGTGGCATCTAATTCCCCAACTACAAATAGCCACCCTCTCCCTCCAATTAGAACAATGGGCCAACTAATTTTCCTCAATTTACTACCATATCCTCCTGCAAATGTAATTTGGTGTCATAGGTGGTTAAATTATTCTTGAATGTTTGCAACAAATTTTTGACATAATATACCAATAAAATAAAATACTTCTGAAATTATAATTACATTTTATCACATATAATGTGTAACATGTGTCAGAAATAATTTATTCCTACATAAAAAAAGTAGTAGGTTTCACTTAAATACCAAATGATTTACTTTGTGACTTTTCAAGGTGAGAATAATAATTAGCTTCACATTCAAGGTAAAAGCTATGGAACTAAACGCTTCTAGGATAATAATAAGTTAATAACTTATGCAACTCAACTATTCATTAATTGGTGTGTTGAAAATCGTAATAAGTAGGATGTTTTTGCTAATGACCATCATATGGGTTACCATCGGCCAATATCTAATATTTCTCGTCCGCATAAGTATGGCTTAACTAAGACTTGTTGATCGTGTACCATGTCATTCATTTTTTTTTTTTTTTGCTTTTATAATTTAAACCTTTATTTTAGCTTTTTTATGCTTTTATATGTAAAAGTAAAAATTAATTGATTAAAGTACAAAGTATAAAAGATTTTTTACAGGAAATAAATCAAGGGTAAAAAGAGAATATCAAGTATTTTTGATACCTAGTTATATAAAACAAAGCTAAGATACTAAATTCAATATAACAAGTTAGGTCTATCATTTCTAGCATAACATATCTAAGTCCAGGTGTAATTGCCCAATAACATATTGGAGAATTCATAATTTGGAAAGCAATCGCGTATGTATTGTCGATTTAAGCAGTATATCCTTTTGACGAATTCCACGAAGGAAGAACCCCACATCCCGTACGAAATGACTCGGCCACCATCAAACTGAAACCAGGACCCTGACATTTCACGTTAGCCAATAAGTCTCTGACACGTTACCGTTCCTATAATATGACTATAACCAATCTATTTATTAATTTCTTACTCTAAAATCTTCTAGTACATACATAAATATATTGAAGCAACAATTCTAGCCTAACACAATACTCTAATAGAGTTTATAATACGTGACCCTGCCAGCCAAGCAATTAACATAGAGAGGGATTTCCAATAATAATAAATATATAGCCAGCTACAACATTAGAACATTTCTTCATTTCTTATAAATAGTATAGTATAATAATGAAATCAAAAGCAAATTAATCTTCAGACCTTGAGGACCTTAGTTGGTCTGACAAGAGGATTATCCTTGGCGATGGAGTCTCGACCGGCAGCCTTGTAGTCGTAGGTGCAGTGGTGTCTATGCTCCCAACAGAACACGTCGCCGCATCTGCACCGGATTCCCATCAGCCCGACCCGGAACATCGCCTCACTTCTTCTCTCGCTCTCTTCAGATCGGGGGATGTAGCGGAGCTGGTTCGTGAGTCGCACGAAGTTTTTGGTGTAGGTAGGTTTTTGGGGACTTTCAGCTCACTCTCCTCCTTCTCTCTCTTAGCAGCCATACTTTTTTTTTTGTAAAGAGAGAGAGAAGAAGAAGGAAGGAGTCCAAATATGAGATTTAGAAATAGAAGAAGGGGGTAGGGTGAATGAATAATTGGAGGAGGGGGTGGGGTGAGCTGAGGTGAGGTGGGAAAAATTATTAGGTACAACCGTTTTATGGTACAGTCAAATCTTGAAATTAATTATTATTCTTAAAATTATAGGAAGTAATTTTTTCACACCTCATTCCAATTATACATTTATATAAATAACCGACTTGTTGCACCATCTCATTGTACAGCCCGCTGCACCTAATTATCTCTCTAAGCGTTCATGTAGTATTTGTGCATCAGCCATTTCGCCCCTGTGTAATGACTGTTTTACCCTTCTCTCTTTTCTTTGCTTTTTGGGCGATCGCTGACAATATGAACCTAAGGAAAGCTAAAGCGACTACGTAGTCCGACTGAAATGTAGGGGCATTTTTCGTATTTTATAAAATAATTTATTTTTTTCTTTAATCCTACTGTTTAAAATTGAGGAATATTTAAGGTAACACTATCTTCTGTCGTTTCACCACATAAACTAATTTTTTTTAAATTATATTTGACATGTTTTATACACCAATTTACTTGCGCACGTGTATTCTTGAAAAACGATTCATGTTCAGTTATTTAGGAATCAAATTTAATTGATAACGTAATATATGCAATAATGTAGATATATTCAGATTACACAACGTTTTATAGTGAAGTACTTAGAGAATAGCACGCTAATAGGTTAATTTGAATTGAAGCAGTATGAGAGTGATATGATTATTACTTTCTAAGTTAAAGCTTTTTTTTTTTTAATTTGATGGTATGATTTAGTTATATTATTTAAAATTGATTATAGTAAGTACATGAATAACGAGTTTTATTATATAAAGCAAATTCTTTCACTGAATTTATGCCTTTCTACCCCAGGTCTCTAGACTAAAGTTGGTTTCGCTTTACAAAATATTACAAGGAATTGTAATAATTTGGAAGTTCTTAAAATACTTCAGTGAACATTGGAAATGTTTTAAAGAATCGTCTTTCATTTACTCGAGGATAAAAATAAGTTTCAATATTTTAAGATGAAAATGTATTTAGAAAAAGAACTGCTCCACCCAACCTAAAATAATATTTTTTTCTCAAAGTTGAACGTATTGGAAGTTCGCTAATAATTACAATCCCTGGTAATGTTCAATGCATATCAGATTACTTACACTTATCTAATCAAAGTGCTTAACAGATGTCATACTAAAAATTGTTAAATACTAGGGACAATTACAGCTACACCCCCTGAGGTTTGGTGTAATTACACATACCTCCCCTGTGGTTTGAAAAATTACACATACCTCCCCTGAGGTTTGAAACCTTACACATACCTCCCCTCTACAACTTAAGGGTTGTTTGGGTGTAAGTTATGATAAAATTATGCTTATTATGCTTACACCCCTAAAGTTTGGTATATTTGTAAAAGTAATCCTTGATGTTAGAAAAATTAAAATTAAATACTCCAAATAATTTTAGAAACTACTATATGACTAACCAAAAATATAAAAAGTATTTAAATCATTTTTAAAATTTAATCTAATCTTAATATTTTTATTATTTTGTAAAAATATTTAATTTCTTATTTTTGTTTGTTTTTTTATTTCTTCATTTTTGTTTTACTTTTAATAATCTCATAAATTTCATTATAGTTCCATAATAAATACTATTACGCGTGCCCACGGAAATTTCAGTTTATCACAACAAAAAAGAAGCATTTGGTAAAATAATAAATATCTATGCAATCTCCGAAAAAAAAAGACAACAAATAGAAAATTCAATTGTAAAAACTCTCATTTTTATGAAAATTAACAAATATACTAGAAATAATCAAGATTTTTATAACCCATTTTAAAAAATGAAGAATGATGACGAAATTACCAGCAACAGTGACAATAGAATTATCATCCTTGGATCAGACATGGTGACTGGTTTTAGGTAGCAAGTTTTGTTGATCTTTTTGTCAAAATAAACAACCTAAATGCACTATATTTAGTGAAACCAATTTTTGGTGTTTTATCTTCTTCTATTACTAAAATAATTGTTAGTTTAAAATTGTAACGAGAACAAAGGCACAAAGATGAGTAGTTAGTTAAGTTTTGACTGAGATTTACGGAATTCTTTTAAAGAAAAAAACTAAAAGTTACGTGTTTTGATTCAAAAATATATTTTGGATTAGATTAACTTATTTTTAAATTTAAATTTAAATACTTTTTATATTTGTAGGTAATAATATAATAGTTTATAAAACCTTTTGGAGTATTTAATTTTAATTTTTCTAACATCAAGGATTACTTTTATAAATATACCAAACTTTAGGGGTGTAAGTATAATAAGCATAAGGGACAATTACACAAACTACCCCTGAACTATGGGCATATTACACAGACCTCCCCTCATCTTTGAGAAATTACACAAACCACCCCTCTTTCTTGTTTGGGATAACACTAACCCCCTTACGGCATTAAAACTAACAGAAAATTATTGGGCTAGCCAAACTTTCAGTTGATGTTCCAGAATTACCCTTGTACATTCTATTTTTTAATTTCAAAATTTATATTCAAAATAAAACGAAAATAAAAAGGAGAAAATACAAAAAAAAAAAAAAAACATTTAATCAAACTTCACAAGCTATAATTTTTAATTTTAGTATTTAAAATTAATGTAACCTTATTTAAATTTCTGAATTTTTTAAAAACAGTTTTTTACTTTAATATTTTTATTAACTCCAAAAAGGAAAAAAGGAAAGAAAGAAAAAAAAGAAAGAAGACGAAATTGGGGAAGATGACTTCATCTTTCCCGATTTCTCATCCCGCCGGAATTCGTTGGTTGCGCAACAGCGGGACCTGGAGAAAGTCGCGCGTCGCGGCGACCCACCATCTCCAATTTGACTTCCACCACCAAATCGGAGATGGTGGTAATGGGCAATTCCATTGAGCTCCGTCGCAACGTGCCACGGTGGCGTGGTTGAGACCGCGCGAGAAGGTAACATACCAACAGTTGCACTGCTAGGAGGCGGTGGCTATGGCGGTGGGAAAAGCTGCGCTTCATTTTTCCTTTTTTTTTTAATTGTCAATTTATTATTATTTTTTTAATGGCAAGGGGTATAGATGGAATTTTACTGATTCCGTTTGGGTTTTTTGACGGAAGTTAAATCCACGGGTGTTTGTATAATTTCCCAAAGATGAAGGGTGGTTTGTGTAATTTGCCCATAGTTCAGGGGTAGTTTGTGTAATTCTCCCTAAGCATAATTTTATCATAACTTACACCCAAACAACCCTTAAATTGAAGAGGGGAGGTATGTGTAAGGTTTCAAACCTCAGGGGAGGTATGTGTAATTTCTCAAACCACAGGAGAGGTATGTGTAATTACACCAAACCTCAGGGGGTGTAGCTGTAATTATCCCTAAATACTAACTGTAATAAGATTTAATATTGCAACTGCCTTTTTAAGCGTGAGGTCATTGCCAGCTCCATATTGTTGGGTCGACAGGCATGCTAAAATTAGAAGACTTATTCTATAATGTCTTTGTTTTTTTCCTTTTGGTGAATAGAAATTCATTAGAAAGTTGATAAAAAAAAAAAGAAAAGAAATTTCATTAGAAACCACATGAAGATACTACAGGTAATTTTTTTCTCCTCTATGGTAGGATTATGCAATCATAATCGAACCAATCGACTCATTTCGAAATCAATTGAACGATCCGATTTAAAAATCGAATTGAATTCTCATTCCGATTTTTTGACTTCATCAAAAAAAAGTGAAACCCATTTCTATTTGATATTCGACTATAGGGGTCGATCCCTGAATCGCATCGAACACTGAATCCATTTCTTTTTAATATATAAGTATAGCACATTAAATAATTATTAATTTGTTATATTCATTTTTGAGGTGGGGAGAATGATAACAACGTTCACTTTTTGCCTTTTACTCGAGCGTTACATGTTGAAGTAGAAAAAAGAACAAGTTAAACTTTTAACTTAACTTAGTTATCAAATGAGGAGAGAAAAATTAATCCATCTCCTTTTCCAAATCTGCAAAGGGTTACGGTCGTTGAATCCTACTATTTGTGTAGTGATAAATTAAAGACTATATAGATTTTATGCAGATTTTCATTAATTTTAAATGCAAATCTGAGTCGTGACATTGCATTTTCTCTTTCAAAACTAATCCAATATATCTCATAATCAAAGTCGAAGCAGATCAAATCGAAATTGGATCGATTTAAATGAAACAGATCATTTCAACCGATTCAATTTTTTGTTATCGTTTTTCCATAACAAGAATGATCTGGCTGATTTGATCGCTTCAATGGTATTGATCGTTATATATGTGATTAATAAAAATGGTGGTACTTTTATATAGATTATTGTTTTTCGGGAATCAATAAAATTAAGTATTAGCAAGTTAGAACAACGATATTTGGATATATCAAGTCCTTAATCACTAAATTCATATTTTTGATTTGTAGACAATGTGAAGTTCTTGAACTGGATAAAGAATCATAGCCGAAAAAAAAAACAAAGAGAAAAATTAACTTAGATGAAAATTCAAGATTTTGGGTAGTAGAAAATTATTTTTTAATCATCAATTATTCTCAATAAATAGAAGTAGTTTATGCATAGGCAAGAAACGAAACAAATGATTTTTGCGTAGCTACTACAACATGTGATACATGCAATGAAGCGTGACTTTAAGATATAAATCAAACTTGACAATTAAAATTAACTTGACTTAAAACCATAGGAAAGAAATTTGGCTTTATAAAAATATTAAACAACATGTGGCATAAACCATAGGTACACATTATACTGAATTATCTAACTTAAGAATTGAATTTTTAAATTTCTTCGAGTCCTTGTCTTTCTACACGTTTTATGTGAGTAATATAAATTGAATTGTACGTATCAAGATTATATTTATGTATGTTTAAATTGGGTACTAGTTGGGTATAATAGAAAATGATGAAAGATTGAATAGTTATATTAAAAAATATTGAAGTATTAATATGTGTTGTTATTTAACACAAATTACGATGCAGAACCAAGTAAATCTGAAATTCATGAAATTGTGAAAAGATCTCCTAAATGCCTAAATAATATGTACATACATTTACTCCATGCTTGAACCAATTAATTTTACAACTAGAGAAGTTACAAATAAAAATAAAGCAAATACAATTAATAAAATACTTTTATTTGTAAATTGTAGTCTTTCTCGAAAATAAACGAAAAAAGTTAACCAAAAGTATCACCATACTCAGAAGGAAGCTCAATTTGCAAAAATTAGAGGATTCAGAAAGTTGAAATTCATTAGAAAGAAGAGAAAATTGTGGCAACCCCCGATCTATGGGTGTTTTTGCATTGTGTTCCCTAATCTATGAAATTGAGCAATATGCCCCTCAACCTATTGATTTTTGTGCGCTTTGCCCCCTAATGCCAAATCTAACGGACAAAATGTCAGACACTTGTCCAAAATGAATGGTTGATGAACGACTCAGGGGGCAAATCGCACAAAAATCAATAGGTTGGGGGGCATATCACACATGTTCATAGGTTAGGGGGTAAACTGCAAAAGACACAATAGGTTGGGGGTTTGCCGCAATTAT
The DNA here is from genome assembly GCA_946800315.1 of Misopates orontium. Lineage (NCBI taxonomy): Eukaryota > Viridiplantae > Streptophyta > Magnoliopsida > Lamiales > Plantaginaceae > Misopates > Misopates orontium. The sequence continues at coordinate 10,576,373 of OX326949.1, forward strand.
CCCTAGAAAAATTAGAAATAGTTAAAACTTAGAGCACAGTTAAAACTGTCTACTAGTTGGACATACTTTGCTCTGTAGGAGACTATGCTGGAAAAATTCTTTCGTCTCTTTGGGTTTCCCCACTATGACATGCATGAAGTTCTATGGGAACTTAACGGTGCTGCTTTATTATCGGAGGAGACGGTTGGCACGGTGGAGCGGCCCCTGGTTTTGGCAGACAGTGATAGCGAGGACGATGGCGATGTGGTTGTGTTGGCCGGGGGAATGAATGATAAAGGTGGAGGTGGCGGACAAGCTGTTGGTGGGAATGGAGCTGCTGTTGGTGGTGGGATTGGAGTTGCTATAGGTGGTGGAAATAGAGCTGCTGGTGCTGGGATGGGTGATGCTAATGGTGGTGGTCACGGAGGAGATGTCGGGGAGGGGTCAGACAATGGGTACGATTCCGCAGATGATGGCACCGTGACTCAACTGTAGTATAGGTAGTTTTGAATTTGGAAGTATTTTGGCTGGTAGGTGGTTGAACTAATTATCTCTATGGTGTTATACTGATCTAGTTATGTATGTTATTTGGGAGATCAAGAACTCCCCTTATTTTGGTGTCACCAAAGTTTTTCTGCCTTAGTAGCTTAGTAAATGGCAGGTTCTTTGGTGACCTTATTTGCAACATTTTGGCACAGTGTTGGTGAAACATTTTGGCACGTAGGGCATGAATCTCCTACTGTTTCACTTGTGAATCTATGATATGAAATTAGTAGTACATATTCAACTGTTTTGGTCATGATGGGGAGGCATCCAAAGTTTTCATGATTTATTAGTGTGTAGACATAAAGCCTGAAAAGTCTCTTGGAGTTTTGTGTTGGCAAGGGAATATATTCCCTCGAGTACAACTAATGACATGCTATATTTTTCAATCAAGCATAATTTTGTTTGGACCCCACAAGTAGGATAATGGAAAAATCTGATGACCCTTTTGGGTTATAAATACACGCTTCTTCTTCAATATGATATCTTCAAATTGGCAAGCTAAACACACTGCACACACACTCTCATAATGACTAAAGCAAATGAAACACAAGTTATCCACTTTTATGGGGCCAATTGGTCCGAAGAATACGATGAATCGCTCTTCAAAATCTTGAAAGAGCAATGTTGTTCGGATTATGGTTGCGTACCCCTCAACAACTCGAAGTTTCTTGACATGATCGTCGATAATGCAATGGATTACGTCAACTACATCCATGACACGAAGTTCACTAACGACAAAATATTGGAGCGGTTTGAGAACCTTGCATTGCGACATCAATGCTTTAGGATGATCCTTGGGCATCCGGACGTAATGTGGGATTTTCCCAAAAACATTGTGATCGCGACTGATGATGTTTGGGCAACTTTCATTTCGGTAAGTCCTTATGACTTTTTGTGATTGAACGAAACAATTCTAATATTGTTAACCCTTTTATTATTATTATTATGGCGATCAACTTTTGTTGTAGCAAAATTCACTCGCAATGGTATACAAGGAAAATGGGGAATTCGCATGGTCGGATTTGGAAATGCTCTTTGGGAACGCTAAAGTTCGTGCCAAGGTGTACAAGCCACGTCCGCCTAGGACAAATAAAGAAGTGATTGAGGCTTCGAGTTAGTTTTATTTTCTATTGTCATTTATACTATTTCACTTAATTATCATAATGTTAATTAAGTATTTCACTTAATTATTTCACTTAATATGATAATAACGCATCCAATACAAACGGTGCAGGGAGGATAAAGGGAGAAAAGTGCAACCCCCGGAATGGAACCACAATCGTGTGTGACCGAATGTCGGACACAAACGGTGCAAGGCGTGTTGTGAAGAGTCCTGAAACGAAAGACGATGGAACTAAGTTTGCTAGTGCTCGCGCGTCCTCGGGGAATGATGCGGCAGCCAGTTCTCAGGCTTCTTGCTCTGCCAAGTCGTGGGAGTTTTAGGTGGCACTTTGGGATGTGTCGTTAGAATGTTATGCATTTTCGTACGATAGTTGTATTACTTCATGCGCTCATGTTTGCTTGTTATGTTTTTCATTTAGCCCCGATGTGAACCGTAACGTTTAACTCCATCTAGCCTGAATGTGTAATAGGGATACTCTTTTCATGTTATTTGAATGTTAAGTTGGATTTAGAAGTACTTCTTTCGTTCTAATACGCTGCTTTATACATTTGTTAATCCAATGTTTTCATGTGATCATGGAATTATCAAAAAGGAACAAATATTTTGGTCAAAACAAAAACCATATAGTGTGCCTCTAACAAATAGATCTACTCCCCAACCATATTGTGCAGAATACCAAAAGATGGGATCATACAAAAGATGGGATCATACATATGTCCCGATCAAACCTGCATATTGGTCATAGCTAAATGATTACCTACAACTGATGACCATATGCAACGTGCGATTTAAACACGCAACAAAATACTATGTTCTTGATCCTAAACCGAAGCAGGTATCAAACAGTTGCATCAAAGTTAAAACTTGTTCATGCAACACAAAATAACATAACAATCCTAATTAACAGCCAAAATGAGAATGGTGCAACCATTCAAATTGTTCATAAAATCATCAGCCGAATCAATCACATGTGGCTAGTTGATACCTGATATGGAATCAACGAACCATCTTCTTCTTCAATAGCATCCTCAGATACTTTGGCCTTGCAACATCAGAGAGAGAGAAGTAAATATCTGCGTCCTCGGGCGAGTGAGCCAACTTATGAGCTAATACCATCTTCTGCTCTTCATCAAAGTCTGGGATCTCTTCTAGAGAGCTGTATTTGTCCTCCTTTGTTTGGCCGCAACATCTTCTTTAGCAGGGGGTTGGACAAACATGTCAGCCAGGCGATCGATGGAGTGTTGGGTCTTCTTTATGAACTCGTCCATATACGGGGGCACTTCTGGAGCACTAGAGTCAGGCATAGATGATAACTTTCTCTTCATCACCCCTTTTTCCTTCTTGATCTTCTTGTATATGAGTTTAGCATCAAAAGGGGGCGGTCCTGGAATGGGTAGATCGTTGTCCCCCGCTCCCTCGTACGAGTCAAGATCAATTGGGTTTTGTTGGGTCTGAGAACTGCCATTAGCTCCACATGATTGACCAATAGTAGCATTTCCCAAATTATGAGAGTTCAACAACTCTTGGACAGCGGCTGAAATGTCCTCTGCACCAGCTCCCGTTGCCCGATCTTTCCCAAATACTTCTACCCAGTCGTCGAACAATGGAAACCTCTTCAGCCTATAGCTTGTAACATAGGGATGCACCTGCAGCATGCATATATTTTATCAATAACCAAATAACTCAATAAATTTATTGTGACGCATATGTAACACACTAAAGTATAAGGGCTGCAAATAAACGTAACATACCCGAATGTACTCAGTCCAGAAATCCTCAGACACAACCTCAATCATCTTTGTAAGTGGGTTAAGGGAAGCTCCTCCCCCACTACCATCGAATAACGAATAAAGGTGGGAATAAGTCTTTTTCCAAACAGTCAGTTTCGACTTAATCTGTGGATCGGCGCGAATGTCGGTGTCTGGGAGGACCTTCCTAATCAATCCCTCTAACTGCATTAGATAACCAGCTTTGAATGCATTATCAACTTTAAACCCTTTGCCCTTCAACTCTTTCAGCGCTCCAATCAAAGCCATTTCCTCATTTCTGGTCCACACCCGCCTGCACTTCCCGCTATTTCCTTTCTCCTTTCCTTTTCCTTTCTTGTCTGGCATCGTCGGGTTCGAACTACAGCTTGAGGCCTCCATTATGATAGTGTACACAATCAGGAAAAGAAATATCATTAGCCATCAAAGACAAATCATATCGTTTAATTATGTGCAATAGGAAATAGCCGAACTATAACATGCATTCAAGACAAAAGAATCATTAAACTACAACAACACAGTGGATGAATAAACTTTATTAGCACACTACCAAACGGATAACATCATCATGCGTCAGAGCGCATCCAAGACAGGCAGTAAAGTATCCAAACAAATATATAGTACGCGTCAACACACAATAGTTCCCCAAAACCAGGGTTAAAAGACATTGTTTTAGGAAGTTCACTCAATTATGGTACACAAGCAACAAGCGTTTGGTTTCAAATGGAAGAGATTCTCAATTCCTGTAGTGACGATTCTCGCGCCATTCGTTCCACATGTTTAATGCAAGCGTATCTCGGAAATTGTTCCAGGCAGGGGAGTTTTGAAGCCCATCTACAAATTCTTCGAGTGCATCGTCATCTGAGTCTGAATCGGATGAGAAAGTATCGAACGGATCAGTCGGCATTTCTTTCTTAATGAAATTGTGAAGTAGAGCACAAGCCATGATTATCCTGTTCTGGATTTTTAAAGGGTATTCCGACGGTCGTTTTAGAATCTTCCACCTATTCTTAAGACGTGAAAAGGCACGCTCAATTATGCTTCGGGCACGACTGTGCTTCATGTTGAAGAACTCTTCGTGATCCTGTGGGGCGGCCCGTCCTTCCTCCCATTCTTTCAAGTGGTATCTACGACCTCGGTACGGGGCTAAGAAACCGTCGCAGTTGGCGTATCCGGCGTCAACAAGATAGTAATTACCTGCATAATTTAGGGAAAATCCAAAATTTAGATGATTAAGCAATTGTGCAGCATAGGTTATACAAAAGATATATATACATATCTTTTGGCAGCTTGCACTTAGCTTGAGGAACTTGAAGCCCATGCGGGGGTGGCCGGTAAACAACATCTCTTAGTACCCGACCATCGGCAGCCGATCCCTCCCATCCGCACAGTACATAAACAAATCGCATGGTCGTGTCACATACGTTGAGTACATTGACAGAGACTCTGCCCTTTCTTGATCTGTATCTCGGGTGTTTGACCGCCGGAGCTATCACGTCGATGAGAGTGCCATCAAGTGCCCCCAAACAACCCTGTGTGATATTATAAAACTTAGTGTTTGGCCGTAAATGTTTTCATATGATAGTATTAATTAGTTGTTCTTCAAATGATAAAGCATTACCTGGAAACATTTCCATGGTTCCTCGTCGTTGCCATTTTCCTCACTCACCGGTCTCGGCGTCACCATAATCATTTGATTACACTTAAGGAGAGCGTCTAGGGTCTTCTTAAAGTACCGGCTAACAGTTTGGCCCGACCGTTTCCAATAAAATCCAATTGTCCTATTAGTGGTGTGATGTCCCAATATCCTCAGAAATAGAGAAACTTGTTCCCTAATGCTAACAAATTTCTCTTCACGTAACCCACCAACCACCCTCAACAACCAACACAACTTATTAAAACAATACCAATCCATACGTAGTTGGCTTAGACAATGAACATCGCTTAACCCTGTCAAGTTATCCATATGGGTGTTGATGTCTCCCATCTTTGAGATTAAACTATATCTAATTGCTCTACGCCGACGGTTTTGTCTCAAACTTCTCTGGTGATTGTGAACTAGTAACATAAACATTATAACCCTAGCTCTCAATAATATAAGCTGCATCAGAACTAAAATCAAGATTCTCCTCCGTTCATCCATCTGACACACATCAAGTTTAGCATTGTTAGTGCTTATATAACTTTGACACTTTACCAGCTTCATTGATATAACTTTGACCCAAGGATTGTATTTGGAAAAAAACTATTATATTGTGCTCTATTATAAATCGGGTACTTCTTACACATGTAATCAAAGTATCAATAGATTTCAAACCATGCATGTCATCAGTGTACAGATTTTGCATTATAATCAAAACTAATCAAACATTCACAGGATAGCAAAACATTCTTGCAGATTGCTGAACAAGACATTGTCCAGTTGTATTGAAACCTAGTTATACATTACTCCAGTTTAATCAAGGTGTCACCTATAGTCACTCACATCCATGATTTTTAAGTAACACGACGACAACTTAAATCCAGGTCCTTAATTCACATTCATAGTGTAACAATTAATAAATAGAAACCTAGTCCTAAACCCTATCAAACTACCTTTCAATCACAAATTCCAGCAAACATAATTTCTTTTTGTCTGTTTCAAAACCTACACAGTAAGAGATAAACTACACAATATCTCAACAAACCTAAACCACAATCTCAAATGCATCAAAAGATTGGTGTTACAAACTACCCATGCTAGAACAATATATGAGGCTCGAACCCTAAACCCCAATCAACAAAAGCCATATTTTAGCTTCGCGCATTTAAAAGCACATCAGAAACTTGACTAAATACACTCGAGTTGTAATAGCTAAATACCTTCGACGAGGCTATTCTTCTATACGACCACTTGCTTTCTCTTCGTCCCTTCCCCCGCTTCGCACCAAGATACCTGAAAAATGCGAGTAATTAGAACAACAGTGGATACTCGTAAAATAAAGCAAACCGTTTTTTTGAGATTAATTAGAACAACAGTGGACTCAACAAACGCAGCTGCTGGGGTAAGTCTCCAAGAACCCTAGTTCAGACACTCTTCAAAAAAATGTTTGAAAACGATCAATAAAGGGTCGATTGTTAGATCTGAAAAAACGCATTTTATTTTTGAAATCGTTTGTGCGATTCATGATCCATACGCACGCCTTTATTTTTAAGTAGAGGGTATAAATGTCAATTCACCGGAGGGACCAGTTGCTGTAAAATCGGAGATAAAATAATCTTAGGGGGGGGGGGTAAGATTATCATCCGCGAATTAGTGTGCTACAGTGCCGGGTTGTAGCTTGTTTGGCGAAAAGCCCGAATTTCTAATCTCTCGAAGTGTGCACTGGATGACTAAGGATTACAAAAATAATCCATCATCATCCACGGAACCAAACACTACCTTAGGATATAAAAATGCACAAAAATCGGATTTCTGAAGTTTTAGATGATGTTTAAGCCCCTCCTCGTTTCATAGTGTTTTAAGGCCTAAGAAGATTATTAGATGGTGGAGTATTATAGATAAATTTTCTGCTTAGTGGTTTAAGTGTTCTAGGAAGTTTAATTGCTAGTTTAAGTAGGCTTTGGTGTGTAGGTTAAATTTATAATGCTTTGGTTTATGTGTTTACAAATTTTTAAATTTTGATGTTTGATTACTCACTTAATTTGGCTACCATAAGTACTAAGATAGCTTAATCACCATCTTAAGCAATTTAATCAAAACTTGTGATTATTTTATAGTTATATAGCTATTAACATCTTTAGTCTTATATTTAGTGTTAGGAGCAGAGGTATTAGGACGTAAAAGTGGTGTCTATAGTAGGTATGTTTAAATTATATATAACTTTTAGTAAGTTTGTATTGATAATAATACTTGGTAAAGCACAAAGAATAGCTTAATTACCAAATGATAATTAGTTTTGGATTCTATTATTTTCTTTCCTACCTTGATGAGACAAATTAGTCATAAGTTTTATTTTTTATAAATTTCCTAATATCTTCAAAGGCTTACTCCTTTAAGAACAAGTATTTTGTTAAAGTATCTAACTAATTTTACAACCCCGTTGTTTTACATGTCTAATTAGACTATGGTTATCCTAAACAAGATAACTTATTATGATATATTCACCTTATCATTATTTAAATTTATCAAACCAAATACTTGTGATGTTTATTATAATTAAAAAATAATTATTTTGTTGTTGTACATTGTTTGAACTTAAAGTAGTTCTATTAAATATAAGACCGGTTTTATTACCAATTAACATATTTTCTACATATTTAGGATACGTCAAAATCATCAGAATAAGATGAGATTCTACGTACAGCAAAAGGTGGATCGATTCCTGAATCATTCAAGCCCCATTTAGCACCTAGCTCTGAGGACCTCGGATAGACTATTCGAGATTCTTTGCTTTCGGATCACTAGTGACCTTATATTTATCAGTTTCTCATATTTATATTTCTCATTGATTATCTCATTACATGTTTTAACTCGTTATCTTGTATTTCTTTATTTGGAGTAAATTATTCTCCTGTTGACTTGAACTATTAATAGTTATATCATATTAATTAAAATCATATCAATTATGTTCTAATACGACGACTCACCTGTTAGTTTTTTAAGTGTGCCATTAGCAACGAACTATGCTCCAATTTATTGCTCATTGAGAATATATTTTATCAGGTAAACTAGCTCACTCATATTTTGTTACACACTGGGACGCCTTTGTGAAGTAGTGTCTACGGATTGTATCGAATTACTGCTGGGTAGCAAAAGACTACCGGTTTAAGTAACTATACTCAATACCCATTTGATCTAGGTGCCGCTTTCAGTTTGAAGCTGGTTGTAACTCGCGTGTTGGATAGACATGAACTTGAGCATGTCTTTTCATTTTGTGCAAGGTTGCTCCTAATTGTAGGGAGGTATATTGACTTCTTCTCTTGAATATATCTTTTGTCTTGAGCTTCCTATTTTTGCAGATGATTCATCAATAAACTCCTAATTTACTGAAGTTACTTTTACTTCTCGATTTACTTGTCATTTTTTATGAATCTCACTAAGTCACAAAAGACTTACTCCTCTATTCTCTTCTGTGTCCATTCCTAAAAAAAGAAGCCGTTGATAACACAGTTGAGTTGAAAGATCCAGGTTTTTCTTTAAGGCATGGCGACTATTCATTATGGATTTAGGAAGCTTTTGCAAATTTATGAGCAGTTTTGATTACGATAACATTTTACGAAGATGTAATAGTTGTTTGTACTTTCAAAGACTTCCGATATAATAACTAAAAAAGTTATTTTTAATATGTATGATTTTGATCCTAGAAAGTGAGGTCCTCCCCAGGGGTCACGTTTTAGTCTGATTTAGGTAAAGTGTTTGACCAGCACCGAACCAACTCGGGTTGAAGCATGACTAGTGAGGCGCGGTCATCACAATTATAAAAATTGTTGAGTTTTTCCCTTGCTCAATAAAAGGTTTTATCATAAGCGAATCGAGAGAATCATAGTTTAGGATTCGTAGATAGCTTCTTTTCTTTTTATATTTATCTTGTTTCCTTATTGTATATGATGTACCATATTTCGGTACCGCCACGTCATAATATCTGATACAATACCACGAGCGTATTTCGGGACATATTATGCCACGTGAACACCATTATTTTTTAATGCAAAATTACAATTCAAGGCAAAACTCAGAAATCGGCCCAAGTAGGCCCAAATCAAGCCCGTCTGAGGTCTATTTGGGCCCAATTCGATCTATTTGAGGCCCAGTTCGACCTATTTGAAAGACCAATTTGAGCTATTCCAAAATAGGTCTAATTCGACCTATTTAGAATCATAGTTCGACTTGGATTGCACTTCTAGCTGAACAAGGACTCTTAATACTATATAAGGGTGTCCCATGGCTCATTCTAAGGTACGTTTTTTACTTTCAAGCATTCAATTTTGAGCAATATTAGTCGAATTCGAGCTATTAGAGCACAATTTCGAGCTGTTTGAAATAGCTCTCGTTCGACCTATATTGAGTGTATTTCGAGTTATTTGAGGGTATTTTGATCTATTCGGGAGCCTTCATTTTGACTCTCAATACCTCTTCAAGGTGTTTGTTTTTTGACCTATTCAGCTAAATTCGATCTATTTGTTCGAGCTATTGTCTCTCACGACAAGATCTCACACTCCGATCTATCTAACTTGAGGGTCGGAGTGCCTTCGCCAGAGAAGGCACCGGCTTAGTTTACGTGTGGTGTTGAGTGCAGGTTCTGTACTCTAGGCTGCTTAAGGATCCAGCAGGGACTAAAGCAGTCTGACGTGGAGTGTTGGAGAGTGGACACGTATCCCGACGAAAATACCCCACATTAGTGGCGCCGTCTGTGGGAACCTCTATACGCATTTAGTAACAAACACTAACACTCATTTAATGGCTCATCGCAGAGCAACGGAGAAGAATGGAGTAGCAGGAAGAACTAGATGACAGAGGGAGGAGGATAATCGGGCTCCTGATGCTTCTGAGCATACATCAGTGGCAGCACCCAGCACTCCCCTTGATCCACCAACTCATGCAGCGAATCAACCTGAAGTTCCTCCCACGGAACAACGACTATTGAATTCTGCTCAGTTGGATCAAATCATGTCAGCTTTTCAAAGGACTATGGTACCAATGATTGTGCAGCAATTAGCTAACACTTCTGGTCAGCAGAATGTTCAAGCACCAATAGCACAACAGCCAGCAGTAGCGCAGCAAGGAAGGACTCATCAGACTCAACGTCGTGATGATTCAAGGCAATATACACAAACAAGGTTGACGAGGCCAACTAGAAGGGATCCTTCACTTCACCAGAAAGGAGAAATCCCCGTTATGTGAGGACTAACGCCAACAGAGCTCCAAGTCGAGCAACTGTTAGGGAGAGAGAAGTAAGGGATGGTGAAGTTAACTCTAGGCAGAGAGGTCCTGATGATCGTCCCGCCACAAGTCATACAACAGGGAGAAACAGGGATTTGCCTGAAAGAGTTGTTCCAAGGCCAGAGCCTGTAATTGCTGAACATATTCCAATAATGGAGAAGCCAACTCCATTTAGTGAGGCAATTAGCAAGTTGGCACTGAAGGAAGGAATTCTTCTTCCTGATATGAAGAAGTATGATGGAACTACTGATCTTGTAGCTCACTTTGATGACTTGGATGCAGAATTGCAGATTCTGGGATACGAAGACAACTTAAGAGCGAAGCTGATATCGCTAAGTCTGAGGGGTCCTGCAAAGGAGTGGTTCAAGAACTTACGTTCACGCTCAATTTAATCAGCTGTACAGTTCAGGAGCATGTTAGTCAAAAAGTTCGCTACTTATTGATTGAAGAAGAAATCTCCAAGCACATTGTTCAATATCCATAGAAAGCCTGATGAACCATTGAGAAACTACATAGAACGTCTGAATTTGGAGAGTGGGAGAGTACATGCACCCACTGTTGATTTGGTTATCTCTGTGTTGTAAAATCGTTGCCAGAGCAAAAAGCTGATAGAAGTAATCACTTGGGAAGCACCTGATTCCATAGAGCAAGTGATGGATCTCGCCAGTAAGGTCATCGAGGTTGAGAAGGCGACAATGAATCAGGGTTTGATGGATTCACCAGAAATCCCTAGAGGAAAGGAGAATAGAGATTGGAGGCGAGATTCTAGAGGGAGAGATCGTGATCGTAATCGACAACCCTTTAAGAAATTCGACAATTACACTCCATTGAAAAAATAAATTGGCGAGATATTCGCCATTGCGAAAGATAGCGGGATATTCAGATCCCCAAAGCCTTTCCGAGAAACTTAAGAGACAAAAAAGTCAAGGAAATATTGCAAGTTCCACAGGCAGAACGGGCATTTTACTAATGAATGCAAGGCCTTAAAGAACGAAATTGAACGGTTTATTTAAGATGGGAAACTCGTTGAGTATGTCCTTGAGAATAAAGAGCCACGTGAGGAAAAGACGTCATCTGGACGTAAACGAAGTAGATCTCCGCATGAGAAGAAAGATGAACCCAGGCGAAAGAGGGGTAACGGGAATGATGATATTGAAAACGGAGTCAATGTGATTGCTGGGGGACCAAAGGGCGCTGATTCAGCCAAAAATAGAAAACGCATTTCACGCGATATATACAATAAACGGCTGAAACGTCCGGAGATAGATCTTGTCTTTCCAGTAGACAAATTGGATACAAGAATCACATTTGATGATAGCGATTTTGACAGCTTGTCTTCACAAGCTAAGGAGGCGCAATACTTGAATTTCCCTATGGTAGTTTCAGCAGTGATTGCAAATCACGGAGTGAAGAGGATCATGATAGATAATGGATGTTCTTCCAACATTATCTTCATGGACGCATTGCAACAGATTAAGCTTGGACAATACGAGATCACTGAGGTTAACTCACCGTTACTGGGATTTGGTGGAGGTGAAGTTAAACCTATTGGAAGGATTATGCTACCAACATCCTTTGGTGTGAATCCGAGAAGGAGGACTCTAAATGTGGAATACCTCATTGTTTACATTCCTTTTGCATACAATATACTGGTTGGAAGGCCTGGAATAACGATGTTTGCTATGATCATCTCAACGGTGCATCAAAAGATCAAATTCCCAACACCTGGGGGAATTGCTGAACTGACTACAAACTATCGCGATTCTCGGAATTGCTATGTTACATCAACTAAAGCTATTAAGGCAAAAACCGATCCAAATTTTGTGATGATCGACATTCATCCATTAGCCTGAAATAGTAGAACAAGTTGATACGTAGATGGTGCTTGCTACGCATGTGGACCATACGTCGGTGCTAGAGAATCCTAATCCTCCAAACAAGGAAATCGTCCCAGAGGAGACAAAGGAGGAAAAGGAAGATAAGATGACTCTGCGCTACAAGAAGCAAATGGAAATGGAGCGTATGAAACCCTCTGGAGAATTTAAGGAGGTTATTCTCTTGAACAATGAGCCTGACAAGGTCATTAAAATTGGTAGTGAGCTGCCATCAGAGATTGAGAAAGCATTGTTGGAATTCTTACGAAGGAATTTTGATGTATTCGCATGGACAGACTCAGACTTGAAAGGAATAGATCCTCGCGTTGCAGTACATCACTTGAATGTCAACCCAAATGCTAAGCATGTTCGACAGAAGAAGAGACACTTTAGTGATCAAAAGAACAAGGCTGTAGAGTTGGAAGTACAAACAAATCTAGCTGCAGGCCACATATTTGAAGTGCGATACTCTGAATGGCTTAGCAACGTTGTACTTGTACCAAAGAAACCGACAGTTTGGCGGATGTGTGTGGATTAAATTGACTTGAACAAACATTGTCCACGAGATCCTTTTCCTTTGCCTAGGATTGATCTCGTAGTTGACTCTACAGCAGGGTGCGCTCTGCTAAGTCTTTGCGATGCACAGAGCGGTTTCCATCAAATACTAATGGCGGTAAAGGATCAGCACAAAATGGCTTTTATCACTGATAGAGGCATATTCTGTTACAGAGTGATGCCGTTCGGTTTGAAGAATGCAGGAGCAACCTTTCAAAGGTTGGTTGCAAAGATGTTCTACCATCAAATTGGGAAGACTATGGGGGTTTACATCGATGACATGCTTATCAAAAGTCTAAAGGCGGAGGATCATGTTAAACATCTTGAAGAGGCTTTTGGTATCATGAAACAATATGGAATGAAGTTAAATCCTAAGAAATGTACATTCGGCGTTAAGCCTAGAAAGTTTCTGGGCTTCATGGTAAACGAGCGAGGTATTGAAGCTAACCCAGACAAGATTAAAGCTATAATGGATTTACCATCTCCCAAGTCTGTTCGTGAGGTGCAACGCTTGGTAGGGAGAATCACGGCACTTAGACGATTCATTTCACATTCTGCGGAGAAAAGCTTACCTTTTTTCAGGAAGCTACGCAAGACACCTAAGTTTGTCTGGACGGAAGATTGTGAGGAAGCCCTTTGTCAGTTAAAGGTTTATCTCACCACACCACCATTATTATCTAAGCCCGAGGACAATGAGATGCTATATCTCTACTTGGCCATAACGAAGAATTCATTGAGCACAATACTCGTGCGTAAAGAATACAAGAAACATCTGCCAATTTATTACGTGAGCAAAGTGTTAAATGGGGCAGAACTGAATTATCTGGAAATCATTAAGTTAGCATACGCACTCGTGATAACTGCGCAAAAGGTAAGGCAATAATTTCAATCGCATCCGGTTACTGTCTTAACTAATCAACCATTGAAGCAAGTTATAGAAAAACCGGAAACATCTGGCAGACTGGTGAAGTCGGCGATCGAGTTAGGCGAATACGGCTTGGAGTATTTGCCGAAGAACGCAATTAAAGCGCAAAGGTTGGCAGATTTTGTGGCAGAAACTATTTCAGAGGCAGAACAAGCGCCTGATGTAGCAATGGTGAAGGAGGATACTAAAAAAGATACATCTGGAATTGGAAAGGAAACATGGACTTTGCATGTGGACGGATCATCCACAGTCGACGCTGGTGGTGCTGGAGTTTACTTAAAACCGACAGATGGGAGAGAATTTGACTATGCCATAAGGCTAAACTTTCAAGTTATAAATAATCAAGCTGAGTACGAGGCTATGCTAGCTGGCATTCAAATGGCAAAATCGTTGGGGATAACGAAACTTGACGCATTCACGGATTCACAATTGATTGCTAATCAATTTGAAGGGAGATATGAGGCAAAGGAGGCTGCAATAATAAAGTATCTCGAAAAATTGAAGAAGGCGACATCAAACTTCGATACTTTCACTATTTCACAAATCCCACGAGCGGAAAATGAACGTGCTGACTCTTAGTCACGATTTGCATGTACCGCTGAAGTCTTTGTTGAAAGCCGGGTAACTTTATTGGCTGCAGAGCAACCTCCATTGGCAAAGGAGTTGAGTCGAAACCAACGCAAGCATTGGATTACGCTCTACCAGTGGAGGTTGAGGAATGTTGGAAGGATGAGATTATTGACTACTTACAAAACAGAAATTCGCCAATTGATCCATAAGCGGTCAGAAGGCTCAAGTACAAATCGACAAGATTTACAATGTTCAATGGCGAACTATATAAACGGTCGTTTGAAGGACCACTCTTAAGATGTCTGTCTCCATCACAGGCAAAACAAGTCTTAAGAGAAATTCATGAGGGAAGTTGTGGAAATCATTCAGGAGGCCGATCCCTGGCAAAGAAAATACTCCGTCAAGGATATTTCTGGCCAACTATTATGAGAGATGCTATGGATTACACTAGGAAGTGCAGAAGTTGTCAGTTGCATGCAAAGATCATTCATACACCTGCACAACCTATGACGACAGTGAGCTATGGATGTCCATTCGATCAATGGGGAATAGACATTGTTGGACCAATGCCAAAGGCTTCTGGAGGTAGAAAATGGCTATTGGTGGCAGTGGAGTATTACACCAAGTGGGTTGAGGCCGAAGCAGTTGTGACGATTACGGAGGCTAATGTGAAACAATTCATATGGAAGAACATCGTGTGCAGGTTTGGAATCCCAAGAGTCTTAATATCCGACAACGGAAGGCAATTCCAAGGATTTAAGATTCAAGACTGGTGCAAAGACATGAAAATTGAACAACACTTCACATCTGTGACGCATCCTGAAGACGGGCAAGTAGAGGCCACTAACAACACACTAGTGAAGAGCTTGGAGAAAAGGTTGGAATGATAGGAGGAAACTGGGAAGAGGAGCTGCCAGGAATACTATGGGCATATCGTACAACGCCTCGTACTTCAACTGGAGAAACTCCATATTTGCTAACATATGGATCAGAAGCAGTGATACCTATAGAGATTGGAATGCCGACTTATCGTATTGTCACATATGATGAGGAGCAAGCATTAAGAGCAAGACAAATGGACTTGGAACTGATAGGAGCAACAAGGGAAGCAGCTTACCAATGTACTCAAGCGTACAAATCTATGATGGCAAAAGCGTACGACAACAAGGTTCGCTTCAGGAATTTTCAAGTGGGGGACTTGGTACTTAGGAAAGTGGAAGCTACTAAGCATGTTGAAAAATTGAAGCCGAACTGGGAAGGACCATACAGAGTGGAGAAAGCAAGCTCAAAAGGATACTATTACTTACAAGAGTTGGGTGGAAGGACTTTGTCACGCCCCTGGAACGTCAAGAACTTACGAAGGTTTTATAGTTAGAACACTAGCATTCTAATAACCTTGTGGCGCAATAGGACCGTAGTTTCAATGCTTTATTTGCTTATTCTTTTACGAATTACGAGTCTCTTCACGTGGACTCTCATTGTAATACTTAGTAGCGAACTACGGGGACTTGATTCCTAGCCACCTATATACGGCAGGATACGTAGGCAACTCGGAAGTTACTCGAGCTCAATCCCAAAACTAATAAAATCTCTTATTTTATTCAAGTTTGATTGTTGCCTACATCCTACTTGCATGTTTACAATTACAAGCATAATTAAAGTTGAGCTCACACCTTCTAAAAACAATAAGTATAAACACTTACTTAAAGCGAACGTTAGCTTTGCAAAAATGAACACTAGCTTCGTAAAAACGAGCACTAGCCTCGTACAACGAGCACAAGCCTCGTAGAGCCGAGCACAAGGTCTCGCACTCTCAAAGCGAACATTAGCTTCGCAAAAATGAAAACTAGCTTCGTAAAAACGAGCACTAGCCTCGTACAACTAGCACTAGCCTCGTAGAGCCGAGCACAAGTTCTCGCACTCTCAAAGCAAACGTTAGCTTCATGAAAACGAACACTAGCTTCGTAAAAATGAGCACTAGGCTCGTACAACGAGCACAAGCCTCGTAGAGCCGAGCACAAGTCCTCGCACTCTCAAAGCGAACGTTAGCTTCGCAAAAACGAGCAATAGCCTCGTAAAACGAGCACAAGACTCGTAAAACCGAGCACAAGTCCTCGCACTTCAAGAACATACACAAATCCTTGTATATAAAACACAAGTGTTTCAACGAGTAACAAGGATAACACATCTAAGCATGGAAAGCTAGAAGAATCATTCAAGCACAAGAAGCATAAAGTATGAGCACACACTCATCAAAATAACACAAGGAAATTTCAAAAGTCAACATCTACTAAAACAACAAGGATAAGCGCTAAAATTGCGCACAAGTGAACAAAAAATACTGTACGAGTGAAAATAAACTGTACCAAGGCAAAATATTGTACGAAAAGTAAAGATGTTCATAAGAGAAATTAAGGCACATGTGCTGGAGATACAGGCACGCAGGCCATTCAAAAGGTCACCAGGGCAGCAGCTTCAATCCAAGTAACTCGACGGCACCCTCACTCTGCGCCTGAATCTCAGCAAACGACTCATTAAGCGGCCCGGTGTCATCAATAGGAGAGACCCTGCGAGGCGCAGCAACTGGAGTCGAAGCATCCGGCATCGCTTGATCGCCCTCCACTGGATGCTCGAGCACCTGAGGATCGAAGACCATTTCGCCCTCCTCCAGGGGCTCGGGTGGTGCAGAAGCAGCAGTAGCAGAAGTAGAAGGCTGCTCGTCCATGTAATCTGCAAGCCACACCTAACGGAGGGAGTAAACGGAAGTGAAAGGATCGCGTTTGGGTGCAACAACTTCCTCTGCAGGAGCGGGATTAGCATCAGCAGTCCCCGAGGTCTCGCCAGCCTCCGCGTCGTCATCATTCAAGCAAGCTAGGATGTTGAAATCCTTCTTCTTGAATCCTGGAGCTAGCGCACCTCGACACACGACCTCATCCAGGGCCATGCTGTAACCCTTAGCCGTATGATAACCGCCCCTCGCCAAGGCAATCTCCTCCCAGGTGGCCGAGCGGAAAAACTCAATGGCCACGGACACCTTCTCATCATCGGGAAGCTCCTTCAAAGCCAAAAGATGCAAAAATGAATCCAAGGTAATAACTTTTAAAGTACAAGAAAGAAAGTTGAAGAAAGAAGGAGTTACCTCGCGCATAGCCCTATCGTAGCCATCCTGCTCCGCTGTAAGGAGTTGAGCCTTCACGGCAGCCAACTCAGCCTCGACCTTCGCACGGTCCACCTCTGCGGCTGCACAGCGTCCGTCATCGTCTTTATGGTATCGGCATGATCATCGATGATGGAACTGGCATGGAGACAATTCTCAGTAAGCTAATCTCCATGCCGTTTTTCCTCAAGGAGCTCTTCCTCAGCAGCAGCCTTAGCCGCCTGTGCGGCCTCCAATTCGGCACGAACGGCCTTCAATTTTCTCGACCACCACCATCAAGTTGCTCGTACGATCTTTGCGCAGGAACAAACAGCTTCGGTGCGGAGATGCCGGACGCCTTGTGTTCGAATTGCGCGGATTGCTATGATGACTTTGATAAGACCTGGACGAAGATCCACGTGACTGGTTGCGAGAGTTGTAGTACGGACGTTGGTGAGACCGGGGTGGTGAAGGACGTCTCGGGGACCGGTTACGCCGAAGACGAGCCGTTGGTGAAAAATCTGCAATAGATTAAGTTATGAGCACTTCACAAAAATTTTCACAAATTGAAAATTTTTACAAGTGTTATAACTCGAAATAGATAGGGTTTTCTACCTATTATTTTGAGTTATACAAAACAGCAACACTTACCAAAATTCAACAAGTCAAAAGGGGAATTTTCGATCTATAAGTGAAAATTTCGGGCTATTTTGGGGAATATCGAGCTGTTTTTGCTGTTATTCGAGCTATCTCTATCGCTTACTAAAAATGGTAATTTCGAGCTATCAAATTCGACCTATTTTTTGAGAGCTCTGGATGACTGCTTTGGCGAGAAATGGGGAAATGAAGCGCGGAGTGGAGTATTTATAGGGGAAATGATGCGGTAATTACAAAAATGCCCTCAAATTTGACCTATATCTAAATTCGACCTATTTTTCGGAAATGAATTTTTAAATTTCGAGTTACCTTTGCGGGAGGTAATTTCGACCTATTCTTTTTCGAGTTACCAAAAATAGTAAATTCGACCTATTTTTGAATTTCGATATTTTTGTCCAAATTGTTGGTTTTTTACGACAAGGCCGATTTCGTTGCACGATTCTCGGTTACGTGACTTCTTTTATAGTTTGTATGACCAATGTTTCTACACATTACTCTTACAAACTGGGGGACTCCATGATGTACCATATTTCGGTACTGCCACGTCATAATATCCGATACAATACCACGAGCGTATTTCGGGACATATTATGCCACGTCAGCACCATTATTTTTTAATGCAAAATTACAATTCAAGGCAAAACTCGGGAATCGGCCCAAGTAAGCCCAAATCAAGCCCGTCCGAGATCTATTTGGGCCCGAACAGGCCTATTTGGAGCTATTTCAAGCCCAATTCGAGCTATTTCAAGCCCAATTCAAGCTATCTGGGGCCAAATTTGATCTATTTGAGGCCCAGTTAGACCTATTTGAAAGACCAATTCGAGCTATTCCAAAATAGGTCTAATTCGACCTATTTAGAATCATAGTTCGACTTGGATTGCACTTCTAGCTGAACAAGGACTCTTAATACTATACAAGGGGGTCCCATGACTCATTCTAAGGTACGTTTTTTACTTTCAAGCATTCAATTTTGAGCAATATTAGTCAAATTCGAGCTATTAGAGCACAATTAGGAGCTGTTTGAAATAGCTCTCGTTCGACCTATATTGAGTGTATTTCGAGTTATTTGATGGTATTTCGATCCATTCGGGAGCCTTCATTTTGACTCTCAATACCTCTTCGAGGTGTTTGTTTTTCGACCTATTCAGCTAAATTCGATCTATATGTTCGAGCTATTGTCTCTCACGACAAGATCTCACACTCCGATCTATCTGACTTGAGCGTCGGAGTGCCTCCGCCGGAGAAGGCACCGACTTAGTTTACGTGTGGTGTTGAGTGCAGGTTCTAAACTCTAAAGCTGCTTAAGGATCCAGCAGGGACTAAAGCAGTCTGACGTGGAGTGTTGGAGAGTGGACACGTATCCAGACGAAAATACCCCACATCAGTATAATTGATAGGTATTATGTAATGGTGGACTCTCTACATTTTAAAAACAGACCTTTGGAATATAAAGATTTTACAAACTCTACATGGTATCAATATAGCCTCCATATCTCACGATCTTCTCTTCGATCCTCTACCACATTCCCTACCATGTCTGCCGATGAATCCTCCACCGATAATGGCGATCATAACTCTGCCACCGTCGCTCCCGCACCAAATTCTCTTGTGTCAATCACTGCTCACCATCACTTTACTCTCTGCCTCACCTCGTCTAACTATATCTCCTGGAGACTACAAGTTGTCGCACAACTCACCAGCTTAAACCTTTTTGGTTTTCTTCACAGAACACAGCCTTGCCCGAATCCTTTGGATTCCGCTGCTTTTTCCCTCTGGTTTCAGCAAGATAAATTAATCCTTGCGGCGCTCATCAGATCACTTTCCCCTGAATTTATTCCTCTAATTCACTTGGAATTTCTTCCGAGGTGTGGGTCTTACTCATTGGTGCTTTTGCTCGCCTGGATCACCCGCGAGTTATGGCGCTTAAAGATGCTCTAAACAGCACCACTCTCGGCTCTCGCCTGTTACGGAGTATCTCAATGATATTAAGGCCAAAGTCGATGAACTTGCTCTCATCGAAAAACCTCTTGACCCTAATGATGTCACTCAGTATGTTTTAAACGGTTTGGGAGTTCACTATAGTGACATTACCTCGTCAATCCATTTTCGCAAATGATCCTTATCATTTTCTAAACTTCACAGCGCCCTTATTACTCATGAGGCTTACCTGCGGCGTTTTGACTCCGATACGCAGCACCTTGTTGCCACAGCCAATGCGGCCACAAAAAATCCTTCACCAGATAACCGTGATAAGTCCTCCAACTCTGGCTTCCGCAATCATGGCAATCACGGTCGTGGTGGCTCCAACAATCTTGGCGGCCATAACAACAATAATCGTGGTTGTGGTCGTGGTCATGGTAATTTTTCCAACTCTCAGTTTCAATTTCAAAACTTTAGTGGTGAACATGTTATATGTCAATTTTGTGGAAAACCTGGACACACAACCCAAAATTGCTATCGCCTTGCAAACTTATTCTAGCCGCAAGTTTATGTCGCGCGCAGACCTCCGCATAACTCTCGCCCAGCCCCAAACTCGTGGCTTGTTGATTCTGGGGCCTCACACAACCTTACTGCTGATATGAACAACTTGCAATACCATTCCGAATACGACGGCACCGACGAAGTTCAATAAGCAGATGGCAATGGTATGAAAATAATTCATATTGGAAGTTCTTTATTTTCTTTTCTCGCGTGTGACTTTCATTCAAATAATGTCTTATGCGTCCCTAACTCGAAACAAAACCTCTTATATGTGCATCAATTTACTTGGGACAATCATGTATCTTTGGAATTTTTTCCTAACCATTTTGTTACTAAGGATCAGCCTACGGGGACACTCTGGCGACAGGAACTTGCAGTAATGGAGTTTATCATATACGTCTGTCGTCCTACTATCTACGTTCTAAAGCCAATTTTGCATCTCTTAGCGTTTAGACCACTTTTGGAATTTGGCACTCACGGCTTGGCTACCCTGCTCTCAAGACTAGTTTGTCTTTAATTTCTAGTTTTAATTTACCAATATCAAATAAATCATCTGCGAAGGATTGTTTTTGTGACTCTTGTTGTGTTAGCAAATCACAACGTTTACCGTTTACTACTTCGTCGTTTGTTGCTTTAAAACCACTACATTATGGTTTTGTCGATGTTTGGGGGCCAACTAAAACTTCTATTAATGGATTCCGGTTTGTTTAATTTTTGTGGACATGTTTAGTTGATATTGCTGGTTATTTCCACTTGAATCAAAATCACAGGTTTCAAGCGTGTTTCATCAATTTAAGGTGCTTGTTGAAAAACAATTCAACAATTCAATTGTTAACTTTTACAGTGATAATGGTGGCGAGTTCTTGGCCTTGAAAAAATATTTTTTAGATGATATTTCATGGCTAATCACTGCTCTTCACACCCCACAGCAAAATGGTTTAGCCGAATGTCGCCACAGACAAATTGTTGAAACGGGTCGTGCTCTATTCCATCAAGCTCACCTTCCCCATTCTTTTTGGTCTTTTGCATTCCTCACGGCGGTTTATTGAATAAACCGACTTCCTTGCTCTTCAATTAAGGAAAGTTCGATGTTCCTTAAATTATTTTCCTTTCAACCAAATTACTTAAGTTACGGGTCTTTGGTTGCTTGTGCTATCTGTGGCTTCGTCCATATGTAAAAGGCAAGCTTTCTTATCCATCTCGCCCGTGTGTTTTTCTTGGTTACTCCATGTCCCAAAGCGCATACAAGTGTCTTGATGTTTCTACGGGTCGGGTCTTTGTTTCCCGGCATGTTTGCTTTTATGAACACTTATTTCCATTTGAGGCTTCTTCCACAGTCACTGTTTCAACCTGTCTCGTCTTCTCCTTCGGCCTCTTCGCAAATTTTTCAGCTAGACACAACTCCAACCGCGCCTATTTCTCCTGCAATATTGCCGCCATCCACGGGTTCTCTTCCGTCCTCCATCGCAGCTGCTCCGCCAGCTATTCCCACCACTCCGATGTCCCAGCGGCTGCACCTCCTCCTCAAAACCCATGGTTACTAGATGCAAAAATAATATTCACAAGCCAAAAAAAATCAATCTTGCCACTCGCCATCCCATTGTTGAGTCTGTTGAACCCACTTGCGTTTCTACGGCCATCAAAGATCCCAACTGGCGTTGTGCACTCTTAGAACATGGAACGTGGGACCTTGTTCCTCAGCATCAAGCTTCCAACGTTATTGGTTGCAAGTAGATATTCCGGATTAAACATAATCCCGATGGCTCCATTGACAAATACAAAGCTCAATTAGTCGCGAAGGGATTTCATCAACACCGGGACTTGATTATATTGAAACCTTTAACCCCGTCGTCAAACCCGTCACTATTCGCCTTATCTTATCTCTCGCGGTTAGCAGTGGTTGGACAATTCGCCAATTAGATGTGAGGAACGCCTTCCTTCATGGCACGCCCTCGGAAGTTGTCTATATGCATCAACCACCCAATTTTGTGGATTCCTCTCGCCCGGATCACATTTGTCGCCTTCGTAAATCGTTATATGGTCTAAAACAAGCACCGCGTGAGTTTTTCAGGGCTCTTCGCTCCGCCCTTCTCTCTCTCTCTCTCTCTCTCTCTGTCTCTCTCTGTCTCTCTCTCTCACTCTCGGGTTTAGTCAGTCCAAATTGGACTGCTTTTTATTAATGATCTTCGTGGTTTGACTAGGCTGTTTCTCTTAGTTTACGTTGATGATTTCATCTTCACAGGCAACGACTCTTCTCTTATCTCTTTATTTATTTTGGAAATCAGCTCTACGTTTGCGGTTAAGGATTGAGGCTTTCTATCATTCTTCTTAGGTGTTGAGGCAATTCCGTGTTCTCAAAGGACTTTTTGTCTCGCAGTATAAATATATTCGTGACATTCTTTCTTGTCACAACATGGATGGTGTCAAATCAATTTTGACTCTAATGCTCTCATCCTCCTCTTCCCCGGCTTTGCCTTCCCCACCGTGTGATCCACATATTTTTCAGCAAGCAATTGGAGAACTCTAATATCTCTCATTGACACGTTCAAAAATCGCATTTGCCGTCAATCGCCTCGCTCAAGCTGTTTCTAACCTGTCGGATTTTCATTGGACGGGTGTCAAGCGCGTTTTACGGTATCTCAAGGGCACAATCACTGATGGTCGTCTCCTTCTCAAGTCTTCACCCAACACATTACGAGCCTACTCGGACGCCCACTGGGCCGGTAATTCTGTTGATTGCATTTCCACCACCGCTTTTGTTATTTTCTTGGGCTCTAATCCGATATCTTGGAGTTCTCGCAAGCAGCAGGCGGTTGCACGTTTGTCTACTGAGGCCAAATTAATCGTGCCTTAACTGCCACTACTTCCAAGGTTCGTTGGATACAAAGTTTCTATCCAAACTTGATGTCTCTCCTTCCAAGCCGATGATTTACTATGACAATATTGGCGCGACTCACTTATCTCTCCATCATGCTTTACACTCTCACATGAAACATATTGCCATTGATATTCATTTCGTGCGGGATGTTTTTGCTAAGGGTCTTGTCTATGTTTCGCATATTAGCACTCACGATCATATTGCTGATCTCCTTACAAAAGCTCTCTCTCGATCTCGGTTCCTGGCTCTTCGGTCCAAAACTGCCTTAGCCGATGGCACGACACTTTTGCAGGGGCGTATAAGAGAATCGAGAGAAACATAGTTTAGGATTTGTAGATATCTTCTTTTCTTGTTTTATATTTATCTTGTTTCCTTATTGTATAGTTGATAGGTATTATATATTGGCTCTCTGCATTGTAAAAACAGACCTTTGGAATATAAAGATTTTACAAACTCTACATTTATGGGTTGTATGAGTAATGTTAAATAAGATGGGATGCACTTAATATGTTTTTTTAACTTTCATAGGGTTTACATGTAATATTATAAAATTGTAATATTATTTTAAAATTTCTAGGCAAAAAGATTTTTAAAAAGAAAAACTAAAGTCATGTTTTTTTATTATTCAATACTTACATATAATTAGTTTTCTTATTTAATATTCTAATTTTAAAGTAACATTATTTTTGATATTTTACTTTCAAGTTTTTGAAAACCTAAAACTTTCTTGAGTTTTTAAATTACGTTTCATATCTCAAATTAATAAATAAGATTAAACGTTTTAAATTTCCTTCTCAATCATTATAGTTTGAGTTTTTATAGGAGTCAATTTAATGTACAAAAGGAAAGTAAAAACCTCCTGTAAATAAAGGTAAATGAAATTAGAAGCCGATGAAAAAGGGTTTCGATTTCTACAAAATTCTGTCATCACAGTAATGAAAAAATGTACCTGCCATGTTTCAGAAGATTAATTTTTCATCATGCTCATTCATAGAAGGAAGAAGATTAGATTGTAAAATAGAAATTTATAGTATATTAATGAAGAAGATTGAGCTGGTATAATTAAGACTTTACTTATACTTAAAATGAAATATTAAAGATGTCGGACTTTTAACTTTTATAACCTTATTATGAAGAGAAGACCGAAGAGTTACAAAATTACTCTAGAAACCAGTGTTATTAAAATTCGGACCGGATTGGCCGGTTTAACTGCGTGAACCGCGAATCGAAGGTCACGCCGGTTCTGAGATACCTTTTAAACTGATTTCTCCTTCAGCTGAGGTAGATCGGATGATTTTCCAATTAAATCGGGTTGAACCGGTCGCGAAAAAAAAGGCGAGAAAAAAAAAAAGAAAACACAATGCGTTTATGCTCCCGAAGCTTTTCAGCCCTAAATCTCAAACAATACGCAGCAGTAGCCCCCTCAAAACTAAAACAGAGCAACAGAAAAAAGAAGAAGAAAAAAAAAAAAAAAAAAACAGAGCAAAAGGGTTACTAGCTTGCTGCATGCCGTTCGCTGCCCACACTTGTCGCCACGCTCGCCGCTGCTCCGGCCAATCCTTTTGCTACTCAGGTAAATCAATTTATTTCCTTTTCTGTTATTTGTTAATTATCAAATGCAGTAACTACTAATTAGCAAATAATTTTGTATATAATGCTTAGGAAACAACAAATTATAAGTGATTACATGCCCTATTTACTATTCAGTTTACATTTTGTTATTTTATGATATTTTTGTTTTTAATTGCAGTAACTATTATGCCTAAAAATTTAGTTGATGACTATATTTTGTACAATTTTTTTTAAGCAATTGATATTCAAAATAGAAGCAAACCAAACCATATTTTCATATTTGTTTTATAATTTTTTTTTTTTTTGTTATATTGCTCTAGGTGATAATTTGAAAGTGGTGAATGAACCTATCGATTTTAGAAGTTATGACAAGGAGTTGCAGTCTTTTGATGATATGGTGATTGGAGCTAATCAAAATGATTCGACGTAATTGTATCTTGTAGAGAAGTGTGATTATACTTTTAGTGAGATATTTAGTTTGATTAACTTTTATGATTTGGATACTCTTTATGTTTTGGTCATTTGGATATTGCCTATTTAAATTTGTGTCAACTTTTATGTTATTTGTTTGAATTTGAAAAATGTATTTGGATTAATGGTTTAAGATTTGATGTGTTCATTTGATGTTTGGATTTGGATATGTTTATGTGATTCTCTATTTGGATTGTGTTGTTTATAAGTAAATATTGTGATTCGATTGTGAAAATATAGATTACCTGAGATGAGTTGTTTGAATTTTCTTAAAATATACATTCACCAGCTCGAACCGGCGGTTAAACCGGTTGAACCTGTAACAAGTAATTTCACCAATTCAGTTTTCGGTCCGGCTCTAAAAACACTTCTAGAAACAACATTTTTGGATTTCTTTGTTTATAAAATCAAACCTATATCAACTCAAAAGCATAATACTAAATAGGAGAATGAAAAATATTTTTTTTTTCTTTATAACTTTAAAATAGAAAATTTTACTTAAAAAAGTTAAGTATTTAAGTTTACAAAAATTTGAAACTACAAGTATCAAAATAATCTTTCTTAACAGTTTCATATAATAATAAATAAAATTGATTATATGCGAGGTAAATAAAGTCGTATTTGTTCTTAAAATTTTTCAAGAGATTTTATTATAATATGGTGCAACTTTATATAATATTAGCCTATACCATGAAAGTGAATAAATGTATTAAATACATAATCTCTTATTTAACATTACACATACACACCCCCTGAAACGTTTTATTGAGCAAGAGCAAAACTGAATATTATTATAATATGATGAGTCCATTTGTACTCATGATTCATATGTCAAATATACCGTTTTATTGTATGTTCGTTGATTGTTTTAAGTATTTCTGCTTGTTTTCTTTTATTTTATTGTTTATGAGTCGTTTTGGTGAAAAAGGATGAATATGAGCTGAAAAGAGGAATTCTACGAAATCAGGCGATAGAGAAGCAATCGCTTGCGAAAGTGATCGCTTTGGTTGAAGAGGAACCAGAAGCGATCACTTCGGACTGAAGAATGACGCAACCCTAATTCCAGCAGCCGCCGCATGCGAATTGAAAGCGATCGCTTACAGATCGCTGTAACTCGGGAAATTAGGTTTTGAGGAGAATTAAAGAGTGAGACCTTCCAAGCCAAAGAGGATATAAAATGGAAGACCTAAAAACTCGAAGAGAGCAAAAAAGAGAGAGAGAAGTAGTTTAGAGACTGTAGAACACTTTTGGAGAATCATCTTGAAGTCGGACTTTTGAGAAGATCAGAGAAGACAGAGAAGATCGGAGATCAAAGTTGTGATTGAGTTCATGTTTTTTAATTATTCGTACACTTAAATTGGGTTTTGTTGATTTGGATATTGCTTTTATTTTCGTATATTTGTTAGGAAAAGCACTACAAAAAAAGTGATTTTTCGTGGCGCCAAGTATCATCATTTAACCTCAATAATTTGTCGTATGAAACCTATACGACAAAATAGATCGTCACAAAGTTCGCCGCATTGGCCCCGTCGCATTAGGTATAAGTGACAAAATTTTAGTGTCGCCACATATAGTTGTGACGAAAATAGTATTGTCACAAAAAAAGTTAATTTAAGTGACGATATTGTTGTCACATAAGTAGTGAAATTTCGCCATCATAGCATCACATTGTCACATAAAAGGATCTACATTAATGATTTCTTGTGGCAACATATTTCGTCATTAACATTTGTGTACCAGGCAATCTTGCCACAAAACTTATTACTACGATAAAATTGTCACTAAAACGGGTTATTTTGATTTTTCTTGTGGCGAATTTGTTGTCACTCAAGAGTTTTGTATGAGTTAGTTCTTTTGCCGCACTAAATAACAGCAAATACACCATTCATAATTACATATAATAAAATAGAATGTGATTGACATAATAATAAACACCAAAACTAAGAACTCACAAAAATATACATGCTTCCATATAACTTGGAAAAGCATTCTCTACCAAGTTCAATCAAGTAGGCAATAGTTTACAACATGATTGGCAAGCTTACATCAAATTCTACCAGTGTTTGTCAAAATTAGCACTTGGTCATGCATCAAAGAGCTATACTAGAGAGTAGTAATATAGTATACTGGAGATCATTCATCAATTACCAACCTAAATCCAACAAAAAATTGCATTCTTCTTACATAACATAGTTTCTCCAGAATGAAGCCAAAATAGCTTTCACAGTCAGAAAGCATTTAGTTCTAGTAACCAAGTTAAAACCAAAATATATACATATGAAAAACTTAGTAAAGGCTAAGACAACAAAACCTTCATAACCAAAAACCAATTTCCCTATTTCTACTTATAAATAGACCAACAATCCTTCAACTATAACACAATCAGAAATTAAACCTACCTTTTCTCTTTTTCTGTAGAATCTCAATCCTTTGCCATGAAAGTTACTCCCAAACTCCATTTGATGATCCTTCACAAAATAATGTAATTTTTCTTAACACGTCAAGCCACAAAAAACCATAGTTTAGATAATAAAACACACAAATTACATGAAAACCATCAATTTACGAAGTAATAAACAGAATATTCAAATACAAACATTCTTGTAACAACTTTTAACCCAAAAAATCACAACAAGAGCAGTAGCTTATATAGTTATGAAGAGATTTTACAAATCCACACTTTTTTGAAGAGCTTTTACTTAAAAACATCAAAACAAACACGAAAACTAGCAGATTATAAAGTTGTGAACATAAGTTTTAATAAATTTTTGGAAGTAAGATGAATGTCAACAAAATATCTTCAGATCTGAGAAACAAAACATCACCATTGCACAAAAAAGTGGCAGAAATGTACATGTAGAACTTCAAAAACCCTAATCCCCAAATCATAATCCATACTTGTTAATTTTTTTTGAGAAAAAACAACAAATACCCAACTATTTACTCATATAAGCTAAACGAAACAAAAATTAGATACAACTTACTCAAGATCACAATTATGTCATTATAGTCGAACAAACCCACCTGTTAAACATCACAAAATCGAGAAATTAGGGTAGTATAGGATGAATTTATAGCTCAATCTTCAAATATGAGAGAGAAGAAGGGTTTTCTTACCATTTCATGTGAAGAGAGAGTGCAAAAACGAGAGAGAAGGATCAATTTTTTTAGATCTGCTCGAAAAGGGTTTTCGTGGCGGAGGTGTTTTTGGTCGAGAGAGGCAGAAGCTTCTAGCTATGATTTTGGGGTGTTTTTCTTACTAAGGGTGTATAATCTGAAATTAAATGTAAAATTGACCAAAACGACGTAGTTTAAGTTTTTTTTGATAAATTAATTACTTTTGTGGCAAAGGGAAATTGAGGGAAAACAAAAAATCAGGGAGGTAGATTTTTGCAAAGTAACGGGAGTTTTGCCACTTTCTTAGTGAAGCAGTTCAAGTGACAAAGTTTATGGCGAAAGGGTGTTTTGTCACTCAAATTATACAAAATGTAACGAAAGTTTAACTTATGTGGCAAAATTTGGGATTGTCACATAAAAAGTTACACTTATGTGGCGATATCTTAAATCGTGATATTTACAAACATTTATGCAGCGAAAATTGTACTACGTCGTATAAAATAGTCACAAAAAAACACTTTTTTTTGTAGTGGAGATATTTACTTTAGCTTGTTTTGTTCAATACCATGGTTTATTTTATTGATGTTTTCATGATTACTTTAATTATTCATAGTTAAATCCATCATGTACCGTGAGGCGATGGGAGTATTTGGGTAGAGATCATGTTGAGATGAGTGTGTGAGGAACAATTAAATTGAACTTATAACTTGAGTAACATGCTTTATGTGCGTCAGGAACACATAATAGATTAGATTCGTATGATGGATGTGAAAGTCAAACTTATAGGATAGATCTCATAGGTTATAAAGTCCACATGTCTTGTGATGATAGCGTGTAGAACAAAAAGACGTGGGTAATTCACTGAGGTGAATGCATTTGGAGGACCAACGTACACATAGTAACACTCCGAAATACAGAGGGGTGTTTTCCACTACGGGAACCCATAATCATATGTTTCACTTCATAGTTTAATACATCCCATACACAAGCCAATCATAATTCATCTCAACAATGGCTTGTCTATGAGTCTTCGATCATATCTATCCAAAGAAACCTAGTTCCTTAAGATACCATTTCTCTATTATTGAATTATGTCTTTAGTTATTAAGTGTTTTAGTTATTAATCATTCCAAATCCAAAATATATTTCATTTACATCTTTTGTTTAATAGCTACTATGAAAGGTGACAGCTTCAGAGTTATTAGTTTTTGTGTGGATAAATAGATTTCTTACAAGTTAAGATTCAACGCGATTCTCCCTTAGGCTCGGTAATTTTGGGTTGTAGTTTACTTCCCTACACTACTTACACCCGTACGTTTGCGATGAGAAATTCCCATATAAAGTTTTTTGGGCAAGTCATAAGACACTACCATGACATCCCAAAATGAAATCCATTTTTTTAACGACAGTTTGGTCATTGTAAATTTTCAAAGTTCAAGGAAAGTTTCTGGAGATAAAATCATTTTTCATACCATAACTTGACACGATTTTCATTTTCATACCTTAATTTGACACTCATCAATTTGCATACCATAAGTTGAACACTTTCTTCACCTTTAGTACTTTGACGTCGGAAATATACGTGCAATTGACGTGGAATATGTTGAGGTGTAAGGTCGGGATCGGTCTTAATTACTCTAAATCTCGAAATTTGATTTCATCGGGTGGCACCTTGTATATTTTCGGGGTCGAAGTACCCATTGTGAAGAAATTGTCCAACTTATGGTATGCAAATTGATGAGTGACAGGTTAAGGTATGAAAATGAAAATTGTGCCAAGTTATGGTATGAAAAATGATTTTTGCCCAAAGTATCTGTAACCATACCAAACCTTGGGCGGTGTAGCTATAATTACATTCAACATACTTTTCCCATATATTATTACCAAAGTTGCTCATAAAGTTGATGCAATTGATTGCTCGAATCACTAAAAAATAATTGATTACTCCCATCAACATTGATGATATGAAGAATCAAGCTGATAAAGAAGTGTCTGCGCATGCCTAGGCTCAAGCTTGCATTATTTTGAGAATTTCAGAGATATGTTTCTCTGTATGGGCTCGGTAGAAAGTTGGCCAGCTTAAGATTAACACACATACTGAGCTTTTTGGAGTTGGATTTGGAGAAATTACAATGGCTTTATTTAATGTGATGCTTCTAATTCTTTTTCGTTCTTGGATCCAACTATGGCTGAAGCAAGGTTGTCCTTGATGCTATTTTTTTAGAAAGTCAGCTCAAAAAGTCAAAGATCACTTTTAAGTCGGACTGCCTTAATTTGATCAACTTCATCAATAACCCCGTCCAATGCACTAGCTGGAGCTTGAGGGGCTACAGTCAAATTAGGTGGTTTTGGCATGTCGACCTAAAGGTAACTTCAAGTTTTATCCTCGTGTAAACAATTTTTTGCGCATAATATTTGTTGCTTACTCTTGTTCCCGCAAGTGAGTGGGACATTTTTTGTTGATTTCCACAAGAGTATTTCGTGATGGGGATTCTCGTTTTGGAGCCCCCTATTTCTAATCTATTTCATGTAAATGAAAGCCTATTACATCAAAAAAGAGGGAAAAAATGATTGCTCAGCTAATTAAAATCAAGCCCAAAAGTCTCTGAACAATCAAGAGGTAACATGGCTTAAGGTTTTTAAATATTTCCTTGAAAAATTAAAAAAAAATCATTTTTGACCATTGGGCAAAAAACTATATAATTTTCATTGTAACAATTATTTTGATGATTTTTCTAAAACAAGTTAAAGTCTCCCCACAAAGTACAAAAAATCTAAAATTTTTAGCATATCAAACCATTCAGAGAAACCAAAACTATTGATATTTGTGTGTGTAAACTGTAAATGAGAGATACCCCACAACGGAAGAAGATGACTAAATAAGTGGGTTTATGTGTATTTGCTTAATGTAGTGTTTACATTTGAGTTGAGCTTTTGTATGGGCCTTGGGCTTTGGAGCTTTGTAGTAAGACCTTATTAAAAGTCAAGATTGAACTTGGGCACTTGAGGCTTGTCTTGAAATCAATTCAAAATAATATTTTTTGATAATCAAATAAGTTTCAAATTTTAAATTTATTACTCTTATTATTTTTAATCTGAAATTGATTTAATTTTAAACGAAAAGGTGCAACTTTTTGAAGTGTTGCATTCGTTTGAAATTACACCCCTTCAAAATCGTTACAATGATTAGAAAAGTTTTCATCTGATTCTATAAATAATTGTTATTGGACGAATTTTTATTCATGCAATTTTTCTGCACTTGTCTCAAAATAATTCTTAAGCCTTGTTGTATCATGAAGGCTTATTTGTTTATGAACTTTATAGTGAGGAAAATTTTGCCTTTAGGACAATGATCTTTCATGCCCCAAGGAATATAAATTTTCTATTTCTGTTCAATATTTTCAAACTATCTAAAGGAAAAAATTGAGCAATGGAAATAGATTTGAATTCAAACATGAATCTCCAGTTTCAAGAGAAAGAATCCATCAATATTGATTGTTTTGATGGAACAAACTACACAAGATGGCAGGATCGCATGTCATGGCTTTTGCTATCCCATAATCTGTTTTACGTGTTGGATTCAAAATTGCAGCATGTTCCTGAACCAAATGTTGATGACTCTGAAGAACAAAAGAAGAAACTAGTTGTAGACAAGGCAAGGCAGGAGACAGATGAAATGTTGTACAAGGGATATATTTTGAATTCCCTCACCAACAGACTATACGACATTCATCGCAACTATAAAACGCCTAAGGATGTATGGTCTGCTTTTAAATGAAAATGCAAGCATTTGAAGAAAGGTACGGGCAAAGTTTGGGCGTTGAAGTAGTTTGAGTTAATATTTTCTGATAACATGCCAATCATGGATCAAGTCCTTAACTTGGAGATTCTAATTTTCCAAATGGGGGAATTGCATATTAGTGTGCCTGATATCATACAAGTAGGTTAAATCTTGTCAAAGCTTCCCCCCTTGGCATGACTTTTGAAGAAAAATCCTTCATTCTTCTAAAAGTTACACCATTGAGAGGTTCACCACTCATCTGCAAATTAAAAGTGAGAATCGTGTCAGATATGACTCTACTTTGGGTCCAAAAGTGAACCATATTTTTGAAAGTGTTCCAAGTTCAGGGAACTCATATGCTACGATTCAAACTGTTCAAAATAGCCTTCATCCATAGAAAATGTTTCAAAATATCTAATGTGAAGAAGGAGGACAATGTGGGAAGAAGGGTCATTACATAAGAGAATGCATATTGCATCACAAACAGATGAATCAGAATCCAAAAAGAAATTCTGGTGCAGGCAACAATAATATAGCAAATGTTGTGGAGGCTAGCGCACAAGGATTTGTTGCTATGATAACAGAGTTGCATATGGCATATGTTTTGTATCTCCAAATTGGTGGCTTGATTCTGATGGCACCATTCATGTGGCCAACAATAAGAGAATTTTTGAAACCTATAACGAGTTAAAAGAGCCTAACATTACAAAAAAAAAAAAGGCTTTAGAAACGGCCCAAGCCGTTTCTAAAGCCCAGAAGCCCGTTTCTATTGAGCAATAGAAACGGACGGGCCGTTTGTAACGGTCGTTTGTAAAACGACCGTTTGTAATGACCTCGAGAAACGGGAACATGTTCCCGTCTCTAGTTTTACAAACGGCTAGCCCGTTTGTAAAAACAAAAAATTATTACAAACGGGCTAGCCGTTTGTAATAATGGACAATTTTTACAAACGGGCTAGCCTGTTTGTAAAGATTGTAGATTTATAGAAACAGGCGGCCCGTTTCTATAAATTAAAATACCTAAACTACCCCTAGACTATTAGAAACGGTGTAACCGTTTCTAAAAATAAAATAGGAAAAAAAATTGGGCAAGATTATTAGAGACGGGCACCCCGTCTCTAATAATTAAAACGGGCAGCCCGTTTTGTAGTATTAGAGACGGGCACCAGTCTCTAATAATCCTGGCCGGTGAAAAAAAAATCAAGAAGTATTAGAAACGGGCCGCCCGTTTCTAATACTTCTCGAATTTTTTTTTAATTTTTTTTAGCACTATTAGAAACGGAGAGCCCGTTTCTAATACTATTTAAAAAAAAATTGGCAGAAAATCTGCCAATAATAATTTATTAATTAAAAATAAATTTGGTGTTTAATTGTGTCCATGTTTCAGTCAATTACTTAATTACCTACATTATTTGTTTAATAACAATTATAATATAGTATAAGTTAGATATGAGTGTTAATTATGATATAATAGAATAATGTAAATATTTTTGACAAATTAAAAAAAACTATTTAGAAAGAACATAAAGGAAGAGGAGATCATTTGTAAATATCTAGATAGAATGTAAAGGAAGAGGAGAGAATTTGATAGAGAGTTGTGTATATGAATGAGTTGGATGTTTGAGAAAATGAAGAGGGGAGGAGTATTTATAGGGGGGAGTGAAAGTATTAGAAACGGGAGAGCCGTTTCTAAACGTTTTTGAAATTTTTCAAAATCCCGCCTAAACTTTTAGAAACGGCTGGCCCGTTTCTAAAAGTTTTTTTAAATTTTTCATATCCCGCCGAAACCTTTAGAAACGGCTTCCCCGTTTCTAAAGGTTTTTTTAAAATTTTGTGAAACTCTTTAGAAACGGCTGGCCCGTTTGTAAAACGGTTTCGCAAAATTTTGCGAAAACCTTCAGAAACGGGCCGGCCCGTTTCTAAAGAGTTTCACAAAACTCGAAAAAACTATTAGAAACAGGGAAGCTGTTTGTAGAGGAAACGGTTTGCCCGTTTGTAAAACCCCGCAGGCCGTTTCTGAAACTCTGAAATCTTATAGAAACGGGGAAGTTGTTTCTAAAAATCCCATTTCCTATCTATAAATACCGTATCCAACCTCTCACTCACTCAATCCATCTCATTTGTTCAGGTGCGTTTCAAAAATGCTATATAGTTCATAATTTTTATTATTCGTTTTTAATTATGATTATTTATTTTATATAATCATGTTCTAATTATTTAATTTAATCTTTTTTTCGCTTAGATCAAAATCGCATGGTCACCGCCTTAAAGACTCGCTGAATCGATTTACCTGCATCAACTCTGAATTGCCCGGTGATGGTATGTTGTATATTTGACCGAAAATTAGATTAGTTTATTTAGTTTTCGAGCATCTATATATAAGTGCAAAGTATTCACATGAAGATAGAAGTTGGATGTATGGTATGAAATGCGATAATGGTGACTTGAAACAGAAGTTCACATACGGTGTTCAAAAATTTCTGGAGTTTGCTTTATGTCAAGTAGATTATCTTGATCTGCATAATTGTCCTAGGTGTCCTTGTAGCAAATGCGACAATAGAAAGTTTTTGCACCCCGATCAAATTTCAATTCACTTATGTAGATGGAGATTTGTCCCTCAATACTATACGTGGGTAGCCCATGGTGAAACTAGTCCTGTTTTTTATCCGTCTTCATCCGGGGTAGGACAGACCTCAGATGAACCCATGTTAGATGATAATGAGTGTGAAGAACAAAATCCCTTTAGTGAATTGGTATATGATGCATTTCAAGTTGATAGAGATTCAATTGAAGAGGAACCGAATGATGAGGCTAAGGAGTTCTATGAATTGTTAAGGCAATCAGAGGTGCGATTGCAAAGTGATAAAAATAAACCTGTGTTATAGTAGATGGCATAATTTCTTTCGGTCCATAATGTTTATAATATTCCCGCAGAGGCGTGCAATAGATTTTTAGAACTGTCCAAAGATGGCTTTAGCCGGGAAGATGAGAGTCGGTTGCCTAATAACGTATACGGGTTGAAAAAGATGATGGTTGGTCTGGATCTTGGATACAAGACTTATGATGTTTGTATAAACAATTGTTTTTTGTACTATGGAGATTTTGAAAACAGCGAATATACTGCATGTCCTTAATGCGGCGAGGCGAGGTATGCTGTGGGTAAAAAGAAACCAATCGGGCGTAAGAAGTTGTGGTATTTTCCTATAATATCTCGCCTACAATGACTGTACATGTCTGCAACCACTGCTGAGCATATGACTTGGCATTTGAAATGCAATGGTTTGGGTGATGAAATGATTCATCCAGCATCAGAAGAAGCCTGGAAACACTTTGACAGGGTACATGCAGAGTTTGCGGCTGAACCTCGGAACATTCGACTTGGACTATGTAGCGATGGATTTTCTCCATTTGGTAGTCATCAGTTCCGTATTCTTGTTAGTCCGTGTTCGTTACGCCTTATAATCTACCTCCATATCTTTGCATGCGTCAAGAGTATATCTTTCTGAGTTTGATTATATCAGGACCAAAAAGCCTAGGGAAGAACATTAACGTGTTGCTTCGCCCATTAGTTGATGACTTGAGGAAGTTATGGGAAACTGGTGTGCACACGTATGATAGGTATATGAAGCAGAATTTCATATTAAGGGCCATACTAATGTGGACAATCAGTGATTATCCAGCATACGCCACGTTGTCGCAGTGGAGCACTACATGCCAATTGTCTTGTCCATATTGCATGGAGAATACACAAGCCTTCCAGTTGAAGCATGGGAGAAATACGTGTTTCTTTGACTGCCATCGCCGATTTCTACCACCAGATCATGTTTGGGGGAGAAACAGAAAAGATTTCCTAAAGAGAAAACAAGAATTTAGTGAACCCGCTCCTAGGAGATCAGGTACTGAGATGAGAGCTATTATTGATGATCTCCCAGAAGACATAGATCCTAGATATCACATTGCGGGTTATGGGGTATCGCATAATTGGTGTGGTAGAAGCATTTTCTGGGAACTTCCGTATTGGGGAACTAACTTAATTCGCCGTAACCTTGATGTCATGCACTGCAGGAAGAATTTTTTCAACAACATCAAAAACATTGTGATGGATGACACCAATAAGTCGAAGGATAACTTTAATGCAAGACGAGACTTAGAAGTCCTGACCAGGCGAAAAGAGTTGTTCTTGAAGGAAGGTGCTGATGGAAAGGTATATAAGCTGAAGGCAACATATTGTCTCAATAGAGATCAGAAAAGGCTAGTTCTTGAGTGGTTGAAGGGTCTTCGTTTTCCAAATGGGTACGCTTCTAACATTTCTAGATGTGTCCAGATGCCGCAACTCAAGCTTACCCAAATGAAGAGCCACGACTGTCACGTGTTCATGCAACGGTTGATACCGATTGCATTTCGAGATTTTCTCCCTGATGCTGTTTGGGGCCCACTTGCTGAAATAAGTCTATTCTTCAGAACTCTATGTTCGGCTGAGATCAAAAGGTCAGCTATGGAAAGACTAGATATCTCGATAGTGGAGACCATGTGCAAGTTGGAGAAGATATTTCCACCAGCGTTCTTTGACTCCATGGAGCACTTAGCCATTCACCTACCGTACGAGGTGAAAGTGGGAGGTCCTGTGTAGTATCGCTGAATGTATCCATTTGAGAGGTAATCTTTTTCATTGTTAATAATTGAATTAAATTGTAGATTGTTATTTGTGTACTGACTCCTACTTTTTAATTGATGTGTAGGCGAATGTACGACTTGAAAAGATCAGTAGGCAATAAAGCACATGTAGAAGGATCCATATGCCAAGTGTTTTTGCTGTCTGAAATGACAAACATCGTCTCACTCTATTTCGGTTCTAGAGTGGAAACTAGATACAACCGGCTGAACAGAAACGAGACTGCACTGATCAGCAATTACACTGGACAGCTTGGAATCTTCCATAAACAAGGCAAACCAATAGGGACAGTCCAGCGGCACCGGTACCTCACCGAATCGGAATACAATCTGATCGAGTTATACATGATCTTAAATTGTCCAGAAGTCGACGGATGGATCACGTAAGTGGAAAAAGTGTTATATTAATTACGTTTCGTACAGTTCACAATTACATCGCCATCTTTTAAAACTTCGTGATTCGTTATCTGCAGTTTGTTTCAACAACTAATGTGTCAGGGCCTTAACGACCAAGAAACGCAAAGTAAACGTAATGCAGAGTTCCTTGGATGGTTCAAGAACACTGTGGCATCCGGATATTACTAGGTTGACCCCCGGCTTCATGCTTTGGTTCGGGGCCCATCTGCAATGGCGAAGACATACAAGGGGAACAAAGTCAATGGGTTTAGATTTCACACTGAATCGCATAGTATCGGGAATACCACAATGAACAGTGGCGTGTGTTTCAAGGGAAATCTGGGTGCACCTGAGGACACAAATTTCTACGGCATGATCCATGACATATTGGAAGTAGTCTACTGGGGAGGTCGGATTGCAGCAGACTATTGTGTATTTCAAGTGTGATTGGTATGACATGCCCCGTTCGAGCCCGTTCAATGGTCGTTATCGGTTAGTAGACATCAATCCACGTTCGAGACTGCAAACCAATGAACCTTTTATATTTGCAAACTAGTCTCAACAAGTCTACTATACACCATATCTTTCAGCTTCCCATTTCATAGCTCATAGGGGATGGTGGGCCGTGTGCACTACCCGAGCCAGATATGTTATCGACACGACTTCGTTGCACGTCAAGGGCGAGAGTGAAAATGAAGATACGCTGTCGAGATCGAAATTCTACAAGATGCCGAACCCACTCGAGTAATCGACAATGCTGATTGCAGCCACAACTACAACGAAGTAGTAGCTCTTGCTGATACTGAGATACAACTAGTTGAGTCGGTTGATAACGAAGACTCCGATGAGGATCCATAGTAGTTGCTAGTTTTTACTACTTGTAACCAATTGCAATTTGGCATGGTCCATGATATAATGAAATTGACTTTTTGACTTTTATTGAGATTTTTGAAGTTCCTATAAAGTATTAGGCCAAATGGCATAGACAGTTCATATTGTCCGTTTCTAATGATTTTGACTATAAATGGCATAGACAGTTCATTTTGTCACCCCTGCTTAATTATAATTCGCAAAAAACTACCACTATGTTATTGATAATTAACACACTAGCACTATTTTTGTTCATTCATTATCGCAAACCAATTTCAATAGTTCATTAATGTTCATTTGCGAATAATTACAAAATGAAACACCATAGTTAATGAGTCATAGTTAATTACATTCCCAAAAGAAAAATAAAAAAAAAAGCACGATAAAAAAAATTGAGTAGACCCTCAATCAGTCCTTCTCCTCACCATCCACCCGATAATCCTCCCCATCCCGGTCATCCTCATCGAACTCACCACCATCATCCTGTGCCGCGAGGTCGTCATCCACGTGCCCATGATGTCTCAAGACGGGACGTCCATCAGGCGCGAACCTCACAATTATCCCTAACTCCGCAGCCAACTCTGTGGCACGCGCCACCCCATCCCCTTCCACCTGGTCGAAACACTCATATAGCCGATCGATATCATATAGTCGTCGCCCTGATCAGCACCCAAATCGACGTCCACGTCTGACTGATGTGGATGGACGAGTAGAAGGCCCCGGGGCGAATGTGTTCGGGTGAGTAGAAGGCCCCGCGACGTGTGCACTACCAGGCCGAGTAGAAGGTCCTGGGGCGAATGGGTTCAGTGTCTGCTAGGTCTGTACCCGAATGGCTGCAATCTCCTGCTTCAGCTGATATATCTGCTGCTGCATCGAGATAAACTGAGACTGGAAGGTGGCAGCCATGACACGAGCCTTCCTCGGCTCTTTGGTAACCTGGACCCCAACAGCTTCCAGATTTAAGGATTTGGCGAGTCCCTTATTTCTGCCCTTGTAGAGCCCGCCAACTGCTCTCGCCCATGTCGGGTAGTCGAACTGTAACCAGCTGCTGCGTTCAGCACCGTAAATTTCAGTACAATCCTCGACGTACCTCTCCTGTGTAAATGAAAGCTAGAGTTAGCATATATAATTACATTAAGACTATCGAAGTTAAAAAGTACAAAAAAGAAACTCACGAATATAACCCTGTTGTTGTCGTTGATAAACTGCCTAGTCCCATCAGGCAACGTCGTGGTCCTCGTGTCGAGCCACATATCGAGGTACGACACCTCCTTCTGCAGGTCCACAACTTTCTGTCAATTGAACACATGTCAAAATATCTAACCAAATCTAATTAATAAGCACAAAATTACTTCTTGACAACTAAAATTCCGAACTAATTACCTTCCTGGCGTGATGGTCCTGCGTGCTGATAGACCCCCTCGATAGTTCACTTTCTGCCCCTTCAGCTTGTTGGCCTTATTCCGGGCACACTTCTTCTTTGTGTCCTCCTTCTCCCAATGGTGAATGTAGTGTCGAATAAGTCGTTCGGGAATCCAACAGGGGTTATCCCCCCATTTCAGATCGTCCTTTCGGGCGAAGTAACAAGACTTTGCCCTGTTCATCTCGGCAGACATCTGGCGGTGTGCCCACCAGTCAAACCCCTCGTAGATCATATCACTCAGCAACGGATCCCACTGATAAATGGACTGCATAAAGAACAGTGATTACAGGAATTAGATAACTACATACAGTTCTCAAATTTACTTTTCTTATTACTATACAAAACACAAAAGATTACACTGACCTGAAAATGATTCCATAACTCTAATCTGACCTCCTCGAGAATCACGTCGTACGTGGGCCATGGGTACGTCAATCCTGTCTTCACCGTCCTACTGATAGTGCGTATGATCCGCTTCTGATCGCTCCAATTCCCCAACTCATCCCTCCATATCCAAATTCGGTCCTCTGGCCGAGCGGTAGGCTGATCAGCAAGGGCCATACCACGTACAGCTCGACTAGGCCCAGCAACATCCTCGGGGCGCACCCGAGCGGACGGGCCTGCGTGATCAGGGGCCGCTGCACCTCGGCCTGACTGAGCTGTCAGACCTGCATGGCCCACGTCTGCTCCCGGTGCTACTAGTGGCGGTCTCTGCTTCCCGTGCAATATAAGAGAACCTACAGGTGTGCCGATCGATCCGCCCTGCGAGCCAACAGGGGATGGGACACCTGAACTCCGCCGCCTGGGGGGGGACACTGTCCCAAACGGTGCAGTACTGGGAGGCCCCGCATTTAAATCTGGAATCGCACAAGGTGGAGGGGTGGACCCGGTTGGCGTCCGGTACCGAGAGGTAGCCCCAGACGAGGCCGAGCCTGTGCCCTAATCAGCAGCAGGTGATACATGACTAAGTGGTGGTGGTGGCGCTGCTCCTCGAGTACACGGGCCACCCTGAACATCGGTCTCGGGGCACTGGCAACAGGGGGTGGCACGTGGCTAGGTGGTGCTGGAGCTGATCGTCTCGTACGCGGGCCATCCTGAACGCCCGGTACAGGTGCATCATCCTGGCCAGCAGTGGCAGGCCGGGATCTACCGGTCACAGCATTACGCTTCGTCGACCAAACCGAGAATCAACAGGTCTCTGTTCATCTGTCATCTGTAAACGTCATACCAAACATCAATTACAACCACGAGTTCCAAGAAATACGTAACTCAAAACACAGAACTATAAACAAACAAACGCCACTTCACAAATTCTAACCAAAAATCGCTCAATCGCCAAACCAATCGACTAATTACATCACAATATAAGCCATAAAATACATTACAAACCATCGTAAAACACAATTTTATTTAATTCAATTACGAATTACAAAACAAACACTGAAACATACAATATATATAATCGATTTAATTAATACACTTTACCCTAATTAACAATAGATATAACACAATCTAAACAATAAAGTATAAATAATTAACGTCTTAAAACCCTAATTAACCAATGAAATATCACAAAAACTCGATAAATACATGCTAAAAGCCATAAAAACGTAATTAACGTAATATAATTGGAGAAAACAAGCATACCCAACATAAATCACAATCTAAACCATTAATTACAAATAATTAACTTTCTTGAAACCCTAATTAACCAATGAAATATCACAAAAACTCGATAAATACATGCTAATTAAAACCATAAAAACGTAATATAATCGGTAAAAACAAGCATAACTAACATAAATCACAATCTAAACCATAAATTACAAAAAAAAACTAGCTAAAACCCTAATTAACCGATGAAATAGCACAAAAACACGATAAATACATGCTAAAAGCGATAAAAAATGTAAATAACGTAATATAATCGGTGAAAAACACATATCATAAGATTTATAGGGAAGAGGGCCGAGTTTTGTATAGAGAGAGAGGAGAATTTTAGAGAGAGAGAGATTGAAAACGCCAAAAATGGCGTATAGAAACGGGATGCCTGTTTTTATACGCCCCTTATTAGAAACGGGCCACCCGTTTCTAGTAATATCCGGGCTTTAGAAACGGGCCGCCCATTTCTAAAGCCCGAGCATCCTATTACTAGAAACGGGCCGCCCATTTGTAGTAATAGTATTACAAACGGGCGACCCGTTTGTAATTCTTTAGGGATTATTAATACATCTGCGATTATTACAAACAGGCCTCCCGTTTGTAATAATCATTTTTACAGACGGGCTTTTGCCCGTTTGTAAAAATACGGTTTCTGCTGCCCCTTTTTCTTGTAGTGTAAAGAAGTCATGATCGGAAACCATGCCGCTTCAAAAGTTCTGGGAAAGGGGACTGTGAAATTAAACTTCACATCTGGACAAAAACTTACTCTTGTCAACGTTCTACATTTTCCAGAAGTGAGGAAAAACTTAATTTCTACATATCTTTTAAGTAAAAGTGGATTTAAAGTTGTATTAGAATCTGATAAGGCAATTTTAATAAAGAATGGAGTATTCGTAAGAAATGGATACTCATGTGATGGCATAGCGCTTATTCTCTTTCAATCAACAAAATCAGAAATGGGGTGTTCAAGTTATCTATTAATAAAACTAATCTTACTTATGTTGTTGTTTGTTCTCCTATTTTATGGCGTGCTAGACTAGGGCATTTAAATTATGGTTATTTACGTTATATGCCTAAGCATGATTATATTAATTGCAAAGATGAACATGTTGATAAATGTGAAATTTGTTTAAAAGCCAAAATGACAAAGAAATCATTTTCTAAAGTTAGAACAAAATTCTGAGTTATTAGAACTTGTGCATTCTGACATTTGTGAATTAAATAGTCAATTAATAAGAGGTGGAAAAAGTTATTTCGTAATGTTTATTGAAAATTATTCAAGATATACTTCTGTATACTTGATAAAAACAAAGGATGAAGCCTTTGCTAAATTGAAGAATTTAAATCTGAAGTTGAAAATCAAAAAGAGAAAATATCAAAGTGTTTCATAGCGATTGAGGAGGGGAATATTTTCCTCAATCCTTTCTTAGTTTCTATAAAAAAAAAAATGGTATTATTCACCAAAGAACATCCCCGTATAAGCATCAATAAAATGGTTTGGCTCAAAGAAAAACTAGCTCCTTGATTAACATGGTGCATGCAATGCTTATGAATGCAAAGATACATTTTAATTTATGTGGTGAAGCTTTATTAACAACGTGTGTTATTTACAATGGAGTTCCTTTTAAGAGGTTTCGTGCTTCACCTTATGAACTTTGGAATAATGGTAGAAAGGCCTAACTTAATTTTTCTTAGTGTGGGGTTGTATAGCATTTTATAAAGTTACAGATCCTCACAAATCAAGTTAGGGCTAACAGGAATTAAAATTATTTTTGTTGGCTATGCACAAGATTCTAAAGCATATAGATTATTGGATTTGGAGTCCAATGTGATTCTAGAATCCATTAATGTGGAATTCTTTGATAATAAATTCTTACATGATCATGTGGAGTCTAAAGTTGTGAAAATAGTGAAACTACGGAAGTTAGTCTTGAAAATAAATTTGGTGAAAAAAGACTGCAAACAAATGAACCAAGTGACTCAAGAAGAAGACAATGGGCTAGAAAAAAAACACTTGAGGTCTGACTTTATTTCATCATATTATGTTATTTTCCTTGTTGAAGCAACTAGAAAAGAAGTGTTAAATGTTACACCCATGGTTTTAGTTATAGATAATGATCCTAAGACATATAAGGAAGCAGTGATTTCAAAATATGATTCCATCTAGCAAGAAGTTGTTAATGATGAGATGGACTCTATAATGTCCAATAACACATGGCTTTTAGTGGATTTACCACCTCGTTCAAATGCAATTGGGTGTAAATGAGTGTTTAGAGAAAAATTTGTAAAATTGATGGCACTGTTCAAACTCTTAAAGCAAGACTAGTGGCAAAAGGCTTTAGACAGAAGGAATAGACTATTTTGATACATAAGCTCCAGTGGCAAGAATAACATCAATAAGAGTATTGTTTGCATTGACGTCAACTTATAAGTTGCATGTACATCAGACGGATGTTAAGATGACATTCGTAAATGGAGAATTAGTGTATATGGAGCAACCCAAGGGCTTTGTGATTTTAAGAAATGAAAATAAAGTTTGTGAATTGGTTAAGTCATTATATGGCTTAAAGCTTAAAGCTGACTCCAAAGCAGTGGTATAAGAAGTTTGATTATTTGATTTTGGCCAATGGTTTCAAGCATAATAATGCTGATAAATGCATCTATGGCAAACTGAAATGAATGTGGAGTTCTCTTGTGTCTCTATGTAAATGATATGCTAGTTGTTAGGACTAACATGAAAGGAATTAAAGAAAACTAAAAGGTATCTAACTTCTGTTTCCAAATAAAAGACTTAGAACAATTAGATACTATTTTTGCGAATAAAAGTTAAGAGACATGATAAAGGCTATGCTTTGAATAAAAATTATATTGTCAAGATACTTGATATATCTCAATACAAAGGAAGCAAGTACTCCATATGATTCTAGCATGAAAATTCAAGAAAACACTGAAAGAATTATTGCACAACTTGAATATGCTAGTGACATTAGAAGTATGACGTATGCCATGTACTGTACAAGGTCAGATATAGGTTTTGTTGTAGCCATGATGTCAAGATTTACAAGTAAATATAGCACTTTACATTGAAAAGCAGTTGCAAGGATATTGGATACCTAAAACGTACCAGAGAATTGAGCATTATTTACAAGGATTATCCAAGGGTGCTAGGGGGATATTGTGATGTAAGCTAGATGTCTAGTACAAATAAAAGTAAGTCAACTTCTGGATGGATATCCTCTTTAGGAGTAGGGGCTATAAGTTGGGCATCCAAGAAACAGACTTGCATTGAAC
The DNA here is from genome assembly GCA_946800315.1 of Misopates orontium. Classification (NCBI taxonomy): domain Eukaryota; kingdom Viridiplantae; phylum Streptophyta; class Magnoliopsida; order Lamiales; family Plantaginaceae; genus Misopates; species Misopates orontium. The sequence continues at coordinate 10,621,038 of OX326949.1, forward strand.
ATTTGACCATGGAGTTAGAGTTTATAGCACTTGCTGCAACAGACAAAGAAGCAGAATGGCTAAGAGACTTATTGTTTAGAAATAGATTTGTGGCCGCAACCAATGAATGCAATTTCTTTGTACTACGATAGTGAAGCTACAATATCTAGAGCTTATAGTGATGTATACAAAGAAAAATCTAGACATTTAAGATTAAGACACTCATATGTGCGAGAATTAATCATGAATAGAGTGATCATCATGGTTTATGTGAAATATGGAGATATTCTCGCAGATCCTCTTACTAAGGCACTTTCAAGAGATATAGTGAGAAGTTCAACAAGTGGTATAGGACTTAAATTAATACCACAAAATTCGCTCTAAGTTTGTTAGTTCGAATTAACTTCGACTTGAATCAAATAAATTTTCTTTGAGAAGCCCATTCTTCCAGCTTAGAACTTGTTGGACTTTATATATATCTTTTAGTATGAAAGAAAACAAATGATATTGCTTGAGATTGAGTTTTAAAATGGTGGTATCATTTTTTCTTACCTTTTTGTACACCTACAAACATGCACATTAAAAATACATAAACACACAAGGTGTATATCTAATATTTTTGTGATTCGGTGCTACAAAGGTGTGGCAAAAGTTGTAGGTTGAGAAGGATTAACTACCTAAGGCCGAATTTCAAGAGAGGAGGTTTAACTTGCGAGAGAACTTCTCTTATCATTGAACTCCAAAGTATTCTAGGAAACATGTGTTTGTTAATATTTATTTTTAAAAGGCATCTTAATTAATTACATGTGCATATAAACAAGGGATGATTGCGACACAACCCCCCAACCTATAGGGTTGTTGCACTTTAACCACAAACCTATAAAAATATGTGATATACCCCCCAACCTATTTACATTTGTGCAATTTGCCTCCTAATGCCTAACATAACAATATATATAGGAATGTGTCCCAAAATGAATCGTTGATCAAGGTCATTGTGGGCGAATTGCACAAAAATTAATGGGTTGAGAGCATATCGCGCATTTTCATAGATTAGTAGTAAAGTGCAATAAACGCCATAGGTTGTGGGTTTTGATGCAATTAACCCTTATGCATTTGTAATTAATAAAGAAGCATTTTTTAAAAACAATTAATAATAAATAACAAACACCTCTTTCGTTTAATACTGTGTAAATCAATGAAAAGGGAAATTTCCTCACAAGTTAAACTTTTTCTCTTGAGATTAGGAATTAGGTATATAATCCACCTCAAACTACAGATCTTTCCACACCTTTGTAACCCTGATGCACAAAAATAATAAGCATGCAACTTGTGTCTTCTTGTATTTTTATGTGCTTGTTGGCATGTGTAAGACAATGAAAGAAAATGTGTGAAATTAAAGAGTACACCACCTTTTTGGGAAATTGACTCTAACAGCCAGAACGATTTTTAAAAAATGTTACAATAAAAACTCATCTTCACCAACGGATCAAAGCCCCTATTTAGTTTTCTTTTAATGCAGCATATAAGAGGCCCCATTTTCCAATCCTTTTTTAAGAGAATTCCAGCTTTATATATCTGCAAAACACAAAAATACATGAGAAACAAAACAAGAAACAAATCCAAAACAACATTGAGGTTAACACAGTGCACCACTATAACAATGAGGGGGCTCTCAATTTCTGGTTAAACTTAGGGATAACCCTATGAGGAGGAGCGGGTGTTATACTGTGAGGATTTTTTCATTTCATAATGTGCAACTTTGGACACGAGTCAAACATGCAGCAATGAGAGAGCGTGTCAGACATGCATCAATGAAGCGCCTACATGTTGTTCGAGTTAAATGCGTGTCAAACATATAACAATTAAGGGCCTACCTATTTTTTGAGTTAAAAGCAAGACCTCGACGTTGTTAATGACTTTTTTACAATTTGAGATTCTACAAAGTTAAACTGGATCATAAACACACGAAAAGCCAACCATGCAGTATACAACTACAAACTAATTTTTAAATTATAACGAAGGATGGAACAAAATCTTCATATATCACAATTATTTTTTTACTTAATAAGTTTTAAATTACAAATTTATATCTCAAGGTTTGGAAGGAGACTATAAAATACAACGTATGTGTGTAGATTCCTTTCTATTTAAATGCATTCAAAAAGAGTTCAATTAATAATCTCTAAACTCAATGAACTAAGAATAATCCCTTATAAATCATAACTTAAAGAATTCAAAAGTAGGTCGACTTAAACCTTAGTTGTCTTTAGCGATCCCATGTTTCATGTTTGAATCCAGGGATGAAGAAAGATACAAAATAATACCACAAAATTTGCTCTAAGTTGGTTAATTTGAATTAACTTCGACCTGCATCATATAAATTTTCATTGAGAAGCCCATTCTTCGCTTAGATTTTTGTTGGACTTTATATATATCTTTTAGTATGAAAGAAAACAAATGATATGGCTTGTAATTGAGTTTTAAAATGGTGGTATCATTTTTCTTACCTTTTTGTACACCTACAAACATGCACACTAAAAATACATAAACACACAGGGTGCATATCTAATATTTTTGTGATTCGGCGATACAAAGGTGTGGCAAAAGTTGTAGGTTGAGGTGGATTAACTAGCTAAGGCCTAATTTCAAGAGAAGAGGTTTAACTTGCCATAGAACTTCTCTTCTCATTGAACTCAAAGTATTCTAGGAAACATGTGTTTATTAATATTTATTTTTAAAAGGCATCTTAATTAATTACATGTGCATATAAACAAAGGATGATTGCGACACAACCCCCAACCTATAGGGTTGTTGCACTTTAACCACAAACCTATAAAAATGTGTGATATACCCCCCAACCTATTTACTTTTGTGGGCAAGTTGCACAAAAATTAATGGGTTGAGGGCATGTCGCCCTTTTTTTATAGAATAGTAGTAAAGTGCAATAAACGCCATATGTTGTGGGTTATGATGCAATGAACCCTTATTTAAAAGAGCGTTTCTTAAAAATAATTAATAGTAAATAACAAACACCTCTTTCGTATAATACTGTGTAGATCAATGAAAAGAAAATTTTCCTCACCAGTTAAACGTTTTCTCTTGAGATTAGTAATAAGCTATATAATCCACCTCACACTACAGCTCTTTCCATACCTTTGTAACCCTGATGCACAAAAACAATAAGCATGCAACTTGTGTCTTCGTGTAATTTTATGTGCTTGTTGGCATGTGTAAGACAATGAAAGAAAAGGTATGAGATTAAGGAGTATACCACCATTTTTGGGAAATTGACTCCAACAACCAGAATGATATTCAAAAATGTTATAATAAAAACTCATCTTCATCGTTGGATAAAAGCCCCTATTTAGTTTTCTTTTGATGCAGCAAATATGAGGCCCCATTTTGCAATCCATTTTTAAGAGAATTACAGCTTTATATATCTGCAAAACACAAAAATATATGAGAAACAAAACAAGAAACAAAGCCAAAACAACAGTGGAGTTAACACAGTGCACCGCTATAACAATGAGGGGGCTCTCAATTTCTGGTTAAACATAGGGATAACCCTTTGAGTAGGAGCGGATGTTATATTGTGAGGATTTTTTCATTTCATAATGTGCATCTTTGGACACGAGTCAAACATGCAGCAATGAGGGAGCGTTTCAGACATGCAGCAATGAAGGGCCTACATGTTGTTAAAGTTAAATGCGTGTCAAACATGCAACAATTAAGGGCCTACCTATTTTTTGAGTTAAAAGCAAGACCTCGACGTTGTTAATGAAGTTTTTACAATTTGAGATGCTATAAAGTTAAACTGAATCATAAACACATGAAAAGCCAACCATGCAGTATACAAATCCCATCTAACTTTTAAATTATCACGAAAGATGGAACAAAATCTTTATTTATCACAATCAGTTTTTTTACCTAATAAGTTTTAAATTACAAATTTATATGTCAAGGTTTGGAAGGAGACCATGAAATACAACATATGTGTGTAGGTTCCTTTCTATCTAAATGCATTCGAAAAGAGTTCAATTGATAATCTCTAACCTCAATGAACTACGAATAATTTCTTATAAATCATAACTTCAAGGATTCAAAGTAGGCATCGACTTCAACCTTAGTTGTCTTTAGCAATCCTAACTTTCATGTCTGAATCCAGGGATAAAAAAGGAAGAAAAATAACACCACAAAATTTGCTCTAAGTTGGTTAATTTGAATTAACTTCGACTTGCATCAAATAAACTTTTCTTTGAGAAACCCATTCTTCCAGGTTATAATTTGTTGGACTTTATAGATATCTTTTAGTATGAAATAAAATAAATGATATTGCTTGAAATTGAGTTATAAAATGGTGGTATCATCTTTTCTTTCATTTTTGTACACCTACCAAAAGTGCACATTAAAAATACATAAACACAAAAGGTGCATATCTAATATGTTTGTGATTCGACACTACAAAGGTGTGGCAAGAGTTGTAGGTTGAGGTGGATTAACTACCTAAGGCCTAATTTTAAGAGAGGAGGTTTAACTAGCCAGAGAACTTCTCTTCTCATTGAACTCCAAATATTCTAGGAAACATGTGTTTGTTAATATTTAGTTTTAAAAGGCATCTTAATTAATTACATGTGCATGTAAACAAGGGATGATTGTGACATAATAACCCAACCTATCGGGGTTGTTGCACTTTAACCACAAACCTATAAAAATGTGTGATATACCCTCCAACCTATTTCCTTTTGTGCAATTTGCCTCCTAATACCCAATATAACAATATATATATATATATATATATATATAGGAATGTGTCCCAAAATGAATCGTTGATCTAGGAAATTGTGGGAAATTGCAGGGTTGAGGGCACATCGCACATTTTTATAGATTAGTAGTTAAGTGCAATAGACGCCATAGGTTGTGGGTTTTGATGCAACTAACCCTTATTTATATGCACTTGTAATTAGTAAAGAACATTTTTTAAAAATAATTAATAATAAATAACAAACACCTCATTCGTATAATACTGTGTAGATAAATGAAAAGAAAATTTTCCTCACAAGTTAAACTTTCTCTCTTGAGATTAAGCATCTGGTATATAATCCACCTCAAACTACAACTCTTTCCACACCTTTGTAACCCTGATGCACAAAAATAATAAGCATGCAACTTGTGTCTTCATGTACTTTTATGTGCATGTTTGCATGTGTAAGACAATGACAGAAAAAGTGTGAAATTTAAGAGTATACCAACAGCCAGAACGATTTTCAAAAATGTTGATACGAAAATATCATCTTCTTCTGCGGATCAAACGGCCCTATTTAGTTTTCTTTTGATGCAGCAAGTATGAGGCCCCATTTTGCAATCATTTTCCAAGAGATCAAATCACAGCTTTATATATCTGCAAAACACAAAAATATATGAGAAACGAAACAAGAAACAAAAGCCAAAACAACAGTGAGGTTAACACAATGTACCACTATAACAATGAGAGGGCTCTCAATTTCTGGTTAAACTTTGCAATAACCATTTGAGGAGGAGCATATGTTATATAGTGAGGATTTTTTCATTTCATATGTGCATATTTAGACACGAGTCAAACATGCAGCAATGAGGGCCCTACATATCGTTCGAGTTTAAAGCGTGTCAGACATGCAGCAATGAGGGGCCTACATGTTGTTCGAGTTAAAAGCGTGTCAAACATGCAACAATTAAGGGCCTACCTACTTTTTGAGTTAAAAGCAAGACCTTGAAGTTGTTACTGACTTTTTTCCGGTTTCAGATGCTAGAAAGTCATACTGTATCATAAACACACAAAAAGCCAACCCTGCAGTATCCGACTCCAACCTAACTTTTAAATCATCACGAAAGATGGAACAAAATCTTTATATATCACAATTACTTTTTTACCTATTAAGGTTTAAATTATAAATTTATATCTCGAGGTTTGGAACAAGACCATAATATACAACATTTGTGTGTACATTCATTTCTGTCTAAATGCATTCGGAAGGAGTTAAATTCATTATCTCTAAATTCAATGAACTAAGAATAATCACTTATAAATCATAAGTTATAGTATTCAAAGTAGGCATCGACTTAAACCTTAGTTGTCTTTAGCAATCTCAACTTTCATGTTTGAATCCAATGATGAAAAAGGAAAAAAAAATAATACCACAAAATTTGCTCAAAGTTGGTTAATTTATATTAACTTTGACTTGCATAAAATTAATTTTCTTTGAGAAGCCCATTCTTCCAGGTTATAATTTGTTGGACTTTATAGATATCTTTTAGAAAGAAATAAAATAAATGATATTGCTTGAAATTGAGTTTTAAAATGGTGGTATCATCTTTTCTTTCATTTTTGTACACCTGCCAAAAGTGCACATTAAAAATACATAAACACACAAGGTGCATATCTAGTATTTTTGTGATTCAGCGCTACATAGGTGTGGCAAGAGTTGTAGGTTGAGGAGGATTAACTACCTAAGGCCTAATTTCAAGAGAGGAGGTTTAACTAGCCAGAGAACTTCTCTTCTCATTGAACTCCAAACTATTCTAGGAAACATGTGTTTGTTAATATTTATTTTTAAAAGGCATCTTAATTAATTACATGTGCATGTAAACAAGGGATGATTGCGACATAACCCCCCAACCTGTGGGGTTGTTGCACTTTAACCACAAACCTATAAAAATGTGTGATATACCCCACAACCTATTTACTTTTGTGCAGTTTGCCTCCTAATGACCAATATAACAAAACAAAATACATAAATATAGGAATGTGTCCCAAAATGAATCATTGATCAAGGACATTGTGGGCAAATTGAAGGGTTGAGGGCATATCGCACATTTTCATAGATTAGTAGTAAAGTGCAATAGACGTTATAGGTTGTGGGTTTTTATGCAATTAACCCTTACTTATATGCACTTGTAATTAGTAAAAAAGCATTTTTCAAAAATACTTAATAATAAGTAAGAAACACCTCATTCGAATAATACTATGTAGATCAATGAAAAGAAAAAATTCCTCCCAAGTTAAACTTTCTCTTTCGAGATTAGGCATCAGGTATGTAGTCCACCTCAAACTACAGCTCTTTCCACACCTTTGTAACCCTGATGCACAAAAATAGTAAGCATGCAACTTGTGTCTTCATGTATTTTTATGTGCATGTTTGCATGTGTAAGACAATGAAAGAAAAGGTGTGAAATTTAAGAGTATACCACCACTTTTGGGAAATTGACTCCGACAGCCAGAACGATTTTCAAAAATGTTGATACTAAAATCTCATCTTCATCTGTGGATAAAAGGCCCCTATTTAGTTTTCTTTTGATGCAGCAAGTATGAGGCCCCATTTTGCAATCCTTTTCAAAGAGATCAAAGTACAGGTTTATATATCTGCAAAGTACAAAAATATATGAGAAACGAAATAAGAAACAAAGCCAAAACAAAAGTGAGGTTAACACAGTGTACCACTATAACAATGAGGGGGCTCTCAATTTCTGGTTAAACTTTGCAATAACCCTTTGAGAAGGAGCAGATGTTATATAGTGAGGATTTTTTCATTTCATAATGTGCATCTTTGGACACGAGTCAAACATGGAGCATTGAGGGCCCTACATATTGTTCGAGTTTAAAGCGTGTCAGACATGCAGCAATGAGGGGCCTACAATTTGTTCGAGTTAAAACCGTGTCAAACATTCAACAATTAAGGGCCTACCTCTTTTTTGAGTCAAAAGCAAGACCTCGAAGTTGTTACTGATTTTTTTCCAATTTCAGATGCTAGAAAGTTAAACTGTATCATAAACAGGGGCATATCCAGGAAATTACTCCTGGAGGGCTAACCTAATAATTTTTTTAAAATAAAATATTTAATGTCAAATTTAAAATAAAAGTATGTAAAAAATGTTTCGATGCCTAAATTAAACCAATGGTCACAATACATACAAGCAATATAAGTAATATTAAAATTCTAATAAAACAAGTAAAACACATTTTTTTAATATAAAAGTGGTTTTTGCCTGTTCCCATGCAATAGTCAGGAATTCTTGACGGTATCGAGCTGGAACAACCTGTTCTTCCTGAATATCCTGATTCAGTGCCAAAGAATTTCACATTTTTTAATATAAAAGTGGTCTAACAAAACAAAAAAGTAAATTATAGCACTAAGATAGAAAACCAAGTTAAGTTTAACATTACTCACGAAATACTAAATGAAAAAAGGAAAGTAAATTTATAATAGTAGCACTTTTCATACATAATTTTAGTACCTTTTATTCCGTAGTAAATGAAATATTAGTTGAATTTGAATCTAAAGTTTATTACATGAATAAAATGCACTTTGTTGTTGTGTTTTTTTTTTTAATTAATAGGGATTTTTAGAGGTTTTCTGTCCAATTTTTATTTAAATATGAGCTTTTGGAAACTTTGATAATTTTACCAAGCTTTTATGTTATTCTTTCTATATGTATAATACATAATTATTATAGTATTATGCTTCTTTTATTATTCTATGCATAACTAAATTTTATATATAAATATATATATATATATATATATATATATATATATATATATATATATATATATATATAGAGAGAGAGAGAGAGAGAGAGGTAGTACTATGGATTGGTCCAAAAATCTTTGGGGGGGGGGGCTATAGCCCCCCAAGCCCCTTTATACATCCGCCCCTGATCATAAACACACGAAAAGCCAACCATGCAGTATCCAACTTCCACCTAACTTTTATATTATCACGAAAGATAGAACAAAATCTTTATATATCACAATTATTTTTTTACCTATTAAGGTTTAAATTATAAATTTATATCTCGAGGCTTGGAACAAGACCATAAAATACAACATTTGTGTGTAGATTCATTTCTGTCTAAATGAATTCGAAAGGAGTTAAATTCATTATCTCTAAATTAAATGAACTAAGAATAATCACTTATAAATCATAACTTATAGTATTCAAAGTAGGCATCGACTTACACCTAAGTTGTCTTTAGCTATCCCAACTTTCATGTTTGAATCCAAGGATGAAAAAGGAAAAAGAATTATACCACAAAATTTGCTCTAAGTTGGTAAATTTGAATTAACTTCGACATTGCATCAAATAAATTTTCTTTGAGAAGCCCATTCTTCCAGGTTATAATTTGTTAGACTTTATAGATATATTTTAGTATGAAATAAAATAAATGATATTGATTGAAATTGAGTTTTAAAATGGTGGTATCATATTTTCTTTTATTTTTGTACACCTACCAAAAGTGCACATTAAAAATACATAAACACACTAGGTGCATATCTAATATTTTTGTGATTCAGCGCTACAAAGGTGTTGCAAGAGTTGTAGGTCGAGGTGGATTAACTACCTAAGGCCTAATTTCAAGAGAGGAGGTTTAACTAGCCAGAGAACTTCTCTTCTTATTGAACTCCAAACTATTCTAGGAAACATGTGTTTGTTAATATTTATTTTTAAAAGGCATTCTAATTAATTACATGTGCATGTAAACAAGGGATGATTGCGACATAACAACCCAGCCTATGGGGTTGTTGCACTTTAACCACCAACCTATAAAAATGTGTGATATACCCCACAACCTATTTATTTTTGTGCAATTTGCCTCCTAATGCCCAATATAACAAAAAAGTATATAAATATCGGAATGTGTCCCAAGATGAATCGTTGATCAAGGACATTGTGCAAAAATTGCAGGGTTGAGGGCATATCACACATTTTTCATAGATTAGTAGTAAAGTGCAATAGATGCCACTGGTTGTGGGTTTTGATGCAATAAACCCTTACTTATATGCACTTGTAATTAGTAAAGAGCATTTTTTTAAAAATAATTAATAATAAATAACAAACACCTCATTTGTATAATACTTTGTATATTAATGAAAAGAAAACTTTCTTCACAAGTTAAACTTTCTCTCTTGAGATTAGGCATGAGGTATGTAATCCACCTCAAACTACAGCTCTTTTTTACACCTTTATAACCCTGATGGACAAAAATAATAAGCATGCAACTTGTGGCTTCATGTTTTATTATGTGGATGTTTGCATGTGTAAGACAATGAAAGAAAAGGTGTGAAATTTAAGAGTGTACCACCATTTTTGGGAAATTGACTCCAACAGCAAGAACGATTTTCAAAAATGTTGATACTAAAATCTCATCTTCATCTGCGTATCAAAGACCCCTATTTGATTTTCTTTTGATGCAGCAAGTATGAAGTCCCATTTTGCGATCCTTTTCCAAGAGACCAAATTACAGCTTTATATATCGGCAAAACCCAAAAATATATGAGAAACAAAACAAGAAACAAAGCCAAAACAGGAGTGAGGTTAACACAGTGTAACACTATAACAATGAGGGGGTTCTCAATTTCTGGTTAAATTTTGCAATAACCCTTTGAGGAGGAGTGGATGTCATATCGTGAGGATATTTTCATTTCATAATGTGCATCTTTGGACACGAGTCAACCATGCAGCAATGAGGGCCCTACAAATTGTTTGAGTTAAAAGCGTGTTAGACATGCAGCAATGAGGGGCCTACATGTTGTTCAAGTTAAAAGAGTGTTAAACATGCAACAATTAAGGGCCTACCTATTTTTTGAGTTAAAAGCAGAACCTCGAAGTTTTTATTGACTTTTTTTTACAATTTCAGATGCTAGAAAGTTAAACTGTATCATAAACACACGAAAATCCAACCATGCAGTATGCGACTCCCACCTAACTTTTAATTTATCACGAAAGATGGAACATAATATTTATATATCACAATAATTTTTTTTACCTATTAAGTTTTAAATTATAAATTTATATCTCCTGGTTTGGAACTAGACAATAAAATACCAGATTTGTGTGTAGATTCATTTCTATCTAAAAATGCATTCAAAAAGAGTGAAATTCATAATCTCTGAACTCAATGAACTAAGAATAATCACTTAGAAATCATTAACTTATAGTATTCAAAGTAGGCATCGACTTAAACCTTAGTTGTCATTAGCAATCCCAAGTTTCATGTTGGAATCCAGGGATGAAAAAAGAAACAAAATGATACCACAAAATTCGCTCAAAGTTGGTTAACTTGAACTAACTTCGACTTGCATCAAACAAATTTTCTTTGAGAAGCCCATTCTTCCAGCTTATAATTTGTTGGACTTTATAGATATCTTTTAGTATGAAATAAAACAAATGATATTGCATGAAATTGCATTTTAAAATAGTGAATGGTATCATCTTTTCTTTCATTTTTGTTTACCTGGAAACATGCACATTAAAAATACATAAACACACAAGGTGCATATCTAATATTTTTGTGATTCGGCGCTACAAAGATGTGGCAAGAGTTGTAGGTTGAGGTGGATTAACTACCTAAGGCCTAATTCCCAGAGAGGAGGCGTAACTTGCCATAGAACTTCTCTTCTCATTGAACTCCAAAGTATTCTGGGAAACATGTGTTTGTTAATATTTATTTTTGAAAGACATCTTAATTATTTACATAAGCATATAAAAAACAAGTGACTGCCACAGAACCTCCCAACCTATGGGGTTGTTGCACTTTAACCACAAATGTATAAAAATGTGTAATATACCCCCCAATCTATTACTTTTATGCAATTTGTCTCCTAATGCCCAATATAACGAAAAAAAATATATATTTATAGGAATGTGTCCCAAAATGAATAGTTGATCAAGGCCACTGTGGGCAAGTTTCACAAAAACTAATGGGTTGAGGGCATATCGCACATTTTCATAGATTAGTAGTAAAGTGGAATAAACGTCATAGGTTTTGGGTTTTGATGCAATTAACCCTTATTTACATGCACTTGTAATTAATTAAGAAGCATTTTTTTTAAAAAAAAATCAATAATAAATAACAAACACCACTTTCATATAATACTGTGTACATGAATGAAAAGAAAATTTTCCTCGCAAGTTAAACTTCTCTCTTGAGATTAGGCATTAGGTATATAATCCACCTCAAACTACAGCTCTTTCCACACCTTTGTAACCCTGATTCACAAAAATAATAAGCATGCAACCTTTGTCTTCATGTATTTTAATGTGTATATTTGCATGTGTAAGACAATGAAAGAAAAGCTGTGAAATGAAAGAGTATATCCCCATTTTTGGGAAATTAACTCCAACAACCAGAACGATTTTCAAAATGTTGATACTAAAATCTCATCTTAATCTGCAGATCAAAGGCCCCTATTTAATTTTCTTTTGATGCAGCAAGTATGAGGTCCCATTTTGCAATCCTTTTCCAAGAGATCAAATTACAACTTTATATATCTTTAAAACAGAAAAATATGCAAAACAAAACAAGAAACGAAGCAAAAAAAAATAACAGTGAGGTTGACACATTGTACCACTATAACAATGAGGGGGCTCTCAAGTTCTTGTTTAACTTTGTGATAACACTTTGAGGACGAGTAGGTGTTATATAGTGGCGATTTTTTCATTTCATAATGTGCATCTTTGCACACGAGTCAAACATGCAGCAATGAGGGCCCTACATATTGTTTGAGTTTAAAGCGTGTCAGACATGCAGCAATGAGGGGCTTACATGTTATTTGAGTTAAAAGCGTGTCAAACATGCAACAACTAAGGGCCTACATATTCTTTGAGTTAAAAGCAAGACCTCAAAGTTGTTAATGACTTTTTTCCAATTTCAGATGCTAAAAAGATACACTGTATCATAAACACACGAAAAGCCAACCATGCAGTATCCGGCTCCCACCTAACTTTTAAATTATCATGAAAGATGGAACAAAATCTTTATATATCACAATTATTTTTTTACCTATTAATTTTTGAATTATAATTTATATCACGAGGTTTGGAACGAGACCATAAAATACAACATTTGAGTGTAGATTCATTTCTATCTAAATGCATTCGAAAGGAGTTAAATTCATTACCTCTTAATTCAATGAACTAAGGATAATCACTTATAAATCATAACTTATAGTATTCAAAGTAGGCATCGACTTAAACCTTAGTTGTGTTTAGTAATCCCAACTTAATTCAATGAACTAGTTCGCGAGAGGGATAACCGCCTGGCTTCTCTACTACTCTCCAACTCAGACGAACCTAAGAGGAATGAACAATGTTGATAAATTTACTAGCCAACGGAAAGTGACCCCTGTTTTCAAGCCCCATGTACGCAAAAAAAAAAAGTCACTTTTTATTCCTTCTTTGCTTTTCTGCCTCCGGCCATTTTTTAACCCAGACACCACTTTTTATATGTTTCATAAATTGCTCAAGTTCCTGCTCTCTTTTTCATCTAGTAACCATAAAATTAACTTTATTAAGACAAAGAGTAACTATAACCCAATAATTCGAATTTCTGCTAATTTGCTGAAGAAATAGAAATGTTACTGGTGAATTTGTAGAGGATTTAGCAGTTACGATTTCCACTGACAGATAAGTTCTACGATAAAATGTATGTTCTCGTTCTCATTCAAAAACACATGCTAGATGCAAATAAACTATAAAAATGGTGAGTCTGATTATTGAAACTTTGACTTCAGCATGAAATTGCTTATCCAAACTCTGGAAGCCAACATGACCTGACAAGCTAAAGCTGTACCTTTTCAGTATGATTACCATAATCAAAATAAGCTCCATTGGCATGATCTAAATGCATCTGCACCATAAAAAGATCACACACATATGAGATGTTCCACCAACAACACTAATTGGAATGAACAAAAGGACCAGTTAGGAGAGAAAAGTTCAAGGGAACAAACGAAATTACCTGATTTAAAAGTTCAAAATCTGAGAGGAGATCTGCAGTCGAGCCATACTCCTGCATAATTTAACAAAATCTTGAAATCTGAATAGATACACTTATAAGCGAAACCTTTTTATACCTTTCCAATGTCACCATCCTCTAGAAACTCTGAAATGGAACGCACGCAGTCGGCAGCAAGATGCATCCAACATCTAAGATCCAAGTGTCGTTCATCGTCACTGGGGTGTGACGCTCGTGGATAATCATCCAATCCAGATGACAGGGACTGCACGTACCGGAAAGCTATTTTGGTAAAATTGGCAAATAGATTGCAAGTACAATTGACCTTACATCTGATCATATTAAAAGTTGCGAGTAGTCTACGACTCAGGAAGTATAGCTGCATTATATAAACTGTTCCACTGTAGTCATCTGGCAGTATAGCAGAATCCACCAGTATTCCAAACAAGAACATCATTTTTCATCCCTGATCAAATTATTCACATACTTCTTTTCACCCTTTCTCCTACATAACTATGACAAGCATACCCGTTCTTACTGCTCTCAAATTTCCTGATCTGACTCGAATCACAAGTTAAAAGTTACTAATTTTTCGTTTTCTAAATTAGGACATGCCAAAAGTTAGTCTTCAAATGACGTGTGCCATCCATGTCTAGAATACACAAACCATGTACTATTAGTACTTATTGGACTTAAGGAAATACACAAAAAAAAACTGAAAATAGATTGTAGTACACAACAAAGGAAACTAAATAAAGAATGGTTAATAGATTGCTTTTCGGGTGGAAAGATGTGATAATCTCAAGAGAACATGTTGTAAATAATTCAATCAGAGAGTACGAATGTCGTGGCCAAGCACCTTCGGGTTCAGTTCACGCATGGTTGCATTGTCTCTCCCATGCCAAAAGAAGGTATTCGTATCTTTTCCTGTGAATGGAACAAATTTATAAATTATAGATCCAATTTAACATACTACATTGGAAAAAAAAATGGCTGCCTAGGATGCATTTCAACAGCTTATGTATGAAGACTGGCTTCACATGTCGAACACAGGTGTACATATATTTTTGTCGAAATGCCCATTGGACAGCAATATGCTGTCGCTGTAGAATTTACAAAGTTCACCTGATTGAGTAGTATTAAACCAATTGAACCATGCATCAAGGCGAACATATGCTTGACGTAGAAAAGGGTGATGTCATTTCTTTCCTCGGAAGCAAACTTGTTTTTCCTTACGCCACAAACCAAATCTGCAAAAGGCAAATATTTATTTATTGAACGTATCACCATATTTCCCATCTAACAAGTGAACATGCAGACATGACATAAATTTTATGAGAAGCAATACAAAGATACTAAAGTTAATGCTTGCTAAAAGAGATGCAATATCAAAGATGTTAGAAATGATAGGTTCAGCATTAACAGTGTCTCAGACTTAATTTGTTGCAAGCACCGGCATGACACATGATATCAGCCTAACAACATAAATGCTGGACCAGAAACGCAAAGAACCGAGAAGTATATTTGTTCAGTTATGATGGACGTTGGTGCCTGATTAATTCAATATTCCCACCATACAATTAAATAGAGACATGCAGAAAACAGATGGACCAGCCTAGCAACATCAACCCTTGCCTTGATGCTTTAAACCACAATATTTCCCAAGTCTAATGTTTCCTTTCTTCTTTTGGAAAGGAAAAGTGCGAGAGCAATTGTACCATGATACTCCTAAGACTGGTTTCAGCAACCACTTTAGTAACATGTAATGTTATGGGGCTTGGATTCTTTACAAGACACTGGTTGATAGCGTTTTGTCGGGTCATCCAGCAGGAAGCATGCATCATATGTGAAAAATTAATTGAAATAGTACGGCTACACTTTCTATTGAACATAACATGAGAAGACAATCAGAAATATGTTCGCTGCAAACAAACCTCGTAAAACCAAAAATAATGTAGGCGGGTTTCCATTAGTAGGATGCTGAGGAACAAACTCTGATGGTACCTTACTGCAGAAAAAGAAAACAGATAATGATGCTGTGAAAGGCATTAGGACTATCCAAGCATAATACATGAAGCTACACAAGATCACCTTAACGCCTCAGCACCTAAAATTTGTTCTCGTGGAATCCATCCGTCGGCGTTCATCAAATCTAACCAATGTCCAATAACATCCAAAGAAATGCGAACATCCCAACGCCTATACCAATCACAGACATCATTATTAAAGTCATCCAAAAGTAGAGATCACGTTAATGGGAATAACTCATAAGTACAAGTCTCAACACCAGTGACAGCATTCAGGAGAGGCGGGGGGGGGCACAGGCCTATAGGCTACCCACCAGACCAATAATTGATGAAAACCTTCATCCCACAGAAATCCCCTAGGGAAGAAGGGTCGACTTGGCACTGTCGAGTACAGCTCAGCTGGCCAATATGAAACATATTTATCACCAGCTGCAAGCTGCATGAGATAACAGCCCAATAGCCCGTTGCGTTATATTGTTAGGCATCCAAATGGCCACAAACTAATCAAGAAACATATAAGGCAAAATTATGAAGATAATCTGGAGATTGCAAGGTCAAATATTCCAGCGAAGAAGTAACCTTTTTACTAACACTGAGTTTAAATAACAACCACTTCTTGGAGAATGGAAAAGGAAATCAAAATCCTTGGCATAAATAACTATCCCTAAATCCTCTGAATATTAATTGTCGAATCTACTTTTAATGTTTATATGAGTTTCAATAAAGGTTGTATATTAAATAGTAGCCATAACTTACGTCAAAAGGTCAATTCTCATGGAGCGTAGCTGTAATTCTACCTAAAATGGATCAACTAGGATGCATTGGTTATTAATTCAATAATCAAGAGTTCATAAATATCGTAAAACTTGAGAGTTAAGAATCAATCTTGGACATGGTTTGATTGTCAATAGTTATTCGAAAAGAAGGCCAAATCTTACAGATTATACTTTACGGTCTCTCAGAAAGAAAATAGTTCCGGCATCCCTTGGTGTCAAATTGCATAATGCAGATCAAAAGGGGGTTCAATTGACAAGACAAAATTCAAAGATAAGCAAAGAAAGACAGAAACTATCATCAATACACAATACAATTTATTAGTAAATGACTGGAATTATTATCTCCAGGAAATGTTCTTCTTAGTCTTAAAACTAGGCTCATCATAAGGTAATTTAATTCGAACAGAAGGATGATAGATCAATTTCACGAAAGAGACTTTTGTTGAGCTTTCTATTCTAACTTAGGTTCAATGATTTCCATCTTTAATTTATCATTGATTTGATGATGAATAAACTTCTTAAATCATGGAGTAAGTAAATCATATAGGAGCTACTAATTAAATTGGACTACCAAAAGGGGAAATAAAGCTGCATGAGGAAGATAATAATTGTATGTTAAATCATGATAGCTATCTAGAATTTTTTGTTCTGTTGTTTTCCTGACTACCCCTACAAATGTTTTGAAACATACAACATGAAATATTGGCAATACCGAAAAGGAGAACCAATACAATTAAGTTAAAGATTTTCCCCATTGAAAACAATCTGTGTACCATGCAACAGGTATACAGTTGAGGTGATTTTGTGAGATAAAAAATGAGCATCAATAAGACTGAATGGACTGGCAACAGAACAACTAAAGCAAATGACTTACTTTAGTGGATGGTGGAAGCGAAATCTTTGATTGACCATAGAAGTAGCCAATACCACCCCCCAGAGCAGATAGTCATGGCTTCAGACTCAAGCGGAAAAAGCAAATTAAAACATGAATACCGAAGGAACTCAAGAAGAATAGCATAAATGTACAAAAGAAACCTCCAAATGGACAGTGTTCCCATTATCTAAATTGGCATGACTTGAACCCCGAGGACAAGGATCCCAGACACAGAAGACACATTCTTACCGTCCAAATCTCAGAAAAATGTGTACATTTCTGAATTCCAAGTTAATAGATTCGAAAGAAAACAAGTGTATACTATTAGATACCTCATCAGACATGTTGAAGCTTTTTTGGAATTTGTCATCAAATTGCTTCTGCTTCTCCTCTCAAAGAGTCACCTGAAATAATTAACGAACATGTCTAGACTTGAAATAAGGGAAGAATGTCGCCTGAAAAGGGAATATTAACTTCAAGGAAAAATAAATAAATAAATAAAAATGGGAATAAAGATGGCGAAATGCTCATTCTGGGTATATGTTTTCAGCCAGGAAAGTAAAAATTAGTGAACTGTTTTCTATCTGGACAACCATCACAAGTCCCAAAAGCAACCATTTTCTCTATTATAGGGACTAAAAGTGCTTGAAAGTAGAACAGAGGCTAGAAAATATAATCTTGAAATACATTCTTTCTTCACGTGCCGCCTATTTGTATTGACCTCAAAAATAATCTGAAGGGGCGCCAGTTCCAGGAATGACATGCCACAAACCTTCCAACAAATTATGTGAACAATCTAGCCTTAGACCAGACCAACATAACTCAAGCCTCAACTCTCTACAAGATTCAAAGAATCTTGCCTTGGAGACCCTTTCAGTTCAGCACTGTCGGGAGAAGGAACAATTTGATTCACATTGACAAGAACAATATGGACTTGAACCATCCAAGCTTGTGAATAGTTTCCGGAAGTCACAAAAGAATCCATAACTCTAATTACTTTTTCAGAAAGCGTAACTTCTTAAATAACAAAATAGAATCCATAACTCTAATGTCTTCTTCAGAAATCGTAACTTCTTTTATAACAAATCTAATAAAGCCCCTTATGTTTTATGCTTTTGATCACAAGTGCAAACAAATTATAAGCCCTCCTAGCAGCCCCTTTTCCAAATAATTCCAGCTGCCAACTCGAGAGCTACACTGACTCCTGAGATAAATTTTTTGGTCACCAATAACGTCTAAGCTTTAGAAATGTGAAAGGTCAGACTCCCATGACACAGAAGTTGTCGAAGCTACCTCGACTTGAGAGAAGGGTATGGATAAACATAATGATATAGGGTTTTACTATCTATGTTAGAAAAGTATTGAAGTGTACCTAGAAATTTAAATAAGTATGAATCATTGACTTTAATTATTGAGACAAACATTGTGCAAAATAGATTGATTAATACCAACAAGGCGTTCTTCAGTTCCTGAACTAGAACCTCTAGATCCTGATACAAAAGCAACATCTGCTTTGAAAGGAATCATTGCAGAGATCTGTAAAAATAAGATAGTTAAGTTTTAGTTGCTGAAGATCTATGACATACAGCAAGAGACAAGAAAATAAATGATTGATTGATGAAATACCTGAAAAACTAGAATGTTTGAACCGTCATCAGATGTATCTGAAAGCTGTAACCGACCAAGTTCCCTTGCCTACACAAAAAGAAGGAAAATTGAATAATAAGGTGAAATAAGATTGATTGTAAATCTTATGATAAAAATCATTAGCTAAGCTTTGATAAAGCAACAGTAGAAGTATCTTGGTACAAACAGAATGATTTGATCCTGCACACCTGTGTTCCAAGATTGACTTGGACAAGATCAGATAAATTGTGAATGTGAAGTGTCTTAAAACCAGCATGGTGGAACTCAAACTCATCCTGCAAAAATTCATTTACATATTAGTTTGCCTCTTAACTAATATCAACAAGGAGTGCTAAATAAACATTTTGTTGCTCAAACAACGAAGACCTTGTTTTTATGAAGCATAAAAGGTAATGAGTATCAACCAAGTACTGACAGGTAATAGTATCAAACATAAATAGAGATAGCAACTGGTTTATACAACTTTTGACAGCTTGAATTCAAGACAGCAATAACATCTTTCCAAACAAACTTCATTTTTAAAGGACCATCTCGATTAGGAAGAGAAGCTGGAGGCAGTAGTTCCATTTGGCTATGGAACTACGAAATGGAATCCTAAAATGGCACATCATATCTCAGCATATAGTCATACTTTACTAATATAAAATGTTAAACATATCCTGGACATATCGTATCTTATAAAAAATTCGTGTCGCCATGTCTGCTTCATGCCGTATATACGTCCCCTATTCTTATTCGTGCAATATAGGCTCACAATTATGCAATTTTTTAAATAATTTTGAATGCAGTATGTCACCGTTTTACTGAAAAGATTATGAGTATACGTATAAAGAAAACTTATACTCTTTACCATGCGATTCTAACTACCATTTTGATTAGCTATCACATCCAAATTGAAAAAGAAGTCCTAGTAAATAACACAACATAAAATTTGTCAATGAGAGGCTTTTGAGACATATACTAAAGTTGTTACATGTAAATGACTTATGAGTCTATGACTAGTGAAGACATAAGAATGAGTTTTTTATGTTTTTCTCTTTTTCTTATTCGAAAATGAGTTCCAGTGAATGTGTCACAATAGAAACAAATTATTGCTAGTTTTCAATTAGCAAAAACTGTGAATGAATTAAGTGTTTTTCAATTAAATTTTTGCTCACAATTTTCACTGAAGAGTCATGATTGAATAATAACTCTAAGCTAATTCGATACTCTTTGATAATATATGTCTATTTGATGCCATAAAAATGTTTACACAGATCATTCCAAATATAAAATCTGATTGATCAGTTTATAGTGTAATCTACAAAAAAATTCGAATGAGAGGAAGAAGAAATGTTTTCATTTCGAGCAGGACACAAAATAACAGCAAATACAACTAAGCTTATTTCAAATGCCCATCAAATCTTCAATATTACAAATTACAATTACTTTTTTCTCTGCAAAAGGATATGAAAGTCCATAATTACATTTTACAAGCTAGTTATGTTATCAATCTTCTCAAGATTTTCGGACACAGATTTCATCTTTGGTCGGATTTCAGGATCTCCCTCTGTGCATGCAAGAGCAACATGAAACACTGCCGACACTTCTTTCATCGCATGAACTTCATGAAGCAAAATAGGATCAACCATGTCCAGCAACGACGTTTCCTTGTCATATCCCTTCCGTACCCACCTTACGATGTCTAGAATCTCCGTTGAGGTCGAGGTGGTAAGAGATGTAAGCTCCGGGGACTTGCCTGTCAATAACTCAAGTAAGACGACTCCAAACGAGTATACATCCCATTTTTGGGTAGGCTGGCCACTAGGGACCCGGGCTTCTGGTGGCCGATAAGTGTTTATTTTCTCTGGTTGAGTT
Source organism: Misopates orontium (assembly GCA_946800315.1). Classification (NCBI taxonomy): domain Eukaryota; kingdom Viridiplantae; phylum Streptophyta; class Magnoliopsida; order Lamiales; family Plantaginaceae; genus Misopates; species Misopates orontium. The sequence continues at coordinate 10,641,971 of OX326949.1, forward strand.
TGTTTTAGATACGGAAAGGCCTCAGCAATGTAGCCTTCAGAGGAAGAAGCATCGCTTTTTGTGATAGAGATGAGGCGGTTGAGGCCAAAATCGGATATATAAGGTTCGAAGTCAGAGTCGAGGAGAATGTTTGACGGTTTTATGTTTCCATGGATGAATTTTCTTGGGCTGCATTCGTGTAAGTAGGCCAAGCCCCTTGCGGTTCCCTTTGCGATTTTGAGACGGATTGACCACGATAAGTCTGAGGATGGTTCACCCGTTTTGCCTATAAAATGGAAACGAACTCTGTTAGATATTTGAAACATATGTAATCGACATTCATGTGGTACACAGAGTTGTATAAAATTCTTTACACACTTTTTAAGAACTTCAATGAATGACAATCCAAATACGCTGTCATGAAACGATGCAAAATTTCACGTTATCTAAAGGAAATCGTGAACCTACCACGGAGAGCAGAAGCCAAGTTGCCGTTAGCAATGAAATCGCTAATGAGGAGCTTTTGATCCAGTGCCCAATAATACGCCCTCAATGCCACAAGATTTGGATGTTTTACCCTCCCAATCGCCTGCACTTCCGTGACAAACTCTCTATACCTTTTCTCCCCACCTTCGCCTAATCGCCTGACAGCCACCGGTACTCCATTCCCTAACACAACCTTGTACACTATCCCTGACCCACTCTTTCCCAACACATACGCTGATGCCCTCAACAACTCGTCCAACTCAAAACTACATCCCTGGTCAATTGCCACAAGGTCACCGTCTTCACCGCGGCTAATCTCAACACTAGCTCCACCACCACCCTTTTCTGTCTCCACCTCTGAGCCACTGCTCGAAGAATCATTCATACACGAAAAAGCACACAACCCCGTCTTCTCATTTCCCGCGAGCTTCCTTTTCGTAGAATCCTTCCTCTTCCAATACACATAAACTACCAACAATCCTATAATCACAATTCCTATTGCATCCGCCGCGGATATCAATACAATCAACCCCGGCCGCAACCCCTTCTTCTCCTTAAAACCACCCTCAGAATCCGGTAACACGAGGAGAATCAGACCTGGTAACGTTCATGCATGAAATCCCAGTCCATTGACAAGGCGTCGTATCGCCAGCGTTCCAGTCGGAAAATGCGGAGGTGGGGTCGACGGCGGACTTTAACGAGAGTAGGGACACACCGTCGGGAGTTAAAGAAACGCTGAGAAAATAAAAGCGTAAAAATGGAGCAGCATTGTGTTAATTAGCTAATTTACAAACATGGTCTTTTTCTTCTGCGTATATCATGTGACTGTGGAAGGTAAAAAGATGACAGGAGTAGGGTGGTTGATAATGTTATAAGTCTTGTTCTTATTATTGCAATTCTTTCTTTAATTTGTTCTGTTTATTAGAGTAAAATGATATACATTTTGAGAAGTAGAACGTTGCTGTGGAGTTAGGATTGTGGTCCAGGGGAGAGTAAAAGATTGGTGGTGACTGAGCTTATGAGTTGTCATCTTCGTTGTATCTATTGTTGGAGTTTGGCCAAATGCTCTATGCTGTGTACTGACAAGGGTCCATATCTGTTATTTTGTTGAATCTATTATATTATTTCACTGTAGTAGTAATAGCGTCTGCATATCTTATAAAGTTAGATAAGTATATATACACAGATGGGTTGGTTTTGTGTTTACTGTATGATTTTTTTTTGACATAACATTTAAAGTATAATATTATATGAAACATTGCTATAATCTGTGATCTCAGTACTAAGAGAAACCAGAACATTACAAATAATTGGTTCCTGGTGAAATTAATTGTGGTTTAGTACATTTTATGGTCCTAAATTCCTAGTTGGGTTGGTGTAACGTGTGAACTGTCCAATGTTGTGAACATTCCGGAGATGTTTACATGTTACCTAAACATTATATGCCATGAAAGCTTTTGGCTTGGAAGATAAAGTGATGAAGACACTTGGTCTATCGAGTAAACAGTTTTTATTTATTGTAAAATTGAGGCCTCAACATCACATACCAAAAATGCATATTTCCTTCCCAAACCACGAGTCCTCCTATGAAAAGCAGCGGTGGTCCTTCATCACACTTTATCATTCAAACCAAAGAAAGTCAATAAATACAATAGTTTCTTCTTGTTTTATCACATTTTTTTTTTTAAATTATGCTGTAATTTCCTTATTCGAAACAAAACAACTTTTTTTAAACAATACTGGTTGGTTAGCAAAACAAATATACGGCACACAATGCTCATATTACTCAAAGAAAACAATATATTAGTTTGCACAATTTTGCAGTGGAAAACGACATTCTTAGAACTCACTCTTAATCATGAGAACATGCTTAGAAGCTAATAAAGCATCCGCCTCCATTATGAATGTCGTGAGCTGCAAGCAGTTCATGAAACTCAAAACAAGCCAAGTCTTAAAAGTTCAGATATAGAACTCTAGCACTTATCCAAATGTAGGGTAGTTATTTCACTGGTCGAGTACTACTATAGTGAGATATATAGCTTATAACAAAAGAATATAGACTCAACCAGCGAAAATAACTACTGGCAATAAAGAAGTCATCAGATATCCTTTAACCACGCAGTTGCTGTCATGGGATTTTGCACCTAAACCATGGCGATTTGATGGAAATAATATCCGACATTCAAACAAAGTTATGAATGCCTGAACGTAATTTGTTTAATTTGAAACAAAATAAAATGTTACAACATAATAAACGTAGTTTTCTCTGCCAAGTTGAAGATTAAACCATGACATATCTATCAGAAGCAAATGACAGGAAATATCCTACTCCTTGTCTTCTCCCTCAGGCAATAGAAACCTCAGTCATCTCCTGTTCCACTGTTGTCGGTTCCACGGGATAGTAATGGTAGTGAAGTTCTCCAACATCATCACCTGATAGCTTTTTCCATCCATTTGGCCCGACATGGTATACTGAAACAAAAGCCAGGTTATTGCATAATGTCCAAATAAAGAGAAAAGAGGGGTAAACCACATTATATTTTTTTATTTTATTCTTTCTTTTTTGGTAGGTGGGATGGGGGGGAGGAGGTTGCAGTGCATTACCGCTGGCAACACCACCACTGGCTCCATCACGGAATGTTGCATGATAAATCGCTCTTCTAGCAAGCTCAGCAGCTTCATCAACCGACAAATCAAAACGATATCTAGACAATTCATAGTATAATAATCCCAGTTAGAATAGGCAGTAGAATCATGATTTTGTTACATAATATGAAGGACCAGAATGCTATAGATAGTAACAGAAGGACAAAGAGAATATAATCTCCAAGATCCGAAAAGTTTAATATGTCTACAACCTCAGAGGCATGAATTAATTAATAGGCATAGTTAAGTAATATATTGCAGCAGCCACAGGCTGTTATCTATAATTAGTGTGGTTAAAAATTAGGTTTACTAACAAAATAGAAAGCTAAAACAAAGCATTAAAATGAATATCAAGAAAGAGATGGAAACAGAGAACATACCCACTGTCTAAAACACCATAAGCATATGGAGAACCAGAACCAACCGAGAATCTAGTGCCCTTAAGCCGTCCTCCTTCACTATCCACATAATAAAGACCAGGACCCTAAAATAACAAACATAACATAAGGATAGAGAAATCAAAGGAGTGGCGAATAAAATCATGCTAAATACACCAAATACCTTTTCATCCCACCCAGCTATCATAGTTCCAACAGATAAACCCATCCCCCGATAAGAATACAGAATGTTTGCCAACATTTTTGAAGCCCCAGCAACAGAAATTCTTCTCTTGTTTGCCAATTCATGTAAGCGGCACTGCAATTACATTGTAATCTCAAATCAGTATGTATGAAACAAGCAATTCAGACTTGGAAGTTGAGAAAAGTATAATACAATGAGCAAAGATATAAAGCAGGATGCTTCAAGCATCAGGCCCAAAACTATTTCCAAGCACAAATTCAAATCTATTTTAGTACTTATGTTTTCATTTTAGTGCCAGTTATCCATCAGTAGATACAGAATATAAATATTAAAAATCTGTACGCAGAAAACAGTGACTTCTGAGTCTATATTTAGCAACATACATTGCAGGTCAAAGTAATGAATGGCATAAGCATGCATATATACATATATATGATAGACCAAGGGAACAACAACCTATACCAAACACTGACATAATTATGAAAGGAAAACAAGTGATATGGATACTAGATGTAAAAGAGCAATTGAAATACCTTAATTCCCAGATTTCTATGCCAGAACTGGCAGTCAGCAGCTCCTCCAGCCATCGTTCCAAGCATGTAGGGGTTGATCTCAATAATTTTCTTGACAGATTGTGATGCTGTCATGTCAATATGATTATGAGACAGGAATCCCAAACTTAGAGATATTACTAGTTTGAATTAGACGAGAAAGGAACGACAAAATACAGTATTTCAGTTCAACAGGGATCTCTTTCTCACTTAAATATTTTCAGTCAATTCTATACTTTTACCATGAAACCCTGATCTATTTGATCAAACCCAACTTCTTCTATCAAAATATACATCTTTCAAGGATCACATTTAAATAGACAGCATTTTTCATTGCTAAATTTAAGCCTTTCCTTTAAAACAAGACCAAGTGTACACTAATCTTCTTGCAGAAGAACACCAATATGATTATAATCTTTAATATTAAACAACAGATGTGATAGAGGTAAACCTCATGCTGGAGCAGTTATCCACAATACAAGAGGATACAGGTGAAGCATACTCGTTCTCTAGCAGCAAATGTGTGGCATCACTTCATTGTTGTAATTTCAAACATATTCAAATTAAGAAAGCAAGATGTGATAATAAGATAAAACGTCCAAGAACCTAACATTTCATGTATAGAGCACTACTCGTGTAGAAATTTCTAGAGCTAAACGTCAAGAAATCCACACGGCCTACACCTGCACAGCAGATCCCTCAGGACCAGGTTTCTAACCGCAGGAGAAAGTATAGTCGCATATTTATTAGGTCCCCTACAACATAGTCTAATTTCCCCTAAACTCTTTTCCGAGGAACGATGGCATGATAGTAATGTATATTACTACTCACACATTTTACGTAAAAATAATCTCTTGATTGTTTCCAGTCTCGACAAATCCCATGCTTCAGAATTCAAGAGACCTTTAAGGCTTTAACTCATAATTCAATACTCTCGGCTCTATGCAAGTATAAATCTCATCCACAAAGAGGATAATCTGTCGTAAACAAAAGAGAGGCATACATATATACCCTCCCATGCTAGCACGGGAATCAGCGGCCACCATGACGCCGTCTTTGAATATAAAAGCTAGAGTGGTTGTTCCTCTTGCTGGCTTCACCATTTGCACTGCAGCTTTCTGAAATCCATCAAACTAAAAGACAAACAAAAACCAAGATCATCAAACTTCGACCACTGAAACATTATTAGATACATAAAATTTTGTCTAAACAAAAATATAAACACTCACATCAGTAGCAGCAGGGAGTTTAAACGAAGATGTAGCTAAAATCTCATCATCACACATTTCATCGGATCTTTCTTTTATCGGTGCACGTGGATCAAGCACACCAAAATCAATCTTCATCATCTCTTTTTCCCTTTATAAAACACAACGCAATAACACTAGAATTATAAACCCTAATCGCCAATAGAATGTTCAACTGAGAATCAATAAATCGTTCGCCAAGTACAAAAATTAACAAATTGACTCGATTTTACCTGATAAGATGTAGTTTATCAGCAGAATAATTGCCGAGGAGAGTTGGAGAATACAAATTTTAACAAAAAAAGTGCTTGCTTGTGCAGCAATGCAAGTGGTGAAGGAGCTAACATAGTGGGTGACCTACCCGAACCGTTTTAAAACTTAATGGGCTTGACCCGTCTGGCCACATAAAACTTATTGGGCTCGAGTTTGAGGCTTTATGAGCCTATGAGGTGAATTTAAAAAAAAAAAATGATTTTTCATTATTCCCTAGCTCTAATTACATAGCTTATTTTGTAAGCTATAAATGTACACAAATGCCGTGTCACCTAAAAAGCTAAAAGCTCATAATTTACGAAATAAAAAACACCACACAATCAACAAAACGAAAAATAAATAACAAAAAGATGAATGAAGAGAGAGAGAGACCTTCTCTTGAAGCTTCCGCAGTGTTCCAATATGTTCACTAGCTTCTTTTTTCTCCATGGGCGTCTCTATTTTCTGCTTCTTCACTGCTCGCAAAACGAAAAATTCAGCGATTAATCGGTGATGATTGATCAGAAAGAATTGAACACAAAACGAATATACGAACCTTTGCTTTTGGAACCCATTGAATTGAGCTGCCGCTTAAACCCTAATGTCAAATTTTGGGGGTTTTAGTTTGTGCACTCCCGGGTCGGGTCTGGGGTTTCAGTTGGGTCACAGCAAATTTGAAGTTGTTCATAAAGTGGACTCAATATCAAAGCGATTTTCTTTTCTTTTCTTTTTTTGTTGGAACAAGATTAAAGCGATTTGACTAAAACTATGTTGCAAATATATCTTCAAGTATTAATTCTTAAGAACTAGATTTTACTAATGTTTGGATCTTCTATCAAAATAACACGAGTTTTTCGTTGTTAAAAGATTTGCATACGGTTAACATACTATATACACCAGCATCCTTTAATTAATTGTTAACTCAAATAGAAAAAAAAAAAATTACATATTCGTTAGTTTAATTTTATGATAAATTATCAATCTGTTAAATTATTCTATATTTACCAATAGAGACGAACCCATTCAACTAGAAATTTATGGTTCTTAATATAACATAGTGGGGCTGCTGAGAATCACGAAACCTTTAAGGTAATAACTTCGTTTAAAGTACCGTGCAAGAACGGATCCTTAACATGCAACTATTGTATAGGCCAAAACTTGAAGCCATACTGAGACCAAAACGGTGGCCGGTTTGACCACAAGACTAAAAGTCTTATGACAATTCACGCCAAACTGTTGAAACCTGTCATTATCATCAATAAGACGGAGTTTATGTCTCTTAAAAGAAACGTAACAGTTAGTTTTATGACAAAATAATTACATATAACAAATAACACTAACATGGGAGTGAGAAACCAATTTCCGTGTCTTGCTTTTAACAAGGTCCATTGCGATCACCCCTAACGTATGGGGTGTTTTACGAAGTACCTCTAACGTTTCAAAAAGAACACTTTGCTCCCTAACATTTGAAAAAAAATGTGCAGTTTTTTCCCTTTAGTCCTTGATCTACCATTCATTTTTGCAATTGTCTATCTTTTCATCCATTATATTGGGCATCAGGGGACAAATAGCACATTTAACAAAGGTTAGGGGGCAAAGTGCTCTTTCTCAAATGTCAGGGAACACTTCGCAAAATATGTCAAATGTTAAGGGACAAATAGCACATTTAACAAAGTTTAGGGGGCAAAGTGCTCTTTCTCAAATGTCAGGGGACACTTCACAAAATATGTCAAACGTTAAGGGACAAATTGCAATTGGTCCTTTTTAATAAGAGAACTATATTCATCCACCATTGCTACTTATCTATTTGGCCACACAATGTCTATAGGGGAACGAGGGAGGGGACAAGACAATAGATGCATGAAAATTGAACAGATGTTGGAGTTTAGCGTTCCCATGTCGTCTATGGGTGGTCATTTGAAGAGACAGAGATGGTGGAGGTGGTTAGGCTGGTGGTGGTAGGGAGGGGAGGATCGAGTGATATATAGGTTTAAGAAGACACCAGCAGAGTACCGAGGTAGCCAGGGGTTGGGCCAAGGTGCAAGGGCGTAAGAGTCAAGGCTGGGGTTAAGTGCGTGTGAGTCAGAGCAGGAGCAAAGGCGTTGGAGCGGGGGCCAGTGAAAGAGGGCTCCCAATAAGCTGGTGATCACGAGAGGAGAAGGATCAATGCTCATGTTGCGCCCCGAGCAATTCGTGTAGCCAGACTTGTTTCGTCCAGACGGGAGCATGGAATGAGCCTTTGAAAACGAATGAAGATGATCACTCTATTGAATTACAATAGCAACACCTCTATACGTGTTACTAAGACTTGCGACAAGTTGAAGAACCAAATGTTAATTGGAGACATGAGCATGAATATTGGCCAGGTAATCCGCAAGCATCTTTAGTTTCTGACCGCAAGCACCAACATTCGGAAAATTATCTATAGAGGTATGAGAAAACTAACTTCAACATGAATAGCATCGAAATTTTTATTATCCTAAAAGAGATCTGCTAGGCGATTCCAAGTAGCCCTGGCCATGGAATCAGACTCCTAGATTTTGCGAAAAAGATCATTACAAATATTACCATAAATTCGTTCTAAGACAATGGAGACATCTTGAAAATAAGTATCAGAGAAGCCACCGACCTTCTTCAAGAGGAGTATATGATCAATAACTCGATAAGCACGAACATAGATTTTGAATAGCTCGGCCCAAGAGGAGAATTTGTCGGTTTCCATGGTCATGGAAAGGTAGAATTTAGGAGAAGCAGACATGGTTGGTAGCGATGAGGCGGCGGTTGCAGTGGTAGAAGAACTATAGTTTCTAGACATTATGGAGGAAGGGTTGATACCAGAAAATGTAATAATCAACTTGTGTATTCTATTGAGATTGGGAAATATTCAAGGTACGTTGGAGAATAGGACAACTCAGGAAAATATAAACAAAGAATATTTACCTAACCTTTATTAAAAGTTAAAGTACTAATTTCAAAATGTAGTCATATAAACAGTTACATATTTTATTACTAGAGAAAAAATCCTCGTTGTATATTGAGAAATTATATAGATTAAGAATAATAAAGGTTGCAGGGATGTTAGAACAGTAGTAGGAAAGCTTTTGAATGAAATTTTAATTTTGCTTCATCTTATAATTCTTTGTAAAAGAAAATTAACATCTGATAAAGTTACTTTGCATATTCAAACATTTCTGGAAGTGTTCTCATATTCGTTTAGTGTTATTCTATTTTCATCTTATAAAAGTATTGAAATAGTTATATGCTAAACAAAACATGATTGGTAGAGTTTAAGTTAATAATACAAGTATTCTCGAAAAGGTTGAACTTATGATAACACAAATATCATTTAAAATTATGTATGTATGTATGTGTATGTATGTATGTATGTACGTACACGTTAGGTAAAGGTCCATTTTGGAGATCAATAAGGAAAAAAGAATCACATTTTTAGTGTACGAATCAAGCTACATGTGATAAATGATAACGTGCGTGCAAGTGCAATCTACTTTGGTTGTTTTCTTTTGCGGCTGAAGTGAAAGCTGCAAATAATACCTGGAAAACTAATATTTTGCAATATAAGCCGGTGGAAAACTCACCTTTCTGATATGGTATATGTTAGGACCGTGAGTCCGTTAGTTTTGATTTACAAGTTTTGATATGTTATTTTAAGGAAAATTGCATGTATTTACTTGTTTTTAATTATCATATAATTCCTTGAGTTTGCATGGGAATATAATTCTATAAGGAAAGAAATTTTTGGTAAGTTGTGATAGAATACGATTAGATTTAGTAATATCTTGAATATCTAGGAAAGTAAATCTATATCTTTTATCTATCTATATCCAGTCTAATAGCTTCCTATTGGAAGTGTTTATTGTTTCCTTGTGTGCACATAATGAAGATCTCAAGATCTTATCAAAAGGAAGGAATCCGAATATTTTAGGAAGATACGAGTCCCGACTGGAGTAGGAGACTTCAAGCTCAAGACTTATCTTCTAAGGAGAGCTATCCTATAAATAGTAGAAAATCTAGGTTTAGAACTTAGAACACTCGTGTGTAACGATATTAATCTTTAGGTGTTCATTGTGCTTTTATTCCTTAGTTTTCATACTTGGTTTTAATCAAGAACGTGACAAGTCGAACAAGAGTTGAAGAGAGTTCAACGGGAAATGATTGCACCAGCTAGAGGGAGTCTATACGTACATGCATTGCCGCTTGGAAGCTTGGTCATAAGAAGATCTACAGGAGTTGATCTTACGGGTTCAAACGGAGTAGCGATAAAAGTATTCTATTAGGTTCCGACATTAGAGGAAGTCTAAGTGTTAGAGTAAAGCAACCAGTAGTTGTAACAACTTTTGATCAGGGAAAGAGGTTTGAATTCTTGGGCAAAAGCCTCGCGGAGTAGGACGAAGTCCGCACCACGTTAAACTCTGCAATCTTATTTTTACTGTCTATTTACCTGTCTACACTAGGTAACACGACTTATTGATTTAATGTAAAAATAACTGACATAAAGATCTAAAAATAACTGACATAAAGATCTAACAGTATAGACTAGTTACATGCACGTACTAATAAATAAAAAAAACTAAACAAGGAACAAGTAAAAGGTGCAAGATTGCTGGTACGTCATGGCATCCGAAGTAATTAATGTGAGAAGGAAATAATTATAAGGACACCTATGTAAATAAACAAGAATTTTATATCTAAATGGTTCATATAGGAAGCTCTTGAGTATAAACTTTCATTTCATATTTGCATAGTTATAGATAAAGTTATACAATCGAATCAAGTCTATTCTATTTGCAACTTGACAATTTAAAACAGACTTTTCAAGTAATTAAATATTATTTAATGGATGAAAATGAGAAAATTTATAACCCCGATCCATCCAGTACCATTATTTTCAATTTGAATTGGTATTTTCTCCATCTCAAATATTGTCAAGAAACATCTACAATAATGAGTCAAAGTCAGTATCTGTTCGTCTACCGTGAGAGGGGCTGATTGGGTTTGTTTAAGCAATTCACGTAATCGTTGACCTCTTGCCAATTGATTCTGAGTAGCTTTATCAAGATCTAAAGAAAATTGTGCAAAGGCTTCTAATTCTGTAAATTGTGCCAGTTATTACTTGGATCATATTTTGCAATTTATTTATATAAAATGTCTTAATTGCTATACTTTTAGAATAATAATTTGCTTGTTTCTGGGCGATTTTAATTTGTCTTGTATTAGTTTGCCCATTTGTAAGTATATGAAGTCTTCTAACAAAAAAAGAACCGATTTTTACTAGGAATAATAAAAAAAAAATGTGAAAGAATTCCGAAAAGATCTAACTATCATAAGGTAGATGAGAGAATTTGGAGCCTAACTCAAAAAAAGGATTGCAATTTGGACAAGCACACAAGAAGTTAGAGCCAAAATAGTTAAACTTCACCACAAGCGTTACCAACGTCCTTTTAGCGTCTTCACAAATGGGCCTTTTACGCAAGAACAAGAAAGTCTCAAAGAGAGAAAGGGAAAATTGGGTTCAATTTTATGCAGAGCCAAGTGAAAATTGGGCTAAGTGAGATCAATATTTTCTGGAGAAGATGATATGGATGGTGGCGGTGGTGTAGAGGGAGATGGATGGTGGGGTATTTACTTAGTGAGAGAAAAACTAATTTAATTGGGGTGCTGTAATTTTGGTAAAAAGAAAAGAAATTGGGGATGGAAGAGACTTAGTTTTGTAGAATGAAGAAAGATTTGATAGATCTTAGAGTCTAATACTTTACGTTTTAAGTAATAGTTGTGGTACCTAGTCTCGACAGATAAGTAAGACAGGTAAGTAAGACAGTAAAGTAAGACAGCAGATTTTAACGTGGTTCGGACTATGTCCTACATCCACGAGGCTTTCGCCTGAATCAAACTTCTTTCAACGGACAAAAGTTATTACACCAACTAGTTTTACTCTAACACCGAATCCCTCTAATGTTGATACCACCGGAACCTTTTTCGCGTCTACTCCGTTTGACCCGTAAGACCAAGACTCCCGTAATGATCTTCTTATGAGAATGCTTCCAAGCGAACTGCACGTACGTATAGATCCCTCTAACTGGCGCAATCCTTTCCCGTTGAACTCCCTTCAACTCTTTTCGGCTTCTCACGTTCTTGATGTAACTCAAGAGGGCGAAAACTAAGAAATCAAAATAAAAGAGAACACCTAAAGATGTATATTTTGTTACACGTGTGTTCTACATTGATTCCTAGGATTTCTACTATTTATAGGATAGCTCTCCTGAAAGATATCCTTGATTCTCGGCCAGTCTCCATATCCAGTCGAGACAGGATCTTTCCAAAGTATATCCGAATCTTTCCATGATAAGGCGATTCTTCCTTTTGCAACGTCTTTGTTTCTAATTGATAAGATCTTCATGATCTTCATATATTCTGCACATCAAAGACAAAGAAGAACTCCACAAGGAATAGATTACTAAAGGATATAGGAAAGAGTTTGATAAAGATTAACTTTCCATAAGATAAGATACTATAAGATCAAGTTAAATCTTTCCAAACTCACCTAAATATTCACGCGTCTAATTAACAGGATAAATACCATAAAATCGTGTGAATAAGTAAGTAAATAAATCAAAGTAAATAAAACCGAAATTTTCCTTTAAAATAATTTTGCAAACAAGGAAATAAAATCTAGTTGGACCTGGCAGTCCTGACTGTTCAACCGAGTTCGAAACCTGTCGGACTTTGCGGTCCTAACAATCTCCCCCAATTGACTTGTTTGGCAAAAACACTTTTAAATCCCAAGGAAAATGTAGACATGCTGAAATAAAACAAGTTAGTAAGAGATAGGCACATAAATCAACTAACGAGTCTCGACAGCAATAAAAATGTGTTGCAACAGCGGTGCAACACTCCGCAAAACAACTTAATAAATAAGCAGTTAAAACATTGTTCTTAAGCGGAATAAAAACAAAACAAAGTAAAATAAATAACAAGATTAAACAGCAGCAGCCGGTGTAGAAATCTCCCCCATTCTTCAAGACTCCCCCATTCTACATATTCTGTTACTCCCCCATTTTGCCAGAACTAGTCAAGGCTTTGCCGCTAATTGGGCAAGTGACTCGTTCATGGACTGCAGCAATGTAATGACCTGGGCAAGTTGCGACTGAAGGTTGTAGAGACTGCCCTGGGGAACAGACGGTCCAGCTTCGGTATCCCTGGCAGTTGGGACAGAGCGCCGGATCGGAGAACCAACTAGAGCTTGAACAAGGTGACTCGGGGCATGATAAGGCCTGGGGCGGCTCGTCATCTTGTCCTTAGAGACTCGGATATCCATTTGAGATATGAGCAAGCGGTAGACCAATGATGGATAGCCTAGAGTCATCTTTACCTTGTGGTCGAATGCTTCAAGTTGTAAACGCTCAAAGACCAGTTTCCCAAGATTGATGGGAGCATTCGAACCAATACGGAATAAGATAGAAGCAGTTAATGGACTTACGGTAGAAGTATGAGACATAGGGTACCAATTTCTTACCATAATTCCATAGATCAGACCATACCATGGAAGAAGGGAACCTCGCTGTAGATTTCCATTCTTTGGCCACTTCATGGGTTGGCCGGTTATTGTTGACGCGACTGCATCCATATCTGCCTCCAGTTCCAGCTCGGAGTCGCAACCGGTTTGTACGTCAGGAGAACCCAACTGCATGTTCAGAATTTGCGGACTGATCTTGAAGATGAACTTCCGGACAAAGACTGAATGTTCCTTGGCTGATCCAGGAACGCCTAGTTGAGTATCCAGATTGGCGTAAAACTCATGCACAATCTGGGTTACAAACGGTTGGACCCTGCGAGTGGATTCAAGAAAACCTCTCCCCTCCAAAAACTCAATAATCCCCGTACCCTCATAAGAATCATCATGAAGTTGAACTTCACGAACAGGAATGCGATCAGTGAGACGAGTATACCTGAGTTTGGCATTAGATGTGTAGAACCTGTCGGAAAGTGCCTTTTTCACCCTGAAAGGCTCATCAGACGGTGGAACACGGGGAGGAACTGCAAAATCTCCTTCAGCTTCTTCTTCAGCCTGGTCGTGACTGCCTGCCTCAGAGGCCGACTCGTCGCCTGACTGGTTGTCCTTATCAGACAAGGACTGAGCTGAGCGTTTCTGCTGTTTGCGGACAGGGCTGGAATCTGAGTCAGAGACCTCGATTGGAGCAGAGTCCGAGGCAGCAGGAGCGGATCGGGGACGTTTGGATACAGGAACTTTCTTGCGTGTCCCGACTCGGCTCGCGACACCCTCTGCAACAGATTTGGTCTTTTGGCGAGCAGATGGAGTGCGCTTAGGAGGTTGAGCCTTCTGCTTCCCTTTAGCCGCGGCGGTGTGGCGGCGAGAGGATGCAGGAACAGGTGCAGGTGACGGCGAAGCGTCGTCCGGCATGGGAACAGAGTGCGAGTCGTCCAAAGGAGGAGAGAACTCGCGTGCCTGAGGAGCAGTGGCACGGGGTGATGACTCTGTTGCCGGTGGTGGTGGTGTGGTGTCTTGCGGTGGTGCCGTGAAAGACTGCGGTGGAATAAAGTCCGCCGGAATTCGGATTTGGAGCGGCTTTGGCTGCAAGACTGGGGACAACTCGTTGCCCGTTGTGGATGCACTGTCAGGGTCGACGGATGGGGCTGATGGGGTCGACTGAGATGATTCTCCTGATGACTTAGATTTCACCATGTTAAATAATTTTTTGATAAATGTAGGTGAGAAAGAAGACATAAACACAAATCCACACACCAAAAAAATAGGATCACACAAGAGAGAGAGATAGGGATGGCGTGAGATATGATCCAAAGGAAAGATATATAAATAGATGTAATCAAATCAATGTCATATCTTTTATAATCATTATCCACAACTTCCCATAAGTGATAGGACTCTTACCAAGACTTATCTAGGAAAGATTCCAACAAGATATGCAACTCAATCTCTACTAAATTTAAAACGCGGCAAAGCATAGGCGGGAAACAAATTCATGCCAAAATTAAACATATCGCGTTTTAAAGACAAAATAAAATAAAAAGCACCTGTTTAATAAAAATTAAAACAAATTAAAACATAAATTAAAAGAAATAAACAGAAAGTAACTCAGCAAATTACTCACATAACTTACCGAGGACCGATTCAACTGGTGTAAGTGGATGTCGAGACACCCTGTCATGACAGACTATAAGACTGAGTATAAAACAGGTCGAGACTGAAGCATACTCATGAACCAGATGAATACATTAAAATGTGTGTGTGTGAATTCTCATATGATAAACAGATGAAAGGGAAGAGAATTTGAAAGGGGCAAAAATCGTTTTGCAAGATATCTCTTTTCAAACAATACAATTGCACCTTGTACACACACTTTGAGCCTTTTGCATAGAGGTAGCTTTCGCACATAACTTTATATAGAATATGGTAGCTCTTTTCAATTTTGTGATGACCGTGAAATATGAATTGAATGCTTTCACACATATTCATTGAGTTTAGGCAGCTTTTTCCTCCATATATTTTTCTTTTGAAGCACTTTTTCTTTTGGCTCATGCTCTCTTTGTTCTTTTCTTTTCACAACTCTTTTGATCACTCATACTTTTCTTTTCAGCTCAATTCTTCTGTTTTTAAAGTGATGAGGTAGCAAAAGTGGACGATGTCCATGTCAAAGAGATTATAAAAACAAATTAAAAACAAAACAAACAAAAATTGCCCGTTGCAAAATCCTTCGATTTCACTGATTTAACTGAGGGAATGATGTGCACTGTGTATCAATGCAGTTCTAAGTACGCTCCAGAACCGGCTGTCCAACAGGTCTGCAAGTAAGTCATGACAGTTAGTCCAACAAATAAAAACATCTCAGTTAAATCGGGCACGCGACCAGCACTTAGTGGAGACAAATGCTGAGAGACTTTCTGAGGGTCTCAAAGCTTTGTGAAACAATTTTCTTCATAAAAATAACAGCAGTTTGTCTTCCAGTCGCGACATGCTTAATGACAGCACATTCATTATCACCTAAATCACATAAGAGATGGTGCCATATATCCGTGTGCTGTGTGCATAAGTGCTTAACATGATTATGAGCAATGAAAATATCACGGTTGTGGTTACTAAAAACCAACACATCACTTTGCACAAAAACAAAAGACTTAAGCATGTGATCAACCCAACCAATATCAAGTGATATGACACGATTATGCATAGTTAGGTAGAGATGACTTCCTGTTCCAAAAGTGGAGAAACTGAGGTCTATGAAGTTGCCTCTTGTTTCATTAACAACCCATGTAGGAGTTGCGACAGGAATCATCGACTGTTCTGCAGTTTCAAGATCAAGGTCCTTGATAGGATATTGAAAGTACTTGGATTGATCTATGACCAATCTGTTGGCTCCTTGACTGACCTGCGAACCACAAAAACAAATTAGTTCACTAACAAACGGAGAGATAGATCTGTTTGAGATAGAGTTTGTGAACTGTTCTAAAGGGAGTCGTGACTGCGTTAGGATATAGCAATTTTCAGCAGTCCGATTTCCTGAAAAAATACAAAAATTTTGGTTATCAAATACATGACATTCATCTTGTGTAAACGTGACAACCAACTTTTGATCGCATAGCTGGCTTATGCTAATCAAATTATGCTCAAGTCCATCAACATGGAACACATCATTAAGTATAGGACACCCACTAAGAATGAGTGTTCCTTTTGCAACCACTTGACCCTTTTTACCATTGCTGAACTGAACTGTTCCACTTGGACCAGTAACATAGTTAGTCAAAAAGTCTTTGTTCCCTGTCATGTGATGCGAGCATGCACTGTCAAGATACCAACAATTAGGTGAGGCGTTTTCAATAGAAGAATGTGCATAATAAACATTATGATGATTAGAACGTTTCACCCTTATGTGATTTGTTGGCTTCGCTTCTTCATTAGAGTCATTTATCACTGTTTCTCTTTGAGTCCTTCGAGCGGTTGCGACTCGATGATGAACTGGTTTTGGTGCTCTGTCCTTATATGTGTTCTCCTTAAGTTTGGGACAGTTTGGACGAATATGTCCTTCAACACCACAGTGATAACAGACTGGGCTAGACCTGCGAACTGGTCGGGACCTGCAAACTGGACTTGTCTTGTGAACTGGACTAGACCTGCGATCAAAAACATGAGAAACAATAGATGAGTAAGCATAGGCAACATTATGATAATTTGAATTAGAACGTTTCACCCATGTTTGTTTTGCTGGTTTTTCTTTTGGAACAACTACCTTTTTCACTGGTTTGTCTTTAGTCTTCTTGGCTGTTGTGACTCGTTGTTGAGATATCCTTGGAGGATAGCTAGTGAATGGCGTTTCCCGGAATTGAAAGTAGTATGGGCGGATATGTCCTTCAACACCACAATGGTGACAGACAGGAATGAACCTGTCATAAGAAATACCAGAATGTGAGATATCAAAAAATGAGTTGTTTCTAGAATTCTTACTTGCATTTTTTCTTGGATGAAAAACATTATTCGCTAACGAATGATTAAACTGAGACTCATTTGTTGCAAATCCAAGTCTTGCACGATCTCTCGTTGGCTTTTGATTTTCCAACACATGGTCCAATTTTTCTGTTCCAGAACTAAGAAGTTTCACATTCTTTCTGACTGCAGCAAGTTCTGCTTGAACATCTTGGTGCAGTCGCTCAAACAGATTGGCTGTCTCTTTGGCTCCTTCCACAGCAGTAATTAGAGCTTTGTTTTCTCTCTTGAGATCAGAATTTTGATTTTGTAATTCACGAACTTTCTGCTCAAGTGATGCATTTGAATGAGGTATGCTGTGACCCTTTGACTTGATTAACTCTTCTAGCTCGGCAATTCTGACAGTTCCAGCTTTCCATTTGTCGGCCAGGATAAGATAATTTTTGCCCAGAGCTTCTGGATCAATTCCTTCATCATCAGATTCTGAATATTCATTATAGTCGTCCTTTCCTGTCTTGACAGATGAAGAGTCCCGTCTGATGATAGAGGAGAATGCAACATGGGATTGAAGGTGCCTTTTCCTGCATTGAACATTTCTTCCTTTTCTTTTGACATTAAGATCATTAGCAGCGGAAGAATAAAACGAATTATCAGAGAATGAGGAAGACATGTTCATACCTTCAATGTCCATAAAATCTGTAAGATCTAAATAAAACCAGAATCTCACCAATGTAAGTAGGTGATAGGCTCTTGATGCCAATTGATAGATCTTAGAGTCTAATACTTTACGTTATAAGCAATAGTTGCGGTACCTAGTCTCGACAGATAAGTAAGACAGGTAAGTAAGACAGTAAAGTAAGACAGCAGATTTTAACGTGGTTCGGACTATGTCCTATATCCACGAGGCTTTCGCCTGAATCAAACTTCTTTCAACGGACAAAAGTTATTACACCAACTGGTTTTACTCTAACACCGAATCCCTCTAATGTTGATACCACCGGAACCTTTTTCGCGTCTACTCCGTTTGACCCGTAAGACCAAGACTCCCGTAATGATCTTCTTATGAGAATGCTTCCAAGCGAACTGCACGTACGTATAGATCCCTCTAACTGGCGCAATCCTTTCCCGTTGAACTCCCTTCAACTCTTGTCGGCTTCTCACGTTCTTGATGTAACTCAAGAGGGCGAAAACTAAGAAATCAAAATAAAAGAGAACACCTAAAGATGTATATTTTGTTACACGTGTGTTCTACATTGATTCCTAGGATTTCTACTATTTATAGGATAGCTCTCCTGAAAGATATCCTCGATTCTCGGCCAGTCTCCATATCCAGTCGAGACAGGATCTTTCCAAAGTATATCCGAATCTTTCCATGATAAGGCGATTCTTCCTTTTGCAACGTCTTTGTTTCCAATTGATAAGATCTTCATGATCTTCATATATTCTGCACATCAAAGACAAAGAAGAACTCCACAAGGAATAGATTACTAAAGGATATAGGAAAGAGTTTGATAAAGATTAACTTTCCATAAGATAAGATACTATGGTAGTGTTTGGTTACTAAGATGAGTATAGATTAAAATCGTCATCTGTCCTCATCTAGCGCACACTTGGGGAGATGAGGCCGTTCGGGCTTTTTGCCAAACAAGAGATAGCCCGGCACTGTAGCATTTTAATCCCTCGTTTTAATCTCACCCCCCCCCCCCCCCAAGATTATTTTATCTCACTTTGGTGAGATTAAAAACACCCCTTGAAATTCCTGATTTGCCCCTTAGTTAATAATTACTTTTATATTGTATAATACACACACACACACACACACACACACACATATATATATGTGTGTGTGTGTATTTATATATATATTATACAATATAAATATATATACACATATATATATATATATATATATTATACAATATAAATATATATATATATATATATATTGTATAATATATATAAAAGTAATTATTGAAATATATATATATATATATATATATATATATATATTTCAATAATTACTTTTGCATATGTATATATATATATATTTTTATACACACACATATATGTATATATATATATATATATATATATATTTCAATAATTACTTTTATATATGTATATACATAAAAAATATATACATATATATATATATATACATATATATATATATATATATTTCAATAATTACTTATATATATATATTATATATTTCAATAATTATTTTATATATATATATATATATAAACATATATATACATATATATATATATATATATATATATTTCAATAATTACTTTTATATATGTATATATATATATATATATATTTCAATAATTACTTTTATATTGTATAATATATATATATATATATATATATATATATATATATATATATATACATACACACATATATATATGTATATATATATATATATATGTATATATATGATTTATATTGTATAATATATATATACATACACACATATATATGTATGTATATATATATATATATATGTATATATTTCAATAATTACTTTTATATTGTATAATATATATATATATATACATACACACATATATATATATATATATATATATATATATATATATATATATATATATATATATTTTTAGTGAGTGTAACAATTATATAACTCCTCAGGGGCATTATTGTCAATTCACGTGTAATCTTACATGCATCATTCAAAGCAAACACAAAAATTATCACGAAGATACCTTTGTGTGCAAAATTAACAAGCTAAGCAAACACATGTATAAAGTTATGGATAACTTTAATTCTAGAATTTATGTCAACTTTAATCAATCTACAGATTAAACAATCCCCCAACCAAACACTACCTATAAGATCAAGTTAAATCTTTCCAAACTCACCTAAATATTCACGCGTCTAATTAACAGGATAAATACCATAAAATCGTGTGAATAAGTAAGTAAATAAATCAAAGTAAATAAAACCGAAATTTTCCTTTAAAATAATTTTGCAAACAAGGAAATAAAATCTAGTTGGACCTGGCAGTCCTGACTGTTCAACCGAGTTCGAAACCTGTCGGACTTTGCGGTCCTAACAAGATTGAAGTTTAATTGTGTGTTATTTGTGTATGCTAAATATGACACGTGACAATCATCCAGATAGTGTAGGAGAAAATGTTGAATATTATGTTATGTAGTAGATGATCCTAACCGACATATTTCAACGAGCAAATAAAGTTATGAATGCCTGAATGGTTTGAAACAAAATAAAATGTTACAAACATAACAAACGTAGTTTTTATCTGCCAAGGCTTTGAAGATTAAAGCATTACACATCTTTTTTAATTAGAAGCAAATGACAGGAAATATCCAACCCACTGTCCTCTCTCAGGCAATAGAAACTTCAGCCATCTCCTATTCCACTGTTGTCGGTTCAACCGGATAGTAATGGTAGTGAAGTTCTCCAACATCATCACCTGATAGCTTCTTCCATCCGTTTGGCCCAACATGGTATACTGAAACAAAAGCCAAGTTATGGCACAATGTCCAAACAAAAGAGAAAAGAGGAGTAAATCACAATTTTTTTTCTATTTTATTCGTTCTTTTTCTCATCCTTTTTGGTTTAGGTGTGGGGAGGGGGGAGCGGAGGTTGCAGTGCATTACCGCTAGCAACACCACCACTGGCTCCATCACGGAATGTTGCATGATAAATTGCTCTTCTAGCAAGCTCCGCAGCTTCATCAACCGACAAATCAAAACGATATCTAGACAATTCATAGCATAAGAATCCCAGTTAGAATAGGCAGTAAAATCATGATTTTGTTACATTATATGAAGGACGAGGATGCTAGAGATACAAACAGAAGGACAAAAAAGAATTTAATTTCCAAGAGTCAAAAAAGTTTAATATGTACACCATCGCAGAGGCATGAACTAATTATTAGGCATGGATAATTATAAATAAGCTGCCACAGGCTGTTATCTATAATCAGTGTGGTTAAAAATTAGGTTACCAACAAAACAGAAAGCAAAAAAGAAAGCAGTAAAATGAATACCAAGAAAGAGATGGAAACACAGAACATACCCACTGTCTAAAACACCATAAGCATATGGAGAACCAGAACCAACCGAGAACCTAGTGCCCTTAAGCCGTCCTCCTTCACTATCCACATAATAAAGACCAGGGCCCTAAAATAATAAACATAACACAAGGATTTAGAAATCAAAGGAGCGGAGAATAAAATCATGCTAAATTCACCAAATACCTTTTCATCCCACCCAGCTATCATAGTTCCAACAGATAGACCCATTCCCCGATAAGAATACAGAATGTTTGCCAACATCTTTGAAGCCCCAGCAACATATATTCTTCTCTTATTTGCCAATTCATGCAAGCGACACTGCAAGACATCCATTACATTGTAATCTCGCATCAGTATTTACTTATCAAGCAATTCAAACTAGTAAGCTGATAAGCATATTATACAACGAACCAAGATATAAAGCAGGATGCTTTTCAAGTATCCAGCCTAACACTTTTTTATAAGCACAAATTCAAGTTTATTGTTAGTATTCGTGTTTTCATTTTAGTTCTCGTTATCCATCAGTAGATACGGAATATAAATATTAAAAATTTGTACTCAGAAATGCTACAGTTATTGCTTTGTTGAACCTACACTTTAAGCAACAATGTGGCAATGCTGGTAAAAGTAAAGAACGCCTTAAGCATGCATACACACACATACACACACACACACACACACATATATACATACATACATATTGCACGATAAACCAAGGGAACAACAACCTATACCATACACTAACATAATCATAAAAGTAAAACAAGTGACATGGAAACTAGATGTAAAAGAGCTATTGAAATACCTTAATTCCCAGATTTCTATGCCAGAACTGGCAGTCAGTAGCTCCTCCAGCCATTGTTCCAAGCATGTAGGGGTTGATCTCAATAAAATTCTTAACGGATTGTGATGCTGTCACATTAATATGATTATGATACCGCCATCCCAAACTTATAAATATTACCAGACTGAATTAGAGTACAAGAAATGGAATGACAAAATGCACTAGTTAAGTCAAACAGGGATCTCTTTCTCACTTTGAAGATTTTCAGTGAATCCTACACTGTTACTATGAAACCTTGATTTATTGATCAAACCCAATTTCCTCTATCAAAAATACATTTTTCAAGGATCATATTGCAATAGGCAACATTTTTCATTGCTAAACTTTGAGCATCTCCTATTAAAACAAGACAAAGTGTATACTAATCTTTCATGCAGAAGAACACCAACATGGATTACAATCTTTAATATTACACAACATAATGTGATGGCGGTAAACCTCATGCTGGGGCGGATAACCCAGAACACAAGAGAATACAGGCGAAGCATACTCAAAATTCTAGCAGCTACACATAGCGTCACTTCATTGTTGTAATTTCAAATACAGCTCATATCAAGAAAGCAGCATGTGATATCGAAATTAAACATACAACAATGTAACATTCAGATCACTAACCACTTAAATATTTAGAGTTAAATCTTATAAAAAGCGGATACCCACGGGCTACATCGCCCAGGAAGTCCCTAATTACCAGGTTGCTAACCGAAGGATATCAGGAGAAAGTAAAGTCGCATATTTATTAGATCCCCTACAACAAAGTTCAAATCCCCCCTGAACTCTTTTCGCAGGAACTATGGCGTGATAGTAGTATATATTACTACTAACGTATTTCACGTAAAGATAATCTCTTTAATGCGTCACGAGTGCAATAGCCCTTTAACTCACAATTCAATACTCTCGGCTCTATGCAAGTATAAATCTCATCCACAAAGAGGATAATCTGTCGTAAACAAAAGAGAGGCTTACATATATACCCTCCCATGCTAGCACGGGAATCAGCGGCCACCATGACGCCGTCTTTGAATATAAAAGCAAGAGTGGTTGTTCCCCTTGCTGACTTCACCATTTGCACTGCAGCTTTCTGAAACCCATCAAACTAAAAAACAAACACAAACCAAAACCCATCAAACTTCAACCGCTTAAACACTCTTAGTAATATTATTTTGCCTAAACAGAAAAATATAAAGACTCACATCAGTAGCAGCAGGGAGTTTAAACGAAGATGTAGCCAAAATCTCATCATCACACATTTCATCGGATCTCTCTTTAATTGGCGCACGTGGATCAAGCACACCAAAATCAATCTTCATCATCTTTTTCCCCTTTATAAACACAAAACACTTCAAAACCTAATCCAGTACCACTATATAAACCCTAATCGCCTATAGAAGAACGTTCAATTGACAATCAATAATTCATTTGCGAAGTACAAAATTAAATAAAAATTGGCTCGATTTTACCTGATGTTTCTGTAGATTCTCAGCAGAACAATTGTGCAAGAAATCAGAAAATAGTTAAAGAGAGTACAAAATTAAAAAAGAAATGTTTTCTTGCGCTGCAATGCAATGCAATGCAAAGTGGAAAAGGGGCTTACATATTGGGCCTAGATGATTTGGATACAAACAACCCGTTTTGGCCCACTTAGTATTTCACTCTTTCAATCCCAGCCTAATAAAACACTGGACATTGGTCTCAAGTTTGAGACTTTATGAAGTCTATGACCAATGCCTCTGTTGTAACTTTAGTTAAAATTTATATCTACCAAAAAAAAAGTTAAAATTTATAGTTTTATAAGAAGAACTGACGTCTTGAGCACGAGATGAATTTCAAAAGATAAAATAAGAAAATATGATATTGATTCCATTTTCCCCTAGCTCATCAAAGCTTTATGAGTTTTAAATGCAGGCAAATGCAAATGTCACCTAAAAATCCCTAAACAGGAATATAGAGCACATTGATAACAAGTGTTTGAATTAAAAAGGAAATTGCGTGCCCCGTACACTTAGTTGTCAGCTATTATGCGTGGACACAGACGCGTGGACACAGACCCGACTTGGTACGGACACATAGATACGAATTTTTAAAAATTACAAGACACGATACGGTTGTATTCTTCAAAATTTAAATATATAAAATATCATCAACACCAGCACAAATAACACTCTTAGGTCTAAATACATAATCAAGTCAAATGTCTCAAAACCAAGTAACTACTTGAACATACTCATTAAAATTTAGGTCATAAATCCCAAGTATTAAATATAAAGTCACATACACAAACATAAGTACAAAACAAAGTGTTATACAATATTCAAATATAATCTTTAAATCGAATTTTAGTGCCATGATTTGAAGAAATAGCGATTTTTTATGCCCCCTTGTTGTATGCGCAATATAGAAATGTAGAGAAAGACATTACGCCTCTTCATCGAATTTTATTGAAAAAGTAGACATCTTTTACATTCTTTTGCTACGTAATTATTCAAATTTTAAAGTGTTCATATTCAACTCATCAAATATTTAGTTTTTATACATACATATTATTAGAAATTTAAGTTTTAACCACAAATAAAAGTTGAAAAGTACAAAATCAGCTTAAAAACTAATTATATCATGTCATTAGTTTGGGGCTACCTCAACTAATTATTCGTAGTCTTAACCCATTTGTCTCGTATTCTCAATCTAACTATGTGATGGTCCAAACCTAAAAACTAATCTCACGCAACATCTGTTCGAACTAAAATTTTGAATTAATTTTAGCGGCCCATTGGTATAATTAAGTTAATAACAGTGGAACAAAGTTGGGCTTATAAGCTAAGAAGTCAGAACCACCATTGACTAAAACATGCTTTAAACCTAACACCTCACGTACATTCATAGCTAATTCTCAGCCAGTCATGAAACTTATATCGATATTCATGACTACAATTGTATTATAATGACAATATTAAAGTTTGTTAAAATGATATAATCAAACGGGTACTATAATACAGAACAGATAGCTATATATCAAGTAAAGGAGAAAAAAACGCCAACCAGCAAATTAGAAGGTGCATGCAACCTACTTTTGTATGGTTCACATGCTTGAAATGAATGTACATTAATACTATGCTGCGAGAAAGATTTAGGATAAAATAAAAATGTACCTAATGCTATAAATTAGTTGGGGCATATGTGTATTTGGCGGTTTCCTATAATTCAATTTAATTACAACGTGACACAACATGAATTATTCGATATTATCCACATTTGAACTCGAAACATTGTACGGAGTACGGACAAAGCTTCAAGGAATTAAATTTCAGATAACGAAAAGTAAAGTATATTAAATTGCATAATATGGTGTACATTAATGAGTTACGGGCAGAGGCATGCATGACCCAGCTATTGTACTCTTATATGATGTTGAGAGTATTTATTGATAGAATAAAATAGTTTATATTATTTATGTTATTATTTTTATGTAATTTAAGTATTCCTTACTAGACTAGGTCTACCAGAAAACCTCTGGTAATCTATAAATACTTGTAATTGCTCTTTTCATTATTCAAGCAAATATAATTCTCTACATGGTATCATGAGTCTCTCTGACCTATGACCTAAAACCCTAACCCTAATTCCCCCAGCCGCCGCCCCACTGTCGGCCATGGCTACCGACCCCCTCTCTCCAGCGTCGGTCTCTTCATATTCCTCCTCTCGTCCATATCTCGGCTATTGCCAGGCTTGTGACGCTCAGGGTCACACCGCCAAATCCTGTCCCAATTTCCGCATCCTGCCGATCAATCAGCTTGCTCAACTGCTGTCTCCCCGGAACAATGGCAAGGCACACACACCTCGAGTTCATTACTCGGGAAATACACCTGATTCTGGAAATTGGATTATGGATAGCGGTGCCAGTCATCACGTTACTCCGGATCTTCAGAATCTTTCTTTTCATGCTACGTACTCTGGGTCAGATAAGGTTATTGTCGTCAACGGTTCCGGCATGCCTATAACTCACATTGGTTCTGGTATTCTTTCTTCTCCTTCTCGTTCTTTTACTCTTAATCAGCTTCTATGTGTCCCGTCCGCTCGTCATAACCTTCTCTCTGTCTCTCAATTTTGCAAAAACAATAACACCACTATTTAATTCTCCCCCTCTTCTTTTCGTGTCAAAGATCCGCGTACGGGGAAAATCCTGGTCCAAGGCAAAACTAAACATGGTCTCTACCAATGGTCTTCTTCTCAGCCTACCAAGTTCACCAACCCTCCTCTTCTTGCTTTTTCTGGTGTCAAAGCTTCTTCCTCAGCTTGGCACAGTCGGATAGGACATCCATCTAGCTCAATTCTAACTAATATTTTGTCCACTTTTCATTTATCCATAGTACATGTTGCGTCACCTTCTTTAAATTGTAATGCTTGTCAATGCAACAAAATGCATAAACTCCTTTTTCATATTTCTACTGTTGTGTCGACTCATCCTCTTCAAATTATTTATTCTGATGTTTGGACATCTCCACTTATTTCTATTGATGGTTTTAAATACTATATTGTGTTTGTTGACCACTTTACTCGTTATTCATGGCTTTATCCGCTCAAACGCAAGAGTGATGTTTATCAAGTCTTTCCTAAATTTCGTGCTCTTGTTGAAAATCAATTTAACCACAAAATTAAAACCTTGTACTCTGACAATGGTGGTGAATATATTGCTTTATCATCTTACCTCTCTACCACTGGGATTTCTCATCTCACGTCCCCGCCCCGTACTCCTGAGCACAATGGTATATCTGAACGTAAGCATCGTCACATTGTTGAAACTGGCCTCACCTTACTTCATCATGCATCTGTCCCCCTCTCTTATTGGTCATATGCCTTACCCGCCGCCACTTATCTCATAAATCGCATGCCTACTCCCCTTCTCTCTATGAAATCCCCTTACCAGTGTCTTCTTGGTCACAACCCCAACTATACTAAACTACGTGTCTTTGCGTGTCTCTGTTATCCGTGGCTTCGCCCATATACACCTCACAAACTTGCTGGTCGCTCTGTCCCATGCGTTTTTCTGGGTTATGCACCGTCCCAAAGTGCATATTTTTGTTTTGATCTTCTCACATCTCGACTATATGTTTCTCGTCATGTCCAGTTTGTCGAGTCTATATTTCCCTTTGCCTCTCGGCAACACTCTCTTCCTCCATCCTCTAGCCCTTCTCCGCATTTTTCCGCTTCTGACCCACCTCATACTATCCTACCAGCCCCGACCCCTATTGTTCAGGCCCCGTGCACACCTTCGGGCTTCCTCATCACCTCGCCCGGGCCTTCTGCGGCGCCCGCAGTCTCTCTTCCGCCCGCGGGCCCATCTGTCTCTCCATTGGGGTCCACTCATCAACCGTCGGGCCTCCCGAGCTCCTCCTCATCCTCCCATGCAGCCTCGCCTGCATCCCACATATCGGCTCCATTATTAGCCACTCCTTCCCCACCTCCGCCTCGCACTATAGTCACTCGCTCCATGCATAATATCTCCAAACCCGTCCAAAAACTCAATCTCTCTGCTTCCATTCCTTTTGTGGATACCGAACCAACGTGTGTTTCTCAGGCTCTTGTTCACCCGTGCTGGCGAGACGCCATGTCTACTGAGTTTATGGCGCTTGTTCAAAATGGTACTTGGGATCTTGTTCCACCGTCTCCTTCTCTGAATGTTGTGGGTTGCAAGTGGGTGTTTCGTATCAAACATAACCCAGATGGTTCGGTGGATTGTTATAAAGCCCGCTTGGTGGCTAAGGGTTTTCATCAGCGTCCCGGGGTAGACTTTCATGAGACTTTTAGTCCGGTTATCAAACCGACCACCATCAGGCTTATTCTCTCTCTGGCTGTTTCTCAGTCCTGGCCCCTTCGCCAGTTGGATGTCAATAATGCTTTCCTTCAGGGTCGTCTGTTTGACGATGTTTTTATGGCTCAGCCCCCGGGGTTTATTGATCGTGATCGGCCTTCTCACATTTGTCGCCTACACAAGGCGATTTATGGTCTTAAGCAAGCACCTCGTGCTTGGTACACTGAGCTTCGGGATTTTTTACTCTCCTCCGGGTTTTCTAATTCTAAAGCGGATCCTTCTCTCTTTATTTTTTGTCGAGATGGTAATTTGGTCTATATTCTTGTTTATGTTGATGACATTATTGTTACAGGCAGTGATAGTTCACAAGTGGATTCCGTTATTGCGGACCTTGACCGCCGCTTTTCCATCAAGGATCTCGGTCCTCTGCATTTTTTCTTGGGTGTTGAAAATGAGGTTCAACCACACCCTGGTGGTCTCTTTTTGTCTCAGAGACGCAACATTCTTGACCTCTTAACCCGCTTCAAGATGGCATCTTCCCGGCCGGTCAAAACCCCTCTTGCTGCTACCTCTACTCTTCGTCGGGATGGTGGCGAACCGCTCTAAGATCCGAGTGTTTATCGTAGTGTTCTCGGCGGTCTTCAATACCTTTCTCTCACTCGTCCGGATATCTCCTTTGCTGTCAACAAACTGTCCCAGTTCATGCAATCCCCTGGTGCTGATCACTAGAATGCAGCTAAACGAGTCTTACGTTATCTGCATGGTACGCTTGATCAGGGTATCCTTCTCCGAGCCCGAAGCCCTCTTACTCTTCATGCTTATGCTGATGCTGACTGGGCGGGTGATAAAGATGACTACTCATCCACGGGGGCATATATTGTTTTTCTTGGTTCCAACCCTATTTCCTGGAGCTCCAAGAAACAACAGACAGTTGCTCGATCTTCCACCGAGGCCGAATATCGCTCGGTTGCTTCCACCGCGGCTGAACTCCGGTGGCTTCTTTCTCTTCTCACCGAACTTGGTATTTCCATTCCGAGTCAACCAGTCATTTACTGTGACAACGTTGGTGCTACACAACTTTGTGCAAATCCGGTGTTCCATTCTCGGATGAAGCATGTAGCTCTGGATTATAATTTTATTCGCCAACATATGCAGCAAGGTATCCTATGTGTTTCTCATGTTCGCTCTGAAGATCAACTTGCTGACTACTCACCAAAGCCTTGTCGTCGGCTCAGTTCACCAATTTATGCTCCAAGATTGGTCTGTCTCTTAGCCATTCCATCTTGCGGGGGCATGATAGAATAAAATAGTTTATATTATTTATTTTATTATTTTTATGTAATTTAAGTATTCCTTACTAGACTAGGTCTACCAGGAAACCTCTGGTAATCTATAAATACTTGTAATTGCTCTTTTTATTATTCAAGCAAATATAATTCTCTACATTTATGACTCACAAAATTCAGAGTTTATGATTTCATCTTTGTTTGGAAAAAGGAGAACACATTTCAAGTTTATAATAGTATATATCGTCCTGCACGTAAATAGCGTGCTATAATGTTAGAAAAACAATGTATGCAATCTCTTTTTCTATGTTAGTTTTAGCTTCTAAATGGTATTGCAATTTGACAATTGATGTACTATGAATTTATTAAAGATATTTGACCTATTATTATGATTTGTGAATTATAAGGGATTTATGTACGCTAAATTGATTGTTAACCGAACTCCATTTGGTTGCCATTTGGACTCTTATCAGAGCAATTTATAATTGGAGTTATAACATTTATAAGGTTTACGACATTCGTTTGTTTCTTCATGTGCGGTTCTGCTTATTATTTTCTGATCATTAATGTTGAATAACACTAATTATGTCCCCATACAACGTTGAATTGTCCTCAACTACAAACAACAATCATTTTCAAAAGTTCAATTTGAAAACGACATGAATGATTGGTCCAAATCATGCTAAAATTACATGGAATACGGGTCCAGCTTTTCTTCTACTGGAGCTGCTTGTTAATGCTAATATTGGCTATAGTAAATTGTAAAAATCACTTGCGAGCGATTAGAATCATTACCTCTTGTATATTTTTAATAGCATTTAGAATACTATAAACCTAATTACATTTTTAATGCCTTAATATATCGCATACTTG
This sequence comes from Misopates orontium, assembly GCA_946800315.1. NCBI lineage: Eukaryota > Viridiplantae > Streptophyta > Magnoliopsida > Lamiales > Plantaginaceae > Misopates > Misopates orontium. The sequence goes on from OX326949.1 coordinate 10,672,071, forward strand.
AAGTTGATTAAATCCATGTTTTTTGATGCCTCGGATTAACATTTAATTTTCACAGTGTGCTATAATTAACTAAATATTAAAAACTCTCGCTTTCACACACACACACACTCTCTCTCTCTCTCTGATGTCTTTTGCAATTTTATAGAAATGTTGCAAAAAATATTATTGTCTACAATTCTATATGAGTGTTATTATGATTGGTTATGAAGTGTTATTAGACACGTATATCAACATCGTGGTTTGTGGTAGCCTAACAAATTAAGGTACTAGAGAATCAACATTAGTAAGTACTGTGGTAAGCAATCATTTCGATATTTGGATTGAAAGAACTTATATAATATTTAAAAACGAAAACGAACATTTAGAAAAAAATGTTAGAATGTATGTGGTGTTTGCAAATGTTCATGAAAACTGCTTATTAGTTTTTTCTTTCACACATAAATACTTTTTTAATGTTTGTATTATTGACTGTTGCTTAATTTCATATTTAAAAAAGCAAAAAAAAAATGAAAGCAACCTAGATCTCATTAAATATTGCAAACAACAAAATTAATGTTTTAATTTAATTTTTTAACAAGATCTGCAATTTAGCTTTTAGTCAGAACAATATCAAGAAACTTTAAAAGAAAAAAAAAACGAAAAAGTCATATCTAACTCTAAAAGCTCTTACAAACACCACCTTAATTAGTTAAATTAAGATTCCCGAATGTGAATGACTTTGAATAAGAATGTGATGAGTATACGAACTTTTTAATCAAACTGTTATAAGGGACCAACTACGTACGTACTTAATTGTATCATGTCTCTTTAGAGTGAGTTCTTTTGTATTCACGAATCATGGTGCCTTATGAGAACTTCTTGTATTCTTTTCACAGTAGTCTTTTATTAATCAGATTCAATATTAACGATATATATATATATATATATATATATATATATATATATATATATATATATATATATATATATATATATATTGATGCATAGAATTTTTGTATGCTTACTGACTACTCCGCGTCAGATTGATCCAGCTTTTGAATCAGCTTCGAGTTCGGGTAACCTGCACTCAAACACTGCACGTGAGATAAGCCGGGGGTTGACCCGCGGCGTAGACCCTTCGATGCCTAAGTCAGTAGAGATTAAGAGTAGCAGCTCAACCCGTCGTTTATGACGGTGTTAGCTGTCAAATTAGACAGTAGGGTCAGCGTCATTTATGACGCTCATCAACTTCTCTAACTCTGAAGAGTAAAAATGGCGTACCTTGTTATGATTTATGAGGGGGTATTTATAGGCAAATTGGCTCCTTGATTATCTCCTAAATATAAGGATCAAATCTTGACCAAATCTTTGAGATTTATGATGACGGACTTTCAGCGTCAAATATGACGTCGTCGACGTCAAACGGGTGATCTATAGGCATCAGCGTCATTTATGATGCGTAGGTGTCAAGTCAGTTGACAACTCATCATTCAGGTGCATTGCTTACTCATGGCATGTCTTAATTAGGTAACGCGTCGTTTATGACGCCTAGGTGTCAAATCAGTTGACAACTCATCATTCAGGTGCATTGCACACTCATGGCATGTCTTAATTAGGTAACGCGCCATTTATGACGCGTAGGTATCAAATCAGTTGACAACTCATCATTCAGGTGCATTCCATACTGATGATGAGTCTTAATTGTGTAATGCCACGTGTAATACCAAAATATGGTATATCAGTAGTCCCCCAATTCGTAGTGGATTTAGCTGTAGGATAAATGCGCTGCGAATTTTATAGAACATTCGACATTTTGTAGAATATCTGAGATTTGAATCTCATATGAATTGTCGTTTTGTAATACCAAAATATGGTATAGTAGTAGTCCCCCAATTCGTAGTGGACTTGCTGCAAGCTAAGTGCACGTCCAATTCTGTCGAAAATATGAGATTCCATTGATATCTCACACTTTTTTTCCGGAGGGTAATTTTGTCATATATTTTGATGGTTGAAGTGCTAAAATGTCGAGACTTTATTTCAATATCGAGTCAATACCTTAGACATGTCGATATTTTATTGTCAAGTCGAAACCTTAGACATGTCGATATTTCACTGTCAAATTTGTTCCTTTGACATGTCGATATTTCATTGTCGAGTCGATTCCTGAGACATGTCCGTACTTTATTGTCGATACCTTAGACGTGTCGATATTTCATTGTCGAGTCGATTCCTGAGACATGTCGGTACTTTATTGTCGATACCTTAGGCATGTCGATATTTCATTGTCGAGTCGATTCCTGAGACATGTCGGTACTTTATTGTCGATACCTTAGACATGTCGATATTTCATTGTCGAGTCGATACCTTAGACATGTCGATATTTTATTGTCGAGTCGATACCTTAGACATGTCGAATTCTGGCACTTACTTTTAATATTTATAGTGAATAGCATTTTAGCTATTTACTTAAATATTATTTTGTTGAGTTCTTCTCTAACTAGGATATTGAACTTATCCTCCTCTTATAGATAGAAGATTATAATAAACTCTTCTTTTCTTTTACTTATTTTCTTGTAGTTGGTTTTACAAAAGTTTGAGAAATACTCAAATTTGAGGAGAAACTTTCTTGTTAAGTCGATCCGCTACTCCGATTCAAGGTAACTCATCCCCATGTTCTTTTGCTTGAGTTTTTTGTTGAATTCAAGTAGATTTCTTCATTGGTTTGAAGAAACCTTTATCCGAGCTTGTTGAAGATAATTGGAGTGATTGGACAAGTTTCATGAATTTTTTGGAGTTGGAAAACAAGTTTTTGACTTGTTTTGGCAATTTTCAAACTTTTCGGACCCCGGAATAGAATGGCCATGTGACCGGCAATTTTCTCTTGGACAGCCGCCGGACCGCCGCTGCCGGACCGCCCGGGGACCGCCGCTGGGCTGCTTATGACCTAGTCCGGCTAGGTCAATTGTGTTGCTGGGCTATTGTAGACAAGCCCAGCCCTTGAGCTGCTAGAAGTGATGGGCTCGCTGGAGTGAGCCCAGCGTGCTGATCCACATCAACACGGGCCCAATTCTTGGCTTGGCCTGTTTGAGGTGGACAACCCAATTCCTGAGGAGGGTGCTGGGCACCAGGGCTGTTGGGCCCGTCGATTCTAAATTTTAGCCCGTCGAATTCGACCCGTTAGAGTCATGGGCCGTCGAATTCGACCCAGAGACGCCGTCGAATCGACCCATTGGGGTGCGGGTCCGTCGAATTCAACCCATAGGGACTGTTGGACCGTCAAATTGACCCGTTGGGTGTTGGGCTCGAACTGATCCAACTTCAATTTGCCTTTACAAAAAAAATGAGAATACCTGCCGCAACTGGGAGTTGCACCCGTACCCTTGGGATGATGGAGTGAACACTTTGCCAACTGACCTACACCTCTGTTGTGTTACTGATTCTCTTATATTCTTATAGCTTTAAAATTGCTGAAATTGCTAACTCCGTCATATAACTTCCAAAAGTGACATTTGACCCTTGAAAATTTCATAAATATGCACAAAAAGTTCAGAAACTTCATTGTAGTCCCAAATTTTCTGACTATATCAGTTAGACCCCAAAAACTTTTAAAATTTTCGAAAACACTCCAAAATTTTCGAAACCCGCACAAATCTCAGCTTTGCGTCGCTTTACCATTTTAGGCATAACTTTTTCTCTAGTTGTCGGAATCACAAACCGTTTTTTGCTTTTGAAACTAGACACCCGTGGCTGTCTAGCGGTATAGCGTACAATTACTAAGTAATTCCACAAAATTGTCAGTAAATCAAGAAAGTGGCGGAAGCTTCGGTTCTTGGCCACTTCATCACTTTTTGTAAGTTCCTTTTAAGTTCCTCAATACTTGAACACTTGTGCTTGTTGAACTTACATATTTCTTCATATATGTACTAATATTCAACTTGTTTAAATTCTTTCGGGTGTTAAGAAGGCTGGTACTCGGAGATTTATGTTTGTGGACCGCCCTTATCTTTCATCTAGGCAGGCTCATCCTTGCTACTTTCATTCGCGTCATTCTCTTGTTTGCTTTACATGTCAAGTGATCTTGAAACTTCGAATAGTTCTTCATCACCCACATCTCGTGGTGATTTTTTGACTAAATATGATTCTGAGGTAGCTACCTCATTATCTAGGTTGACTTCCAGCAATAAGTCTCAATCTTCTGAGGACGCATGTGTTGTTGCAACCATTGATCATGGTTGAAACCTTGTCTTCATCTTAGTCTATCGACTCTGACACCAGTTTATGATATTGTCAGTCTATGTCCATATTCATCACGGATACTTTCTCACAAATTTCATCATTTGCGATATCACGGGTTCATTATCAATTATGTTTTGCTATTGTTTAGATAGTAGCGCTTTCCCCTTCATATCTTTTACGCAATAATATTCTTTGGCTCTTGCTTTGACCACTCTAAATGGTCCATCCTAGTTTGGCTTCTACTTTTTTTAGCACCAAGTCTCCGACTTGGAAAACTTTGGGTCTTATTGTATTGTCATCATTTTCTTCTTCTTCAAACTGCTCATTCTGCAGATTAGTGTTGATGATCACATCTTGCCTTTTTTTTTTTTTTTGTTTAGGGGGTGGTGCAACCTCCGTGATTGATTGCTCAATATTTGCCATTATTCGCTCAGCTAGATGCCTTCACGGCTTCATTGACGCCATGTAGCACTGCCAAGCTTCCTTGTGAACCCCCACAATTTCTCCAACTCCAGCTGTAGTTGGGAATATTACTTTTTTGGTTATAAGCAAAATTTAACGTCATATACTTATACGATACAGGATGTCCAATTATCACATTGAATGTGAACTGGACATCCACCACCATAAAGTCCAAGTCCAAGGTTTTTCTTCGTGGGTGCATTCCAGAAGAAGTAGGAAGGGTCACTGTTCCTAAGAGAACCACATCACCGCCTCTAAAATCATAGAAGCGGGGTGCTTACACTCTTCATATTATAATCTCCTAAATCCATTTGTTGCGAGGTCTGCAGAAAGATTATATTTCCAGAGCTCCTATTATCAATTAGGATTTTCTTCATAGTGTAGTTGGCCATTTCCAAGGTTATAACCAGTGGATAGTTCAACTGACATGCCTCATTTGCCTGAGCAGACAACCCTTGCAAATCGGTCTCATCAAAAGTAATTATTTGATCCATATGTTTTGTTGCCCTCACAAAACTTGTTGAACCCTTAAAAAATTTATGCAAGATATCCCTAGATATCTGTTTACGACAATTTTCAGTGTCGGCTCCAGCTGGTCCACCTGCTATAATATTGGTTTCTCCTTTCATCGATAAGTCGTGTGACTCCATGGATCGCTTATCTTTATCATGGGGTGAACGTGATCGAGATCTTTGCCCCTAACTTTTAAAATTCTTTCCTCGATTGTCAGTATCATGGGGACGCCTGAATCGCCTCAATTGCTTCTGCAACTTTTCTTTTGTTTGTTCTAGCTGGCGATGAAGGTGTTCAATTTTGTGGGATAATTCTTGGACTTTCGCCTTGGATTCTTCTACCTCTTTCTTTTTGTTTCTTTCAGGATGAGCCTTCTTGGCCTCACCATAAGATTTTACTTCATTGTTGTAGTTTTGTTCGCATGTTACTGACCTTCTAGGTCGATTTCATCTCTTGCTCCAGCATAACTCTAGTCAAGTACATTTAGGTGTTTCCTGACAAGTTATTGCCAGGATGGGTGACTAGTATTTGAGCCCTGAGAAAGATCCCTGCCTCTTGCAGGTCGATAAGTTTGCTTGGGCATAGGCCCAGGTAAAAGAGTACTGTTTCGCGTCAAATATTACTTTCACAATAGCAATAATGTGTGTTAAGTGCTCTGGAGGAAGTGGAGTAACGGTACACCCTTGGTTGTTGTTGTTGTTCATCAACAACTCGGGGTGGTGCTGGAGGTAACAATGCCTACACTTCAGGTGGAGATTTATCTTGATGTTCATTCACTCACTTGTGATAGAGGAGCTGTTGGAGGTAATATTGTCTCCACTCCAGGTGGAGATTCATCTTGATGTTCATTCACTTGTGATAGAGCAGCTGCTGGAGGTAACTCTCCACTCAGGTGGAGATTCATCTTGATGTTCATTCATTTGTGAAAGAGCAGCTGCAGGAGGTACCACTGTCTCCACTTCAGGTGGAGATTTATCTTGATGTTCCTTCACTTGTGATAGAGCAGCTGTTGGAGGTACCAGTGTCTCCACTTCAGGTGGAGATTCATCTTGATGTTCATTCACTTGTGATAGAGCAGCTGCTGGAGGTAATTCTCCACTTCAGGTGGAGATTCATTTTGATGTTCATTCATTTGTGAAAGAGCAGCAGCAGGAGGTACCAGTGTCTCCACTTCAGGTGGAGATTTATCTTGATGTTCCTTCACTTGTGATAGAGCAGCTGATGGAGGTACCAGTGTCTCCACTTCAGGTAGAGATTCATCTTGATGTTCATTCACTTGTGATAGAGCAGCTGCTGGAGGTAACTCTCCACTTCAGGTGGAGATTCATCTTGATGTTCATTCATTTGTGAAAGAGCAGCTGCAGGAGGTACCAGTGTCTCCACTTCAGGTGGAGATTCATCTTGATGTTCATTCACTTGTGATAGAGCATCTGCTCTTTTTGACTTAGCAATAGTGTTTCTTCTTGAGTACGTTATGTGGTTTCCCACAACGCCACTGATGCAGAGAATTTTCGTATGCTTACTGAATACTCCGCGTCAGACTGATCCAGCTTTTGAATCAGCTTCGAGTTCGGGTAACCTGCACTCAAACACTGCACTTGAGATAAGCCGGGGGTTGAACCGGCGGAGACCCTCCGATGCCTAAGTCAGTAGAGATTAAGAGTAGCAGCTCAACCCGTCGTTTATGACGGTGTTAGCTGTCAAATTAGACAGTAGGGTCAGCGTCATTTATGACGCTCATCAACTTCTGTAACTCTGAAGAGTAAAAATGGCGTACCTTGTTATGATTTATGAGGGGGTATTTATAGGCAAATTGGCTCATTGGTTATCTCCTAAATATAAGGATCAAATCTTAACCAAATCTTTGAGATTTATGATGACGGACTTTCAGCGTCAAATATGACGTCGTCGGCGTCAAACAGGTGATCTATAGGCATCAGCGTCATTTATGACGCGTAGGTGTCAGGTTAGTTGACAACTCATCATTCAGGTGCATTGTTTACTCATGGCATGTCTTAATTAGGTAACGCATCGTTTATGACGCGTAGGTGTCAAATCAGTTGACAATTCATCATTCAGGTGCATTGCACACTCATGGCATGTCTTAATTAGGTAACGCGTCATTTATGACGCGTAGGTGTCAAATCAGTTGACAACTCATCATTCATGTGCATTCCATACTGATGATGAGTCTTAATTGTGTAATGCCACGTGTAATACCAAAATATGGTATATATATATATATATATATATATATATATATATATATATATATATATATATACATCGATCTAATAAATAACAAGCGCTAGCACATGCAACCAAAAAAATAAACTAAGTGACAAAATGGTGTTTCGATCTTATTCACCGCACGTAGAAGAAAAGTCACATTGCTAGTGTTGATTGTAATACTATAAAGAAAATGTCAGCTATTTACCAATTAAATTAATAGAAGATTAACTTTTATAAATGACTGATTTAAGAATATATTGCTGTGAAAATAAATGGCGTACCCAGTGGTATTTGCTTTGCGACCTTTGCCTTATATATACGTTAAATTTCAACCGTGTAAGACAATTAAGATAATTACTATAATATTATATGTTTTACTTGTACGAGCATATGATATTCTCAGTTAAAGTTGCATAAGAAACCGTTGCAAAATGCAACACATAGATGACATGGAAAATGTAACACCAAATTATAAATACATAAAATTTAAATGTGATTCAATCGAAATGTTCTATTGAACATAAAATGTTTAAATCTCAAATGCCACCAAAATCGAGGTTTAAACATAAAATGTACAACTCAACCCAAAGATTCTATTAAATTTAAACTATTTTGTTAGCAGAAAGAATTATTTGTGTTGATTTCCCATGCACAAATTAAAACCAGCTTCGAAGGCATTTGGAATCTGCAACGTGGATCGCCGGCCAAGTGAAGAAAAGTCCTACTATAATCATATCATCCTTTATCTTCTAAATTTGCATGTTCTATAAGTTGGGGACAGAATAAATATACAACTATAATACCAATCTAATGAAAAGATTTTTTTTAAGAAAAGACCGGACACAATTATTGTGGTACATGGCATTCAATTGATTTTGGGCATGTTACTGTCGAATCTAATTTCTTTTCTCTAAATCAATGATCACCTAGTTATTTAGCATCTTTTAATTTATTCTGCGTACATATTGTAAATATTCCTTCTTTCAACATAATTTCCCTAATCGACTCATATAGTTCTATTTGGCTCATTAGCTGTCGTAATTTACTTGAACAAAAATCTTTTATGTTTTTATTGACAAATAAATATTTCCCAAATTACTGGTAAATAAACATGAATTTCTGCAATAATTGAACAATATTAGTTCATTAGTTTAACTTCATAAATATGTTGCTGTTAGCATCAATAGGGACTAATAACTGCTAAATCATGGACAGCTCATGAGATTCAAAGTTCAGAGGATCCTCTAAGCGGCACCCACGTTGCATTAGTGACCCGACAATAGGATACGTCGTAGATTTTGGGAAATTTTGTATTTTGTTTGGTTTATATATCTAAAGAGTGACCTTTATAAATTACATGCCAATTAAAATAAGGATAGTTAAAGTTGAGCTATATTCGATTAAACTCAACACAGTGTGATTTTTTGAGCAAAATCTAAGTTTCAGACTTCAGTACACATGGGAAATATTCAAGACTGTATGATCACTATACTAAAATTATTAATTGAAGAGTTACGTTGATTGGCCTTATTACAAAAATTATCTTCATATGTAGGTGAGTGTTGCTCAATCGTTAAACACCGAGAGTAAGAATACAAATTTACCCCCAAAAGAGACATGTATGCTATTATTTATTCAATATATAATTTTTTTATTCTTGTACTTTGAATTATAAATGAAACAAAGTTTTAAATTATGATTCTCTTGGATTATTTTTATACTTTAAATATATAAAATATATTATAAAATCATTGTTCACTACAAATAAGGAATATACATCAAATGACAATGCGCTATCTTTTGGAATCATATTGAATTTGCAAAATCTCATTTGTAATGGATCAATGTCTATTTAACATAACACAATGAGATTGTTTGTAATATATTCTTAATTAAATTGACTAAGTAATTTATGACTAATATCTTCTCTAGAGTAATTATAATAAAATTCGAGTTCTTCAAACAAATTTAGGCTTCAAAACATTATAATATCAACCATTATTTTCCAAATACTACGTATTAAGTTGGTAATTCATTAATAATATCTTATAAGATTGTAATGTTTAGTTGGAGTGTCCCTAGTGTTAATTGCCGCCTAGACGAGCGACCAGGAACAGTCGTTGTCGGTCATATGAGTTGTGACCGAATCCCTATTAGATAACAACTTAATTGACCTTTAAAGTCCAAACTCAACGTCATTATGAACCTAATTAAGTACAAATATGCAAATGATTGATTTTTATTTTATTTTATTTTTTTGGGTGCCCAATGGATCGAAATTTCTAGTTTTAGGATGAATACTAGGTAATTTTCCGGGATAAATGCATAACTTGCAAATAATGTCAACTGAAAAAACTAAACTAGGCAAACGACGCAAATCTAGTGTGATACGCTGACCTATAAGACGTATAAGTAAATTTCTCCCTTGAGAGAATCAACCTCTGATATCAAGGGAAAGAATTCCACTATTTCACCAACTAGACCACCCTTGCAAATAAATGATTGGCATTTTGAGGATTTTATCGAAATTTGTCTCATAACTTGTTTCAGTATCAATTTTGATTCTCTAATTGAAAAAATGTTAATTTTAGTCTTGCAACGTGTCTAACCAATGTAAGTCTTGGTGAATTCTACATGCCTCCTCGATCTTTTGAGTTTACTAAAAAAAAAAATTAAATTGTTTACACACACCCCTAAAGTTTTTGTCAATCTTTTAATTTTACTCCAAGTTATTAGTTTTTTAAATTAATTTGAAGTATAAAAGAATCTCTGTTTGTAAATATAATTATTTCAAAATTTTAGGGACGTATGCGTAATTATAAAAAAGGAGTCAAATAAGATTGGTAAAATTGAAGGGTCATTTACAATTTATCAGAACTTAAATTGGAGAAATAGCACGTCCTATGACTAAAATTGAACCCTTTTCATTAAATGACCAAAATAATACTTGGACAGGTTATAGAAACAATTGTAAAAGTTTCTTTATTAGCTGATAGTCATTACTTTCTATACCAAATTGTGATTGCTAACGAAATTTTATATAACTTTGCAATGTCATTGAAAAAATGTCAATTTTGAGGGTATAGCACTAGCAAGTTATGCATAGAGCCGACAAAAAATTATGTCATCATACTTTTGTACAAGAATTTACACTTCAAATTCTTTGTTGCTCTCAAAGGGAAAAATCATTTAACAAACTTCTGCTGTCATCCAAGTCAACTATTGAACAGCTTTGCCAATTAAACTTCTTATTCTGTTTTGATTCAGTTTAATATCTCATATTTTAATTTTTAAGAGATGTTACAGGATGTCAGGAACAGTTATTAAATTAATATCTTGAGCGCCTCATCGGTTATCGAATGTAGTAAATTATTCATGTTAAGCTGGGATCAGCCTGTACTTAAATGTTCTTTTTGTGTACTTAAATGTTCGAGTCACATCGAAATTGACGAATTTTAATATTAAACCAGGATTAATAAATTATTGGAAGAATAAGCTTACCATCATACTCAAATTATGAAAGTCCCTATTAACTCATAATTAGTGACGGAATATTAAATTTCAGAATAAAAACTAATATACTTCTAGGTTACTGCTTTGAATCAAGGCGATAAAATAAATCAATAAATACTGTTGGACAACTTTTTTCTTTAAATCTTATATATCTTTAAACAATTATAATTCGTTAACGAACAGTAGAATAGAGAACTGAAATTTCATTATTACAGGACAAGTTTGTTTTTATTTTTCTCTTTGAAACATGGGGTGCTAATTATATCTGGCAAAAGTACAAAAAGCTTCATCATAAATTATTATACTTAAAATTAAAAGATTTTTCTACGTTAAACCAAATTGAAGGTCTTGTAATGGGAAAACTATTTATGAATTCACAGCATTTATTTTCAGTGCAATACAACATTCATTTAATATTTATAAAATTATAGAATTATTAACTTTTTTTATAATTTGTGCATACCAAAAAACCAAATTTACTTTTACGAAGTCACATGTGGGAATCCCTAGTCAAACTAAATCTTATATATCTCTAATCAATTATAATTCGTTAACGAACAGTAGAATAGAGTGTATAACTGGAATTTCATTATTGCAAGACAACTTTTTTTTTAAATTATAGAATTATTAACTTTTTTATAATTTGTGCATACCAAAAAATCAAATTTTATTTTACGAAGTGTCACATGTGGGATAATGACCCGGATTGAGAAGAGCTGCAGGGGCCTCCGGCAATTACGGATCTCGCACGGGCTATTGAGCAAATTACAAAGCGCAAATATTTACTTTTTTGGTGGTCAAATTGTTGGAAAATTTTGTGATAATCGAATTGGCACGTGGAATCTGCGAGACTAATCATAGAAATTAGTACTCCGCACTCGTCGCGTGGAGACATCCGCTGATTGGGAAATATCAAATTCTTTCGTTAATGACGAAATTGCCCATTTACTAAACTTTTTGTAAATTCTTAAAAATATAAAGTTCACAAACTAAAGCTAAATTTTTCTATCAAAAAAAAAAAAAACTAAGGCTAAATTTAGTTTAGTCACTGCTTCATATATTGAAAAAAAAATCTATCACCTGAAATTTTAAATTTTTTTATGTTATGGTGAGATAAAAGCAAATGTCATCAACTTTAAGGTTGTTTTGATTTTTAGCTCAAAAAAAGTTTTCAAACAAGAAAAAACAGAAATCAACAACACTGGTAAGTTTTATTCAAGAAAAAAAAAACATTTTTTTTAAATTTATTAACACCACCAAAGTTTAAAAAACTAATCAGGAAACGCTAATAAATAATATATGCGTGTGCCACTTTTATAGCGGGATGCACCCATTTTGCTATAACATGAAATAAACAATAATTGGAAATAAAAGGTTAGCAAATGGGAATAAACACAGTAATTACATACAAACATCAAATCGACTTGCAACTCATTGGCGGGGGTGTACATATTTGTACTTTTTTCTTTATAAAGTTAAGCTCAAATCATAAGATTATAATTCCTTAAAGTATATATACGTAACTTAGTCTAGAGTTAAAATACGGTAGCAATTATGAATTAAAAACACTTTCTTGAAAAATATCAAAACGTTCAAATGTTTTACTTTGTAATCAATTGTTAAGTGTTGATAAAGATTTCTAGAAATTTTTATAAAACATGTCAAAAAGTTATAAAAACGTTAATTTTTTTCTTCATATTTGACAAATCTAACATACACCTAAACTGAAATTTTAATCAATTATAACAATAACCAATTTCGAACAAAATCAAATAAAATAACGGTAAGTGAAATAGGCTATGGGTCATTAATCGCCTACTGACCTCGCTCATAAAATATTACATCAATGATATTCTAACTACAAATTTACAAATAGTTTGCATGTCCAAATCAGATCAAAATAACTCTTGATTTTTAAAAGAATCATTTAGCGCTTCGTTGCTCTTTCTAATCCAATTGTTCTTAACGTCATATCAATTTTGTATGCTAACGTAGGTTTAATCTGAAAGAATGTGACAGTTTCTTTTAAATTATACGGAATAAAAAAGATACTAGTCCACAACTGGGCATATTCTAGTTTGACTAAACCATTGAACCATATCGATTTATTTTTTCTTGTGGTGATAAATTGCACTACGACATCTGTTACAATCATGCTTTCATGTAAATTGCAAAAACTACAATAAGAAGTATTAATATCTCAAAAAAGTTTTAATTATATAAACAGTGCTTACTGTACACTCTTTCTTTGTTTATTAAACTTTACGAAACAGTATGATATTTATTTTTTCCACTTGTTCATCAACACCTACGAAATGATAATCTAAATTAAACTCTTACATCTTATTTAATTCCCTAAGACGTGGCGTTGCCCTATCAATTTATGGGAATAAACAACGTGGCCCTGAATCTGAAGGAAGATTAGAATACAATGATAAGTTTCTCCTAAATTGATGGTGTTGGGAAATAAATTCAATAAAGCAATATGTTGACTAATGGTGATATGTGAATCACACACGTCATCATATGGTTTTAGATCCTCGAAGGGCATGCCTTTTTGAACTACTTTTTTTTTTCAATAAAAATAAGGCGTAGTTACAACTTACAACTTACAAATTTCTTTAGGGATTTTTGGCAATTTACCTCTATGTGTTATGTTAATTTGGTAAATTATCCCCTGTGAAAAATAAATAGGCAAATTACCTCCCTGTGATTTTAAAAACTGGCACACCACCTCCCTGTAATTTTTTTGTGTGTATTTTTTATACTTAATAACCAAAATACCCTTGTTATTTCTAATATTTTCTTTTCTGTAATGTCGAATTTAATTATAATCTTTCTTTAAAAGATTATAAGTAAAAGTATGAAAAATATTATAAAACATACATATTACGAAATTATTACTTATTTTTAAATTTTAGTTTTAATTTTAGTTTTAATTTTTGTATTTTTTTAACAAGTTAAAGTATTAAACTAAAAGTTTACATAATTTTTTGAGAAATAAAGGGTAAAATTGTCTTTTTTAGCCTTGATGTACCATATTTTGGTACTGCCACGTCATAATATTCGATATAATATCTGAGCATATTTCGGGATTATTATGCCACGTCAGCACCATTATTTTTTAATGCAAAATTACAATTCAAAGCAAAACTTAAAATTAGGCCTGTGCAGGCCCAATTTAGAGTTATTCAGGGCCCAAGTCAACTTATAATTCTACTTGGAATAGACTTCTAGCTAAGGAAGGACTCTAAGTGGTATATAAAGGGGAGGAGAACTTATAATCCTACTTGGAATGTACTTCTAGCTAAGGAAGGACTCTAAGTAGTATATAAAGGAGTCATATTCATCATTCAAAGGGGGGAAGTTTTGGAGAGTCAATCCCAAGCTGGATTTCGATTAGTGAATTTGAGCTATCAATTCAAGTCCGAATTCGATGAATCTTATATTCCTCGAAAGCCTCTTGAGTCTAGTTTCCAAATTAAAAAGCGGATCTAGATACCGAGGTCCAGAGAAGGAGATATAGCGAAAACGGTGAGGTTGCACAAAGCTGGAGAATAAGTCGAAAGTCAAGAGCCTGGAGCTGGATTTTGACTAGTAAATTCGAGCTATCAATTCAAGTCCGAATTCGATGAATCTTATATGCCTGGAAAGTCTCTTGAGTCTAGTTTCCAAATCAAAAAGCGGATCTAGATTCCGAGGTCCAGAGAAGGAGATATAACAAAAACGGTGAGACTGCGCAAAGCTGAAGAGGTCGGAATTCGACCTATTTGGCCAAATTCGACCTATTTGGCCCAAATTCGACCTATTTGGCCAAATTCGACCTATTTGAAGCCCGATTCGAGCTATAACAAAATAGCTCTAATTCGACCTATTTTGAGTCATAGTTCTACTTGGATTGCACTTCTAGCTGAATAAGGACTCTTATTACTATATAAGGGGGTCCCATGCCTCATTCTAAGGTACGTTTTTATTTTCTAGCATCTAATTTCGAGCTATATACATCGAATTCGAGCTATAGAGCAATAATTCGAGCTATATTGCAATAGCTCTTGTTCGATCTATATAGAGTGTATTTCGAGCTATTTGGGAGTAATTCGATCTATTCGGGTTTTCTCATCACGGTTCTCAATACCATTTCGAGGTGTGCTATTTCGACCTATTGAGCCTAAATTCGACCTATTTGAGCATATTTCGAGCTATTTGTTCGAGCTATTGTCTCCGACGACAATACCTCACCTTCCGACCTATCTGACTTGAGCGTCGGAGTGCCTTCGCCGGAGGAGGCACCGGCTTAGTTTACGTGTGGTGTTGAGTGCAGGTTCTGAACTCAAAAGCTGCTTAAGCATCCAGCAGGAACTAAAGCAGTCTGACGTGGAGTGTTGGAGTGCGGACACGTATCCAGACGAAAATACCCCACATCAAGCCTAAAAAACCATTCCCACTCTCAAGTTTGAGCAATTGAACTACACCTCCCTATATAAGGAGGTAATTTACCAATTCTTGAAATCACAGGGGAGTAATTTGCCTATTTATTTTTCACATGGGTATAATTTGTCAAATTAACATAACACAGGGAGGTAGATTGCCAAATTCTCTTTTTTTTTAGTTGATATAATCCTTTAACAGAATCTTAAAGATACAAAGCCTTCACTAAAAAATGATTTACAAATATTAAAATTCAAAAACAAAAAGGCGGAGTTTTTATGCTTAGTAATTTTGATTAGTTTACACCCCCAAAACTTGGGTTAATTTCATCCACCTCCCCTGAGTTTTCTTCTCTCTCCAACCACCTCCCCTCTAGTTTGAAAAATTCTCATGCACCTACCCTTGGTCAATTGTTTGATAGTCAAAAGTTAACTTTTAAGGGTAAAAGTGTCATTATTGAATATAAAACAAACTATTCAATTATTAAGTTAAGTAAACATATTAAAACGCAACCAAGAAACTTGAATTATTAAATTTATGATTTTATTTAATTGCACATATTAAATAGAAATGTTATATTTAAATAGTTAAACTTTAACAAAAATATATATTTCTATTTCCAAGAAAACATAATTACATAATTGTTAAATAACATAAGTGAAAATAAACTCATTTGCGTCGCTTTTACCAAACTAAGTAATCAAATCAACTTCTTCAGGCAAAACTTTAAGCTAACCTTTAAATGTATGTGGAATAGTGTAGTACAAAAGCTTTGTCCGTATTAATAAAAAAATAAAATAAAATTAACTAAACTTTAAAATTTGAAATAGTTAATCATAGTAGAATAAAATTGGTGAGACAACCTATGATTTAAATAGCTTTAAATATATTTAATTTACTAAATTTCAAACAAAAGTATCTAAATTATATAAGAGTCATAATTCCTTTTTAGAAGTTCAAATCATAATTTCAACCCACGAGGTATGTTATTTAAATAATCAAAATGCACATATCTTTTTTAATTTTTAATCGACATGTTACAAACGGTGCAAAATGAGTATATTTATTTAAATATAATTTTATTTTATCTACAATTCACCATTTAATTACATATTTGTGACTTTCAATTCATAAAAAAATTTAGTTGCATTATAAATAAGTCTATGAACTTAATTATTTAATAGTTTGTTTTGTTTAGTATTACTTGACATTTTTGCCCCTCAATGTTGGTTGGTCAACTAACTAAAGGGAGGTGGATGGAAAAAGTGAAACTAGAGGGGAGGTGGATGGAGAGAGTAAATAACTCAGGGGAGGTGGATGGAATTTGCCCCCCAAAACTTGTAGCACACAGTTGGGGTGTTACAAATTACAATCTATATATGGTATAAGCCAATCGAACATAAAAGAACTCATTTCGCTCTTTGATTTTATTTAGAAATGACTTGATTATTAAAAATATACATACGGTTTTTAATTTTTAATTTTCGCCTTGCCACGATTTTATAACTTGATTCACTTTCCATTCTTACATCTTACTCCATCGCACATGCAACAACAAAAAAACTTACGTATTAATTATTTATTTATTTCACCAAATATCTCTTCATGATTAATTGCCGATCCATCACAGAGCTTGTATTAAATTTAAAAGCATAAACGTTACAAACTCATAATAAATATCATGTTACTATTATTTTGAGAATCAAACACTGAGTCGTTGCAGCTTTGTCCCACCATTTTTTATGTCGACGGGGCCAAAACAGTCATTTCAGGCAAAAATGTGACCGACAATTTACGGAAAAGCTTGGCGGTGAACGGGGGGAGACAACCTCGACTTAAAAATTCCCCTCTAAATTTTTACATTTTAACTAAATCTCCCTTAATTATATTAATAATTATTTAAAAACTAACCTCTCATTATTATATGATAATAAACACTATATTTATTTTTTCTCTCCCCTCGATAAAATACCAAAATTCTAAATATTCCCCCACCATTTACATTTACACCACCCAGCCTTCATTCTTTCTCCTTCTCTCATATCTTTTTTATTCTCTCACTCAAATCCGCTTCATCCGCAAAAAAAGCTAAACCAGAACAAATTCAATTCTCAAGATCAAATTCGTGTTGTTGTTCGTTTGATGACACCTTTGTTGATACCTGTACGTTTTTAATCATTGTCATTTTTTTTTTTTTAAATAATGTGCGTGGTTTTTGTAAATGTTTTATTTTCCTATTTGTCGATTTTGATCTAAAAATTGATACGCAACGAACGGTTTTGTGCAATGCGGAGGATATTTGAATTGTGTTGAGGATTTTTAATCATTAGTAATTTACATTTGCTGTGGATTTGTACTCTTTGTTTGAAATTGAATGAGTTAAATTAGGTTATAATGATGAGTTTTTTTAATCTTCGCCCTGTTTTTTCAGGTTTTATAATTTTGATCTATTGATTTGGATGGTTAATATGGATAATCCTGAGATTGAGGAGAATTTGCTCTCCATTGGGGAGCCAAAGGTATATTGATTGATTCATAAAATGCAGAGGATGATGTATCGTGTATGTTTTCGTTGTTTTATTATACGACAGTTTCGTGATTGTTAACGTGATTGTTTGTTTGCAGTTACACAGCGAGATGTGCAAGAGCCTATGCGTTGTTTATGTGAAAGTATTGACAATATTTCCCGACCTCGAGGCGGCTCGGCCCAGGAGCACGTCCGGCATCCAGGCGTTGTGTTCTCTGCACATAGCACTGGAGAAGACCAAGAATATTATTCAGCATTGTGCCGAATGTAGTAAACTTTACTTGGTATGACTAATCGCTTGTTGCGTCTTGGTGTTTTCTTGCTCTCCTAGATGGTTTTCCTCGGTGACTTATTTATTTCCTATCTTACGTATGCAGGCAATAACAGGAGACTCTGTTGTATTGAAATTTGAGAAAGCTAGATGTGCCCTCAGAGATAGTTTAAGGCGGGTCGAAGATATAGTTCCACAATCCATTGGTGGTCAGGTATTACTGAATTTTTGTTCTTTCATTACCTGGTTATCAGTTGAATCCTTTAACACTATAATGATGACGTGACCTCTCCGTGGAACTAGTGCATGGAGTTTGTTTTAAGCTTAGCATTCTACTAGCTTTTGGCTCCTTAATGCAAGTATTTTGATCGATGAATTCTCAATCCCGGAAAAACCATCACTGTTTTTTATATCCTATAATCAATACCAGTAGAGGGGCATCTCTAGGTCCACAATATTATATGAGACTGGAGGGATGACTTTCTGATGTTGGCTTCCTCATATGAAAGCAGATGTAGTTTGAGTAATGGGTTACTGAAATGCATGATGTTCAAGGAGTAGCTCATTCTTGTTGGTGTTTGACACTCGGTGCTAGTCACTTGGTAGAGGCATTAACAAAAATTGATGTTTGATGTTTCATGGAGATATCTCTAACTGAGTACCCAAAATGCCTGCTTTGTTACACAGTAATTCTGTTTTGACTAGTGTCTTCTGTTACAGATTGCTGAGATATTAGAAGAACTTGGACGGCTTGAGTTCTCACTTGATCCCGTGGAGAAGCAAATTGGTGATGATATCATTGCATTGCTTCAAGAGGAGAGAAACTTCAACTGCAATTCTAATGATAACAATGAACTTGAATCTTTTCATCAGGCTGCTTCAAAACTGAATATCACCTCTTTGAGAGCAGCACTTAGAGAGAGAAGGGCTTTGAAGAAACTTATAGACAGAGCCCGGGCTGAGGAAGACAAAAGAAAGGAGTCGATCATAGCTTACCTCCTGCATCTCATGAGAAAGTACTCGAAGTTGTTCAGAAATGAGTTCTCAGATGATAATGACTCCCAGGGGTCAACACCTTGCTCACCTACTGTCAAGGGGTCTTTGGAGGATGGTAGTGCATTTGCACGCCATAGTTTTGCTTTTGACCGGCATCTATCGAAAATCAGTTCTTTCAATTTCAAGCCCGCTTTGCGGAGATCAGAACAGATGCCTGTTCCCCCAGAGGAGTTAAGGTGTCCAATATCCTTGCAACTCATGTATGATCCAGTCATCATAGCCTCTGGACAAACGTACGAAAGAGTTTGTATAGAGAAATGGTTCCTTGATGGGCACAATACTTGTCCTAAAACTCAGCAGGAGCTCCCTCATCTTTCTCTGACGCCAAATTACTGTGTTAAGGGTCTGGTGGCTAGTTGGTGTGAACAGAGTGGTATACCTGTTCCAGATGGACCGCCGGAGTCACTTGATCTCAACTACTGGAGGCTGGTTTTGGCAGAACGTGAATCGGCAAATTCAAAACCATTAGAAAGTGTTGGTTCATGCAAGTCCCGAGGCGTTAAGGTGGTACCTTTGAATGACAGTGGTACTATAGAGGAGGCCAAAGGAAATGAAGAGGAAATTGTTTCTGCACAAGAAGGCAAGGAAACTGTTTCTGCACAAGAGTACGAGGAAACTGTTTCTGCACAAGAGGACGAGGAAACTGTTTCTGCACAAGAGTACGAGGAAACTGTTTCTGCACAAGAGTACGCGGACACTATTTCTGCACAAGAGGATGAGTACGAAGTTCCAGCTTTCGAGAGCTATGAGGAGTTTTTGGCCGTTTTAGAGAAGGAAGAAAACCTTATGAAAAAAAGCAAAGTGGTAGAGCACCTCAGGCACTTGCTAAAAGATGATGAAGAGGCCAGAATTTATATGGGGGCTAATGGTTTTGTGGAAGCATTGCTGCAATTTTTGGAGTCTGCTATCTGTGCCAGGAATGGGGCGGCTCAGGAAACTGGAGCAATGGCTCTATTTAACCTTGCCGTGAATAATAACAGGTACTAAAATTCTTCTATTTTGCTTACACTCTTAGTAGCACCGCTAGAGAGGGAAACTAGCGCACCTTTTAGATACTTTACTCGAGATACTGAAAAGGAATCATGACAATCTAGTTATAACAGCTGATATTGAATTACAATGTCTTTCTTTACTTTGCTCAGCAATTTCTATAATTGGTGTGGATGTACCTCGCCTTAACTATTTATAAGCTTATTTGTTGGTGAATTTTTCGGAGAAAAGAAAACATAGGTCAGTTTATAATCCCTTCGGGTCCTGGATGTTACTAATACTGTCTTTTTTCTCGCTTTTCCAGAAATAAAGAATTGATGTTGGCATCAGGAGTACTTCCAATACTGCAGAAAATGATTGCTAATACCGATTCTATCGGATCAGCAACAGCTCTGTACCTGAATCTTTCCTGCTTGGAGGAGGCCAAGCCCGTAATTGGAACTACAGAAGCTGTCCCTTTCTTAATCAGTGTCCTAAAGCACGAAACTGACGTGCAATGTAAGCTCGACGCCCTCCACACTCTCTACAACATCGCCAGTCATCCTACAAACATTCCTCACCTACTTTCCTCCGGCATAATTGATGGCCTCCAATCTCTTGTCACACATCCTAACCCTCAAATATCAACCGAGAAATGCATTGCTGTCTTAATTCATTTAGCTGCAAGTAAAACCGCGAGAGACGAGATTGTTACATCTCCTGGCCTCATTACTGGGATTGCAAATATTCTCGATGCTGGTGAGCCGGTGGAGCAAGAACAAGCAGCAGCTTGTCTTCTTATACTGTGCAACGCAGAGGAACACTGCAGTGAAATGGTCCTTCAAGAAGGGGCCATACCTTCACTAGTGTCGATATCCGTTAACGGGACTGCAAGAGGAAAGCAGAAGGCTCAGAAACTTCTGATGTTGTTCAGAGAGCAAAGACAGCGGGATCCGTCGCCCGTTAGGACACGGCCGCCGCTTTCTGAGAGTAGTGAGGTTGTGGCGCCTGTTCAAGAGGCGAAGCCGTTGAGCAAGTCGACGTCCAGAAGAAAAGTAGGGAGGACGTGGAGTTTCTGGAAGAAGAACAAGAGCTTTGCGGCGTATTGAAAAATGAAAAAGCGATGATAGTTTAGTTCTGTGGTTAGCAGTGTTGTAAAGTTATGCTTGGCCCTTTTTATATCTTTAAGGCTATTATACTTGTGTTTAGATTCTCTAAAGAGAGATGTACAGGCTACTGCAATACAATGAGATAGTTCGCGTGTGAATATATTACTGTAACACAGCAATTCATTGTGCATAACAATATAAATCCAATTCTACTAACGTAGATGGATTCATAGGGTCTTTTAAATGACAGTGGGAATGTAGTTATTAGTCTCTAGGTTTAGGTCGATGAACATGAACCTCTTTTAATTTTTCATTTTCCTAATTCTCGTCGGAAGTGAAGCGGTTTTTTTTTCCCCATAAGTCTCAAACTGAATATATTCCGTAGCAGCTTCAAAAATGTTAATTGAATCGTCGCGTACTGTTGCCAATTATTTGTTTAATAGGTATTGCTTAAACTATATGTTAGTTTTTAATATCTATAATCGCTAGCTTTAATTGATAAGTTCATCTTATATTTTCTTTATCTTGCGATTTAGTAAGCTATATATACTTCAAGATAATCACAAGCCCGTCTAGCTCAGTTGGTAGAGCGCAAGGCTCTTAACCTTGTGGTCGAGGGTTCGAGCCCCTCGGTGGGCGTTGTTTATGAAATAGTTTTGCTTTTTTTCCTTCTCAGAGTTAGAACACTTTTGCAACATCCATTTTCATTCTCATGCACAGATATTAGTTACAGATTATGGGAAAGAAAGATATTGAATGAAGTGCATAAGAACAGAAGAAAGAACAATGCAATGCCCTAATCGCGTGTTTATTGATTTTACTCTAATTAATGTGTCTTAGTGCGGGACATGTTAAAATCGGTCCCATACTATTATTAAAGAGAATGGAGATTTGAGTAAAGTTGTATTTTTAATGGCTAGGTTGGTGGTTTTGTGATGGATTTATGATGGGAAAACTGAAATCAATAGGTACAGAAGTATGGATTAATCAGTATTCTTTGAATATTGATGACCATGTTTTCGAGCTACAAAAACATTTTATAAATATCCAAAGAAATCGAATCTTTTGCTGTACCAAAGTCTTTTTATTGCAGCTTACACAATTTAAGACATCCCTCTTGGTATGTGATGGTAGGGCTTATATATGCTTGTTCTGGTTAAAGTTCCGGTATAAAAACCATGAGTATATGCACTCAAGTTAAGGTATCTCAAAACAGTGGCAGTGTCGATGGTGAAACGTTGAGAGTTTGGAATTTAAGAATCGCAAAGTAGCGATAGTCTCACCCAAAAACCTTCAGAATAACAGTTCATTGCGAATATTATGGCTAGAGCTGCCCTGCACTTTCAAAGTTCCATAGAGAATTGTTCTATAATCTCGCAAGTTCATATCGTTATGGAGTTGACATTCGGTATATACTTTCTAATACACATACATGCAACTTTGTTGACATGCATTATGAGTCAAGTTTAGTCATTAGAGAAATTTATGTATACAACTTTGTTTCGATAAAACCTTGCTTTACCATTAATTCATCTTCAATAAGCCTCCTTTTGAGTGAAAAAGTTATTTCCTTCATTATTTCACATCAATGCATAACTTGGATTTAGACAACACTGAAATATATCACTACCAAATGGCAATATAAAGACTATTACTCAATCGAATGAGTGAAGAAGAGAACCCTACAAGCTACATAAAAATGAAAGTCACATATTGAATATTAGTGGGATTCATGTTTCCCAACTACTAATAACAGAAAAACTGCATAGTAAGTAGGAAAAAAAAAAGAAAAAAAAAATCTACTCAACTTTGTGCTTTTGTAAGCAGGAACAATCTTGTCTGTTCCAAGTGCAAATTTTGTTAAATAGTTAAGAGAATTTAATCTTTTAATACGCTCCTTCTTTGCTAAAATATTTTGCAGCACTTTCTGCATTGATGAAGGCTTTGGGGCACTCCTGCAAAATGTCGTCCTCTCTCGTTTCACTGTCTTCTGTTGGTTCCTTCTTGAGAATTTCCTTATAACTGCATCTTGGAGTGAATGGATTAATCTCGTATTGTGACCAATCAGACGTTGGCGTTGAAACTGCAGACTTGAATGAACCGTATGCTGGAGAATCCGCAAAACTACTCTGTCGGTCAATGGCTTTTATTTTTTCTAAGGAGTGCAACCTCCTTAGTGATTTATGAATGACTTCGGATAGTCCGATTATTGAAGGTTCACTATGGTGTCTCGTTGCATAGTTGTCATTTTCTTGCAACAAACATGATTTCTCGACCTCTTGATCGTCCAAATCATTTGAAGGTTTGATATGACATCTTGACTCATTGTTGTCCTGATCTTGTAACGAATATGATTTCTCGAGCTCTCCAAATCGCTCATTGTTTGAAGGTGCAATACAATTTCTTGATGCATCATTGTCCTCTTCAAATTTCTCGAGTTGTTCAAGCCGCACATCGCTTGAAGTTTTCGTATGATTTCTTGATGCATTGTCCTTTTCTTGCAACAAATATGATTTCTCAAGCTCTCCAAAGTGCGCATCTTTTAAACTTTCAACATGATTTATTGGTGCATCGTTGTCCTTTTCTTGCGACAAATGTGGTTTCGTGAGCTCTTTAACATGAACATCATTTGAAATTTTCATGTGACGATCCAGTGATGCATCAACAATCTCTTGCATAGAATCAGATTTCTCAATACCATTGGAGATCATATCAATGGTAATCTCCTTCTCTGTCGCACACTTTGATCCCGCGTGATTTAAACTGGAAAGAACAAAACTTGACCATGAAATCAAATGGACAAGAATCCAATCAAGAAAAGGGATCTGATGCATGATCATGGGAAACTTTCTCCAAATATCATCAAATTTTTCAGGTATAACCTCTGCACCACAAATGAGTGCGTCGATCTTATCAGACAAGAGTCTTGAAGAAGGGAAAAACTTCTCCACCAAGGTCTCTATAGTGAGAATTTGATCGTCTATGAAGGACCACGTCGCGAGCCATGGATAAAGGATGCTATAGTACAAAAAAGGGAAGATCATATTGAAAAATGTAACAGATCTTCTGGCTATTGATCCCACAGGACCATTGATGTCTTGTGCTTTTGTCAATGTATTTTGAGCAATGGCTATAACTGCAGCGCCACAAGTGTGCAGTGGACGACGCCTTGAATCCTGAGGAAAATTAAGGAATATTTACATGATCAATAAGTTATAGCTTTATTTGCAATTGAAAAATAAAAGAGTAATGTAGTAAAAAGTACATGTAAGAAGAAAGAATGCAGAAATAAAATGAATCATGGAGCATTAACATAGTTAAATGTAAAAAGTTTGCAGGCCATCATCTTAAAAGATTAACCATATTACAGATCAAATTAACATTCTTTAAAAAATTGCAGAATGATGAAAACAAAATAGTGCAGAAGAATGCAAACATTTGTATTATA
Source organism: Misopates orontium (assembly GCA_946800315.1). NCBI lineage: Eukaryota > Viridiplantae > Streptophyta > Magnoliopsida > Lamiales > Plantaginaceae > Misopates > Misopates orontium. The sequence goes on from OX326949.1 coordinate 10,696,814, forward strand.
TATGAATTTTTTTGAAGCAAAATCTTACCATGTTCTAATGGAAAACCTTAGATGTCACAAAATTTATAGGTAACATCCAAAGAAAGTTGAGAACTTTCATTATTCTTGTTTTATGTGAAAATAAAATTGGAGGTAGAATATTTTGGCACTGGTTGAATGATAAAAATGTTTAGAAAGTAGTCATTGTCGAAATACGCGAAATAAGGAGAATAAGAGGCATCTGTTGATCCTTATTTTTGGTATGGCCACGAACAAGATTCAACAAATTATTCTTTCATTTTTCTCAATCGGGCAGGGTACATGGCATTTATGATTTATACATGTGGACAAAATATAGCCATCGGCTAAAAAATTGGTGATGTTGTTCATAACTTTTTTTTAATTATAAGCGTGTGAATTATTTTGCCACTGTGTTAAGTGTAAAAATGCCTCACATGTTTTCAACGGGTCGTAGCTAGATTTGTTATGTTTCAATTCTGTGTAGAAAGTTAAAATAACAATAAATAGTAATACTACGAAAAACATAGAAAATGTTTCAATTATTCTTCTTTTATGCGGTCTTTCCTCATTCCCCCTACTCGTAACTGACATGACTAAAATGGATCATCATCTCAAAAAGAAAACATGACTCAAATGGATCTCTCTCTTAATTGGAGCTGACGTCAACTTTTTTTTTATCATTTTTAAGAAAACTTATGACAATTTTTATTTTGGTCACGTATTTTTTTACATTAAATGATTGCGAGGAATGCGTTTTCTATCTATCACGTAAAGTTTAAATACATTGCTAATTAACTATCTATCAGATTCTTCTAGTTTTTATGCTTAAATTAGTTTTTTTTTCTTCATAATTTACGCATAGTAAATTAATATAGAATCCTATGATGATGATGTATCAATTTTTTTACAAGTTTTATGAATGTTTGTGTTGTATCCATATAGGAATATTAAAATTGAGTTTAATCTTTGGAATTCGTCATTACACAATTTACATTAGGTCTCAAGCTCAACTTTTGAATTGATATTTAACTGTTTGCTCCATCAAAATTGTTTATCGGAGTTTACACCCCAAAAATAATACTTACTCATTTGTTACTTATTCATTTTTTTAGAAAAGGATTATTCTAAATTATGTAGTTCAAAACCGATGAGTTTATTCAAAAATATTTCTTTCCAAAAAAAAAAAAAAAACTCAGCAGGTAGAAACTAAAACTTATTTTGTCAAAAAGATATTTATACTTTATTTTTCCAAAAAGGAAGAGTATGTCTTTCGGATTTTTTTACTTCAAATTACGAAAAACATACAAAATGTAAAATTAAGATACGATTTTCTAGAATACCCTGTTTATATTTTGTTTCATAATTTGACTTAATACGAAATCAAAGAAGGACTAGAAGTAAATTTGAAATGACCAAAAGAAAATGAAATTAACAAAAATATCTTAATCACTATATAGTATATATAGAGTAAATTATTCAAACTTGTCAGTAAAAGCTTGCGAACACCACCAAAACGCAGCGTATAAACGAAAAAGGGCAATAATTGCGATTTTCGTGGCAATAAATAGCAACTTGATTCAAATTATTCTACTAGCAGTATCTTTTGTGCTCCGATTTTGCCTATACTCCAATTCGAGGAGAAGATAGTGGAAACAGTGGAGAAGAACCCTGTAATCGGAGAAACTGGTTCAGGCAAAAGCACACAGCTCTCGCAGATTCTCCACAGAACCGGTTACACTAAATCGCGATCCATTGCCGTCACACAGCCCCGCCGTCTCTGTGGCCAGGCAATTTAATTTCAACTTTATTCTACTGTTTTTTTTTTATAACGCGAATTTCGATTTTGCTGAGCGGATTGTGGATTTGTGTGCGATCGGTGTTATATGTGTTAGTTGAGTCTAGTGTATTGTCGTTGGTGTTTGCGAGTTTAGTGAGGGGATGGATAATGTGTTGTTTGTTTTTTGAGGTGAAGGGAGTATTAAACGTATTGATTTACGTACGAATACCTGAGTTTTCTGTGAGCTGTTGAAATTATAGTATTATTGAGGAAGAGTTTGTTTATGTAGATAAATTATCGATTGAGGCATGGTTTGGTGCTGCCGCAGAAAAGTGGAACGATTTTTCTTTATTTTTGTTTGTATTTCATCAGATTTGAGTCGTGGAATCATTTCTAAGAGATCTTGTTTTGAGATTATATCTGAGTTGGGGGCTAATGGCTTCTGCACAGTTTGATTTTTGTGTCAATGAGAAATGCATAATAGTGAAGGAAAAAAAAAGTCGTATTTGATTGCGATTTCATTGTTTACCCTAAACAGTGAGAAACTGTGTCATAGACTTTGAACACATGTTTTTGTGCTGATTATTGTTAAACTCAGTCAGATGATACACGCAATTCAATTGTAATGAAGATGAAGAAGTTTGGTTTGCCTAAATCACTTCCCAAAGGGCAATAGTGATTAATTATGTTCTTTTTCTATATACGAGTGCTAACTGACTAGGCTTCTTTTTCTTTGTCGAAGTTCAATTATTTTGTTAGTTAACATTACATTTTATTATAAGATGCATACCCATTGGTACTTGTATGTGTATATGGCTTATGTAAGAGTATTTATTTGTCTTATGTGCATGTGTAATTCTGATCAGTTCCCTATGCTTGTAATGCACAGACGTGTTGCTCAAGAACTTGGTGTGACTCTAGGGGAGGAAGTAGGTTACGCCATACGTTTTGAAGACAGAACTTCGGACAAGACACTTATTAAGTAACTTGGATTTGTTGATGTATTGAATTTGAGTTTCTTGACTGCAATAGTTTCATTTACTCGTTTTACTTATAATAAGTGACAATCTCGTAATCTGCAGGTATCTTACTGATGGAGTCCTCCTTCGTGAAAGTCTTTCCGATCCGGAGCTGCGTCCATATTCAGTTATTATATTAGATGAAGCTCATGAAAGGAGCTTAAACACGTAAATGCCAATCTGGAACTCGAAATTTACTGCCTCTACTTGTTATACTGTTGTTATTTTATGATAAAATCCAAAAAAGATACCTTACTAACTCTGTGAGTCATAGATGTCTCTTATCCTTTTAGTACCTTCTAAAGTTTTGCCACATTTCAGTTTTTTAGGTTTCATGCGTGTCAGGATCATTTCATATTCTTTTGTATTTTGCCAGTCTTCTTTTCCCTAGGAAAATGAACAATAACCACTTGGCAATAATATCATCTCAGGGATATATTGCTTGGTCTGATGAAACGGTTGATTAAGTTACGCGAATCCAATTTGAGGGTCGTGATCACTTCAGCTACTCTTGATGGTGAGAAAGTATCCAGATTCTTCTCTAATTGCCCAGTTCTCACTGTTCCGGGAAAGTTGTTCCCCGTAGAGATTCAATATAGTTCAGAGAGGCCCAAAAGCTATCTGGAAGCTTGTCTAAAAACAGCCATTGGTACGAGTAGAACTTTGGATGTGCAGATTTTTATATTTACTGCTCTCTCTTTTATCAACACAGCCAGGGTGGCGGTGCCCGTCTCTGTCGGTGATAATATCTTCTATTCTGGACTTACCAGTTTTATATTCTTTTTCATGTTCTTTTTGAAGATATACATGTCCGTGAACCAGAAGGCGACGTCCTAATTTTCATGACAGGACAGGTTTGTCATTTTATTGTCTGTTTAATCCTTATGTTTGCTTGATCAATCAGTTTGTAACATTTCATAATTCGAATTTAACAAGTCTTTGCTGCAGGATGACATAGAGAAGTTGGTATCAAAATTGGAAGAGAGAATCCAACACCTGGAGGAAGGATCTGTCATGGATGCTATGATTCTTCCTCTTCATGGTTCTTTACCTCCTGAATTGCAGGCTAGTCATTCTTTCCGCATATGTTCTTATTTTGTTATTTTCGATTATGAAATTGAAGATGTTATCTTCCTCATCGCCGTTCACGTGACATTCCATCAGGATCTCATTTGTGTTTCACATCTTTTCAGATCTCTACATCATGCGGTATATGTTCTTTTTGTTCAAGTTCATGCTAATGTGACTTAAGATACCATCTCATCCTCTTCATGCTAGAATTTACTGAAATTACCATTTTCCAACTGCAGTAACTGCGATGTTTGAACATGATATGGATTAACAGATTTGAGGATTAGCCTTTCAAATTTCTGTTTGAGAGATATTATAGTAGCTTCTCTCATCTAGTCATGGACCTGTCACTGTTTTGTTTACTTTCTTTTCCAAGTATCTGCTTTGAAATACCTCTCTATTTTGTGGTCTAAATTTCACAAAATTTTCACACTGCAATATAAGTTGAATTTATTTTAATTCTTTCCTACAGTCGTAGGTATCTGTTTTCCTCTAGTTTGGATGTAGTCTGAGTTGCACTATGTGAGTGCATTAGTTTTTTCCATATATAAACCTTGTTCATCACATTTCTGCTCTTTGTCGTGAATATGTTACTGTTCTTATTCAGCTCTATCTGATTTTAGTTTGGATGCCCTTAAGAATATTTCATAGTGCTCCTTCTTTTGGTTAAATTTATTCTTATAAATTTGATTTAATTTTATAGGTCCGAGTATTCAGTCCTCCACCTCCCAACTGTCGTAGATTTGTTATTGCCACAAATATAGCTGAGACCTCTTTGACGGTTGATGGTGTAGTGTAAGAGATTCCTCTTCCTTGGATTATTTTTTCTACATTCTCTGAAAAAGATGTGTGTGTAATGAGAAATTTCAAAAGCATATATTGTGTCTCTATTGCTAGTCGTATCTGAAGCAGATGTTGGGTGTGAATATGTCTCTATTCGTGGAACTTTGGATCTTAAGGATGAAAGGAGAAATATGAATATTTTTGGCTCGTTTGTGCATACAGAAGGCTTAAAAATCTAAAATTGGTTGAAACAGTTTAAAAGCGAAAGATCTTTGTTATATGCTGTGTTAAACATGGTAATATATGTCACAATTTTTTCAATTTCGCCAAGTAGCTCACATTTGATGCAAAACATGCTCATTAGCGTGTCAAAAAAAGATCACTTTACCACTTGTGGAAGGTCAAAACTCGATAAATTTCCTATGTCCATAATCATCAGAATCTAAAAATTTGATTACTGATAAGTGACATGAGGTAGGAAAATCGCATTGAGTTAGAATCTCTGGGTATAACTTAATCTGTGTAACTTTGTCTCATCCACCTCCTATTTTATACTTTCTAGCCTCTTGGTGTCTATGCTGAAGCAGTTAGCACAGATCATAATCCCCATAGGATGAGAGCTCACTGCTCATGAAGTTGCATTGTAGGAGGGATGCGAGATCATTTTACTTTGTAATTTTTTTAGCATGAAAATATATCGTCTACTGGGAGTTTGGTATTCAAGAGCCTCTGTTTTGAACTGCAGGTACGTAATTGATTCTGGTTTTGTGAAGCAGCGGCAATATAACCCATCGACTGGCATGTATTCCCTCGATGTTGTCCAAATCAGCAAGTACGGAACTCTTTTCCTTCAAAACTGAATTAACGAAATTTCCTGTGGTGTTCATTCTGAATTCGCTTGTATTTTCATGCTCATTTGGATGAATCTCACTGCTCTGGTATTCTGTGTGATTTGCAACCTAGGATTAGTGTTCTGATGGTTTAACTTAATTCACTAGTTTCTTTTTCTAGTTCGTTTGTTTTGTACTATGGGGACAAATAATTATCTAAAACAAATGTCGCGGTGGCCCAGATTTTGGCTTGATAAAATCACTCTTCCTGGCCCAAATGTTTCAGAGCATTCACTTTCATTATTTCCGTAAATGTCCTAGCATAGTAAAGTCTGTTCGTGGTGTCTGTTCTGCATCAGAGGCTTGATTTTACGATATATTCTTTTAAGAAAGTCCATAAGTTGCAAACCACCTTTGTAGTTAGAAATTATTTGGTATTTGTTCCAATTAAGTGGGCAATTATTAATCGGGGTTAAAGGGGAAAGAACACTTTTTCCTAGTCTGAGAAAGAAGGTGAAGGGCATGCTTGCCTATCCTTTTGGATGCTCGGATTCATAACTATCTCCAATTCGGGAAGAGATCAGAGAAGGTTCCGAGGAGCTGAAAGAAGGCTTATATATGAAAGTTTACCTGTTGCCTACTCCACGCGCAGAATCCCCAGCATACCAAATTTAGTTCGTTGATTCTGCTGTTTGTTCTAAAGTAATCATACATTTCATTTACATTCTATGGTCAGGATGTGATATGCTGTTTGCTGGCTTTGCTATCTCTTAAATTAATTTATCCGTAGTTTTGACTGCTGAAGCGCACTTGTGGTGGACTGTACTTCTGATATTTGTTCTGCGTCTTATATTTGCTTATCTTTCAATGTCACTTGATTTCAGAGTGCAAGCTAATCAGCGAGCCGGACGAGCTGGGAGAACACGACCTGGAAAGTGTTATCGTTTGTACCCTTCTATTATTTACCATGATGATTTTTTGGATGCTACAATCCCAGAAATTCAGAGATCTTCTCTAGCGGGGAGTGTCCTCTATCTGAAGTCTTTAGACCTCCCGGATATTGATATTCTCAAATTTGATTTCCTCGACCCACCTTCTTGTAAGGAAGCATTTCCCAGACGAACTCTACATATTAATGCATTTCTCTTCAGACTTAGTCTCTATGTTTAAGAATCTGCATTGTGAAGCTTGAATTTTTCCTTTGTTGCAGCTGAGTCTTTGGAAGATGCCTTAAAGCAGTTATATCTTATTGATGCAATAGATCAAGATGGTTCAATCACAAGTATTGGAAGGACCATGGCTGGTAATTTTCATCTTAACAAAATTTTTGTCTTGCAGAGTGCTCCCCACTGTTGGTTTTCGTACTTTTGAAATTTGAAATTACCATAAATGTCCCTTATGTTGCTGACACATATGTCCAGTGCCCATGTTAGCCTTAAAATGTGCAAATTGAGGCAGCCAAATGATAATACTTTATCATCTGGTTGAATCAAACAGAAGTAACAAATGAATTATTCAACTTTGATTGTGATTTACATGGCTTGCATCTGGCTTGATGAGTTTTTAAATCCTTGAGATTGCACGTCTTTGTGATTTCTCAAGTTCATGGAAAATGCTCCAAAATCAGGCTTGCCTCTACCTTCTGGGGTTAATTTGTACCCGACTACCTGTTCTGAAGATAACATACGAAGGATTCTTATTCCTGTAGTTAGAAACTGGATCAATTGCTCTTTGATTTTGCAGTTACTACTATCAAAGTTTTTGATCTATTTGCTAAAATTCGATCTATAACACCTCAGAGCTATTTATTCTTGAATCGGTAATAATTTACTTAGCCAGCAATAGTCTGTAGCCCTCTAATTCTGTAGTTTTTGATTTCCTCATACGTTTTGATACATGAATAATCTTGTATATTTATTATGTAATACTGCTTGTTCGAGTCAATATTTATTTTATGGCATTTTACTTATAAAGAAACACATTCTTCAGTTTCTTTATCTTCCCCAGCTCTACCTGACATCTTTAATTGAAAAGGATGTGGGACTTATTGTAATAGCTTATATGACAATTTCATTATTTTCTAACTTTAAGCTGATCATTATACTCCAGTTTTTTTACAATTATATTACAGTTCTAGCTCTACAAATAGATACAGACGGATTATGATCCCGAGGTGGGGTGGGGGGGGATAATTATGTCTGCGAATTTTTCTTATGAGCGTAAATGTTTTACCTATGCAGAACTACCTTTGGAGCCCTCACTTTCAAGGACGCTGTTAGAGGCAAATGAGTATGGTTGCTTATCACAAGCTCTGACAGTAGCGGCTATGTTATCTGCAGAAACTACACTGCTGTTAGGTCAAAGGTAGATATGTAGAGTTATAACTCATTCTGTCTGGCATGTGTTATGTTCTTATAAGCTTGTAATATCTATGCATTACATTTGTTGTTCAATGCTTTTTCTCCGGTCCTGTTACTGACATTGCTGGCAACAAGCATATTTCGGTAGATTGCATATTTTCTAATGCCAGGCAGAGGAAGGAAGATATCCCTTAATTTAAGTTTTTTGAAATTATTTCTGTTGTAAAAGAAAAAACCATCTTTCTGCTGTGTGGTGAATGTTTTCTCTTTTCTGCTATTTTGCGAAACTATCTTAGTTTACGTTTGGTCATTTTGTTCCTGAAAATATTTGCATTTATGATTTTAAATATATTAAGAAAAGACGAATTCTTTTATTTTGTTTCTCAGTTGAGGATTGCAGCTGAGAATTTCAAATTCATCAGTCTTATGGATAATTATACTTTTTACGTATATTTTGAATCCATTTGCAGCAATATGAACTATTTTTCGGTCATTGTGGTTTGTTCTGCATGGTATTGTAGTCATTGAAATTCTTATTTTGAAAATCATTGGAGTTAAAATCCTCAGTTTTGAAGTTTTCCTTCAAACTTTACCTAGTTGATGGGCATAGTTTAGCAGACTTTAGATAGCCACTGTATTCTGGGGAGTAGAATATGCTTGACATAACTGATTTTTAATAGGTTATGCTACCAACATGGAAAAACACACTAGTGTTCAACAGGAAAAGTGGAATTCCTCTTATTTCCTTGGGTCCTGTTTCTGAACCACAAAATTATTCTGCAACAGCCACATATAGGGTCAATAGTTTTGAACCATAAATTATTTTTGGTTAGAAATTTACGTTTATGTTGCATTTTAAATCAAGTCTAATCATCGGTCGAATTGTTCCGTGTTGCAGTAAGGGTTCTGAGAAGAAGAGAAAGCAAAATCCTTCAAACCTTCCTGATGGCTCTGGATGGGGAGATCATATCCAGCTGCTGCAAATATACGAGCTCTGGCATCAAAATGACTATAACATAGACTGGTGTAAAGATAACAACTTGAAGGTACGAGTTTCTCTAGCTTTTTATCTTGATGCTTGTCAGATAAAAATAATTTATTCACGGATTAACTGGTCAAGACTGTACCTGAAGAAGAAATAACATGTAGCTGGCTTTATCGCAAGGCTCCTGCTTTATTACTATTTGGCCACCATGATATGGTTGTATTCATCCAGCTTGCTGATTATAGGTGCGCGGGATGATGTTTGTCAAGGATGTCAGGAAACAGTTGGCCCAGATAATGCAGAAGATAGCTAAAGGTCAGTCTTAGTTTTGTATGATGTTCTGCTAAAGTTTAAATTTCTCCACTTCATTTGTGCATGCTACTTCCACCTCTTAGAAGGTGACCAGCAGGAATGTTAAAATAAACCTTGTGTTTTCACCTTTTCATCTCAATTGCTCTGAGTATGCCTGTACCAAGAGGCACCGTTTTGTGAAATCGTACATTATATTTCTTGCTTCTCTTTCACGGAAATGCTATTGTTTGAGAGTTTGTAGACATACATAGGCTGATGGAGTCACTAGCGTCTAATTTTGCATTGTTTGGCTATATATTCTGGCTGCCCACACATTACACAATTGTTTGGTGTGTTTTGTTTTTCTTTCAAAAGATTGTCCTCTACATTAAGTTCTCCAAGATAACAGGAACCCTAGATGTTGAAACAAGTAAGAGACGGAGAGATGGCCAGGATTACAGAGCATTGAGAAAAGCACTGTGTTCAGGTTATGGAAACCAGCTTGCAGAGCGAATGATTCGACATAATGGCTATCGAACTCTTGGTTTCAAGTCACAATTGGTCCAGGTAACTGATTAGATAGCGAACTTCTGTTTTTTCTTAGTTCATTTATTTTCAGATGAATTATCTTCTTTACATGGGTTTTCTTACTTGAAATTATTCTTAATTTAGTACTAACGGAATACTAATATCACAAACCTCTTTGGTTAAGTAGTACTGTAACCTCACAAGGGTCGTGGATAAAATAACACATAGTTCCGAGCTTTAGAAAACTTAAGAGAAGTTAGTAATGTCAGAGATTTCTTTTTAGTGAAAGTTGACTTGAACTTAGACCAAAGGTTTAGGACCCAATCACTTCTCTTTATACAGGAGTGCACTAGTACCTCAAGGGTGTTTCTTATAAGCTTTAAAAATTCAGTTAGAAATACTAACATTTTTTAGGCAATGATTATTAGTTTTGAATAGGAATAATCACACTTTGCCTCCTGTGCCCGTTTTGCACTTTGCTTCCTAACCTTTGACGAGATGCAGTTACCCTCCTTATCTTTCAATTTTACTGCATGATGCCCCCCGACAGAGAGGAATAATATTCTGATGAGTTCTTTAAATTTTCAGCACAAGAGCTTGATTAAAGGGGAAAACATGAACTTCACCCAAAACTTAATTGGAGGACTAATCGGTTCTCAATTTTCCCTAACTTGTCTCCAGAACTCCCAAATCTTAAACCAAAATTAGGGAAAACCTTAACTACATCTTGGAAATTTTAGAGACGGTTTAAGGAGAATTGCAAAATCTTAAGCCTTTCCGTGAAAGTTTTGAGGTGAATTAAAATGAGATTTCATTTTTCACCCCTTTAATGGAGTTATTGTTTATGAATATTCAAAAAGCTTACCATGATGTTCTCCTTTCACCGCTTGAGGAGGCATCATGAAATTAAACTAGGAGGGTAACTGCAACTCGTCAATGGTTAGGTAACAAATATATTGAGGGGCCAAAAGTGGGCTGGCAAAGTGCAATTTTTCCTTTTAAATGTTAGTTATTTGTTTCCAATAAATTTGACATTAACAAATTTAATAAAGAAGTATAATTTCCAAATTAAACTTTCAATTTACAAAAAATAAACGTTTCTTAACAAGGTGCAGCAAATTGCCTCAAGTATTGTCAGTTTCCTTTCCCTAATTTTGGTAAAAGAGCGGCGCCTCTGCTTTCGAGATGTAGGGCAGTTACTCTGATTTCTGTCTGTGGGGTGCGATAGCTAGGTCTTTGTTTTCTGGATTAGATAAATAAACTAAAATGACCCTCTATTTATTTGGGAACGTCTTCCGTCTTTCGTGCCTCGTGAGGCAGGAAAAATTATTAGGTGCAACCGCTGCATGATGACGTGGTGCAGCATGTGCTTGAGATTAAACAAAATTCCTAAATTATAGGACATGAATTTCTCCACACCTCATCCAACCATGCATTTACACTAGTAACCGACTTGTTGCACCACCTCATCGTGCAGCCGCTGCACCTAATAATCTCTCCATGAGGCTGACCCCTTAGATATTATTTTGACCTATATTAAAGAATATTTTTGACATTTTAATTTTTTTAAAGTTAGAATACAGTTTGTTACAGTTTTGAGAATCCCCCCCACACACGAAAATTTAATAAATAGATGGACATGTTCCAGTGCCCCTGTCATGGTAGACTTCACCGTCATAACTCATAATCTGTTATTCATATTTGTCTTAAATGGCATGGATGTCTGATATTATTTAAATCTGCGATCAAATTTGTGATATTAGGCTGAAGAATTATCCCTTATAATTATCATTGGAAATCTTCAACCATCCTTTAGTTTTCCCCTCCCTCCCTCCACCCACCCATGTACACAGAATTAGAAACAAAAGTGGAAATGTCCCCCTAACCCAAAACAAAAATGGAAATGTCCCATGAACCCCATTATGAAGAGCCGCGCAAATCTCACTTGTAATTTGTTATTCATGTAGGTGCATCCGTCATCGGTGCTCAAATCAGATGAAGATGGAATGCTCCCAAATTATGTTGTTTATCATGAATTAATCGCTACAGCACGGCCATATATGCGCAATGTGTGTGCGGTGGAGATGCATTGGGTCGGGCCAATATTAGCAAAACTTGAAAAATTGAATCTCAGCAAACTTAGGTGCGACAATCTTCACATTTCAGAACTTAATCTTAGGAGTCTGCTGCTTTTTAGAATTAACATCTCTGCTGCGACTCACTTGGCTTGTGTTTTGGTTAAGCAGTGGTGGAACCATTCAGCCCGAGGAGAAAATTCAAGTGGAAAACTCAAACTTGCCAAAGGAGGCTGCAGTTGCTCAGTCTCCAGATGACCGCGACAGCAGAATACTGGCTGCTAGGGAAAGATTCCTTGCCCGTAAAACCAATAAATAGCTATACATGTCTAATTGAACTCTGGTGCTTTTAGCGGAGTGGGTATTTTCCGTGGAGCATAGCAAATTGGCTGTTTGATTCTCCTGGCATGGGTCCGAGAGGGAACACTATGGTAATCCTCAACAATTTGAAGTCCTCTCTTATGCTGTTTAGGAGGTATTGACTGGTTTCCACCTTTTTCTCTCCAACAGCAGGTTCTAACTTATATTCGTACCATGGAAGGCTGAAGTCTGATTTTACGGGACAAATTGCAAAGTTTTACCCTTATGAACTGAAAGTTAATGCAGAATGGTAAACCTTATGCACCCTCCAGTTTGTGTATGACATTATATTCCTGTGATTTACAGGATAGTTTGCGGTTCGATGGGAAGTTAACCTTTCTGGAGATCGATGTAGATAGATTTGAGGTAAATCAATTCGCAAAATGGGGAGAAGTTTTGTAGATATAATATTACTATTTGCTGTGGCATTTTAGTTTCTAACTGAAGTAGTAGCGAAAAGATGGACGAAAACTGATAAAACTGATGTATCTTTTGTGGTAATGTATTTCCACTGTCTTACATGCTAAATTAAGTTTCTCGAATGTTATAATCCTTCTGTAATACAAAGTCTCATGCGCATTGTTACTGTAATTGGTTCTTTTGTGAAATCTTTAATGAACTTGTGACACCTCTAGTTTTGCTTGTTGGATCATGCGATATAGCTTTTTTAATTCTGTGTAAATACATCTTACAGGGTTTTACTAGTTGATAATTTTTAATTGATAAAAAACATTGTTTAATTGTCCCAATCGAACCTTTTCACTGTCATCACAAGCAAACAAAGTGAAACGGCCTCGGATATAAATCAAAGATGCGGTAATTGAAAAACCTCCACATGGTAGCAACAGCAACACCCCCCCCCCCCCCCCCCCCCCCCCAACCCCATAAAAGTGAGAATTCAAAGATAATGATGTTTGAACTCTTTCCAGATTTCCTTTTCACTAGTGGTTGGTATTAATTCTTTTAACAATTCGGATCCAATATTATTATTATTTTTTTAAATGAGCATTTGTAAGTCAACACCTGAATTATTCTAAATTTTTATTTAGTACATATTCGAAATTTAGGGTGGAAAAAGTCATTTCTTATAAGTTTAAGTGTCTTGAGTAAATTTTTTTTGAAAGGTTTCATGCATTCTAGCCTTTAAGTGGAAAGTAACTGTTGAGCAAAAGTAATAAATAATTCGATTTTATAAGCTCTTACAAACACTCCCTTATCCTTAGCTGAAGAAATTAAGAGTAAAGTACAGGAACTACCAACGATTGAATATATTATATTTATAGAAATCACCTCTTGTCTCTGAGAAATTACGGATAATTTGATGTTAACAAAAAACTATCTTGATTATATTAGCATAATTAGTCAACTATTATTATTTCTATCATACACATAACAGTCAACTACTGTTACACCCTGTATCTTGAAGTTGGTAATTGTTATAAACTTATATCCTGCATGAAACACAACATAACAATCACCCAATTAGCTCTGTAAGTCATTGGCCAATCACCTGAGCTGAAACTTTCCAATTCCATTAGTCAAAATTGCGAAAACGGCATCGTACTCTTCAATTTGCTTGACTGAATCCGAAAAATATTGAGAAGAAATGAAGTTAGCGCCTAGAGAAGTTGAAAAGTTGATGCTCCACAGAGCTGGAGAATTAGCACAGAAGCGTTTGGCTCGTGGACTCAGGCTCAATTACGCCGAAGCTGTTGCCATTATAGCTACTCAGGTGTTGGCACATATCACAAACACATCATTTGACTGCATACATTTATTTGTGTATGTTACTGTATGCTGTGTGTGCTACAACAACCAACCAATATGTGCATATATGTCTGACTTTGAATTGAATATTTTCATTTTTTGGGATTGTTTGATAGATTTTGGAATTTGTACGGGATGGCGATAAAAGTGTCGTGGAGTTGATGGATCTCGGAAGGCATTTACTAGGAAGGTATACTCGGTGCTTGCGTGCTTCTCTTTAAATTAAGATGGATCTGTTTGTATATAAATATGGCAAATAAGGAAAGCATACGTAGCCGTAAGTGAACGTGGTGTTAAGGGGAATAAACTGAAGAGCGTTTAATGATTTGGTGATGCAATGTGTTTTATATATAATGTGGTGTGATTTGGGGAATAGGAAAGATACTATATTACTTATCAGACATTTTGCAATGCTTTCGTTATGGATATTTTGTTAAGAATAACTGAATAGAGTACCGGGCTCGGTTTTGACAGTAAATGCATTGGGGGATTGGGGCGGGTTAGAAATGTAAGTCGTTATTTACTTTTTGTTATGATGAAATCTGAACTCACTAACGGAAAGATCAACCACTAAATAGTCTCATGACCGTATTTACTGTTACCTAAGAATGTTCAGATGGTATAGTTTAGAAACAACTAACTTGACCATTATAATTGGCAATCTGCATTAATTTTCATAAGTTAAAGTTAGCAATCTTGTGGAGACCTATCCGCTGCAGCCACATAATTTAAGGGAGATCATATATGCGTACAGGAGACAAGTTCTTCCATCTGTGCGTCATCTATTGCATTCAGTCCAGGTATTATTTGTGTGTTACTTTGGCGAAGTTTTGTGTTGACTTTTGTGCTTTGCCATGTCGGAACTGTAGATATTATTTTGCTGCTGAATCTACATGTAGGTGGAGGGGACATTTCCTGATGGAACAAAGTTGATCACAATCCATGATCCTATATCGTGTGAAAACGGAGATCTGGAGCTAGCTTTACATGGCTCTTTTCTTCCGGGTGAGTTTTGTGTTTAGTTTGGTGTAAGCATGGTCCCTTGCAAGTCTTAGAAAAAAAAAAAATCAGTATCAGTAGCTATGTGTTGCTTTGCAACCTAATACAACCTGCTTGCATTTCATTTTGATATCATTTGTAGAAAACCTGACCTGAGTGACATTAAATGACTGTTAAGCTAAAAGGTGCTTTCTGGAACCTGTTCTTCTGGTGGTTGACAACTGGAATTTCTTACATGATTCTGGAACTGCTCATCCCCTTTCAGAGACTTTGGTTCTTAAGACCCATATCAGAAGCCTATACATACCTTTTTGTATTTATTGTTGTTTTTCAGCTATATTCTCATCGTTTATTATCCGTTACATGGAAATAATTAAGTAAATATTCTCTGCGTTTCACACTCTGGACCACAATTTGGTAGAGCTTGCGGAGATACTGATCAAGATAATTAGCTGGAGAATCTCAATACTGCTGTTATACAATATATGAATTGGGCCCTGAGAATAGTACATGTTTTGCCTGCAGTTCCTTCTCCAGACAAGTTTCCGACAATTGAAGGTGGTACAATTCCAGGTGAACTAATATGTGGGCCTGGACTAATTACAATCAACTCAGGAAGGAAGGGCATAATTCTGAAAGTAACAAATACCGGGGACAGGCCAATTCAGGTACATAAAATTATGTAAAAACATCTTGTTCCTAACACCCCGCCCTTGACAGTCCGCAGAATTTTACTATTCCTTTAGTTGCAAACCAACATTTTATGTTATTTACTCTATTAAGATTACATATTCTTTGCTGACTAAATATGTGAGGGGATTTGTGCCAGGCATATTGTTTATATAGTTGTTCTTTCTTGAGTTGGTGCATAAATTGTTTTAAGGAAACACGATTTATGTTATTATTTAGAATATGCACACTGGCGATTTGGTTAGCTTGTGTCAGTACCTAGTTTTTCAACTATGCACCAGTACTCTTCCTTCATATGTAACACCATCGGTACAAGTTATCACAACTTCATATGTAGTTGGTGACGGGATATGGGCCAGCCATTATTGTTTATCTGCTCCCCATCTCGTTTTGGTATAAATAGGGAAGGCAAATGCGATTTAGGTTGTCTATTTCAAGACATGCACACTTGCCAATTTTACTATCTTGCCCCTGCACCTACTTTCCAACTATATACTCTACATTCCCTTTTGTTCATATGTTACACCATATATACAATTTATCCCCACAATCAAGTTCTCGTTCTAAATGGATTTTCACTTTTCTTGCATAATTAGGAACATATGATGTTTAGCTCTATACCCACTGAATATTTTAACTAATTGCAGCAATATGTTTTGAATGTTTAATGAATTTCTCTCACTCAGGTTGGGAGTCATTATCACTTTATTGAAGTGAACCCATACTTGTCCTTTGATCGAAGAAAAGCCTATGGCATGCGATTAAACATACCAGCAGGAACAGCAACACGATTTGAGGTTTTGGTTCTGACTTTTTGACCTAGTTTATTTTGTAAACGACAATTTAGGAGAACCATGCTTTTCTGTTTATGTGAACTTTGAGAATTTATATATATATTTCAGTTTCTTAGTTATAGGTTTATGAGTTCATTCAACAATATCAAGCATGTTTGCAAGTGAAAGTTATGAATATTACCTATGATTCTGTTATACAAATACATGCAACAAAGTTTTGTTGGATGTGGTCATCTTAGTAACTCGAAACACCAGTTTGCAGGAATTTCGAATTCCATACTTTTACTGACCAACCACTACGCGGTAGCTGGTATTTGTTAGGCATATGTTTCTACAATCAACCACTTAATTTCATTAAGGTTGGAGGGGAAAGGAACAGAATCTTACTTACCAAATAAGTTGGCAAGATTGACAAATTTTAACCCTTCACATTTATTAAGTTGAGAGGGAAATGGACCGAATATAAATCACTAAATGTTCTGGTTTGGCCCATAATATTCTCAGTGTTACCAGATCTTATTTCCGAGGTATTTTGTGTTCAAGAATGGCATTGGGAACAAAACCTGGCAGTCTGTTGGCAGTTGGCTTCGCTGCTTAGTACCCCCCTGAAAATGGTTGTGTACACTAAATTTTTTGAAGCTCTTGCTTTTGAAACCCCTCTTAATTCAAACCTGGAATTTGCTCTGTTTTTTAAGGTACATCTGTCAAACTAAAGTTGTGCAAAAAGGACTCAGCTATTTCATACTGCTTAGCATCTGGTTGATTCAGTTTGTTTTGGATCTGTTTGTTGCAGTCCTGACCCTTTCAGAGTTTGTGGGAATCTAGGAAACATCAATGAGTCTTCTTTATAGCGCAAAAATAATTTCATATATAAAATTATGATGGAATAGAGTGAGTAGTTGACTCATACTATTGAGACAAAAGTGCTATATCCTATTATGCGAAAGAAATATCGTTCTACCAAGACCTTTGATTGGTAGATGTATGTAGCATCTAATTGAACTATTGAAGTGGAGCTATTACAGAGTGATAAATGTGTAGCTTTCTTGCTCAATCTCATCCAAAAACTATGCTGGTAAAACGGAGGAGTGTCTGTGGATATAGTAGCGGAAATGATGCATACTTAGTTTCACAAGAAGAAGTCCAGAACTAATGTCATAAAAGACCAATATTTTGTTGGTATAGCTTATGCATTCAGTCAGAATCTTGGTTATAATTTATATTACAATTAATGAATTTGCTATGCGCGCCAAATTTCCCGCTGCATCTACAAGGGGATATGTTAAAATTTGTCTTGCTTTGGCAGCCAGGGGACACGAAAACTGTTACACTTGTCAGAATAGGAGGTAAACAAGTTATTAGGGGAGGAAATAATATTGCTGATGGTCTGGTTGATGATACCAAAATCACAACAGTAATGGAATCTGTACATGAAAGAAGACTTGGTCATTTGGAAGAAAGAAGCGCTAGGTAAGAAAGCTCCATGTTCAAGTTGACTTTTTAATTTCAACAGATGTGCTTATCCATCCTCATGGTTCTGCAGTTCTGAAACTTGAACTGATTTTGCAGTGAGGGCGTCATTGAAGGAGGATCTCCTTTTTCCTATTCATTGTCTCGTGAAACCTATGCCAATATGTATGGTCCTACCACTGGTGACAAAATTCGACTTGGGGACACAGACTTACTTGCAGAAATTGAAAAAGATTATTCTGTTTATGGGGAAGAATGTGTATTTGGTGGTGGAAAAGTTCTAAGAGATGGAATGGGACAGGCTTGTGGATATTCATCATGTGATTGTTTGGAAACTGTCATAACAAATGCTGTGATCATTGACTATACAGGAATCTTTAAGGCTGATATAGGCATAAAAGATGGTTATATTGCTTTTCTTGGGAAAACCGGCAATCCCGACGTCATGGATGAAGTGCCACACAACATGGTTATAGGAGTGAGTTCAAAATTCATTTTGGTTGGTGATATTGGTATGTATACTCAGTCGCCAGGTTTGATACTTAATGATTTTCCCGAGCAGGTAAATACCGAGGTTATTGCTGGAGAAGGGATGATTGTTACTGCAGGAGCTATAGACTGTCATGTACATTTTATTTGCCCGCAATTGGCCTATGAAGCAATAACAAGTGGTGAGATTTCAATCATAAACTTGTTGAAATTCCACTGACATTGGCATGAAAAGTAATCATTAGAAGGCGCTTAACTATTACATATTTAGTTTATAGTCAGCATGCAGTTACAGCTATCATAAATTCAATGTAAATTTATTTTGCCAAGACATATTTTGATTCAAAATTCGTGGGCACATAAACTTTAGATAGTACGTTCGCTTTGCCCTTTGCTAAAGGTTTCTGTCCTACAAAATAGGATATAGAATTGTTCTCGATCTCCCATTCTAAACGGTTTCAGATCACACCTCGTATTTTTATATATATCTGATATTTTAGGAGGAATTACAACAGCATTTTCATCTGATTGGTTTCTGTACAAGTATATATTCATGATAGGTTAACGACCTATATAGTCTTTCACCTATCATACTGATGGGAAGTCTTTAGAAAGTAAGGGGTGAAAATGTCTTGAGTCTGTTTAAGTTAATTCAGCTTTTTCTTCTCTTTTTTGCATTTTACGTAAACTTGGTTGAATTATTCTACTCTTAATATACCTGAAATTTATTCATTTTTGCATCAGCCTCTTGATTGACCAATAAAGTGATAAGGCTTCCATTTTCAAGAACTTTGAGCGTGTTTATTAAACTAAGATATGCAGATAAAATAAGCTATTTCATTACTGACAATTTACCCCTAGATAAGCTATTAAGAACCCGTTACAGTTTCTAATATGATGATGAATGCAAAAACATAACTAAGTAAGATCTTGCTTTATGTGGCTTAAGTTTTGCCAGTTGTGTTATGTTCCGTTGCATGAGGTTTATGCCCTATTCCTCACTAGCAAAATGTGTGTGTGTGTATCATGCTTTCTATGGTCTTTGTGGTAAGCAACCTCTAGAATGTGTTGAAGTGTAGAATTCATACCTTGAGATGATAGAAACTTCAAGAAAACGTCTAAGTTATGTTTCTTTACTTCGACAGATGAAGTTAAGGGATAATTTATACACCCCCCTGGGTACATTTCCCTACAGTAGGGTGGGTTTCTGTAATTATACCAACAGTTTTTAAATGTGAGCTTGGGTTTGGAGTTGAAAGATTAGTAATCAAATTAACTTTTTTCTTATTACTGGCTGAAAGTGATAGGCTAACAGATCAAATTAATTTACCTGGAGGCTTTTTGATTTGCATCCTGTTGATTATTATTATTACACCTGCAATCTAATTATTGCTGATTACTATTTCCAATATATTATAATTGTTGTCATGTGTTCTCCGTTGAAGTGGTGATTGTTATGACTACTACAATATGGATAATATGACAGACTTACTTTCACATTTATTCAGATGCTTAAAAACTGTATACAGGCATCACTACATTGGTGGGAGGTGGTACAGGACCTGCTGATGGCACACGTGCAACTACTTGTACTCCTGCACCATTTCATATGAAACTAATGTTGCAATCAACAGATGAACTGCCTCTCAATTTTGGTTTCACGGGAAAGGTAAGCCTTGTACCTCATGAACTTGGTTTTTCAGTGTTCCTAGCATGTGTACGTTCAGTCACCCTGTTGATTCCATTCATCAATTTGTTGATCTATTCCGTTTATTGTCATCTTAGCTGAAGTATCACTATCTTCCTATTGGAAGAATGCTTGTGCAATGACAATTCTTTGTCTTAGTAGGGAAATTCCGCCAAAGCGGAAGGTCTACATGAAATAATCAAAGCTGGTGCAGTTGGATTGAAGCTTCATGAGGATTGGGGAACTACTCCTGCGGCAATAGATAGATGTCTGTCGGTTGCCGAAGAATATGATATTCAGGTAGGTACTACTTTGTGCCAGATTGAGCTATTCATTCTTTATAAATCTGATATTCACATATTCTGAAATTTTGCCAGGTTAATATCCACACTGACACATTAAATGAATCTGGATTTGTCGAGCATACAATTGCTGCGTTTAAAGATCGAACTATCCATACTTACCACAGGTATATGAGCTCTGCCTCTTTGGGTTTGGATTCCTATTATAAGATAATAGGGAAGGAGGGTCAGGTTACCTGGTGTGTGTTGGTGTTGGGTTTGACATTCATTTCATTTTTGCAGTGAAGGCGCAGGTGGTGGTCATGCTCCAGATATTATCAAAGTTTGTGGCGTAAAGAACGTCATTCCCTCCTCAACTAATCCAACACGTCCTTTCACTATCAATACTGTAGATGAGCACCTTGACATGCTTGTAAGAGAAGATTTGATTAGTATTGCATAATGCTCATTCTGTATTACTTAACCCAAAGGAAGAGGGAAAATGGGTAATCAAAATGGTAAAAAATACATGCTGCAGATGGTCTGCCATCACCTTGACAAGGACATTAGAGAAGATGTTGCTTTTGCTGAGTCGCGAATTCGTGCTGAAACTATAGCTGCAGAAGACATTTTGCACGACATTGGGGCCATTAGTATCATATCTTCTGATTCACAGGCTATGGGTCGCATTGGAGAGGTTAGTTACCCTCCCGATTTATCTTCCATATCGGTGCATTCTTTTTCCTCTTTGTTTCATCCATCACCAGCTCAAGATATACTCAATCCTTAGGTTTTCTTTATTTTGTCTCTGTGATCCGATTTAGTTCCAGTTCACGCTGATAACAAGAGACTTCTTCATATGAACTGACTGCATTTCCCACAACAATAGTTATTGTTAAGGAAAATGCTTAAGAGTTAATGCTCAAGGCTCAGTTTACATGATTAAATGTAATAGATATTGGTGTTATACGACGTCAAGCCCTTCAAGGAGCTTGGATGAAAGAGGACTCCTTAAAAGCAAACGACATTTTATCCATCTTTCCTTTGAGATTTTCCTTCTCCTAAAGCCTGCAAGTAGAGGATCTTTTAAGATTTTGACATCACTTTCAAATTTAGTTTCGGATGTAGCACATATAATTGACCAAGGTTTGGACTAGAAGCTTGTCTAAGATATGGCTCTGTACATACTCGTGAACTACAGGTTTGTTCTTCTTTTTTTTTTTTTTTTGGTCAATTGCATTAAACCCTCAAAACTATGGGGTCTATAGCAAAGTGCCGTAAAACCTATTAAAATGTGCAAATCGCGCCCTAACCTATTGAAACATGTGTGAATTGCCCCCAAGTCCTTGATCAACCGTTCATTTCAGACACGTTTCTGCATTTTCTCCCCCCAGATTTGGCGTCAGGGGGCAATTCACATATTTTAATAGGATTGGGGGGCACTTTCCTACAGTCCCCATAGTTTGGGAGGTTTAACGCAATTAATCCTTTCTTTAAGTATGAAGCATTATTAAGAAGGCTATTTAACTAGAGTAAGGGTCCAGGTATTATTTTTGGTGTTTGTGGGACAGCTTCTTAATTAAGCTTAGAATAAGGATCCAGGTATTATGTTTTGTGCTTGTGGGTCGCATATCACATCAAAAGAATAGCCATTGCTTACATACTTTTTCTTCATAGGTAATTTGCAGAACATGGCAAACTGCTCATAAGATGAAGTTAGTTAGAGGACCACTTGAAAGTAGTGCAACAGAAAATGACAATTTGCGGATCAAGAGATACATCGCAAAGTACACAATCAATCCTGCTATAGCTTGTGGATTTTCTTCGTATGTTGGCTCGGTTGAGGTATTAGAACAATAAATTAACTTCACTATCATCCATCCCATACATTTATATGTCTTCATTGGATATAATATCTTTATGGAACACTTATGTGTAATGATGTCGGCAGAGAAACTTAAAAGGTTTTCCCGCTAACAAAAGTGTTTCTAAACTGAAAGTTGAAGTTAACTTATCTGCAGGTGGGCAAGTTGGCTGATCTTGTTCTGTGGAAGCCATCGTTTTTTGGAACCAAACCCGAAATGATTATAAAAGGTGGAATGATAGCTTGGTCTGATATGGGTGATCCAAATGCTAGCATCCCAACTCCTGAACCGGTAATATTAATACTAGATACTTGCATCCTAGCAAGTCTACTGGGAAGTGCAATATCTTATTCATTTGACTTCTAATATTCAATGCTTAAATTAATTATCAGCAAAAGTGAACTATCAACAAGAACTGGCTGCTAATTAAATTCCAGTTGAAATCTCAAGGCTGCCGTACTAGCATTACTGTTTAGAACAAATTTTATGAGCCCATCCTTCCTTAAATAACTTATGTTTATATATGTTATATGCTTTATGAGCTACTCATTGTTGATGATTAAACATGCTCAAGAATCAAAAGAACATCTGGGATCTGGTTGCTATTTACCAAAAGTAAGTTAACTTCCAGAATAACTCTTAGCATTAACTAACGCAAGTTCTTTAGGTGATGATGAGGCCGATGTTTGGAGCATTTGGTAAAGCTGGGAGTACCAACTCAATTGCTTTTGTCAGCAAGGTATGAAACTCCCTCTCTTTCTCTATTTTAATACATGAGCGATTAGTTGGTATTTTTTAAGTTTTCCTAAATTGAACAAGATTCGAGCAGCGGCACAGAGAAAAATGTCTATACTTTCATCCATGCTTGAAGCCACGTTCCTCAATGTGTGCAAAGTTTCTCGTCATAAGTCACTCAATCTTTTTATCGTCGCCATCACCATATTATTTTTTGTTTTTACAGGCGGCTCTGGAATCTGGAGTAAAAGACCAGTACGGACTGAAGAAGAGAGTGGAAGCCATAGGAAATGTGAGAAAGCTCACAAAGCTCGACATGAAACTAAATGATGCTCTTCCAGTCATCACAGTTGATCCAGAGACTTATACAGTTACTGCAGATGGTGAGGTCCTTTCCTGCGCAGCAGCCACCACTGTTCCACTCTCTCGGAATTATTTTCTTTTCTAGACGTGTGTTTATTCGGGTTGGACTACGTCCCTTCATAAATTATAAACAATGGAGTATCATAATACGCAAAACGCTTCAATAGTCCAATGCTTGTGGAAATTTGTTTCTTAGTATCCATTTCTATCTCTAGTAGTGGGATACTAGGGTGCATAATGTCAGAAAGGGATGATTGCCGCATGAAAGGAAAAGGAACTTAGTCTGGATCGAAGCGAAATTGCCGAATACTTATTCATTTCTGCCAACTTATATCCCAACTTAAATTACTTATTTATAAATAGGAAGAAAAGCATTAAACCCTCTATACTATAACTCATGTTGCACTTTGTACCCTATCCTTTTTTTCTTGCAACTTCCCCTTTGTACTATGGATAAATAAGACTTTTTGTTCCGTGATTGAATTTCCAACGAATTTTTGGCGGAATTTGAAATGTGAACATGGGGTTCATCATGGTTCAACCTCAAGTTCAATAAAATGCCATCTTTTTCCTTTAATAGTTGTTATACATTTTCTTAATTTTCAAACACTAATTTTAATTATCAAAATGAAGGGTTTAAAATTTAAAAAAATATAACGAAAATTAAAGTGAAAATAGCGTAATTTGAGGTTAAATCGTGATGAAGCCCCATGTTCACGTTTCAGATTTCAGCGAAAGTTGGCTAGAAACTCGATAAAGGGCAAAAAAAAGTTCCAGCCAATAGATGCAGGACAAAGTACTTATTTATCCATAATACATGGGGCAAGTTACCAAAGCGAAGAATTGGCAATCGAAGAATTTTTTCAGAAATGGCGAATCAAAGAATTTTTTGAGGAATTATATAGATTTTCGCAAAATACAACTATCAATCAATGTTTGATTATTATTTTTTTGTTGATGTTAATAAGATTTAAATGTTAAATGTGTTGTAGCTGGACTATGTTATGTCGGTTATTAAAGTAATATGATTATTTGTGAGTTTTATATTATTTGATAGTTCTATTTTGGGCCATGAATCAATTTAAATTGTTATTTTGTAATTTAAGCAGATAAAATTTTCGTTTGCATCCTTATATTGTTATTTAATGAAGTTATACTGTTGCTTAAGTGTTTTTATTAAGTTATGATTTTATTTTTGTTGTTTCTTAGAATGCCAAGTAGGTAATGTTTTTGTATTTATATCGAAATATTGCTATATTTTTTTTACAATTTGAACCCATCCACCGTCCGTTCAACCTGCATGGTTTTGTTTTTAACATCACCCGCTCATGTCGATAAGTTGGTAACCCGCAAATTTTGAGTATGGTCATATTTTCAACGACAACTCACCAAAACACGCTCGCGAACACCCCTAATCTTGGGGATACATGGTCGGAAGGAACTAACACAAGTCTCCTTCGGTAAAATAAGAGCAATCCCACATTCAGACCCCCCTTGTCTGGGAATATCATTTGTCGTACTTCAAGATCAACTGGCTGATAAGTAAATTGCCAATTGGCACACACAATCCGTCTAGTGGCTTTCTGGTCGATTTTCATAACCCCGTTTCGTAGAAATAGGATTACACTTACGGGTGTTTGCAAAAGCTTATAGAAGAAGCTTGTTCAGTACTTTTATATAAAGTCACTTTAAGTGACTTTTGATAAAAAGTCAGAGGTGCTTGCAAATCTTTTTAAAAAGCTACTTACAACATTAATAAGGTGTTTGCAAAAATTAATGAGAAGTGACTTTTTCTTTTAATTTTTTTTTCAAAATAGCATATTATAAAAGCAGTTGGAAGCGCCCATGGACATACTTTTGCATCTTGTTTCTTTCCTGAAGCAGAAGAAAAAGTTCAAACGCTATGCTTTTGCGATTGCAAAAGTCAATAAGTCATTTTCATAAACATTCACGAACACCACCTTAAAAAGGATGCTCAGTACATCCTAAGCGATACAGTTCCAAAATTATTTCGAGATCGTATCGTGTAATGGTGAAAGATACATGCCTCTACTTCTTATATTGCAATTGGATTGAAGCTGAAATATTTGACGAAATAATATGTTGTCCAGAAGAAGGTCTACTAATCAAATCAACCTTTAAGTCTATGCAAAACGGGCATGTCTTCCGTCCTTCAATCATCTCTACTTCAGGATTTGGATTCCTCTAATTGTTTGGTTGGGATTTAGAGCGTAGTTGCAACACTTCAAAAAAAAAAAGGCTTAAAGCGAAATTATATTAAGAAAATATTTTTATAATTTGCCCAAACGTGTATAGAATCACAATCTCAAAATGATAACCTCCACAATAGATTTCACACAACTTGTCAACTGAATCTAGTTCAAGACTTCGAAGTTTTTGCTTCATAATTTGTTAATTTTACAGGGTACGAGTGCACATTATATAACTTGAAGAAAGAAAACCACAACAGCTGCATAAAAGATGCAAATAAGAACGTCATTCTCGAATTTAAACACTAACAATTTCAAACTAAGTTCGTCCATGCATGCAAGAGTTGGCGTGCAATTAGCATCATGTCTTTCGGTACTTCAACTCATGCGTTCTTAAACTCAAGTAACCAAGAAATAAATTCAAAAGATTAACTTCATCCCTGTGATAACGTTTGCTTGGAAAATCAAAAACACCTCCTATTTACAATGGAAATAAGAAAGGCGATTATCCAGATAGCTACTAAAAAATTAGGATATAAAGAAGAAATAGGCGGAAATCTTATTGGGCAAAAACTCAATAAAAAAAGAATAGACTAAAACAAAACAAACAAAATGGACAAATTCTGCATGAAGGGAAACTTATATAGCATAAGTAACATATGAAACTAGATTATATACCTTATACCAATGCCTTTCCCCCAAAGGTGAACTCTCGTGTAACTCGTTAGGCAATTATATGAATGTTATTGGAGAAACTCAGATCCGAGCACTAAATAAATTACCATCGGATACTACAGCATATCCTAACATCAAAAATTAAGAAACAACACAGTTTAATTGTCTCAGTATAGTGTACTTGACATGTAGCAGCAGAAGAGAAGGGGAAAAAATAGCCAGCCACTTCTGCACAAAGTGAAACTCACTTTACAAGGATGCAATCCCAGTTTTTTTCAGGCGAAGAATACATAAAGGTGAAAGACAGACCAACGAGTACATGAAAATGTAACATAGATCAAAAACCAAATCAATTCCACCGACTCTTAAACAACATAACTCAACATGGATAACAACATTCTGCAATCTCCAAATATAAAACCGAATATGCCTGTACATAAAAAAATAAAAAAAAAAAAAAAAACTGCCAGCAAACTTAACCATATATTTCATTGCATGTATCTAAGAGCTTGAAATATTTCCATGTAGGCCATTCCTTAAGCTAAGATATAATTTGACAGGAAGTACTGAAGATTCACTCAACACACGGTGCATTCTACAACTCGGATGCAAGATTCTTTTATATCACTGACCTGACCAAATTGATGGCCATTACGAAGAGGTAAAATATGTAGGGAGCTTAAGGGATCTTACTGACCAAGCCGTTTCTGAATAGTACATAGGACTGCTCATAGCAAGAGCTGAAAGAGAGAAAGGTAGAAAATACATCCAATACTATGTTACTAACGGCTGTATATCAAAGAAAAAATATTCATTATATATATATAATATAAATAGAAGCTGGATACCAACCTGACGATGGAAATTCAGGTACTGCTGTACTGAGACGAAATCTTTAAGTATTTCAAAGTGCATCTAACTAACCAATAACATGAAAGAACAGAAAGAAAAAAAGAAACATCGGTCGAGTCATCTCAAGCTCCTCTGGTCAAAGTGCAGTAGAAAAGATCGAGGCAGATCGCATAACTTAGTGAACGTGAACATTATAGCATTAAAAGAAAAATTAGTAGGTGAACAATACTATGTAAACTTGAAAGCCAAGTCTGTAGATGGTGAGTCGTAAGTCTATCCCAAATAACTTGGGCCATTGCAGCACAAAAAAGGAGAAGAAAACAAAATACTCAACAGAAACATGGCCCAAGAACATTACCATAGACAGCTGACTTCAACTGCTTAGAGTTGAAGAGTGGGCAAGAGCAGAGGGCAATGCGATTTTTTTTTACAACCTGTGCTCAAGTGAAACTCAGAAGGCAACCATAACCAAACAAAAATTCAAAGGAGTAAATGATTGAAACATAAAGGCATGTCATTTAAGTCGCACTATACCTCTCTTCAGCACCAGGAAAGCAGAAATGGAAAACAATTTGGTTCTATGTGTACAAAATGAACTCCTTAATCTGGTTTCTTGTATACTGCAGTGACATTTCAGATGAATGTCATTTAATTGTCAAATTAAGTAATTTTCTTTATATTATTATTTTTTAAATGCGCTACAGAAACCAACAAGGTATGCAAGCAGACTTTGTTCAACAAGAAAAGATCACAATGGTGTGAAGCAAAATCAGATTCACTTTCTTGTATGAACAACAAATAACACATTTTATCATCTGAGTAATAAGGCAAGACAGTAGCAACAAATTACCCGATATTTAAATGAAAGGAAGAACAATAAAATATAAATCTCCCACAAGCGCAAAAAAGGGAACCACTTGAGCAACTTATGAGCATAGCAAACTCAGATTAACCAACCCCACCAATCTCTTCAGCAGAAAACTGTGGTCCTATGAACATTGAACTGATATCCAATGAAACAAACAGGAACAGCAGCTAAACACCATTGTATTTCAAATAGCAGAAACTCATAATCCATGGCACCATTGTATTTCAAATAGCAGAAACTCATAATCCATGGTGTAAAGGTGGGGCTGTAGACAATTTGGATCTTAGACTTTCCACTCTAAATAGTTCACTATAAAAATCAAAATATTCCCTCGACACTCATAACCAAGCAGTAGATGGAAAAAAGAGGATCTTAACAATTCAAAAAGCCAACTTAGCAGGGCCAATAACCAAATATCACTTATATTTCTAGCATATCTCCTAAAATTACTAAAGGCGAGTCAAAGTTCACAGCATTTTGCAAGGAACCTGTGGCATTGATTTTTGTTTTATGAACGCGTCATACAAACATACAGTTATAGCATACCAACCAGCAAAAACAATTCTGAGAAAATGGATCCAAAGACCCAAGAAATGGTTCAAACCGGCATCACCACTCCACACCAGAGAGTAAATCTGATCCTCGATTACATCCACGTAATCAGAGTTTATATTTACCTCTAGAGTGCAACAGTTCTTCTCTGTCAAAATCTTCCACAATCAAAACATAAGAATATCTCCTCCATATATCGCCGACTCTTGCAAACACAATAAGAGGATCAAAATTAAAAAAATTAAGACTACTGAGATAAAGAATACTGTTTTAGGATTCAAAAATCAATTTCTAAAAAATGTTTACAATCACCAATGATATGTTACAAACAGAAGAGTAACTAGAAACAATTCCACAATAGGAAGCATCTCATGCCGCACCTTTTCGGGCAAAAGTATCGAAGAAGCAGCCTCAGCAGCAATGGCCAAGGAACAAAGTCCACATGTACCATATTTGATTATAGAACCAAGCCTCATAGCAGCAACGACTGAGGAAGAAAGTCCACCTATATCATATCTGATCTCCAAACAGAAACAAAAAAGAAGATGACTTGCCACAAAGCACC
The DNA here is from genome assembly GCA_946800315.1 of Misopates orontium. Classification (NCBI taxonomy): domain Eukaryota; kingdom Viridiplantae; phylum Streptophyta; class Magnoliopsida; order Lamiales; family Plantaginaceae; genus Misopates; species Misopates orontium. The sequence continues at coordinate 10,725,755 of OX326949.1, forward strand.
AAAGGTGCTCCGCTCAAAAACAGCAAGAGAGATCGCCTCACTGACAATGTTGCAGCTATTTCTTTACCCATAACTCTCACCTCCATCACGTCAGTGCTATATACAGGGAGATTAAAGAATTTGTTAGTTATTGACCAAATAAACTGCAACTGCCTAATTCTCCCTGTCGTAGCTCCTTCCTTCGTTGCTCTTCCAATGGATCAGGACTCTTCATAACTCTTCGCATACGCCTGAGGATTACATAAATAGCATTAAAAATAATTACATAATCTTTTAACACAGTCAACTATAAGGTATTCGATCTGTTAAGTTTAATTTGAAAGAGCCGGTACCTCTCTCGTGCACCATGCTGAGCAGGAAACGTAGGCATAAACTCCTTCGATTTGGGAAGAGGAATCTCGTGAAACCATTCATGATTCAGAGCTTCTCCGGCCATTATTCTCTGCAAAAAAAATTCACGAGCATAAATAGACTGCTGGAAGTCGAGATTCAACTTTCCTTGAAATAGAACTACAAATACATGTAAATCCTACAAAAATACCTTCTCAGGGTCATAAGTTAAGAGCTTGCTCAACAGGTCATACCCAGCATCAGAAAGCACAGGGGATCCAGTAAATGATGTAGCAGGGAATTTTTTGCGTAACATGTTGTACCTGAAACAAGTAAGCCACATGTTAGATCAAAAGATATCTTAGTCAATCAACAAGGTGGACGAGAAAGTAGACAAGACCACCTAAAGCTAGAATCACCGGATAAATGATGCGTCAACCCGGCTAGATATTAAGTAGATCAGATATGGATTCTTACCGATGCTTGACGAAGTTGACCTTGTATCCAGGCAGTTTGGTACACCCAGGCCATATTGTGTCATTTGGAGTTCCAAGAACCCTGAATATCTGTGTATCGCCCAAACATGACTTATCAGACCACTACTCATGTAAGGAATTAGTAAATGAACTAGCAAACATTATACAGGAAAAGCAAAACCTAAATGCATATTTACCTTGTCTAGCTGATCAAGTTCTGATTTCCCTTCAAACAAAGGTTCTTTTAGTAAGAGCTCAGCCATAATGCATCCCAGCGACCACATATCAATTGCAGTAGAATATTTTTTGGTCCCAAGAAGAAGCTCTGGCGCCCTGAAAAGTGAATTCTTAACTTAGTTTTCATTTTCAGTAAGGAACTGAGAGGAACTATGATGTCACATGAATGAAAAGTTGCGGTAATAAATAAATTATGAATTACCTCTTGTAAATATTGAACTGACAAGATCCCGTATGCAATAAAATCGAAAACTTAGTATATCATTAAGAAAATATATACATAACCACTATTATAATCTTTTTTTTACTCTAAATGATAAAAGTTTATTAGTATGCTCTTAAATAATCTGATACTGAAGGACCTCGAGCAATAGCATGAACACCAAACTAAATCACCAATCTTATTGCCGACTTACAACAGCATGAAAGCAAATGCAGAAACTTTAAATGACAAATCAAATTCAAGCACACTGGGATTATAAATATATAAATAGCCAAGCATGTCTAGCAGAAAACAGAAGATGTGTATATGGCGCTCACCTATACCAAAGAGTAACAACCAGCGGAGTATATGGTTTCAGAGGACTTCCATATTGACGAGCCAGTCCAAAATCGCAAATCTTCAGCTCGCCAGAATTATTCAAAAGCAAATTAGAAGTCTTCAGATCTCGGTGAAGCACCCAGTTATCATGAAGATAATCTATGCCCCCTAAAAGCTGGAGCATGAGACATTTAACTTCACTCTGACTGAAAGGCTGTTTAATTGTATCCATCAGTCCTTTCAGATCATGTTCCATGTACTCCATGACCAAAAAGATGCTGTCAAGATTCCCCATAACTACTTCCTTGACGTCCACAATGGAAGGGTGGTGAAAAGACAATAAAATGTTTATTTCCCTGAGAGATGTCAAAGGAAATCCTTCTCTCTCTCTTTCCATCTTCACCTTCTTCAAAGCGACAATTTCCCCCGTCTTCTTATCCCTAGCTCTATAGACAATCCCATAAGTACCTTCATTTATCTTATTCAACCTCTCGAACTCATCAACACTCCTGCAGCCTTGAAGCATATTGAAACTCCTGTGTGGTGGATGGGCAGGCTCTGATGTACCACGAGAACCACGATCATCCTCTGAATCTGTGTCAGACTGGCTAATACCATTGTGAATGTGAATACCATCTATTTGCATTAAGCCATCCTTATCATCATCTTCGAGGCAACTGTCACTACTGGATGATCTAACACGGTCATCACATCCAGAGGAATTTCCTCTGTTTCCTTCCGAACCTTCTCTTTTGATAGCCCCAGGCCCAGCACTAACGGATTTTGCACCCCTTACGGACTCAGTACCATAATTTCTCCTCAATTTTTGTACATCTTCATAATCAAAAATATCACCTTCATCAGCTGGTGAGTCAGCATTATTCGCCCATCGAGAGGATGTTATTGTTCGGATTGGCACATAATCATCATCTTCTGCCGCCCCTGTTCCCAGCTTATTATCCCAGGATTCTTCCTCAGGAGGCGCTTCAGCAGAAAATTCAGGTAACTCATGTAGTAACTCAAGTTTAGAACGAGATGATTTAGAAACACGAGCTTCACCATCATCCACGAGCAGATCCTGCAAATTAGTGGCGGGATAAGAATGAGGTGAAAGATCAGCGGTTTCGCATGTATTTCTACTTTTAACTGCTGTTCCTACTTCTCTATCATCGTTATCCCCTACAATGGCTGAAAACTTCCTCTTCCCATTCTGCACGAGAGAGGACTCGTTACTACTTTCTAACTTCTCAAAACTCACTACATTGATGAGTTGAGGATCTGAATCAGCAAACCCGTCAGACCCATCGCTGGACAGCTCCCCCGGTTCTCGATCCATCGCTGGACTACTAGTTCCTAAATCCTTCCTACCAAAAGTAGGTCGATAGTCACCAAAACCCATCTCCCTCTGTTTAACCTTATCCCTAAACTCGAGACTATCTCGACCCCAAGCTTGACTCCTACAATGATAATCCCTATCCCCAATCCTGATTGGATCATAACCCCCTTTCAAAAATCCAAGTTTCATCCTCGACGTCCCAAAATCAGACTCCCGCTCTCTGAATTCGTTGATTCTGTTACCGCCATGTCTTCCAGCCGCCATGATCAAAAACGATTGCTCGGCCAAAAACACCAAACAGTACCCGTACACACCCTGAAATCGAACAAAAACCCTAATTTGCACGCAAAACCAAATCCCTAATTCGCACGCAAAACCAATTTAAATTCAAATTGCAAAAAAGGAAACCCTAATTATCACAAAAGCGGAATTATCACTCTCTCGGATTGAATACACCTCTATTACGGTATAACAAAAATGAATATAAAGATCAAATAAAAGGAACCACGATATATATATCTAAAAACAGAAAACGAATTCGCAAAAGAAGGCAAAACCTTGTAGGACAAGGAGAGGCGCTAATTCGTTCGAATTGAACCTTAGCTTAGCGTGTGAATTAAGCACAATTTCAATGTACGGACATTATCGCAATGAGAGCGAAGAGGATAATATTTATAGAGAGAGAAAGCGCGTTGCGTTGGGCGTGTCGGTCTGATTGGGCTTTTTTAGCAGACCTACGTCAAATAGAAGGGAACAAGGATTGGGCCTTGGGCTTATTATAGTAAGTTAAAACAAATCCATACATGCCAATTGTTTTTCTTTTTTTTCATTAGAAACTGTGGCGCATCCATAATATATTTTAGTAAAATTTAGTTATTTTATATTTTGAAGAAATTGGTTTATGTAATGTACAATATATTAGTTATTATTTTTAGTATCTATCAAAAGGTACAAAATAATATCTGCCATATAAGATCGGTTATATATATAAGATTTTTGTAAACACGAACGAAAAATATTTTGGATCTATAACATAATTTAAATAACAAGGTTAGATTTGGAAATTAACTATTGTTTGGTAATGAATACACAAGCGTTGAATTAGAGGTTAGGGACAAAAGCGGGCAAAGAGACATTTTGGTGGTGAAATGAGAATAGAGAAAGAAAAAAAAAACTCAAAAACAAATTGATCATGTGGCCAACATTTCACTTTATTATAAGTGAAAAATGAAAGGCAAACCAAAAAAAAAATGAAAGGCAATTGAGTTACATTTTCTTGCAAATCAATATATTTAAACTCACACGCTAATTTAGTTTATTTGCAAATCATGTAGCAATACTATCTTTTGTCGTTTGAGCAATGACTTCTCCGCTCTACGAAACTTTTTCATTTTAGTTTTTGGTCTTAGCCTTTTGTTTTTTACTTATGCACCACAAACACCAGTGCCCATCTATTTAAGGTTTGCTAGTTCGATCAAATATATCAACTCGGGATACGATTTTCGACACCAAAAATCTGAACATAGAGTTTCCGTTTGGAGCATCAACTCCTTTTGCAAGACATCCTTAAGGGGATACCTTCCCAAGAACAATACAGGTCGTTGCTCGAACGGACTTTTGATGATTGATTATATCGGTAAGTCGTGATATGATGAATATCTCAATTTAGTTATATTTTGTGATTGGTTTCTTGATTTAATTCTAATAAGCTTTAACATGATATTAACTTTCATTTACAGCAAAGATTGTTGGTCTGCCTCTTCTTCCACCCTACAAGAACATTGGTAGCCGAGAGCTGATTTAGAAAATCCTTGCTACGCTTCAAAGATGTTCGTACAATTCTCGTGGATCTTAGGTGTGTTTGAATTCACCCTCTCTTAGGTCTTCACTAAAGGACTGTCCACCTTCTCAAGCGCCTCTTAGGTTTTACAACCTTGTTGGCTTGTCATATGAAGATTTAACGATTAAACACAATATTTATCCGGTTACAACAAGTACTCTTAGCGGGCAATTGGATTGGATGTTCAACCATTTCAATTCTATTTGCCTCGACGATAGTGGTTTATTTACATAATTATATCTAATCTTAGTTACTTGTGCCTAAATTAATCATGATGTTCTTGAAGTAATTGTTGTTTTAAATTCTCACAGTTGTCCATCTTGGATGGGACGTTCTATCATGCATACCTGTTTCAAACTAAATAACAAGTTTTCTTTTGTTATTTGCAGCAGTTGCGATTACTTTTTATCTCGTCAGTCTCCTTGAACTTTTGTTGCGTCCTCTCAACCCCTGACTTTTTATAATGGTGATGAGTTAAGCTACGTTCCTCTCTAGTAGTGTGTAGTTTTCATGTCGTGGCAATAACCGTTCCTTCAGTCTAAGTCAATTTTGTAGGTTTTGTTCTTGACTCATTGTTCTTTCTTTGTACATCTCGACATCTTTCAGTGCTCTTGCTTTGTGTATTTTCTCCAAATCCATCTCCTTTCTTGCTAAGTTCATCATATTTTCCATCGTCCAAAGTTGCTTGCGTCTCAAGATGTCTTTTAGCCTTCCACTCTTGGTACAGTTTATCAACAATGTCGCCACAAATCAGGTGCGGAGGCTTCTAGTCTTGTTATCTCAATGTTTAGCCTATAATTATGGTTAGTCAGGCTTTTCATTCTGCTTTTGCTTCATGACCAATTTGATATTCCCTGCCTCTCCATGTTAGTTTGGTCTACTTGCTCTGTCCGCCTTCTTTGTTGAGAGTTTACCTCTTGATCTATATTTTGACTTTCTCTCTTACTAGTGACCATCTGTTGCTAGTGTGGGTTTTTGAATTTGGAGGATGGCGATACCGCTTCTTCAATTGGTCTTGATAATGGTCCAGAATATTACGACCGTAAAACCTAGAGTTACGATAGTCAGCAAACTCGAACCAGGCATAGATCGAACATAAGAAGTCATCTTCGAGGGTTAGGGTCGTATAGCTAAAAGGCTACGATCGAACAACCACGTGAACTACAAGGCATTAATGGGTGTCAGAGCTGGCGGCGACTACTAGACAAGCATTAACGATGACCCATGATGCAGATAACTCTTAAATGAGACGACGTAAGGACGGCCCCTATAGTAGACAACTCTTAAATGAGATGACTTAAGGACGGCCCCTACAATAGACAGCTCTTAAATGAGCAACATTAAATACGACCCATACGGTCGACGGCTCTTCAATGAGCGCAATTGAATACGACCCACGAGGTGGATAAGTCTTTAATGACGCCCCTCGTGAGTGACATTAAGACGAGCCTTGTCCAACGACCAATCAAAAGACGCCACGCGTCGAGCTCGGCAGCCTATATATACTACGGTTGTACGGTTAATTTCACCAAGGAAAACAGATTACATTTCTACATTCTAGAGAGAGGATTTCTGCAAACACTTTGCTTAGTTCAATCGAGGTACGCTTCGTACGAACACTCGGTTCAGGAATAGTGTGTTCTTACCCTTCGTTTTATACGATCCAATTCACTGTTCTTTTACACCACACACGTCACTCTTATCTCACCTTTTACCACATCAATTGATATTATCCTTATCAGGTCTCATCGATCTTCAATGAGCTTGCACCATTGAATTTCTCTACGGTGTGTGCGGTTTTATCATAGGACTAGTTCATTGACTGGTTGCAGTGGTATCGCTGTTTGAGTCAGCTCTTGAACCCAATCGACACCAAAGTGTGCTAGTATGTTATCATCATCTGGGCTTGGTAGGCGGGGTGTAATGGATGAGGAATAGGCGCTGGTTGGGGCGCTTCAGTCACAGGCTCACCGCATGTCGGTGCTGTCAAAGTGGTTGAGGATGGTTCTGATGTTTCATCCTAATGTAGATCTTTTTCTTGGTGGGACCTTGTTCTCTGAGCAAATCTATTTTGGTTCATGGTCTTTCTTTGTGCCGTTGGGTCTTGAGCTTTGAGTTTGAGGGTTTCTCCGCTCAGGTGAAGTAGATGGTTCCTTTTTGCTGGGTCTAGTTGCCCTCGAGTGAGTTCGTTGCCTCGAATCTCCCCTATGCTAGGCTTGATGAGACCTTGTCGGTAGTGCTGACGCAAGTTGTGATGTCGCTCCTGGGGCGTTCTTTGGTAACACGGTAATCGCCAGTTGTTGCATAATCATTGGCACCATAGTTTGTTGAAAAGTTGTCATGATTTGAACCAGTTGAGCAAAATTCAACAATGGTTGTCCCGGTGGTGGCATTGCAGTTTGATCCACTACAACACGTGGTTGGTTCAATGGAGCATTCGAAGTGTGCTTAGAAGACTTTGCAGCTTTGACATCTTCTTCTCTCTAAGACCTAGCCATTTTGGCTACTTCATTCTTCTCCGTGGCTCTTCTCTAAGCCATTGAATCAGTGATGGAGTTTGTTCCTAAGTGCATTTAGTGGTTCCCACATACGCGCCACTAGTGAGGGGTATTTTTGTTTGGATATGTGTCCACCTGACAACACTCCACGTCAGACTGCTTCAATCCTTGCTAGATCCTTAAGCAGCTTTTGAGTTCGAAACCTGCACTCACCACCACAAGTAAACTAAGACGATGCCTTCCGGGCGAAGGCACTCCGACGCTTAAGTCAGATAAGTTGGAATTCGTGATCAAATGATGCAAACAACTTAAAATACATGTGTCACAAGTCGAAATGAGACTCCAAAAAAGTCGAACTGAACTTCTCAAACAACTTGAAAAACGTGTTGCTATTAGTCGAATTAGAGTTATTCTGTCAAGCCGAATGCTTGCCAAATATGTCAAGTTTGTGCTGTAGAACTTGCATTAAATGCAAAAAATAATGATTACGTATCTGATAATGATGATTAAGGCCTCCTTATATAGCATTAAAAGTCCTTAATTAGCTAGAATTGCAGTTAAAGTACAATTAGTAGTTGAAATAACTAGAATTAGAGTTGTTTTGTAATAACTCAAACTAAGCCTTCAAACAACTCGAAAGGCCTTGAAATATCTCGAACCGGGTCCAATAGCTTGAATTGGGACCAAATAAGGCAAAATGAAGCCAAACAGGTCGAATTTGGACCAAATAGGTCGAATTGCGACCAAACAGGTCAAATTTCCGCTTGTTCTTCAATTTTGCGCAGTCTCACCGTTTTTCTTATATCTCCTTCTCTAGACGTCGGAATCTCAATCTGCTTTTTGACTGGGAAACTAGATTTCAGATGATTTCCAAACCTATAAAATTCATGATATAAAGAGTTGAATTCATATGTCAAAATAACTAGTCAAAATAACAGCTCGAGGCTCACTCTTCAAAACTTTACTCCCCGTTCTTTATGTTGTGTCTTCGGGTATATATTGATATTTGGATGGGCTTGGGCCCATAGGTCAAAATATAATGTGGATTGGGGTCTAAAACAACTCTAAATTGGGCATGCATGTGCCTAATTTGTATTTTGCCTTGAATAATAATTTTACATTAAAAAATAATGAGACTGGCGAGTCCTAATATAGTCTAAGATGTGCTCGTGGCATCGTATCATTGGTACTGATATATATGAAGTGGCAGTAACGAAATATGGTAGATCAGAACTACATTGTAATATATAAAAATTCTTTAGAAAACATCATCTAATGGTTCATAATGAAGCATATTTATAATTTTTATTTTTATTTACATATATCAACGAATTATTTGGTTATTAATTATATTTGTTTATTTATCAATTCATAGATTGTAAATGCCTTTGAATGACCTTAAAAGTGCAAAAAGATATGTTAATAATTTCAGCATAATCTATTTTTTTATTTGTGTTTTTGTATCTATTATTTTCACATGTGATATCTTTCGATATATACTGCAATTCATATTTGTTTTCAATAAGTTAACATATACATGAATGTTTTCAATATCTATATTTTAATGTTTTAATATTTGTCTTATAACAAAATAAATGACCAACGAATTTTATTTATCAACTACATTTATTTACCTAAATAAGTTTAAATAAGATTGAATTGTTTACTAAAATTGAATGAAGAAAATATGTGAGGTTAATTTCAACAAAACCTTCATGTCGTAATTTTAAAAATTAACGTTTACAAATTACAAACTTTAATTATGATCTTAGAGAAATTAAAATGTGTGTAAATTGCGTGTTGAAGGTGGCAAATTCTAAATTTTCAACCGATAGTGTCAAAAAGAAAAAAAGACGAAGAAGCTTAGATGGAAATCTTCATCTATCTCTCGTTTATCTCTCATTCTCATATCTTATCTTTTTGTACCTTATCCTAATAGCACATTATATCCAGCCACATTAATCACAAAATACCGAAAATTTCAACATTATTATATGAACCTTTACTTTCATTTCAAATCTCACCTAAAAGCTGAGCATATATCTCAAATTTACATGTCAAATTTCATTTAGTCATGACTAATTTCATACAGGTTTGACTGTGGCCAGGTAAAAAACCAGAATTAGATAGCACGCATTATTGAATGGAAGATCTACTATGGCGACTGATGAGGGCAGATTCAACGAAGATGATTGGGATGCGTGGAATTGGAAAAAAAATAACTTTTTCACGGTGAGTTCCTCTTACATTACATGGTGAATTTTGAATCTTATGAATGATCTATTTATGGTCTTGGGTATTGATACATGCCTAAATTTAATTTTAATGCAGTAGCCACACTGAGATGCATGGGGACCGCGTGCAAGGTTTGCTTTGACTTAAAGAATAACTCATTACTTAACGTATTTTTTATATATACTTCCTAACATAAATAATATTGATGAGTTTTAAAACTTAATTTGTTTGATAAATATTGTACCGTTTGCTACGCAAAAGGCTTGTTGTGGGATATGAGACGAATTCAATTTCAACATGACAAGAACGTGCGAAGTTCCAGATGTTCCGATTTGCGAAGAGCCTAACCATTAAAGAGCTTATTTTCCTTCAATTTTATTCCGATTTCCAAAATTATGTGATAGAGATCGGGTACTCGTGAGAAGAGAGATTAGAGAAATAGAGAGAAAAAATAGATTTCAGAAGGATTAGAGAAAGAATTAGAAGAATAAGATAGAAGAGAAGACATAATTTAGAAGAGAGAATTGCAATCAACAATATATTAATCAATTCATCATCAAACTTGTCTTACAAAAGAACCATAGCCCTCTATTTATAGGCTAGGAAATAAAACCTAACAAAACTAAAACTCTGAAATAAAAGATAACAAGATAAACTATAATCCTAATTTAATAATATCAAAATATAAATAAACTCTACATTAAACTATAATTCTAATTAAACTATAATTCTAATAATAATTAATTCTTGATTTTCATCATTCTCCCTGGCTTGAAAAAACTCGCCCCCGGAGAGTTTGCAAAATGATACTCGTCAAGAAGTGTTGAATCTTCATTGAATACAACAATCCAAATTAGGGCGACCCTTCCATCGAATTAGATAAAGAAAGCGTCCATCTCTGATGTTGTTTACAACATAGACCTCTTTCCAAACCAATGAGTGTGTAGCCTTCAACTTCAGCTCTGTAATTGAAATAGTTGCATAATCTCCTGAAGCACTAGCTGAAAAGTGAGAATGCCCAATAATAATTTGATAAGAAGTTAAATCTTTAATATCGAAATAAGGACTCTCAAATAAATTTGGAGGCAAGTCCAACAAGCTATCCTTAGACTCAAGTAATGGTGCTTTCAATAATAAACAAGACTCAACTTCTATCTTACAATCAATACTAGAAGATAACAACTTCTCACAAGGGGTGGTATCAATATTAGGGACATCAACCTCAATATTTTCAGAAATATCACAAGTATCATCTAGAGGTAAGTGTATAGATTGGTCATGCTTGGATATGGAATTATTTTCAAAATTCCCTACTTCACTTTCTTGTGATTCACGTTCTCTACGAATTTCTTATTTTATCTCTTGAAGACCAGATATCATTTTATCGAAGAAGTTATCAAATGATCAATCTAATCGAGCTAATTTTGGTGAAAACATAATGATGCAAGACTTGCCAACAAATAATTAAAAGTCCAAAATTCAATAAAAGAATAACTTTACCAAGATTTGAATAGCCCAATTGTGTGAATGTTGGCAACCCGTTCCTTTTGCAATTTTGGCCCAAATTCAATAGCCCAGAATGTGAGTGTTGGCAACAAGTTCCTTGTCCAGTTTCAACCCAAATTCAACAGAGAAGAAGGCCCAAATTTTCACAGATCTCGCCCGAAACTAAAAATTTAATTTCCAGCCCATTTTTTTTGTTTTTCGCGGCCCAAACCAAGACTGCTTGGATTTTCTTCGTCGGCTGATCAACGGAGCATACAGTGATGGGAACTCAACGACGTCAGTGGATGACTATGAATGGTGGGAGGTTTATCGGATCTGCTCGACGGTTGGGGTGACGTGCGGCGCCTGGTGGATCGGCGAGCTAGAAGGAGGCGGGACAACGACGGTGCTAGCAGAATTAGGGTTTTCTGCGGCGGTATGACACAGGCGATGGTTGCGCCTCCTGTGGTGCTGGAACGAGTGACTGGTGGCGATGGTGGCTGGTGCTGACGGCGGCGGCAGACGGGTGAGTGGTGGTGATGGTGGGGAACAGATCACGACCTAGAGTTTGCGATTTAGGGTGCGGCGCGTGTTGCACACGCTCCTTTTTCTTTTTTTTTTTTTTTTTTTACCGGCAAATTTTCTGGATTTTCGGAGCTTTTTTTTTTTTAAAATAAACGAATTGAACAGAAAAATTTAAGGAAACAGAATAATGCAGCGGAAAATAAAGGATAGGTATGGCTCTGGTGCGAAATTGATAGAGATCGGGTACTCGTGAGAAGAGAGATTAGAGAAATAGAGAAAAAAAATAGATTTCAGAAGGATTAGAGAAAGAATTAGAAGAATAATATAGAAGAGAAGACATAATTTAGAAGATAGAATTGCAATCAACAATATATTAATCAATTCATCATCAAACTTGTCTTACAAAAGAACCATAACCCTCTATTTATAGGCTAGGAAATAAGACCTAACAAAACTAAAACTCTGAAATAAAAGACAACAAGATAAACTAGAATCCTAATTTAATAATATCAAAATATAAATAAACTCTAAATTAAACTATAATTCTAATTAAATTATAATTCTAATAATAATTAATTCTTGATTTCCATCATTATGGTTTAAAATTTAAGAATTGTAACGAAATTAAGAAACCTACACCGAAGACTAAAGGAAAAAAAAATCTTTATTGAAATTAATGCTAAATCAAAATGAGTACTTATATTTACACTTAATACTTGGATGAGTTTTTCTATTTTTATTTTTTATTTTTTTTATGGCAAAATTTTACCGTAATAAAATTAACTAGGGATATTTCGTCCTGACTTTTGAAATAATTTATGATAAGAAAGAATAGTTATGTCATAACTTTTTTTGTTCACTACTTTTCCTTAAAGTCACTTTAAAAGACTTTTAATAAAAAGTCGAGAGTGTTTGCAAGACTTTTTAAAAAAGTTACTTAAATCATTAATTAGGTGTTTGCAAAAAGGGATAATATCACTCACACCCTCTGAGGTTTGACATAATATCAGAAACCTCTCATAAGGTTTCAATAATATCAGTGACACCCCCTGAGGTTTGAAGTAACATATCAAATAGGCCCAACATTCCTTTTTTGCCCTTTACCTACTTTAACTTTAACCAACTGTTACTATTCAAATTATAAAGTGTCTTTGATCTATATATATGTACTTAGTGTAGAATTATATTTTAACACTAATTTTTATAATTAGTATGAATATTACTAAATATTACGGATTAAGATAAAAAATATTTAAACAAAATTCAAAAACGTATGCAGCAAAAAATAATAAAAAGGATATATATATATATATATATATATATATATATATATATATATATATATATATATATATATATGAATCCTCTGAAAAATTTAGTCCTAGAAGAAAGTCTTGTAGCGTTCCTGAAAAATCAAGACAAAGTTTTCAAGGCATTAGAGTAGAACAAAATTATGCCCAACCTATATACGAACAATTTGAGCAAGATGAAGTTAAAAAACCACCTTCTCCTGATCCTTCACAAATTTTTGTTCTGACCAAAGAATTTTATATAGATAAAAATTATTTGAAAATTGAATTTCTTTCTAAAGAAAATGAAGATGACAGAAAATGGTTTATTAAATCATTTTCAAAACAACAACGAGATACCATCCGTGAAGAATGGTATAATCTTATGAAAAAACATAAACAAAATATCCCATTTTTCATGTACTTTTTCGATACTTACGGTACTGAAAAATTACTTGTCATACAAAAAATTACTAGAAAATGGACTAGGACGGATGGTTCATCAACATCATCTGAATACCCCCCTATGGAAGAAACTGGGATAATGATAAAAGATAATATCATAAGTTGTAGCCCTGTTTTTAAAGCTTCCATGGATACCAAAGATCCTAATTTTTACCAAATTCGTCAAAACAATTTTACTAATATGAGCCTTCATATTGTAGGGAAACAATTAGAAAGAATCGAGAACAAAATTCAAAATAAAATAGATGAACAACCTACAAATAGTAAAAAACCTCATGAATCATCTTCTGCTACTAAAATTGACATACAAAATTTACCTTTCAAAATAAATGAACACATACCAAAGTTAAGGCATAACGAAATTTTATCAAAAATACAAACAAAACTTGAAGACCTAAGTACTAACAAAATTAATACTCTAGAAAGCACAAGTTATTATTTTGAAAATGAATTGGATAAAGAAAAGGTTTTAAACCCTGTTATGAAAATGGAAGGAGTTTCAAAAAATTACTATCCTAGACCAAGCCCGCCAGATTTACAATTTGAAGAAATCCAACATCAAAAAACTTTTAGTGGTTCAGCAATCTATGAATGGAACATAGATGGCTTAGCCGAATATCAAATAATAGGTTTATGTAAACAAATGGCCATAGTTGCCAACATCTATAAAGAATCTTCCAAACTAAATGAGACAGAAACTGCTCAAAACTTAATTCTTGGTTTTAATGGCCAACTAAAAGGTTGGTGGGATAATGCTCTTTTCTAATGAAATCAAAGAGAAAATTTTACATAGTATGAAACAAGATGAAAGTGGAAATCCTATCATTGACGACCAAAATAATACCATACCAAATGCCGTTTCTAATCTTATTTACAATATAGTTGTTAGTTTTGTGGGAAACCCACAAATATATCAAGAGAGAAACACTGAAATCTTACAAAATCTAAAATGTAGAAGATTACAAGATTTTCGATGGTATAAGGATGTTTTCCTTACTAAAGTTTTCGAAAGAGATGATCCAAATAACTACTACTGGAAAGAAAAATTTGTTTCAGGCTTACCAAAGTTATTTGGTGAGAAAGTTCGAGACAAAATAAAAGCAACGTATGGAGAAATTTCTGATCTATCTTATGGTGAAATAATAAACCAAGTTAACATTACTGCTTTACAATTGTGCAATGATTTAAAACTAAAGTCTCAACTGAAAAAACAAAATATAATTAATAGAAAAGAATTAGGAAGTTGGTGTGAACAATTTGGATTTGAAAAATTTAAACCACCAATTCATCAAAAACCACAAAGGCGCTTTAACAAAACGAACAACAAGCCTAATTATAAGCCAAACTATAAGAATAAGCACGAAAATACAAATAAAACATCCAGAAATAAACCTTATACAAAAACTCCAATAGAGAAAATAATTTGCTATAGATGCAAAAAACCAGGACATTATGCCAACACGTGCAGAGTCCGGAAAAAGATCTTGGCTTTAGAAATCGAAGATAGTTTAAAAATTGAAATAATAAACCTTATTGGTCAAATAGATCTGCATGATGAGGAAGAAGATAATAATCAAGAACCCAACCAATCCGACAAAGAAAATGATTTAAATCAAATACAAACAGATTACGAAGCATCTTCTGATGAAACAGAAGATGAATCCCAAGGTTGCTTCTGTGAACCAGGGACGACAATCTGTAATTGTGAAAACAAAATTAATGTCCTAACTAGAGAAAATCAATTCGAATTTATATTTGAAATGATAGATAAAGTTAAAGATCCCGACACAAAAAGTTTGTATTTAAACAAATTAAAAAATATGATAACAAGCAAAGAAGAAACATCTCAAAAACCACATATTTATAAAACAGAATTCAAAGACATCATAAAATCCTTCAATTCTCCAAAGACTAACAAAATAACAATTCAAGATTTACAAAGCGAAATCCAAGAACTAAAAAGAGAAGTCAAACAAATCAAGATAGAAAATGACCAAATAAAACAAGATCTCATGATTATAAAAATAAGAGAACATCTACAAGAAGAGGAACATGAAATTCAAGAAGAAGAAAAAGAAGAAGATTCTTTTGTGAATATCTAACCAAAATAAATTATCAGAAATGGTTAGTCCAAGTTACTATAATAATCGGAGATTTTAAATTACAAACTATTGCCCTAATGGATTCAGGTGCAGATATGAATTGTATAAGAGAAGGATTAATTCCAACAAAGTTTTTTGAAAAAACTAAAGAAAGACTATCTACCGCTGATGCTACTAGATTAAAAATCGAATATAAATTATCTAATGCACATATTTGCAATGACGGAATATGTTTTAGAGCTGCTTTTGTTCTTATTAAAAATCTTAATACAGAAGTTATATTGGGAAATCCTTTTCTTCAAATGCTTTACCCTATAAGAGTTGATAATCGAGGCATTGAAACTACTGTTTTAGGTAAAAAAGTTATTTTCCATTTTCAATTTCCTGTTTCTCAAAGAGACGTTAATACATTACAACATGCCGGAATTTTCAAAAAATTGGAAAATAAACAAAAGCAAATTTGTTATTTAAAAGAAGAAATCAGCTACAAAAGAATCCAAGAACAAATTGAAAATAAAGCTTTTCAAAAGAAAATTACAGATTTTCAGAATATACTAGAAAAACAAATATGTTCTGAATTACCAAATGCTTTCTGGGATAGGAAGAAACATACTGTCACGTTACCTTATGAAAAAGATTTCGAGGAGAAAAATATACCCACAAAAGCAAGACCAATACAAATGAATCAAGAAATGTTAGAACACTGTAAACAAGAAATAGAGGAGTTATTAGAAAAAAGAATCATTAGACCAAGTAAGTCTCCTTGGTCTTGTTCAGCGTTTTATGTTCAAAAGAATGCTGAATTAGAACGCGGTACCCCTCGTTTAGTGATAAATTATAAACCTTTAAACAAAGTCTTACAATGGATTAGGTATCCAATCCCTAATAAAAGTGATTTACTAAAAAGACTCTACAATGCAAAGATATTTTCTAAATTTGATATGAAATGAGGCTTTTGGCAAATACAAATAACAGAAAAGGACAAATATAAAACTGCTTTTACGGTACTATTTGGACAATATGAATGGAACGTAATGCCATTTGGATTAAAAAACGCTCCATCCGAGTTTCAAAAAATAATGAATGATATATTTACTCCATATACAACTTTTTCAATAGTATATATTGATGATGTTTTAATTTTTAGCCAAACTGTTGACCAACATTGGAAACATCTAAATATATTTTTGAAAATAATAAAAGAAAATGGACTAGTAGTCTCTGCCAAAAAGATTAAATTATTTCAAACAAATATTCGATTTTTGGGCCATCAAATAAATGAAGGAACTATTATACCTATACAAAGGTCTCTTCAGTTTAGAGATAAATTCCCAAATGAAATTAAAGATAAAAACCAGTTACAAAGATTTTTAGGAGCCTTAAACTATATTGGAGACTTCTATCCAAACTTACGACAAATATGTAAACCCCTTTTTGAAAGGTTAAAGAAAAATCCACCTTTATGGAGTGATATACATACAAAAATAGTTATAGAAATTAAATCAAAAGTCAGAACATTACTCGTTACCATGTCTAACCATATGCCATCCTGACATGCCAAAAATAGTGCAAACTGATGCTTCGGAAATTGGATATGGTGGAATTCTCAAACAAGTTATTAATAATCAAGAAAAAATTATTCGTTACCATTCTGGTGTGTGGAAAACAGGAGCACAACAAAATTATTCCACAATAAAAAAGGAGATCCTTTCCATGGTTCTTTGCATTTCAAAAATTCAAGATGATTTGTTAAACCAAAAATTCTTACTTAAAGTGGATTGCAAAGCAGCAAAAGAGGTTTTAACTAAGGATGTCCAAAACCTAGCTTCAAAACAAATTTTTGCTAGATGGCAAGCTATACTTTCAATTTTTGATTTTGATATTGAGTTTATTAAGGGGACTAACAATTGTATTCCAGATTTTCTTACTAGAGAATTCTTGCAGGGATGTCGGACAGAAAGCAAGTGATATCTTTCTCAAAGTCTGCCTCACCCGGAGGTAGTTCTGGTACGAAACAATTGACAAATCTTCAACAATTTCTTTCAGAAACCACCCACACAAAACCAATCACAGCAAGACCTTTACAAACAGTACCCCCAAAACAAAATATGACAACCCATACAAAGCCACAAACAGCTCTTGATATCACAAACAGATTTGCTCCCCTTAGCCAAACAAAAATTTCTTTGACACCATTTTCTAAACAAACAAAAAGCCCAATACCAACTTACAAACAAACAGTCTTACAAAGTCCAACCCAGACCCAATTAAACCCATCTGACTGTCCCTATATTCAGACAAATTGGATGTATGTCGATTGCATCCTTGAACAAGAATGGATACCAAAAAATCTCCCAGAAACAGAAATCGAACAAGCAAATGCTTTCTCAGAGTTGTTACTAGACAGTGAATTTTTCAGGATTTACGAGGATGCCGAAAAAACTCAATATTTCTATGAAGCGATCCTCGTTGCCACAAAGTCAGTTCATATCGAAAATAAATTACCAAAAAACCACCCTTCAACCTCCTCGGCCATAGGTTATAGGAAAATATTCATAAACAAAGTCATTGGCCCAGAAGAATGGGGAAACCCTTACACCCAAAAAACTTACAAATATCCTGATGCAACTTTCACATATTTTGATTACATCCAAGCCTGGTCAAACTTTTTATTCAAACAAAATGACGTCCATGCAATGTCCTACTACTTTTTGTTAGGCAAAAATTTATCCGAATCATACAACTTCCCAAATTGGTTCCTACATTGGTGGGAAAATTTTGGCCCTACGAAACAAATATTACCCCCTAAAACCAGTGATTCATTTACCTATTTTGAAACAAACTACAAGAAACCAAGTTCCAATTACAAGTGTACCAACTTACTCCGATTTCATTTAGAATTCAACTTGACATGGATCCTAAAAATCGAACAACTTATCCATACTACAACATCTGGTTTACAACAATTAGTCAAGGTCGCTTTTGTGAAATGGTGGAACAAAATGGACACAACAAACTTTCAGAAACAAGCAGTGATAGCCTGGTTCAAAGAGAATTCGAGATATGACAAAAATAAGGATCAGGTATCTCCACAACAAATTGAAAAACAGGAAGAATTTCTTGTGATGAAACAAAGTTTACAATCCAAATTAGCAGCTCCAAAGTCAATTGATGAAGTTAAACAAATCCTACAAAGTGCAAGTGAAGATGAAGACTCAAATTCCTCAGTCAACCTAGCAGATGACAATGAAGATGACTGTTACGGAATATTTTCACAAATTCAGCAAAAGTAATGATTTAGTGTAAATTTCAAATTAAAAAAAAAAAAAAAAGTACAAAAGTTCAACAAAATTCAAATAATGACAATATGAAAAATGATGCAAGAAGACAAAGTCCAGCCCGGCAAAAAATATATGGCCGACGAAATAAACGAATTTTCTGGATTTTCGGAGCTTTTTTTTTTCAAAATAAACGAATTGAACAGAAAAATTTAAGGAAACAGAATAATGCAGCGGAAAATAAAGGATAGGTATGGCTCTGGTGCGAAATTGATAGAGATCGGGTACTCGTGAGAAGAGAGATTAGAGAAATAGAGAAAAAAAAATAGATTTCAGAAGGATTAGAGAAAGAATTAGAAGAATAATATAGAAGAGAAGACATAATTTAGAAGATAGAATTGCAATCAACAATATATTAATCAATTCATCATCAAACTTGTCTTACAAAAGAACCATAACCCTCTATTTATAGGCTAGGAAATAAGACCTAACAAAACAAAAACTCTAAAATAAAAGACAACAAGATAAACTAGAATCCTAATTTAATAATATCAAAATATAAATAAACTCTACCATATTTCAGTACCGCCACGTCATAATATCCGATACAATACACGAACGTATTTCGGGACATATTATGACACGTCAGCACCATTATTTTTTAATGCAAAATTACAATTCAAGGCAAAACTCAGAAATCGGCCCAAGTAGGCCCAAATTGAGCCCAAGCGAGATCAATTTGGGCCCGAAAAGGCCCGATTCGAGCTATACAAGCCCAATCCGAGCTATATGGGCTCAAATAAGATCTATTTGAAGGCCCAGAAGCCCAATTCGAGCTATATGGGCTAAAGTCCGATCTATTTGAGGCCCAGGAGTCCAGTTCGAGCTATATGGGCCCAAATTCGACCTATTTGAGGCCCAATTCGACCTATTTCAAAATAGCTCTAATTCGACCAATTTTGAGTCATAGTTCTACTTGGATTGCACTTTTAGACGAATAAGGACTCTTATTACTATATAAGGGGCTCCCATGCCTCATTCTAAGGTACGTTTTTATTTTCTAGCATCTAATTTCGAGCTATATACATCGAATTCGAGCTATAGAGCAATAATTCGAGCTATATTGCAATAGCTCTTGTTCGATCTATATAGAGTGTATTTCGAGCTATTTGAGAGTAATTCGATCTATTCGGGTTTTCTCATCACGGTTCTCAATACCATTTCGAGGTGTGCTAATTCGACCTATAGAGCTCAAATTTGACCTATTTGGGCATATTTTGAGCTATAAATTCGAGCTATTGTCTCTGACGACAATACCTCAAATTTCGACCTATCTGACTTGAGCGTCGGAGGAGGCACCGGCTTAGTTTACGTGTGGTGTTGAGTGCAGGTTCTGAACTCAAAAGCTGCTTAAGCATCCAGCAGGAACTAAAGCAGTCTGACGTGGAGTGTTGGAGAGCGGACACGTAACCTGACGAAAACACCCTCAGTGGCGCCGTCTGTGGGAACCTCTATACGCACTTAGTAACAAACACTGATACTCAATGGATCAACGGAGAGCAACGGATAAGAATGGAATGGCTGGAAGGACTAGATCACAGAGGGAGGATGATAATCGGGCGCCTGATGCTTCTGAGCGAACATCAGTGGCAGCGCACATCACTCCCCTTGATCCTCCAACTCACACAGCGAATCAACCTGACGTTCCTTCCACGGAACAACAGCTATTGAATTCCGCTCAGTTGGATCAAATCATGGCGGCATTCCAAAGGACTATGGTCCCAATGATTGTGCAGCAATTGGCTAACACTTCTGTTTTACAGAATGTTCAAGCTCCATTAACACAACAACCAGCAACACAGCCTGCGGCACCGCAGCAAGGAAGGACTCATCCGACCCAACGTCGTGATGACTCAAGGCAGTATACGCAAACTAGGATGACAAGGCCAAGGGATCCATCTCCCTCGCTTGAGAGGAGGAATCCTCGTTCAGTGAGGACCAATGCTAACAGAGCTCCTAGTCGAGCAACTGGTCGAGATAGAGAAGTAAGGGATGGAGAGGTGAATTCTAGGCAGAGACTTCCTGATCATCGACCTGCAGCAAGTCGAACTGCCGGAAGAGATAGGGACTTGCCTGAGAGAGTCGCACCAAGATTGGAACCTGTTGTAGCAGAACATATTCCACTAAGGGAGAGGCCAAACCCCTTTTGTGAGGCGATCAGTAATTTGACGTTGAATGAAGGAACTAATCTTCCTGTTCTGAAGAAGTATGATGGAAATACTGATCCAGTTGCACATTATGATGAGTTAGATGGAGATTTGCAGGTCTTGGTGTATGCAGAGAATATGAGGGCGAAACTTATTTCGCTCAGTCTGAGAGGTCCAGCAAAGGAATGGTTCAAAAACTTACGTTCGGGATCAATTGAATCATCTGAGCAGTTTAGGACCATGTTCGTAAAGAAGTTTGCTACTTATCGCATAAAGAAGAAATCTCCAAGCACGCTGTTTAATATCTATAGAGGACCTGATGAACCTTTGGGGAGGTATATCGAGCGTTTGAATCTGGAGATTGGTAGAGTGAATGCTCCCAATGTCGACCTGTTCATCTCTGTATTGGAGCATCGTTGCCGGAGTAAGAAACTTATAGAAGTAATAACATGGAACACACCTGATTCCATTGAGCAAGTGATGGACCTCGCTAGTAAGGTCATTCAAGTAGAGGAGGCAACCATGAATCAAGGGTTGATGGACTCGCCAAGAATTCATGGGGGCAAGGAGAATAAAGATAGAGATTGGAGGAAGGAGTTAAGAGGCAAAGATCGTGGTCGCAACCGACAACCTTTTAAGAAGTTTGACAACTATACTCCGCTGAGGAAACAAATTGGCGAAATCTACGCCATAGAGAAAGATAGCGGGTTGCTGAGAACCCCTAAACCATTCCGAGAGATGGAGGAGACTAAGGTATCGAAGAAATATTGTAAGTTCCACAGGCAGAATGGGCATTTTACTAACGAATGCAAGGCCCTAAAGAACGAGATAGAACGACTCATTCAAGGAGGGAAACTCATCGAATACATCCTTGAGAATAGAGAGTCACGTGAAGAGAAGGCGTCATCTGGACGCAAGCGAGATAGATCCCCGCACGAGAAGAAGGATGAACCAAAGCGTAAACGGGGAAATGGGAATGATGAAATTGAGAATGAAATCAATGTAATTGCTGGCGGACCTACCGGCGCAGACTCAACCAAAAGTAGAAAACGCATCTCACGAGACATATACAATGAACGACTGAAGCGTAAGCCTTCTTTTATTGACATCGAGGCGGGGAAAGATTGGCTTGATTTCTTATCATACGATATTTCTTGTCCGAAGAGAAAGCAAGCTATTGCGAATCCAATTCGTGCGTAGTTGTTGTCCAACCTCTCAAGATTCACCCTTGCACGTACCTTTCATTCATTAATAGGATTTCTCTCCTTCTATCGCTTACATTTCGTCTGAGGTAGATCTTGTCTTCGCAGTAGACAAGTTGGATACAAGAATCACATTTGACGATAGCGACTTCGACAGCTTGTCTTCACAAGCTAAGGAAGCACAATACTTGAATTGCCCTATGGTGGTTTCCGCAGTGATTGCAAATCACGGGGTAAAGAGGATAATGATTGATAATGGATGCTCGTCCAACATCATCTTCATAGATGCTTTACAACAAATGAAGCTTGGACAATACGAAATCGCTGATGTTAACTCACCATTAGTCGGATTTGGTGGAAGTGAAGTTAAACCCATTGGAAGGATCATGTTGCCAACGTCTTTTGGCGTGAATCCGAGGAGGAGAACACTGAATGTGGAATATCTTATCGTTGACATGCCGTTTGCATACAACGTGCTGATTGGAAGGCCTGGGATAACGGCCTTTGCTATGATCATCTCTACGGTGCATCAGAAGGTCAAATTTCCAACGCCTGGTGGAGTTGCTGAACTCACTACAAACTATCGTGATTCTTGGAGTTGTTACGTTACATCGACTAAACCTATCAAGGCAAAAACAGATCCAAATATCACGATGATTGACATACATCCATTGGAAACGCTTGAAATAGGAAAACAAGTTGATACGGAGATGGTGCTTGCTACGCAAGTAGACCAAGAGATGGTACAGGAAGATTCGACTCCTCCCAGTATTGAGGACTCCTTGAAGAAGGTGGAAGAAGAGAAAGAAGACAAAACCACATTGCGATATAAAAAGAAGATGGAGATGGAGCGTCTAAAACCTTTGGGAGAGTTTAAGGAGGTGATTTTGTCGAATGATGAGCCTGACAAGATCATTAAAATTGGTAGCGAGTTGACTTCGGAGGTTGAGAAGGCACTGTTGGAATGCTTGCGAAGAAACTTTGATGTATTCGCATGGACGGACTCAGACTTGAAGGGGATAGATCCTCGAGTTGCGGTACATCACCTGAATATTAACCCAAATGCTAAACCCATCCGACAGAAGAAGAGACACTTTAGTGAAGAAAAGAACAAGGCTGCGGAGTTGGAAGTACAAACAAAGCTTGCTGCAGGCCATATATTTGAAGTACGATACTCTGAATGGCTAAGCAACGTTGTACTTGTCCCAAAGAAGCCGACCCGTATGGAGGATGTGCGTGGACTACACCGACTTGAACAAACATTGCCCTCGAGATCCTTTTCCTTTGCCAAGGATTGATCTCGTAGTGGATTCTACTGCAGGGTGTGCGCTGCTAAGTCTTTGTGATGCGCAGAGCGGTTTCCACCAAATACTAATGGCAGTAAAGGATCAACATAAAACGGCCTTTATCACTGACAGAGGTATATACTGTTACAAGGTGATGCCGTTTGGTCTCAAGAATGCAGGAGCAACCTTTCAGAGGTTGGTTGCCAAGATGTTTTATCATCAAATCGGCAAGACTATGGAGGTTTACATTGATGACATGCTTATCAAAAGCCTAAAGGCGGAAGATCACGTGAAACATTTGGAAGAGGCTTTTGGTATCATGAAACAATACGGGATGAAGCTAAATCCTAAGAAGTGTACTTTTGGTGTCAAGGCTGGAAAATTTCTGGGGTACATGGTCAATGAGAGAGGAATCGAAGCTAACCCTGACAAAATTAAAGCTATAATAGATTTACCATCCCCCAAGTCCGTTCGAGAGGTGCAACAATTGGTGGGGAGGATCACGGCACTTAGTCGATTCATATCGCATTCTGCAGAAAAGAGCTTACCTTTTTTCAAGAAGTTACGCAAGACACCTAAGTTCGTCTGGACTGATGATTGTGAAGAGGCTTTTCGCCAATTGAAGGTGTACCTAACGACACCACCATTACTATCTAAGCCCAAGGACAATGAGATGCTATATCTTTACTTGGCCATAACGAAGAATTCATTAAGCACAGTATTGGTGCGCGAGGAAGACAAGAAACATTTGCCTATCTACTATGTTAGCAAAGTGTTGAATGGGGCAGAGGTGAATTACCTGGAGATCGAAAAGCTAGCATACGCACTTGTAATAACTGCACGAAAATTAAGACCATACTTTCAATCGCATCCGGTTACTGTCTTAACTAATCAACCACTGAAACAAGTTATGGCAAAACCGGAGACATCAGGGAGATTGGTGAAGTGGGCGATCGAGTTAGGAGAATATGGCTTGGAGTACATGCCGAAAACAGCGATCAAAGCACAAAGATTAGCGGACTTTGTGGCTGAAACTATCTCAGAGGCGGAGCAAGCGCTTGATGTAGCAATGGTAATGGAAGATGTCAAAAGTGACAAACCTATAGTTGCAAGGGGAACTTGGACTCTGCATGTGGATGGATCGTCCACAAATGACACTGGAGGTGCAGGAATTTACCTAAAATCGGCGGATGGTAGAGAATTCGACTATGCAATAAGGCTAAATTTTCAAGTAACGAACAATCAAGCGGAATATGAGGCTATGCTTGCTGGCATCCAAATGGCAAAATCGTTGGGTATAACGAACCTTGTAGCATTCACGGATTCACAATTGATTGCTAATCAATTTGAAGGAAGATATGAGGCGAAAGAGGCAGCAATAGTGAAGTATCTCGAAAAATTGAAGGAGGCGACATCAAACTTCGATACTTTCTCTATCTCGCAGATCCCTCGATCAGAAAATGAACGCGCTGACTCTTTGTCACGATTTGCAAGTACCGCCGAAGTGTTTGTTGAAAGGCGAGTAACTCTATTGGCTTCAGAGCAGCCCTCTATCGGCAAGGAAGTTGAGTCAAAACCAACGCAAGCATTGGACTACGCTCTGCCAGTAGAGATAGAGGCATGTTGGAAGGATGAGATTGTTGATTATCTTCAGAACGGGAACTTACCTAATGATCCTCAAGCGATCAGAAGGCTCAAGTACAAATCTGCAAGATTTACTATGTTCAATGGCGAACTTTATAAACGGTCTTTCGAGGGACCACTCTTGAGATGCCTATCTCCCACACAGGCAAAACAAGTCTTACAAGAAATTCATGAAGGGAGTTGTGGAAATCATTCAGGAGGACGATCTTTGGCCCAGAAAATACTTCGACAAGGGTATTTCTGGCCAACTATTATGAGAGATGCTATGGATTACTCAAGGAAGTGTAGAAGTTGTCAACTGCATGCGAAGATCATTCATACACCTGCACAACCTATGACAACGGTGAGTTATGGATGTCCGTTTGATCAATGGGGAATAGATATAGTTGGACCAATGCCTAAGGCTACGGGAGGTAGAAAATGGTTATTGGTGGCAGTCGAGTACTATAAGAAATGGGTTGAAGCTGAAGCACTTGTAAACATTACGGAGGCTAATGTGAAACAATTCATTTGGAAGAACATCGTTTGTCGATTTGGAATACCAAGGGTCTTAATTTCCGACAACGGAAGGCAATTCCAAGGTTTTAAGATTCAAGACTGGTGCAAAGACATGAAAATTGAGCAACGTTTTACATCTGTTACGCATCCCGAAGCAAATGGGCAAGTGGAGGCCACTAACAACACATTAGTGAAGAGTTTGGAGAAAAGGCTAGAGGGAGAAGGAGGAAATTGGGCGGATGAGTTGCCAGGGATATTATGGGCATATCGCACAACTCCTCGTACCTCTACAGGAGAAACTCCATACTTATTGACATATGGATCTGAAGCAGTGATACCCGCTGAGATTGGGATGCCAACTTATCGTATTGTAACATATGATGAGGAGCAAGCATTAAGGGCAAGACAAATGGATTTGGAGTTGATCGGAGCAACTAGGGAAGCAGCATACCAACGTACTCAAGCATACAAATCTATGATGGCGAAAGCATATGACAACAAAGTTCGTTTCATGAACTTTCAAGTGGAGGACTTGGTACTTAGAAAAGTTGAAGCTACCAAGCATGTTGGAAAGTTGAAGCCAAACTGGGAAGGACCTTACAGAGTGGAGAAAGCGAGCTCAAAGGGATATTATTACTTACAAGAATTGGGTGGAAGGACTTTGTCACGCCCCTGGAACGTCAAGAACTTACGAAGGTTTTATAGTTAGAACACTAGTTTTCTAATGGCCTTGTGGCACCATAGGACCGTAGTTTCAATACTTCATTCGCTTATTCTTTTACGAATTACGAGTCCCTCTACGTGGATTCTCATTGTAATAGTTAGCAGTGAACTACGGGGACTTGATTCCTAGCCAACCTATATACGGCGGGATACGTAGGCAACTCGGAAGTTACTCGAGCTCAGTCCCAAAACTAATAAAATCTCTTATTTTATTCAATTTAGCCGTTGCCTACTATTTATCCGCAAGATTACAATCTATCAAGAAACATGAAGATGAACTCATACTGTCTACAAACTTTAAGTTTAAAAACTTAATCAAAACGAACGTTAGCTTCGTATAACGAGCACTAGCCTCGTGAAGTCAAGCACAAGTCCTTGCACTCCCGCGAACACAGCTTCGCAAGCGCAAACATAGCTTTGCACAACGAGCACTAGCCTCGTGGAGTCAAGCACAAGTCCTTGCACTCCCGCGAACACATCTTTGCAAGCGCAAACATAGCTTTGCACAACGAGCACAAGCCTCGTGGAGTCGAGCACAAGTCCCCGTACTCCCGCGAACATAGCTTCGCAAGCGCAAACATAGCTTTGCACAACCAGCACAAGCCTCGTGGAATCGAGCACAAGTTCTCGTATTCCCGGGAACATAGCTTCGCAAGCGCGAACATTAGCTTCGCACAACGAGCACAAGCCTCGTAGAGTCGAGCATAAGTTCTCGCACTCTCACAAATACTTGTTTATAAAACTTAAGTGTTTTAACAAGTACCAAATTTAAACTTAAAAAGTAGACAAATATGAGTGAAGATGTAACGAGACAGAATAAAGACATTCATAAGACTTTTCAAGTCAAAACTGTACTAGCAAGCGACAAAGCGCTAAAATCGCGCAAATGTTGGCAACATATACTGTACGGAAAGAATGTACTAAAGCTAAGGTTATATACGGAAAGTAAAGATGTTCAAGAATGTTAATGACAAGGCACAGAAGCCAAAAATAAGGGCACGCAGGCCACTCTAAAAGATCAAGGCAGCAGATCCAGCCCAAGAGCCTTCACGGCACCCTCGCTCTGCTCTTGGATATCAGCAAAAGACTCATTCAGGGGCCCAGTATCATCGATAGGGGAAATTTGACGAGGAGCAGGAGCGGCAAATGTAGCGTCAGGCATAGGCTGATCGCCGTCAGCAGGCTGATCCAAGACCTGAGGGTCGAAACCCATCTCACCCTCCTCCAAGGGCTCATCTGGAGCAGCACCAGCAGCAGCAACGGCAGTGGACGTGGATGGCAGCTCGTCGGCAAAGTTACAGAGCCATACCTGCCGAGGAGGATAAAAGGAGGTGAAGGGATCGTGCTTTGGCTCATCATCGACCACAGTCGCAGCAGGTTCACCAGAAGGAGGATCGGCCAGAGTAGGATCCGCAGCAGCGGCACTAGAGGATTCGCCGACCTCCGTGTCATCCTCATTCAGGCAATTGAGGACATTGAAGTCCTCCCTCTTGAACCCAGGAGCAAGGGCACCGCGGGCGACGATGTCATCAAGGGCCATGTTGTAGCCCTTGGTCGTATCAAAACCGCCCCGCTCCATAGCAATCTGCTCCCATGTGGCTGAGCAGAAGAACTCGATAGCCACCATCACCTTGTCTTCATCAGGGAGCTCCTACGAAACAAGTAGAGGAAAAGTAAGTACGTAACACACAAATCTCAAGGAAAAAGAAATAAAGTCAAGTATAATAGGAATACCTCAGTCATGGCCCTGTTGTAGCCATCCTCTTCAGCAGTCGCGAGGCGAGCTTGTGCATCAGCCAGCTCAGCCTCAAGCCTCAAACGTTCTGCCTCAGCAGCAGCAGCGTCATCCTTCATCGTTCGAATAGTATCAACATGATCGTCAACAAGGGCCGTGGCATGCTGGCAGTCGGTGGTGAGCTGGCTGGATAGTCGTTTCTCCTCGACAAGCTCTCTATCAACGGCAGCTTTTGCTGTTTTCAGGGCTTCCAGCTCAGCCTGCACTGCCTTCAGCTCGTCAACAGCGGCGACGAGATGCTTCTCCACTTCAGCCTTCGCCTCCTTGGCTTGTTTCTCCAGCCGTTGAGCCTGCAAGGCTGAAGAATGGTGCCTATCCATCAGAGCCCTCTGCTGATCCTGAGTTGTCATCACCATGTTGAAATTCTCAGCCATGGTCTGGAAATTGACGAAGAACTACAAAAAAGGGAAAAAGTTAGTGATATTCAAGTATATATATAAAACAAAGATCAAGAAAAGCTTATAAATGCACATACCTCGCACAGAGACAAGGCAGGGCGACTGACTAGTTTCTCATGGCCCATCGCTTGGTAATAGAGCTGCCGGTCGAAGTCAGGCATGAATCCTTTGACAAGTCGAAGGGCAGTAGTGTCTTTCAGTGTGAACTGCCCTGATTCGACTGAAGCTCGCACGATCTCCTCCACGTCAATGTCGAGATCGTCACCATCATAGGCTCGGTCCTGCGCGACGCGCTTACCCCGTCGGATCTCCTCAGCAGTAGCAGCAGACCTCTTCCTCGTTGCTGCCTCAGGGTTGGCCTCATTGAAGCGACGAGCCACTTCAGCAACGGAAGGAAGATGCACTCTTCCAGACGAAGGTGCTGATGAAGGAGAAAGATCCGGAAGGATCGGCTCAGAACCGCCAGGTGGTGATCCAGGAGCAGTATCAGCGGTCGACTGAGAAGGAACAGTCTCAGGCACTGGAGTTGGAGCAGGAACAGGGGCAGGAGCTGAACCCCTACCACGTCCCGACCCTCGAATCGAGACAGTAGCGGTGGAAGGAGTAGGAGCATTACCGCCTCTCGAACTGGTACCAGCCGTCTTCGCACCACGACGACTAGTCTTCTCAGGAATGGGCACTGAGGACTGAGGAGCGTTTGCGCCACGCTTCATAGCGGCCAGCCTCTTCTTCGTCTTGTCCATAATGATTCGCTCTGAAAATCATAAACAATGCAACGGTTAGAAGACAACAAAGGAAGACTAAAAATCAACAAGTAAAAAGAACAAAAACATGCATAATGTTATACCAAAGACAGAAGGCTCAACGCCCGCATGATAAGTATAACCGTCGGCCCGCAACACTGGGGTAGTGGTTAACTCAAAGGCATCGAATTGATGCTCTTTCAAGTTTTTTACCACCGTCAGGGTGTAGATAGGAGGATCGGGGCGTCTCGGCGATGGACGGGCGTCCGTCCAAAGCCGCTTGAATCGGAATTCCTGAGGCTTGGATTCCTTGATAAAAAACCATTGTTTCTTCCAATGAGCCCCGAAGCTTGTCTGCAGATCAGATAGGAAGCATTGCTTCTTTCTCGAGCTCAAATAGTAGAACCCGGCGTCTACACCCCTGTTGCGGAATTTCACTATGAATAATTGCCAAAAACTGGCTACAGAGCAATGGAGGTCAAAGATGCGGGTTAGCATCGCATAAGCATACATCTGTGTGTATGCGTTGGGGGTAAAATGTGAAGGAGAAGAATTGAGAGAGGACATGATTTCTGAGACAATTGGGACAATGGGAAAACGTAAACCACAGTGAAGACTAAATATCGTAAGACACCCTTCTGGCGGGTTGTTTATCCTATCATCTGGCCCAGGCACGATAATCTCATAAGTATCAGGGATGCCATAGGTATCACGATAATAAGCTATGTCGTGAGGCAAGGAAGAAGGAAACTGATCAAAATTGATCAAGTTGGGCGGAGGAAGTTGTTCGGGAGAGTTAGCGGCAGGTATGGGAACATGGTCATCAGGAGGTAAATAAGGCACGATGGGGAGAGGGTTCGATTCAGCCTCGTCATCTCCTAGGATGTCTACGTCTACCTCCATATCAGACGCCCTATCATTGCTATTTCTCTCATTACTAGATGAGGTCTCGTCACTTGAGTCGTTACTACTACCGCTAGTCGACGCATTTTCTCTAGCCTTAGACGATTCACTACTATTTTCCCTACTACTACTGGAAGACTCAAGATCAATAACTCGCGTCATAAAGAGGTTTAGGTTGAAAGTTTACCGGCACGAGGGTCTAGATCTACTGAAACTTCTTCGTTCGGGTGAATTTGCTTGTAAGACCTCTGTGTAGGTGCAAATAACTTTGGAGCGCCAGGTAATCGGACTCGGGCAGGTTCTGGTTGCCGAGGACGAATTGAGGATGATGGACGCCTTGTGTTTGATTCACGAGGATTCTGATATGACGAATCTCGTGATGTATTGCGTGCGTTATAGTAGGCCCGTTGGTGAGATCGTGGTGGTGAAGGACGACGTGGAGACCGGTTACATCGAAGTCGCGCCGTCGTGAACAAATCTGCGCAAAAATTTAAATTTTAGCATTTTCAGAATTTTTCAAAATCTGAGAAAATTTTCTAAGTGTTATAGCTCGAATTTCCTCAGGAAATTCGAGCTATAATTTCGAGTTATAAATCACTTACCAAAGTATATAATTAGCAGGGGCGTTTTTCGAGCTATTCCGGTAAATTTCGATCTATTTGAGGTTAATTTCGAGCTATAAGGAGTATTTTCGAGCTATTCTACTAATCTTACTAAATTTGGAGGATTTTCGAGCTATTTCAGTGAAATTACTAAAAATAGTAATTTCGAGCTATAAATTCGAGCTATTTTTTGGGAGCTCTGGAGGAATGCTTAGGCGCGAAATGAGGAAATGAAGCTGGGAGTGGGGTATTTATAGGCGAAATGATGCGGGAATTACCAAAATGCCCCTAAATTCGACCTATTTGTAAATTCGACCTATTTTCAGAAAATTTTTCCGGCAATTTCGAGGTATCTTTTTGGAGGGCAATTTCGACCAATATGAAATTCGAGCTATTTTACGTAAAATTTGAGCTATTTTACGGAAAAAAATTTCTGCCATTCGAGTTGTCTTTTTCAAAGATAAATTCGACCTATACCAATTCGAGTTACTAAAAATAGTAAATTCGATCTATTTTTGAATTTTGCTATTTTTGGTCAAATTCTTGGTTTTTTACGCCGACGCCGATCTCGTTGCACGATTTTCTCGGTTATGTGACTTCTTTTTAGTTCGTATGACCAATGTTTGTACACATTACTCTTACGAACTGGGGGACTCCATGATGTACCATATTTCGGTACCGCCATGTCATAATATCCGATATAATACACGAACGTATTTCGGGACATATTATGACACGTCAGCACCATTATTTTTTAATGCAAAATTACAATTCAAGGCAAAACTCAGAAATCGGCCCAAGTAGGCCCAAATTGAGCCCAAAAGAGATCAATTTGGGCCCGAAAAGGCCCATTTCGAGCTATACAAGCCCAATCCGAGCTATATGGGCTCAAATAAGATCTATTTGAAGGCCCAGAAGCCCAATTCGAGCTATATGGGCTAAAGTCCGATCTATTTGAGGCCCAGGAGTCCAGTTTGAGCTATATGGGCCCAAATTCGACCTATTTGAGGCCCAATTCGACCTATTTGAAGGCCCAATTTGACCTATTTCAAAATAGCTCTAATTCGACCTATTTTGAGTCATAGTTCTACTTGGATTGCACTTTTAGACGAATAAGGACTCTTATTACTATATAAGGGGGTCCCATGCCTCATTCTAAGGTACGTTTTTATTTTCTAGCATCTAATTTCGAGCTATATACATCGAATTCGAGCTATAGAGCAATAATTCGAGCTATATTGCGATAGCTCTTGTTCGATCTATATAGAGTGTATTTCGAGCTATTTGAGAGTAATTCGATCTATTCGGGTTTTCTCATCACGGTTCTCAATACCATTTCGAGGTGTGCTAATTCGACCTATAGAGCTCAAATTCGACCTATTTGGGCATATTTCGAGCTATAAATTCGAGCTATTGTCTCTGACGACAATACCTCAAATTCCGACCTATCTGACTTGAGCGTCGGAGTGCCTTCGCCGGAAGAGGCACCGTCTTAGTTTACGTGTGGTGTTGAGTGCAGGTTCTGAACTCAATAGCTGCTTAAGCATCCAGCAGGAACTAAAGCAGTCTGACGTGGAGTGTTGGAGAGCGGACACGTAACTAGACGAAAACACCCCACATCAATGCAAGACTTGCCAACAAATAATTAAAAGTCCGAAATTCAATAAAAGAATAACTTTACCAAGATTTGAATAGCCCAATTGTGTGAATGTTGGCGACCCGTTCCTTTTGCAATTTTGGCCCAAATTCAATAGCCCAGAATGTGAGTGTTGGCAACACGTTCCTTGTCCAGTTTCAACCCAAATTCAACAGAGAAGAAGGCCCAAATTTTCACAGATCTCGCCCGAAACTAAAAATTTAATTTTCAGCCCATTTTTTTTGTTAATAATTTCAGCATAATCTATTTTTTTATTTGTGTTTTTGTATCTATTATTTTCACATGTGATATCTTTCGATATATACTGCAATTCATATTTGTTTTCAATAAGTTAACATATACATGAATGTTTTCAATATCTATATTTTAATGTTTTAATATTTGTCTTATAACAAAATAAATGACCAACGAATTTTATTTATCAACTACATTTATTTACCTAAATAAGTTTAAATAAGATTGAATTGTTTACTAAAATTGAATGAAGAAAATATGTGAGGTTAATTTCAACAAAACCTTCATGTCGTAATTTTAAAAATTAACGTTTACAAATTACAAACTTTAATTATGATCTTAGAGAAATTAAAATGTGTGTAAATTGCGTGTTGAAGGTGGCAAATTCTAAATTTTCAACCGATAGTGTCAAAAAGAAAAAAAGACGAAGAAGCTTAGATGGAAATCTTCATCTATCTCTCGTTTATCTCTCATTCTCATATCTTATCTTTTTGTACCTTATCCTAATAGCACATTATATCCAGCCACATTAATCACAAAATACCGAAAATTTCAACATTATTATATGAACCTTTACTTTCATTTCAAACCTCACCTAAAAGCTGAGCATATATCTCAAATTTACATGTCAAATTTCATTTAGTCATGACTAATTTCATACAGGTTTGACTGTGGCCAGGTAAAAAACCAGAATTAGATAGCACGCATTATTGAATGGAAGATCTACTATGGCGACTGATGAGGGCAGATTCAACGAAGATGATTGGGATGCGTGGAATTGGAAAAAAAATAACTTTTTCACGGTGAGTTCCTCTTACATTACATGGTGAATTTTGAATCTTATGAATGATCTATTTATGGTCTTGGGTATTGATACATGCCTAAATTTAATTTTAATGCAGTAGCCACACTGAGATGCATGGGGACCGCGTGCAAGGTTTGCTTTGACTTAAAGAATAACTCATTACTTAACGTATTTTTTATATATACTTCCTAACATAAATAATATTGATGAGTTTTAAAACTTAATTTGTTTGATAAATATTATACCGTTTGCTACGCAAAAGGCTTGTTGTGGGATATGAGACGAATTCAATTTCAACATGACAAGAACGTGCGAAGTTCCAGATGTTCCGATTTGCGAAGAGCCTAACCATTAAAGAGCTTATTTTCCTTCAATTTTATTCCGATTTCCAAAATTATGTGATAGAGATCGGGTACTCGTGAGAAGAGAGATTAGAGAAATAGAGAGAAAAAATAGATTTCAGAAGGATTAGAGAAAGAATTAGAAGAATAAGATAGAAGAGAAGACATAATTTAGAAGAGAGAATTGCAATCAACAATATATTAATCAATTCATCATCAAACTTGTCTTACAAAAGAACCATAGCCCTCTATTTATAGGCTAGGAAATAAAACCTAACAAAACTAAAACTCTGAAATAAAAGATAACAAGATAAACTATAATCCTAATTTAATAATATCAAAATATAAATAAACTCTACATTAAACTATAATTCTAATTAAACTATAATTCTAATAATAATTAATTCTTGATTTTCATAATTCTCCCTGGCTTGAAAAAACTCGCCCCCGGAGAGTTTGCAAGATGATACTCGTCAAGAAGTGTTGAATCTTCATTGAATGCAACAATCCAAATTAGGACGACCCTTCCATCGAATTAGATAAAGAAAGCGTCCATCTCTGATGTTGTTTACAACATAGACCTCTTTCCAAACCAATGAGTGTGTAGCCTTCAACTTCAGCTCTGTAATTGAAATAGTTGCATAATCTCCTGAAGCACTAGCTGAAAAGTGAGAATGCCCAATAATAATTTGATAAGAAGTTAAATCTTTAATATCGAAATAAGGACTCTCAAATAAATTTGGAGGCAAGTCCAACAAGCTATCCTTAGACTCAAGTAATGGTGCTTTCAATAATAAACAAGACTCAACTTCTATCTTACAATCAATACTAGAAGATAACAACTTCTCACAAGGGGTGGTATCAATATTAGGGACATCAACCTCAATATTTTCAGAAATATCACAAGTATCATCTAGAGGTAAGTGTATAGATTGGTCATGCTTGGATATGGAATTATTTTCAAAATTCCCTACTTCACTTTCTTGTGATTCACGTTCTCTACGAATTTCTTATTTTATCTCTTGAAGACCAGATATCATTTTATCGAAGAAGTTATCAAATGATCAATCTAATCGAGCTAATTTTGGTGAAAACATAATGATGCAAGACTTGCCAACAAATAATTAAACGTCCAAAATTCAATAAAAGAATAACTTTACCAAGATTTGAATAGCCCAATTGTGTGAATGTTGGCAACCCGTTCCTTTTGCAATTTTGGCCCAAATTCAATAGCCCAGAATGTGAGTGTTGGCAGCACGTTCCTTGTCCAGTTTCAACCCAAATTCAACAGAGAAGAAGGCCCAAATTTTCACAGATCTCGCCCGAAACTAAAAATTTAATTTCCAGCCCATTTTTTTTGTTTTTCGCGGCCCAAACCAAGACTGCTTGGATTTTCTTCGTCGGCTGATCAACGGAGCATACAGTGATGGGAACTCAACGACGTCAGTGGATGACTATGAATGGTGGGAGGTTTATCGGATCTGCTCGACGGTTGGGGTGACGTGCGGCGCCTGGTGGATCGGCGAGCTAGAAGGAGGCGGGACAACGACGGTGCTAGCAGAATTAGGGTTTTCTGCGGCGGTATGACACAGGCGATGGTTGCGCCTCCTGTGGTGCTGGAACGAGTGACTGGTGGCGATGGTGGCTGGTGCTGACGGCGGCGGCAGACGGGTGAGTGGTGGTGATGGTGGGGAACAGATCACGACCTAGAGTTTGCGATTTAGGGTGCGGCGCGTGTTGCACACGCTCCTTTTTCTTTTTTTTTTTTTTTTACCGGCAAATTTTCTGGATTTTCGGAGCTTTTTTTTTTTTTTTTAAATAAACGAATTGAACAGAAAAATTTAAGGAAACAGAATAATGCAGCGGAAAATAAAGGATAGGTATGGCTCTGGTGCGAAATTGATAGAGATCGGGTACTCGTGAGAAGAGAGATTAGAGAAATAGAGAAAAAAAATAGATTTCAGAAGGATTAGAGAAAGAATTAGAAGAATAATATAGAAGAGAAGACATAATTTAGAAGATAGAATTGCAATCAACAATATATTAATCAATTCATCATCAAACTTGTCTTACAAAAGAACCATAACCCTCTATTTATAGGCTAGGAAATAAGACCTAACAAAACTAAAACTCTGAAATAAAAGACAACTAGATAAACTAGAATCCTAATTTAATAATATCAAAATATAAATAAACTCTAAATTAAACTATAATTCTAATTAAATTATAATTCTAATAATAATTAATTCTTGATTTCCATCATTATGGTTTAAAATTTAAGAATTGTAACGAAATTAAGAAACCTACACCGAAGACTAAAGGAAAAAAAAAATCTTTATTGAAATTAATGCTAAATCAAAATGAGTACTTATATTTACACTTAATACTTGGATGAGTTTTTCTATTTTTATTTTTTATTTTTTTTATGGCAAAATTTTACCGTAATAAAATTAACTAGGGATATTTCGTCCTGACTTTTGAAATAATTTATGATAAGAAAGAATAGTTATGTCATAACTTTTTTTGTTCACTACTTTTCCTTAAAGTCACTTTAAAAGACTTTTAATAAAAAGTCGAGAGTGTTTGCAAGACTTTTTTAAAAAGTTACTTAAATCATTAATTAGGTGTTTGCAAAAAGGGATAATATCACTCACACCCTCTGAGGTTTGACATAATATCAGAAACCTCTCATAAGGTTTCAATAATATCAGTGACACCCCCTGAGGTTTGAAGTAACATATCAAATAGGCCCAACATTCCTTTTTTGCCCTTTACCTACTTTAACTTTAACCAACTGTTACTATTCAAATTATAAAGTGTCTTTGATCTATATATATGTACTTAGTGTAGAATTATATTTTAACACTAATTTTTATAATTAGTATGAATATTACTAAATATTACGGATTAAGATAAAAAATATTTAAACAAAATTCAAAAACGTATGCAGCAAAAAATAATAAAAAGGATATATATATATATATATATATATATATATATATATATATATATATATATATATATATATATATATATATATATATATATATATATATATATATATATATATATATATATATATGAATCCTCTGAAAAATTTAGTCCTAGAAGAAAGTCTTGTAGCGTTCCTGAAAAATCAAGACAAAGTTTTCAAGGCATTAGAGTAGAACAAAATTATGCCCAACCTATATACGAACAATTTGAGCAAGATGAAGTTAAAAAACCACCTTCTCCTGATCCTTCACAAATTTTTGTTCTGACCAAAGAATTTTATATAGATAAAAATTATTTGAAAATTGAATTTCTTTCTAAAGAAAATGAAGATGACAGAAAATGGTTTATTAAATCATTTTCAAAACAACAACGAGATACCATCCGTGAAGAATGGTATAATCTTATGAAAAAACATAAACAAAATATCCCATTTTTCATGTACTTTTTCGATACTTACGGTACTGAAAAATTACTTGTCATACAAAAAATTACTAGAAAATGGACTAGGACGGATGGTTCATCAACATCATCTGAATACCCCCCTATGGAAGAAACTGGGATAATGATAAAAGATAATATCATAAGTTGTAGCCCTGTTTTTAAAGCTTCCATGGATACCAAAGATCCTAATTTTTACCAAATTCGTCAAAACAATTTTACTAATATGAGCCTTCATATTGTAGGGAAACAATTAGAAAGAATCGAGAACAAAATTGAAAATAAAATAGATGAACAACCTACAAATAGTAAAAAACCTCATGAATCATCTTCTGCTACTAAAATTGACATACAAAAGTTACCTTTCAAAATAAATGAACACATACCAAAGTTAAGGCATAACGAAATTTTATCAAAAATACAAACAAAACTTGAAGACCTAAGTACTAACAAAATTAATACTCTAGAAAGCACAAGTTATTATTCTGAAAATGAATTGGATAAAGAAAAGGTTTTAAACCCTGTTATGAAAATGGAAGGAGTTTCAAAAAATTACTATCCTAGACCAAGCCCGCCAGATTTACAATTTGAAGAAATCCAACATCAGAAAACTTTTAGTGGTTCAGCAATCTATGAATGGAACATAGATGGCTTAGCCGAATATCAAATAATAGGTTTATGTAAACAAATGGCCATAGTTGCCAACATCTATAAAGAATCTTCCAAACTAAATGAGACAGAAACTGCTCAAAACTTAATTCTTGGTTTTAATGGCCAACTAAAAGGTTGGTGGGATAATGCTCTTTTCTAATGAAATCAAAGAGAAAATTTTACATAGTATGAAACAAGATGAAAGTGGAAATCCTATCATTGACGACCAAAATAATACCATACCAAATGCCGTTTCTAATCTTATTTACAGTATAGTTGTTAGTTTTGTGGGAAACCCACAAATATATCAAGAGAGAAACACTGAAATCTTACAAAATCTAAAATGTAGAAGATTACAAGATTTTCGATGGTATAAGGATGTTTTCCTTACTAAAGTTTTCGAAAGAGATGATCCAAATAACTACTACTGGAAAGAAAAATTTGTTTCAGGCTTACCAAAGTTATTTGGTGAGAAAGTTCGAGACAAAATAAAAGCAACGTATGGAGAAATTTCTGATCTATCTTATGGTGAAATAATAAACCAAGTTAACATTACTGCTTTACAATTGTGCAATGATTTAAAACTAAAGTCTCAACTGAAAAAACAAAATATAATTAATAGAAAAGAATTAGGAAGTTGGTGTGAACAATTTGGATTTGAAAAATTTAAACCACCAATTCATCAAAAACCACAAAGGCGCTTTAACAAAACGAACAACAAGCCTAATTATAAGCCAAACTATAAGAATAAGCACGAAAATACAAATAAAACATCCAGAAATAAACCTTATACAAAAACTCCAATAGAGAAAATAATTTGCCATAGATGCAAAAAACCAGGACATTATGCCAACACGTGCAGAGTCCGGAAAAAGATCTTGGCTTTAGAAATCGAAGATAGTTTAAAAATTGAAATAATAAACCTTATTGGTCAAATAGATCTGCATGATGAGGAAGAAGATAATAATCAAGAACCCAACCAATCCGACAAAGAAAATGATTTAAATCAAATACAAACAGATTACGAAGCATCTTCTCATGAAACAGAAGATGAATCCCAAGGTTGCTTCTGTGAACCAGGGACGACAATCTGTAATCGTGAAAACAAAATTAATGTCCTAACTAGAGAAAATCAATTCGAATTTATATTTGAAATGATAGATAAAGTTAAAGATCCCGACACAAAAAGTTTGTATTTAAACAAATTAAAAAATATGATAACAAGCAAAGAAGAAACATCTCAAAAACCACATATTTATAAAACAGAATTCAAAGACATCATAAAATCCTTCAATTCTCCAAAGACTAACAAAATAACAATTCAAGATTTACAAAGCGAAATCCAAGAACTAAAAAGAGAAGTCAAACAAATCAAGATAGAAAATGACCAAATAAAACAAGATCTCATGATTATAAAAATAAGAGAACATCTACAAGAAGAGGAACATGAAATTCAAGAAGAAGAAAAAGAAGAAGATTCTTTTGTGAATATACTAACCAAAATAAATTATCAGAAATGGTTAGTCCAAGTTACTATAATAATAGGAGATTTTAAATTACAAACTATTGCCCTAATGGATTCAGGTGCAGATATGAATTGTATAAGAGAAGGATTAATTCCAACAAAGTTTTTTGAAAAAACTAAAGAAAGACTATCTACCGCTGATGCTACTAGATTAAAAATCGAATATAAATTATCTAATGCACATATTTGCAATGATGGAATATGTTTTAGAGCTGCTTTTGTTCTTATTAAAAATCTTAATACAGAAGTTATATTGGGAAATCCTTTTCTTCAAATGCTTTACCCTATAAGAGTTGATAATCGAGGCATTGAAACTACTGTTTTAGGTAAAAAAGTTATTTTCCATTTTCAATTTCCTGTTTCTCAAAGAGACGTTAATACATTACGACATGCCGGAATTTTCAAAAAATTGGAAAATAAACAAAAGCAAATTTGTTATTTAAAAGAAGAAATCAGCTACAAAAGAATCCAAGAACAAATTGAAAATAAAGCTTTTCAAAAGAAAATTACCAAATGCTTTCTGGGATAGGAAGAAACATACTGTCACGTTACCTTATGAAAAAGATTTCGAGGAGAAAAATATACCCACAAAAGCAAGACCAATACAAATGAATCAAGAAATGTTAGAACACTGTCAACAAGAAATAGAGGAGTTATTAGAAAAAAGAATCATTAGACCAAGTAAGTCTCCTTGGTCTTGTTCAGCGTTTTATGTTCAAAAGAATGCTGAATTAGAACGCGGTACCCCTCGTTTAGTGATAAATTATAAACCTTTAAACAAAGTCTTACAATGGATTAGGTATCCAATCCCTAATAAAAGTGATTTACTAAAAAGACTCTACAACGCAAAGATATTTTCTAAATTTGATATGAAATCAGGCTTTTGGCAAATACAAATAACAGAAAAGGACAAATATAAAACTGCTTTTACGGTACCATTTGGACAATATGAATGGAACGTAATGCCATTTGGATTAAAAAACGCTCCATCCGAGTTTCAAAAAATAATGAATGATATATTTACTCCATATACAACTTTTTCAATAGTATATATTGATGATGTTTTAATTTTTAGCCAAACTGTTGACCAACATTGGAAACATCTAAATATATTTTTGAAAATAATAAAAGAAAATGGACTAGTAGTCTCTGCCAAAAAGATTAAATTATTTCAAACAAATATTCGATTTTTGGGCCATCAAATAAATGAAGGAACTATTATACCTATACAAAGGTCTCTTCAGTTTGGAGATAAATTCCCAAATGAAATTAAAGATAAAAACCAGTTACAAAGATTTTTAGGAGCCTTAAACTATATTGGAGACTTCTATCCAAACTTACGACAAATATGTAAACCCCTTTTTGAAAGGTTAAAGAAAAATCCACCTTTATGGAGTGATATACATACAAAAATAGTTATAGAAATTAAATCAAAAGTCAGAACATTACCATGTCTAACCATATGCCATCCTGACATGCCAAAAATAGTGCAAACTGATGCTTCGGAAATTGGATATGGTGGAATTCTCAAACAAGTTATTAATAATCAAGAAAAAATTATTCGTTACCATTCTGGTGTGTGGAAAACAGGAGCACAACAAAATTATTCCACAATAAAAAAGGAGATCCTTTCCATGGTTCTTTGCATTTCAAAATTTCAAGATGATTTGTTAAACCAAAAATTCTTACTTAAAGCGGATTGCAAAGCAGCAAAAGAGGTTTTAACTAAGGATGTCCAAAACCTAGCTTCAAAACAAATTTTTGCTAGATGGCAAGCTATACTTTCAATTTTTGATTTTGATATTGAGTTTATTAAGGGGACTGACAATTGTATTCCAGATTTTCTTACTAGAGAATTCTTGCAGGGATGTCGGACAGAAAGCAAGTGATATCTTTCTCAAAGTCTGCCTCACCCGGAGGTAGTTCTGGTACGAAACAATTGACAAATCTTCAACAATTTCTTTCAGAAACCACCCACACAAAACCAATCACAGCAAGACCTTTACAAACAGTACCCCCAAAACAAAATATGACAACCCATACAAAGCCACAAACAGCTCTTGATATCACAAACAGATTTGCTCCCCTTAGCCAAACAAAAATTTCTTTGACACCATTTTCTAAACAAACAAAAAGCCCAATACCAACTTACAAACAAACAGTCTTACAAAGTCCAACCCAGACCCTATTAAACCCATCTGACTGTCCCTATATTCAGACAAATTGGATGTATGTCGATTGCATCCTTGAACAAGAATGGATACCAAAAAATCTCCCAGAAACAGAAATCGAACAAGCAAATGCTTTCTCAGAGTTGTTACTAGACAGTGAATTTTTCAGGATTTACGAGGATGCCGAAAAAACTCAATATTTCTATGAAGCGATCCTCGTTGCCACAAAGTCAGTTCATATCGAAAATAAATTACCAAAAAACCACCCTTCAACCTCCTCGGCCATAGGTTATAGGAAAATATTCATAAACAAAGTCATTGGCCCAGAAGAATGGGGAAACCCTTACACCCAAAAAACTTACAAATATCCTGATGCAACTTTCACATATTTTGATTACATCCAAGCCTGGTCAAACTTTTTATTCAAACAAAATGACGTCCATGCAATGTCCTACTACTTTTTGTTAGGCAAAAATTTATCCGAATCATACAACTTCCCAAATTGGTTCCTACATTGGTGGGAAAATTTTGGCCCTACGACACAAATATTACCCCCTGAAACCAGTGATTCATTTACCTATTTTGAAACAAACTACAAGAAACCAAGTTCCAATTACAAGTGTACCAACTTACTCCGATTTTATTTAGAATTCAACTTGACATGGATCCTAAAAATCGAACAACGCATCCATACTACAACATCTGGTTTACAACAATTAGTCAAGGTCGCTTTTGTGAAATGGTGGAACAAAATGGACACAACAAACTTTCAGAAACAAGCAGTGATAGCCTGGTTCAAAGAGAATTCGAGATATGACAAAAATAAGGATCAGGTATCTCCACAACAAATTGAAAAACAGGAAGAATTTCTTGTGATGAAACAAAGTTTACAATCCAAATTAGCAGCTGCAAAGTCAATTGATGAAGTTAAACAAATCCTACAAAGTGCAAGTGAAGATGAAGACTCAAATTCCTCAGTCAACCTAGCAGATGACAATGAAGATGACTGTTACGGAATATTTTCACAAATTCAGCAAAAGTAATGATTTAGTGTAAATTTCAAATTAAAAAAAAAAAAAAAGTACAAAAGTTCAACAAAATTCAAATAATGACAATA
The DNA here is from genome assembly GCA_946800315.1 of Misopates orontium. Lineage (NCBI taxonomy): Eukaryota > Viridiplantae > Streptophyta > Magnoliopsida > Lamiales > Plantaginaceae > Misopates > Misopates orontium. The sequence continues at coordinate 10,768,326 of OX326949.1, forward strand.
TGAAAAATGATGCAAGAAGACAAAGTCCAGCCCGGCAAAAAATATATGGCCGACGAAATAAACGAATTTTCTGGATTTTCGGAGCTTTTTTTTTTCAAAATAAACGAATTGAACAGAAAAATTTAAGGAAACAGAATAATGCAGCGGAAAATAAAGGATAGGTATGGCTCTGGTGCGAAATTGATAGAGATCGGGTACTCGTGAGAAGAGAGATTAGAGAAATAGAGAAAAAAAAATAGATTTCAGAAGGATTAGAGAAAGAATTAGAAGAATAATATAGAAGAGAAGACATAATTTAGAAGATAGAATTGCAATCAACAATAAATTAATCAATTCATCATCAAACTTGTCTTACAAAAGAACCATAACCCTCTATTTATAGGCTAGGAAATAAGACCTAACAAAACAAAAACTCTAAAATAAAAGACAACAAGATAAACTAGAATCCTAATTTAATAATATCAAAATATAAATAAACTCTACCATATTTCGGTACCGCCACGTCATAATATCCGATACAATACACGAACGTATTTCGGGACATATTATGACACGTCAGCACCATTATTTTTTAATGCAAAATTACAATTCAAGGCAAAACTCAGAAATCGGCCCAAGTAGGCCCAAATTGAGCCCAAGCGAGATCAATTTGGGCCCGAAAAGGCCCGATTCGAGCTATACAAGCCCAATCCGAGCTATATGGGCTCAAATAAGATCTATTTGAAGGCCCAGAAGCCCAATTCGAGCTATATGGGCTAAAGTCCGATCTATTTGAGGCCCAGGAGTCCAGTTCGAGCTATATGGGCCCAAATTCGACCTATTTGAGGCCCAATTCGACCTATTTCAAAATAGCTCTAATTCGACCAATTTTGAGTCATAGTTCTACTTGGATTGCACTTTTAGACGAATAAGGACTCTTATTACTATATAAGGGGCTCCCATGCCTCATTCTAAGGTACGTTTTTATTTTCTAGCATCTAATTTCGAGCTATATACATCGAATTCGAGCTATAGAGCAATAATTCGAGCTATATTGCAATAGCTCTTGTTCGATCTATATAGAGTGTATTTCGAGCTATTTGAGAGTAATTCGATCTATTCGGGTTTTCTCATCACGGTTCTCAATACCATTTCGAGGTGTGCTAATTCGACCTATAGAGCTCAAATTTGACCTATTTGGGCATATTTTGAGCTATAAATTCGAGCTATTGTCTCTGACGACAATACCTCAAATTTCGACCTATCTGACTTGAGCGTCGGAGGAGGCACCGGCTTAGTTTACGTGTGGTGTTGAGTGCAGGTTCTGAACTCAAAAGCTGCTTAAGCATCCAGCAGGAACTAAAGCAGTCTGACGTGGAGTGTTGGAGAGCGGACACGTAACCTGACGAAAACACCCTCAGTGGCGCCGTCTGTGGGAACCTCTATACGCACTTAGTAACAAACACTGATACTCAATGGATCAACGGAGAGCAACGGATAAGAATGGAATGGCTGGAAGGACTAGATCACAGAGGGAGGATGATAATCGGGCGCCTGATGCTTCTGAGCGAACATCAGTGGCAGCGCACATCACTCCCCTTGATCCTCCAACTCACACAGCGAATCAACCTGACGTTCCTTCCACGGAACAACAGCTATTGAATTCCGCTCAGTTGGATCAAATCATGGCGGCATTCCAAAGGACTATGGTCCCAATGATTGTGCAGCAATTGGCTAACACTTCTGTTTTACAGAATGTTCAAGCTCCATTAACACAACAACCAGCAACACAGCCTGCGGCACCGCAGCAAGGAAGGACTCATCCGACCCAACGTCGTGATGACTCAAGGCAGTATACGCAAACTAGGATGACAAGGCCAAGGGATCCATCTCCCTCGCTTGAGAGGAGGAATCCTCGTTCAGTGAGGACCAATGCTAACAGAGCTCCCAGTCGAGCAACTGGTCGAGATAGAGAAGTAAGGGATGGAGAGGTGAATTCTAGGCAGAGACTTCCTGATCATCGACCTGCAGCAAGTCGAACTGCCGGAAGAGATAGGGACTTGCCTGAGAGAGTCGCACCAAGATTGGAACCTGTTGTAGCAGAACATATTCCACTAAGGGAGAGGCCAAACCCCTTTTGTGAGGCGATCAGTAATTTGACGTTGAATGAAGGAACTAATCTTCCTGTTCTGAAGAAGTATGATGGAAATACTGATCCAGTTGCACATTATGATGAGTTAGATGGAGATTTGCAGGTCTTGGTGTATGCAGAGAATATGAGGGCGAAACTTATTTCGCTCAGTCTGAGAGGTCCAGCAAAGGAATGGTTCAAAAACTTACGTTCGGGATCAATTGAATCATCTGAGCAGTTTAGGACCATGTTCGTAAAGAAGTTTGCTACTTATCGCATAAAGAAGAAATCTCCAAGCACGCTGTTTAATATCTATAGAGGACCTGATGAACCTTTGGGGAGGTATATCGAGCGTTTGAATCTGGAGATTGGTAGAGTGAATGCTCCCAATGTCGACCTGTTCATCTCTGTATTGGAGCATCGTTGCCGGAGTAAGAAACTTATAGAAGTAATAACATGGAACACACCTGATTCCATTGAGCAAGTGATGGACCTCGCTAGTAAGGTCATTCAAGTAGAGGAGGCAACCATGAATCAAGGGTTGATGGACTCGCCAAGAATTCATGGGGGCAAGGAGAATAAAGATAGAGATTGGAGGAAGGAGTTAAGAGGCAAAGATCGTGGTCGCAACCGACAACCTTTTAAGAAGTTTGACAACTATACTCCGCTGAGGAAACAAATTGGCGAAATCTACGCCATAGAGAAAGATAGCGGGTTGCTGAGAACCCCTAAACCATTCCGAGAGATGGAGGAGACTAAGGTATCGAAGAAATATTGTAAGTTCCACAGGCAGAATGGGCATTTTACTAACGAATGCAAGGCCCTAAAGAACGAGATAGAACGACTCATTCAAGGGGGGAAACTCATCGAATACATCCTTGAGAATAGAGAGTCACGTGAAGAGAAGGCGTCATCTGGACGCAAGCGAGATAGATCCCCGCACGAGAAGAAGGATGAACCAAAGCGTAAACGGGGAAATGGGAATGATGAAATTGAGAATGAAATCAATGTAATTGCTGGCGGACCTACCGGCGCAGACTCAACCAAAAGTAGAAAACGCATCTCACGAGACATATACAATGAACGTCTGAAGCGTAAGCCTTCTTTTATTGACATCGAGGCGGGGAAAGATTGGCTTGATTTCTTATCATACGATATTTCTTGTCCGAAGAGAAAGCAAGCTATTGCGAATCCAATTCGTGCGTAGTTGTTGTCCAACCTCTCAAGATTCACCCTTGCACGTACCTTTCATTCCTTAATAGGATTTCTCTCCTTCTATCGCTTACATTTCGTCTGAGGTAGATCTTGTCTTCGCAGTAGACAAGTTGGATACAAGAATCACATTTGACGATAGCGACTTCGACAGCTTGTCTTCACAAGCTAAGGAAGCACAATACTTGAATTGCCCTATGGTGGTTTCCGCAGTGATTGCAAATCACGGGGTAAAGAGGATAATGATTGATAATGGATGCTCGTCCAACATCATCTTCATAGATGCTTTACAACAAATGAAGCTTGGACAATACGAAATCGCTGATGTTAACTCACCATTAGTCGGATTTGGTGGAAGTGAAGTTAAACCCATTGGAAGGATCATGTTGCCAACGTCTTTTGGCGTGAATCCGAGGAGGAGAACACTGAATGTGGAATATCTTATCGTTGACATGCCGTTTGCATACAACGTGCTGATTGGAAGGCCTGGGATAACGGCCTTTGCTATGATCATCTCTACGGTGCATCAGAAGGTCAAATTTCCAACGCCTGGTGGAGTTGCTGAACTCACTACAAACTATCGTGATTCTTGGAGTTGTTACGTTACATCGACTAAACCTATCAAGGCAAAAACAGATCCAAATATCACGATGATTGACATACATCCATTGGAAACGCTTGAAATAGGAAAACAAGTTGATACGGAGATGGTGCTTGCTACGCAAGTAGACCAAGAGATGGTACAGGAAGATTCGACTCCTCCCAGTATTGAGGACTCCTTGAAGAAGGTGGAAGAAGAGAAAGAAGACAAAACCACATTGCGATATAAAAAGAAGATGGAGATGGAGCGTCTAAAACCTTTGGGAGAGTTTAAGGAGGTGATTTTGTCGAATGATGAGCCTGACAAGATCATTAAAATTGGTAGCGAGTTGACTTCGGAGGTTGAGAAGGCACTGTTGGAATGCTTGCGAAGAAACTTTGATGTATTCGCATGGACGGACTCAGACTTGAAGGGGATAGATCCTCGAGTTGCGGTACATCACCTGAATATTAACCCAAATGCTAAACCCATCCGACAGAAGAAGAGACACTTTCGTGAAGAAAAGAACAAGGCTGCGGAGTTGGAAGTACAAACAAAGCTTGCTGCAGGCCATATATTTGAAGTACGATACTCTGAATGGCTAAGCAACGTTGTACTTGTCCCAAAGAAGCCGACCCGTATGGAGGATGTGCGTGGACTACACCGACTTGAACAAACATTGCCCTCGAGATCCTTTTCCTTTGCCAAGGATTGATCTCGTAGTGGATTCTACTGCAGGGTGTGCGCTGCTAAGTCTTTGTGATGCGCAGAGCGGTTTCCACCAAATACTAATGGCAGTAAAGGATCAACATAAAACGGCCTTTATCACTGACAGAGGTATATACTGTTACAAGGTGATGCCGTTTGGTCTCAAGAATGCAGGAGCAACCTTTCAGAGGTTGGTTGCCAAGATGTTTTATCATCAAATCGGCAAGACTATGGAGGTTTACATTGATGACATGCTTATCAAAAGCCTAAAGGCGGAAGATCACGTGAAACATTTGGAAGAGGCTTTTGGTATCATGAAACAATACGGGATGAAGCTAAATCCTAAGAAGTGTACTTTTGGTGTCAAGGCTGGAAAATTTCTGGGGTACATGGTCAATGAGAGAGGAATCGAAGCTAACCCTGACAAAATTAAAGCTATAATAGATTTACCATCCCCCAAGTCCGTTCGAGAGGTGCAACAATTGGTGGGGAGGATCACGGCACTTAGTCGATTCATATCGCATTCTGCAGAAAAGAGCTTACCTTTTTTCAAGAAGTTACGCAAGACACCTAAGTTCGTCTGGACTGATGATTGTGAAGAGGCTTTTCGCCAATTGAAGGTGTACCTAACGACACCACCATTACTATCTAAGCCCAAGGACAATGAGATGCTATATCTTTACTTGGCCATAACGAAGAATTCATTAAGCACAGTATTGGTGCGCGAGGAAGACAAGAAACATTTGCCTATCTACTATGTTAGCAAAGTGTTGAATGGGGCAGAGGTGAATTACCTGGAGATCGAAAAGCTAGCATACGCACTTGTAATAACTGCACGAAAATTAAGACCATACTTTCAATCGCATCCGGTTACTGTCTTAACTAATCAACCACTGAAACAAGTTATGGCAAAACCGGAGACATCAGGGAGATTGGTGAAGTGGGCGATCGAGTTAGGAGAATATGGCTTGGAGTACATGCCGAAAACAGCGATCAAAGCACAAAGATTAGCGGACTTTGTGGCTGAAACTATCTCAGAGGCGGAGCAAGCGCTTGATGTAGCAATGGTAATGGAAGATGTCAAAAGTGACAAACCTATAGTTGCAAGGGGAACTTGGACTCTGCATGTGGATGGATCGTCCACAAATGACACTGGAGGTGCAGGAATTTACCTAAAATCGGCGGATGGTAGAGAATTCGACTATGCAATAAGGCTAAATTTTCAAGTAACGAACAATCAAGCGGAATATGAGGCTATGCTTGCTGGCATCCAAATGGCAAAATCGTTGGGTATAACGAACCTTGTAGCATTCACGGATTCACAATTGATTGCTAATCAATTTGAAGGAAGATATGAGGCGAAAGAGGCAACAATAGTGAAGTATCTCGAAAAATTGAAGGAGGCGACATCAAACTTCGATACTTTCTCTATCTCGCAGATCCCTCGATCAGAAAATGAACGCGCTGACTCTTTGTCACGATTTGCAAGTACCGCCGAAGTGTTTGTTGAAAGGCGAGTAACTCTATTGGCTTCAGAGCAGCCCTCTATCGGCAAGGAAGTTGAGTCAAAACCAACGCAAGCATTGGACTACGCTCTGCCAGTAGAGATAGAGGCATGTTGGAAGGATGAGATTGTTGATTATCTTCAGAACGGGAACTTACCTAATGATCCTCAAGCGATCAGAAGGCTCAAGTACAAATCTGCAAGATTTACTATGTTCAATGGCGAACTTTATAAACGGTCTTTCGAGGGACCACTCTTGAGATGCCTATCTCCCACACAGACAAAACAAGTCTTACAAGAAATTCATGAAGGGAGTTGTGGAAATCATTCAGGAGGACGATCTTTGGCCCAGAAAATACTTCGACAAGGGTATTTCTGGCCAACTATTATGAGAGATGCTATGGATTACTCAAGGAAGTGTAGAAGTTGTCAACTGCATGCGAAGATCATTCATACACCTGCACAACCTATGACAACGGTGAGTTATGGATGTCCGTTTGATCAATGGGGAAGAGATATAGTTGGACCAATGCCTAAGGCTACGGGAGGTAGAAAATGGTTATTGGTGGCAGTCGAGTACTATAAGAAATGGGTTGAAGCTGAAGCACTTGTAAACATTACGGAGGCTAATGTGAAACAATTCATTTGGAAGAACATCGTTTGTCGATTTGGAATACCAAGGGTCTTAATTTCCGACAACGGAAGGCAATTCCAAGGTTTTAAGATTCAAGACTGGTGCAAAGACATGAAAATTGAGCAACGTTTTACATCTGTTACGCATCCCGAAGCAAATGGGCAAGTGGAGGCCACTAACAACAACATTAGTGAAGAGTTTGGAGAAAAGGCTAGAGGGAGAAGGAGGAAATTGGGCGGATGAGTTGCCAGGGATATTATGGGCATATCGCACAACTCCTCGTACCTCTACAGGAGAAACTCCATACTTATTGACATATGGATCTGAAGCAGTGATACCCGCTGAGATTGGGATGCCAACTTATCGTATTGTAACATATGATGAGGAGCAAGCATTAAGGGCAAGACAAATGGATTTGGAGTTGATCGGAGCAACTAGGGAAGCAGCATACCAACGTACTCAAGCATACAAATCTATGATGGCGAAAGCATATGACAACAAAGTTCGTTTCATGAACTTTCAAGTGGAGGACTTGGTACTTAGAAAAGTTGAAGCTACCAAGCATGTTGGAAAGTTGAAGCCAAACTGGGAAGGACCTTACAGAGTGGAGAAAGCGAGCTCAAAGGGATATTATTACTTACAAGAATTGGGTGGAAGGACTTTGTCACGCCCCTGGAACGTCAAGAACTTACGAAGGTTTTATAGTTAGAACACTAGTTTTCTAATGGCCTTGTGGCACCATAGGACCGTAGTTTCAATACTTCATTCGCTTATTCTTTTACGAATTACGAGTCCCTCTACGTGGATTCTCATTGTAATAGTTAGCAGTGAACTACGGGGACTTGATTCCTAGCCAACCTATATACGGCGGGATACGTAGGCAACTCGGAAGTTACTCGAGCTCAGTCCCAAAACTAATAAAATCTCTTATTTTATTCAATTTAGCCGTTGCCTACTATTTATCCGCAAGATTACAATCTATCAAGAAACATGAAGATGAACTCATACTGTCTACAAACTTTAAGTTTAAAAACTTAATCAAAACGAACGTTAGCTTCGTATAACGAGCACTAGCCTCGTGAAGTCAAGCACAAGTCCTTGCACTCCCGCGAACACAGCTTCGCAAGTGCAAACATAGCTTTGCACAACGAGCACTAGCCTCGTGGAGTCAAGCACAAGTCCTTGCACTCCCGCGAACACATCTTTGCAAGCGCAAACATAGCTTTGCACAACGAGCACAAGCCTCGTGGAGTCGAGCACAAGTCCCCGTACTCCCGCGAACATAGCTTCGCAAGCGCAAACATAGCTTTGCACAACCAGCACAAGCCTCGTGGAATCGAGCACAAGTTCTCGTATTCCCGGGAACATAGCTTCGCAAGCGCGAACATTAGCTTCGCACAACGAGCACAAGCCTCGTAGAGTCGAGCATAAGTTCTCGCACTCTCACAAATACTTGTTTATAAAACTTAAGTGTTTTAACAAGTACCAAATTTAAACTTAAAAAGTAGACAAATATGAGTGAAGATGTAACGAGACAGAATAAAGACATTCATAAGACTTTTCAAGTCAAAACTGTACTAGCAAGCGACAAAGCGCTAAAATCGCGCAAATGTTGGCAACATATACTGTACGGAAAGAATGTACTAAAGCTAAGGTTATATACGGAAAGTAAAGATGTTCAAGAATGTTAATGACAAGGCACAGAAGCCAAAAATAAGGGCACGCAGGCCACTCTAAAAGATCAAGGCAGCAGATCCAGCCCAAGAGCCTTCACGGCACCCTCGCTCTGCTCTTGGATATCAGCAAAAGACTCATTCAGGGGCCCAGTATCATCGATAGGGGAAATTTGACGAGGAGCAGGAGCGGCAACTGTAGCGTCAGGCATAGGCTGATCGCCGTCAGCAGGCTGATCCAAGACCTGAGGGTCGAAACCCATCTCACCCTCCTCCAAGGGCTCATCTGGAGCAGCACCAGCAGCAGCAACGGCAGTGGACGTGGATGGCAGCTCGTCGGCAAAGTTACAGAGCCATACCTGCCGAGGAGGATAAAAGGAGGTGAAGGGATCGTGCTTTGGCTCATCATCGACCACAGTCGCAGCAGGTTCACCAGAAGGAGGATCGACCAGAGTAGGATCCGCAGCAGCGGCACTAGAGGATTCGCCGACCTCCGTGTCATCCTCATTCAGGCAATTGAGGACATTGAAGTCCTCCCTCTTGAACCCAGGAGCAAGGGCACCGCGGGCGACGATGTCATCAAGGGCCATGTTGTAGCCCTTGGTCGTATCAAAACCGCCCCGCTCCATAGCAATCTGCTCCCATGTGGCTGAGCAGAAGAACTCGATAGCCACCATCACCTTGTCTTCATCAGGGAGCTCCTACGAAACAAGTAGAGGAAAAGTAAGTACGTAACACACAAATCTCAAGGAAAAAGAAATAAAGTCAAGTATAATAGGAATACCTCAGTCATGGCCCTGTTGTAGCCATCCTCTTCAGCAGTCGCGAGGCGAGCTTGTGCATCAGCCAGCTCAGCCTCAAGCCTCAAACGTTCTGCCTCAGCAGCAGCAGCGTCATCCTTCATCGTTCGAATAGTATCAACATGATCGTCAACAAGGGCCGTGGCATGCTGGCAGTCGGTGGTGAGCTGGCTGGATAGTCGTTTCTCCTCGACAAGCTCTCTATCAACGGCAGCTTTTGCTGTTTTCAGGGCTTCCAGCTCAGCCTGCACTGCCTTCAGCTCGTCAACAGCGGCGACGAGATGCTTCTCCACTTCAGCCTTCGCCTCCTTGGCTTGTTTCTCCAGCCGTTGAGCCTGCAAGGCTGAAGAATGGTGCCTATCCATCAGAGCCCTCTGCTGATCCTGAGTTGTCATCACCATGTTGAAATTCTCAGCCATGGTCTGGAAATTGACGAAGAACTACAAAAAAGGGAAAAAGTTAGTGATATTCAAGTATATATATAAAACAAAGATCAAGAAAAGCTTATAAATGCACATACCTCGCATAGAGACAAGGCAGGGCGACTGACTAGTTTCTCATGGCCCATCGCTTGGTAATAGAGCTGCCGGTCGAAGTCAGGCATGAATCCTTTGACAAGTCGAAGGGCAGTAGTGTCTTTCAGTGTGAACTGCCCTGATTCGACTGAAGCTCGCACGATCTCCTCCACGTCAATGTCGAGATCGTCACCATCATAGGCTCGGTCCTGCGCGACGCGCTTACCCCGTCGGATCTCCTCAGCAGTAGCAGCAGACCTCTTCCTCGTTGCTGCCTCAGGGTTGGCCTCATTGAAGCGACGAGCCACTTCAGCAACGGAAGGAAGATGCACTCTTCCAGACGAAGGTGCTGATGAAGGAGAAAGATCCGGAAGGATCGGCTCAGAACCGCCAGGTGGTGATCCAAGAGCAGTATCAGCGGTCGACTGAGAAGGAACAGTCTCAGGCACTGGAGTTGGAGCAGGAACAGGGGCAGGAGCTGAACCCCTACCACGTCCCGACCCTCGAATCGAGACAGTAGCGGTGGAAGGAGTAGGAGCATTACCGCCTCTCGAACTGGTACCAGCCGTCTTCGCACCACGACGACTAGTCTTCTCAGGAATGGGCACTGAGGACTGAGGAGCGTTTGCGCCACGCTTCATAGCGGCCAGCCTCTTCTTCGTCTTGTCCATAATGATTCGCTCTGAAAATCATAAACAATGCAACGGTTAGAAGACAACAAAGGAAGACTAAAAATCAACAAGTAAAAAGAACAAAAACATGCATAATGTTATACCAAAGACAGAAGGCTCAACGCCCGCATGATAAGTATAACCGTCGGCCCGCAACACTGGGGTAGTGGTTAACTCAAAGGCATCGAATTGATGCTCTTTCAAGTTTTTTACCACCGTCAGGGTGTAGATAGGAGGATCGGGGCGTCTCGGCGATGGACGGGCGTCCGTCCAAAGCCGCTTGAATCGGAATTCCTGAGGCTTGGATTCCTTGATAAAAAACCATTGTTTCTTCCAATGAGCCCCGAAGCTTGTCTGCAGATCAGATAGGAAGCATTGCTTCTTTCTCGAGCTCAAATAGTAGAACCCGGCGTCTACACCCCTGTTGCGGAATTTCACTATGAATAATTGCCAAAAACTGGCTACAGAGCAATGGAGGTCAAAGATGCGGGTTAGCATCGCATAAGCATACATCTGTGTGTATGCGTTGGGGGTAAAATGTGAAGGAGAAGAATTGAGAGAGGACATGATTTCTGAGACAATTGGGACAATGGGAAAACGTAAACCACAGTGAAGACTAAATATCGTAAGACACCCTTCTGGCGGGTTGTTTATCCTATCATCTGGCCCAGGCACGATAATCTCATAAGTATCAGGGATGCCATAGGTATCACGATAATAAGCTATGTCGTGAGGCAAGGAAGAAGGAAACTGATCAAAATTGATCAAGTTGGGCGGAGGAAGTTGTTCGGGAGAGTTAGCGGCAGGTATGGGAACATGGTCATCAGGAGGTAAATAAGGCACGATGGGGAGAGGGTTCGATTCAGCCTCGTCATCTCCTAGGATGTCTACGTCTACCTCCATATCAGACGCCCTATCATTGCTATTTCTCTCATTACTAGATGAGGTCTCGTCACTTGAGTCGTTACTACTACCGCTAGTCGACGCATTTTCTCTAGCCTTAGACGATTCACTACTATTTTCCCTACTACTACTGGAAGACTCAAGATCAATAACTCGCGTCATAAAGAGGTTTAGGTTGAAAGTTTACCGGCACGAGGGTCTAGATCTACTGAAACTTCTTCGTTCGGGTGAATTTGCTTGTAAGACCTCTGTGTAGGTGCAAATAACTTTGGAGCGCCAGGTAATCGGACTCGGGCAGGTTCTGGTTGCCGAGGACGAATTGAGGATGATGGACGCCTTGTGTTTGATTCACGAGGATTCTGATATGACGAATCTCGTGATGTATTGCGTGCGTTATAGTAGGCCCGTTGGTGAGATCGTGGTGGTGAAGGACGACGTGGAGACCGGTTACATCGAAGTCGCGCCGTCGTGAACAAATCTGCGCAAAAATTTAAATTTTAGCATTTTCAGAATTTTTCAAAATCTGAGAAAATTTTCTAAGTGTTATAGCTCGAATTTCCTCAGGAAATTCGAGCTATAATTTCGAGTTATAAATCACTTACCAAAGTATATAATTAGCAGGGGCGTTTTTCGAGCTATTCCGGTAAATTTCGATCTATTTGAGGTTAATTTCGAGCTATAAGGAGTATTTTCGAGCTATTCTGCTAATCTTACTAAATTTGGAGGATTTTCGAGCTATTTCAGTGAAATTACTAAAAATAGTAATTTCGAGCTATAAATTCGAGCTATTTTTTGGGAGCTCTGGAGGAATGCTTAGGCGCGAAATGAGGAAATGAAGCTGGGAGTGGGGTATTTATAGGCGAAATGATGCGGGAATTACCAAAATGCCCCTAAATTCGACCTATTTGTAAATTCGACCTATTTTCAGAAAATTTTTCCGGCAATTTCGAGGTATCTTTTTGGAGGGCAATTTCGACCAATATGAAATTCGAGCTATTTTACGTAAAATTTGAGCTATTTTACGGAAAAAAATTTCTGCCATTCGAGTTGTCTTTTTCAAAGATAAATTCGACCTATACCAATTCGAGTTACTAAAAATAGTAAATTCGATCTATTTTTGAATTTTGCTATTTTTGGTCAAATTCTTGGTTTTTTACGCCGACGCCGATCTCGTTGCACGATTCTCGGTTATGTGACTTCTTTTTAGTTCGTATGACCAATGTTTGTACACATTACTCTTACGAACTGGGGGACTCCATGATGTACCATATTTCGGTACCGCCATGTCATAATATCCGATATAATACACGAACGTATTTCGGGACATATTATGACACGTCAGCACCATTATTTTTTAATGCAAAATTACAATTCAAGGCAAAACTCAGAAATCGGCCCAAGTAGGCCCAAATTGAGCCCAAAAGAGATCAATTTGGGCCCGAAAAGGCCCATTTCGAGCTATACAAGCCCAATCCGAGCTATATGGGCTCAAATAAGATCTATTTGAAGGCCCAGAAGCCCAATTCGAGCTATATGGGCTAAAGTCCGATCTATTTGAGGCCCAGGAGTCCAGTTTGAGCTATATGGGCCCAAATTCGACCTATTTGAGGCCCAATTCGACCTATTTGAAGGCCCAATTTGACCTATTTCAAAATAGCTCTAATTCGACCTATTTTGAGTCATAGTTCTACTTGGATTGCACTTTTAGACGAATAAGGACTCTTATTACTATATAAGGGGGTCCCATGCCTCATTCTAAGGTACGTTTTTATTTTCTAGCATCTAATTTCGAGCTATATACATCGAATTCGAGCTATAGAGCAATAATTCGAGCTATATTGCGATAGCTCTTGTTCGATCTATATAGAGTGTATTTCGAGCTATTTGAGAGTAATTCGATCTATTCGGGTTTTCTCATCACGGTTCTCAATACCATTTCGAGGTGTGCTAATTCGACCTATAGAGCTCAAATTCGACCTATTTGGGCATATTTCGAGCTATAAATTCGAGCTATTGTCTCTGACGACAATACCTCAAATTCCGACCTATCTGACTTGAGCATCGGAGTGCCTTCGCCGGAAGAGGCACCGTCTTAGTTTACGTGTGGTGTTGAGTGCAGGTTCTGAACTCAATAGCTGCTTAAGCATCCAGCAGGAACTAAAGCAGTCTGACGTGGAGTGTTGGAGAGCGGACACGTAACTAGACGAAAACACCCCACATCAATGCAAGACTTGCCAACAAATAATTAAAAGTCCGAAATTCAATAAAAGAATAACTTTACCAAGATTTGAATAGCCCAATTGTGTGAATGTTGGCGACCCGTTCCTTTTGCAATTTTGGCCCAAATTCAATAGCCCAGAATGTGAGTGTTGGCAACACGTTCCTTGTCCAGTTTCAACCCAAATTCAACAGAGAAGAAGGCCCAAATTTTCACAGATCTCGCCCGAAACTAAAAATTTAATTTTCAGCCCATTTTTTTTGTTAATAATTTCAGCATAATCTATTTTTTTATTTGTGTTTTTGTATCTATTATTTTCACATGTGATATCTTTCGATATATACTGCAATTCATATTTGTTTTCAATAAGTTAACATATACATGAATGTTTTCAATATCTATATTTTAATGTTTTAATATTTGTCTTATAACAAAATAAATGACCAACGAATTTTATTTATCAACTACATTTATTTACCTAAATAAGTTTAAATAAGATTGAATTGTTTACTAAAATTGAATGAAGAAAATATGTGAGGTTAATTTCAACAAAACCTTCATGTCGTAATTTTAAAAATTAACGTTTACAAATTACAAACTTTAATTATGATCTTAGAGAAATTAAAATGTGTGTAAATTGCGTGTTGAAGGTGGCAAATTCTAAATTTTCAACCGATAGTGTCAAAAAGAAAAAAAGACGAAGAAGCTTAGATGGAAATCTTCATCTATCTCTCGTTTATCTCTCATTCTCATATCTTATCTTTTTGTACCTTATCCTAATAGCACATTATATCCAGCCACATTAATCACAAAATACCGAAAATTTCAACATTATTATATGAACCTTTACTTTCATTTCAAACCTCACCTAAAAGCTGAGCATATATCTCAAATTTACATGTCAAATTTCATTTAGTCATGACTAATTTCATACAGGTTTGACTGTGGCCAGGTAAAAAACCAGAATTAGATAGCACGCATTATTGAATGGAAGATCTACTATGGCGACTGATGAGGGCAGATTCAACGAAGATGATTGGGATGCGTGGAATTGGAAAAAAAATAACTTTTTCACGGTGAGTTCCTCTTACATTACATGGTGAATTTTGAATCTTATGAATGATCTATTTATGGTCTTGGGTATTGATACATGCCTAAATTTAATTTTAATGCAGTAGCCACACTGAGATGCATGGGGACCGCGTGCAAGGTTTGCTTTGACTTAAAGAATAACTCATTACTTAACGTATTTTTTATATATACTTCCTAACATAAATAATATTGATGAGTTTTAAAACTTAATTTGTTTGATAAATATTATACCGTTTGCTACGCAAAAGGCTTGTTGTGGGATATGAGACGAATTCAATTTCAACATGACAAGAACGTGCGAAGTTCCAGATGTTCCGATTTGCGAAGAGCCTAACCATTAAAGAGCTTATTTTCCTTCAATTTTATTCCGATTTCCAAAATTATGTGATAGAGATCGGGTACTCGTGAGAAGAGAGATTAGAGAAATAGAGAGAAAAAATAGATTTCAGAAGGATTAGAGAAAGAATTAGAAGAATAAGATAGAAGAGAAGACATAATTTAGAAGAGAGAATTGCAATCAACAATATATTAATCAATTCATCATCAAACTTGTCTTACAAAAGAACCATAGCCCTCTATTTATAGGCTAGGAAATAAAACCTAACAAAACTAAAACTCTGAAATAAAAGATAACAAGATAAACTATAATCCTAATTTAATAATATCAAAATATAAATAAACTCTACATTAAACTATAATTCTAATTAAACTATAATTCTAATAATAATTAATTCTTGATTTTCATAATTCTCCCTGGCTTGAAAAAACTCGCCCCCGGAGAGTTTGCAAGATGATACTCGTCAAGAAGTGTTGAATCTTCATTGAATGCAACAATCCAAATTAGGACGACCCTTCCATCGAATTAGATAAAGAAAGCGTCCATCTCTGATGTTGTTTACAACATAGACCTCTTTCCAAACCAATGAGTGTGTAGCCTTCAACTTCAGCTCTGTAATTGAAATAGTTGCATAATCTCCTGAAGCACTAGCTGAAAAGTGAGAATGCCCAATAATAATTTGATAAGAAGTTAAATCTTTAATATCGAAATAAGGACTCTCAAATAAATTTGGAGGCAAGTCCAACAAGCTATCCTTAGACTCAAGTAATGGTGCTTTCAATAATAAACAAGACTCAACTTCTATCTTACAATCAATACTAGAAGATAACAACTTCTCACAAGGGGTGGTATCAATATTAGGGACATCAACCTCAATATTTTCAGAAATATCACAAGTATCATCTAGAGGTAAGTGTATAGATTGGTCATGCTTGGATATGGAATTATTTTCAAAATTCCCTACTTCACTTTCTTGTGATTCACGTTCTCTACGAATTTCTTATTTTATCTCTTGAAGACCAGATATCATTTTATCGAAGAAGTTATCAAATGATCAATCTAATCGAGCTAATTTTGGTGAAAACATAATGATGCAAGACTTGCCAACAAATAATTAAAAGTCCAAAATTCAATAAAAGAATAACTTTACCAAGATTTGAATAGCCCAATTGTGTGAATGTTGGCAACCCGTTCCTTTTGCAATTTTGGCCCAAATTCAATAGCCCAGAATGTGAGTGTTGGCAACACGTTCCTTGTCCAGTTTCAACCCAAATTCAACAGAGAAGAAGGCCCAAATTTTCACAGATCTCGCCCGAAACTAAAAATTTAATTTCCAGCCCATTTTTTTTGTTTTTCGCGGCCCAAACCAAGACTGCTTGGATTTTCTTCGTCGGCTGATCAACGGAGCATACAGTGATGGGAACTCAACGACGTCAGTGGATGACTATGAATGGTGGGAGGTTTATCGGATCTGCTCGACGGTTGGGGTGACGTGCGGCGCCTGGTGGATCGGCGAGCTAGAAGGAGGCGGGACAACGACGGTGCTAGCAGAATTAGGGTTTTCTGCGGCGGTATGACACAGGCGATGGTTGCGCCTCCTGTGGTGCTGGAACGAGTGACTGGTGGCGATGGTGGCTGGTGCTGACGGCGGCGGCAGACGGGTGAGTGGTGGTGATGGTGGGGAACAGATCACGACCTAGAGTTTGCGATTTAGGGTGCGGCGCGTGTTGCACACGCTCCTTTTTCTTTTTTTTTTTTTTTTACCGGCAAATTTTCTGGATTTTCGGAGCTTTTTTTTTTTTTTTTTTAAATAAACGAATTGAACAGAAAAATTTAAGGAAACAGAATAATGCAGCGGAAAATAAAGGATAGGTATGGCTCTGGTGCGAAATTGATAGAGATCGGGTACTCGTGAGAAGAGAGATTAGAGAAATAGAGAAAAAAAATAGATTTCAGAAGGATTAGAGAAAGAATTAGAAGAATAATATAGAAGAGAAGACATAATTTAGAAGATAGAATTGCAATCAACAATATATTAATCAATTCATCATCAAACTTGTCTTACAAAAGAACCATAACCCTCTATTTATAGGCTAGGAAATAAGACCTAACAAAACTAAAACTCTGAAATAAAAGACAACAAGATAAACTAGAATCCTAATTTAATAATATCAAAATATAAATAAACTCTAAATTAAACTATAATTCTAATTAAATTATAATTCTAATAATAATTAATTCTTGATTTCCATCATTATGGTTTAAAATTTAAGAATTGTAACGAAATTAAGAAACCTACACCGAAGACTAAAGGAAAAAAAAAATCTTTATTGAAATTAATGCTAAATCAAAATGAGTACTTATATTTACACTTAATACTTGGATGAGTTTTTCTATTTTTATTTTTTATTTTTTTTATGGCAAAATTTTACCGTAATAAAATTAACTAGGGATATTTCGTCCTGACTTTTGAAATAATTTATGATAAGAAAGAATAGTTATGTCATAACTTTTTTTGTTCACTACTTTTCCTTAAAGTCACTTTAAAAGACTTTTAATAAAAAGTCGAGAGTGTTTGCAAGACTTTTTTAAAAAGTTACTTAAATCATTAATTAGGTGTTTGCAAAAAGGGATAATATCACTCACACCCTCTGAGGTTTGACATAATATCAGAAACCTCTCATAAGGTTTCAATAATATCAGTGACACCCCCTGAGGTTTGAAGTAACATATCAAATAGGCCCAACATTCCTTTTTTGCCCTTTACCTACTTTAACTTTAACCAACTGTTACTATTCAAATTATAAAGTGTCTTTGATCTATATATATGTACTTAGTGTAGAATTATATTTTAACACTAATTTTTATAATTAGTATGAATATTACTAAATATTACGGATTAAGATAAAAAATATTTAAACAAAATTCAAAAACGTATGCAGCAAAAAATAATAAAAAGGATATATATATATATATATATATATATATATATATATATATATATATATATATATATATATATATATATATATGAATCCTCTGAAAAATTTAGTCCTAGAAGAAAGTCTTGTAGCGTTCCTGAAAAATCAAGACAAAGTTTTCAAGGCATTAGAGTAGAACAAAATTATGCCCAACCTATATACGAACAATTTGAGCAAGATGAAGTTAAAAAACCACCTTCTCCTGATCCTTCACAAATTTTTGTTCTGACCAAAGAATTTTATATAGATAAAAATTATTTGAAAATTGAATTTCTTTCTAAAGAAAATGAAGATGACAGAAAATGGTTTATTAAATCATTTTCAAAACAACAACGAGATACCATCCGTGAAGAATGGTATAATCTTATGAAAAAACATAAACAAAATATCCCATTTTTCATGTACTTTTTCGATACTTACGGTACTGAAAAATTACTTGTCATACAAAAAATTACTAGAAAATGGACTAGGACGGATGGTTCATCAACATCATCTGAATACCCCCCTATGGAAGAAACTGGGATAATGATAAAAGATAATATCATAAGTTGTAGCCCTGTTTTTAAAGCTTCCATGGATACCAAAGATCCTAATTTTTACCAAATTCGTCAAAACAATTTTACTAATATGAGCCTTCATATTGTAGGGAAACAATTAGAAAGAATCGAGAACAAAATTGAAAATAAAATAGATGAACAACCTACAAATAGTAAAAAACCTCATGAATCATCTTCTGCTACTAAAATTGACATACAAAAGTTACCTTTCAAAATAAATGAACACATACCAAAGTTAAGGCATAACGAAATTTTATCAAAAATACAAACAAAACTTGAAGACCTAAGTACTAACAAAATTAATACTCTAGAAAGCACAAGTTATTATTCTGAAAATGAATTGGATAAAGAAAAGGTTTTAAACCCTGTTATGAAAATGGAAGGAGTTTCAAAAAATTACTATCCTAGACCAAGCCCGCCAGATTTACAATTTGAAGAAATCCAACATCAGAAAACTTTTAGTGGTTCAGCAATCTATGAATGGAACATAGATGGCTTAGCCGAATATCAAATAATAGGTTTATGTAAACAAATGGCCATAGTTGCCAACATCTATAAAGAATCTTCCAAACTAAATGAGACAGAAACTGCTCAAAACTTAATTCTTGGTTTTAATGGCCAACTAAAAGGTTGGTGGGATAATGCTCTTTTCTAATGAAATCAAAGAGAAAATTTTACATAGTATGAAACAAGATGAAAGTGGAAATCCTATCATTGACGACCAAAATAATACCATACCAAATGCCGTTTCTAATCTTATTTACAGTATAGTTGTTAGTTTTGTGGGAAACCCACAAATATATCAAGAGAGAAACACTGAAATCTTACAAAATCTAAAATGTAGAAGATTACAAGATTTTCGATGGTATAAGGATGTTTTCCTTACTAAAGTTTTCGAAAGAGATGATCCAAATAACTACTACTGGAAAGAAAAATTTGTTTCAGGCTTACCAAAGTTATTTGGTGAGAAAGTTCGAGACAAAATAAAAGCAACGTATGGAGAAATTTCTGATCTATCTTATGGTGAAATAATAAACCAAGTTAACATTACTGCTTTACAATTGTGCAATGATTTAAAACTAAAGTCTCAACTGAAAAAACAAAATATAATTAATAGAAAAGAATTAGGAAGTTGGTGTGAACAATTTGGATTTGAAAAATTTAAACCACCAATTCATCAAAAACCACAAAGGCGCTTTAACAAAACGAACAACAAGCCTAATTATAAGCCAAACTATAAGAATAAGCACGAAAATACAAATAAAACATCCAGAAATAAACCTTATACAAAAACTCCAATAGAGAAAATAATTTGCCATAGATGCAAAAAACCAGGACATTATGCCAACACGTGCAGAGTCCGGAAAAAGATCTTGGCTTTAGAAATCGAAGATAGTTTAAAAATTGAAATAATAAACCTTATTGGTCAAATAGATCTGCATGATGAGGAAGAAGATAATAATCAAGAACCCAACCAATCCGACAAAGAAAATGATTTAAATCAAATACAAACAGATTACGAAGCATCTTCTCATGAAACAGAAGATGAATCCCAAGGTTGCTTCTGTGAACCAGGGACGACAATCTGTAATTGTGAAAACAAAATTAATGTCCTAACTAGAGAAAATCAATTCGAATTTATATTTGAAATGATAGATAAAGTTAAAGATCCCGACACAAAAAGTTTGTATTTAAACAAATTAAAAAATATGATAACAAGCAAAGAAGAAACATCTCAAAAACCACATATTTATAAAACAGAATTCAAAGACATCATAAAATCCTTCAATTCTCCAAAGACTAACAAAATAACAATTCAAGATTTACAAAGCGAAATCCAAGAACTAAAAAGAGAAGTCAAACAAATCAAGATAGAAAATGACCAAATAAAACAAGATCTCATGATTATAAAAATAAGAGAACATCTACAAGAAGAGGAACATGAAATTCAAGAAGAAGAAAAAGAAGAAGATTCTTTTGTGAATATACTAACCAAAATAAATTATCAGAAATGGTTAGTCCAAGTTACTATAATAATAGGAGATTTTAAATTACAAACTATTGCCCTAATGGATTCAGGTGCAGATATGAATTGTATAAGAGAAGGATTAATTCCAACAAAGTTTTTTGAAAAAACTAAAGAAAGACTATCTACCGCTGATGCTACTAGATTAAAAATCGAATATAAATTATCTAATGCACATATTTGCAATGATGGAATATGTTTTAGAGCTGCTTTTGTTCTTATTAAAAATCTTAATACAGAAGTTATATTGGGAAATCCTTTTCTTCAAATGCTTTACCCTATAAGAGTTGATAATCGAGGCATTGAAACTACTGTTTTAGGTAAAAAAGTTATTTTCCATTTTCAATTTCCTGTTTCTCAAAGAGACGTTAATACATTACGACATGCCGGAATTTTCAAAAAATTGGAAAATAAACAAAAGCAAATTTGTTATTTAAAAGAAGAAATCAGCTACAAAAGAATCCAAGAACAAATTGAAAATAAAGCTTTTCAAAAGAAAATTACCAAATGCTTTCTGGGATAGGAAGAAACATACTGTCACGTTACCTTATGAAAAAGATTTCGAGGAGAAAAATATACCCACAAAAGCAAGACCAATACAAATGAATCAAGAAATGTTAGAACACTGTCAACAAGAAATAGAGGAGTTATTAGAAAAAAGAATCATTAGACCAAGTAAGTCTCCTTGGTCTTGTTCAGCGTTTTATGTTCAAAAGAATGCTGAATTAGAACGCGGTACCCCTCGTTTAGTGATAAATTATAAACCTTTAAACAAAGTCTTACAATGGATTAGGTATCCAATCCCTAATAAAAGTGATTTACTAAAAAGACTCTACAACGCAAAGATATTTTCTAAATTTGATATGAAATCAGGCTTTTGGCAAATACAAATAACAGAAAAGGACAAATATAAAACTGCTTTTACGGTACCATTTGGACAATATGAATGGAACGTAATGCCATTTGGATTAAAAAACGCTCCATCCGAGTTTCAAAAAATAATGAATGATATATTTACTCCATATACAACTTTTTCAATAGTATATATTGATGATGTTTTAATTTTTAGCCAAACTGTTGACCAACATTGGAAACATCTAAATATATTTTTGAAAATAATAAAAGAAAATGGACTAGTAGTCTCTGCCAAAAAGATTAAATTATTTCAAACAAATATTCGATTTTTGGGCCATCAAATAAATGAAGGAACTATTATACCTATACAAAGGTCTCTTCAGTTTGGAGATAAATTCCCAAATGAAATTAAAGATAAAAACCAGTTACAAAGATTTTTAGGAGCCTTAAACTATATTGGAGACTTCTATCCAAACTTACGACAAATATGTAAACCCCTTTTTGAAAGGTTAAAGAAAAATCCACCTTTATGGAGTGATATACATACAAAAATAGTTATAGAAATTAAATCAAAAGTCAGAACATTACCATGTCTAACCATATGCCGTCCTGACATGCCAAAAATAGTGCAAACTGATGCTTCGGAAATTGGATATGGTGGAATTCTCAAACAAGTTATTAATAATCAAGAAAAAATTATTCGTTACCATTCTGGTGTGTGGAAAACAGGAGCACAACAAAATTATTCCACAATAAAAAAGGAGATCCTTTCCATGGTTCTTTGCATTTCAAAATTTCAAGATGATTTGTTAAACCAAAAATTCTTACTTAAAGCGGATTGCAAAGCAGCAAAAGAGGTTTTAACTAAGGATGTCCAAAACCTAGCTTCAAAACAAATTTTTGCTAGATGGCAAGCTATACTTTCAATTTTTGATTTTGATATTGAGTTTATTAAGGGGACTGACAATTGTATTCCAGATTTTCTTACTAGAGAATTCTTGCAGGGATGTCGGACAGAAAGCAAGTGATATCTTTCTCAAAGTCTGCCTCACCCGGAGGTAGTTCTGGTACGAAACAATTGACAAATCTTCAACAATTTCTTTCAGAAACCACCCACACAAAACCAATCACAGCAAGACCTTTACAAACAGTACCCCCAAAACAAAATATGACAACCCATACAAAGCCACAAACAGCTCTTGATATCACAAACAGATTTGCTCCCCTTAGCCAAACAAAAATTTCTTTGACACCATTTTCTAAACAAACAAAAAGCCCAATACCAACTTACAAACAAACAGTCTTACAAAGTCCAACCCAGACCCTATTAAACCCATCTGACTGTCCCTATATTCAGACAAATTGGATGTATGTCGATTGCATCCTTGAACAAGAATGGATACCAAAAAATCTCCCAGAAACAGAAATCGAACAAGCAAATGCTTTCTCAGAGTTGTTACTAGACAGTGAATTTTTCAGGATTTACGAGGATGCCGAAAAAACTCAATATTTCTATGAAGCGATCCTCGTTGCCACAAAGTCAGTTCATATCGAAAATAAATTACCAAAAAACCACCCTTCAACCTCCTCGGCCATAGGTTATAGGAAAATATTCATAAACAAAGTCATTGGCCCAGAAGAATGGGGAAACCCTTACACCCAAAAAACTTACAAATATCCTGATGCAACTTTCACATATTTTGATTACATCCAAGCCTGGTCAAACTTTTTATTCAAACAAAATGACGTCCATGCAATGTCCTACTACTTTTTGTTAGGCAAAAATTTATCCGAATCATACAACTTCCCAAATTGGTTCCTACATTGGTGGGAAAATTTTGGCCCTACGAAACAAATATTACCCCCTGAAACCAGTGATTCATTTACCTATTTTGAAACAAACTACAAGAAACCAAGTTCCAATTACAAGTGTACCAACTTACTCCGATTTTATTTAGAATTCAACTTGACATGGATCCTAAAAATCGAACAACGCATCCATACTACAACATCTGGTTTACAACAATTAGTCAAGGTCGCTTTTGTGAAATGGTGGAACAAAATGGACACAACAAACTTTCAGAAACAAGCAGTGATAGCCTGGTTCAAAGAGAATTCGAGATATGACAAAAATAAGGATCAGGTATCTCCACAACAAATTGAAAAACAGGAAGAATTTCTTGTGATGAAACAAAGTTTACAATCCAAATTAGCAGCTGCAAAGTCAATTGATGAAGTTAAACAAATCCTACAAAGTGCAAGTGAAGATGAAGACTCAAATTCCTCAGTCAACCTAGCAGATGACAATGAAGATGACTGTTACGGAATATTTTCACAAATTCAGCAAAAGTAATGATTTAGTGTAAATTTCAAATTAAAAAAAAAAAAAAAGTACAAAAGTTCAACAAAATTCAAATAATGACAATATGAAAAATGATGCAAGAAGACAAAGTCCAGCCCGGCAAAAAATATATGGCCGACGAAATAAACGAATTTTCTGGATTTTCGGAGCTTTTTTTTTTCAAAATAAACGAATTGAACAGAAAAATTTAAGGAAACAGAATAATGCAGCGGAAAATAAAGGATAGGTATGGCTCTGGTGCGAAATTGATAGAGATCGGGTACTCGTGAGAAGAGAGATTAGAGAAATAGAGAAAAAAAAATAGATTTCAGAAGGATTAGAGAAAGAATTAGAAGAATAATATAGAAGAGAAGACATAATTTAGAAGATAGAATTGCAATCAACAATAAATTAATCAATTCATCATCAAACTTGTCTTACAAAAGAACCATAACCCTCTATTTATAGGCTAGGAAATAAGACCTAACAAAACAAAAACTCTAAAATAAAAGACAACAAGATAAACTAGAATCCTAATTTAATAATATCAAAATATAAATAAACTCTACCATATTTCGGTACCGCCACGTCATAATATCCGATACAATACACGAACGTATTTCGGGACATATTATGACACGTCAGCACCATTATTTTTTAATGCAAAATTACAATTCAAGGCAAAACTCAGAAATCGGCCCAAGTAGGCCCAAATTGAGCCCAAGCGAGATCAATTTGGGCCCGAAAAGGCCCGATTCGAGCTATACAAGCCCAATCCGAGCTATATGGGCTCAAATAAGATCTATTTGAAGGCCCAGAAGCCCAATTCGAGCTATATGGGCTAAAGTCCGATCTATTTGAGGCCCAGGAGTCCAGTTCGAGCTATATGGGCCCAAATTCGACCTATTTGAGGCCCAATTCGACCTATTTCAAAATAGCTCTAATTCGACCAATTTTGAGTCATAGTTCTACTTGGATTGCACTTTTAGACGAATAAGGACTCTTATTACTATATAAGGGGCTCCCATGCCTCATTCTAAGGTACGTTTTTATTTTCTAGCATCTAATTTCGAGCTATATACATCGAATTCGAGCTATAGAGCAATAATTCGAGCTATATTGCAATAGCTCTTGTTCGATCTATATAGAGTGTATTTCGAGCTATTTGAGAGTAATTCGATCTATTCGGGTTTTCTCATCACGGTTCTCAATACCATTTCGAGGTGTGCTAATTCGACCTATAGAGCTAAAATTTGACCTATTTGGGCATATTTTGAGCTATAAATTCGAGCTATTGTCTCTGACGACAATACCTCAAATTTCGACCTATCTGACTTGAGCGTCGGAGGAGGCACCGGCTTAGTTTACGTGTGGTGTTGAGTGCAGGTTCTGAACTCAAAAGCTGCTTAAGCATCCAGCAGGAACTAAAGCAGTCTGACGTGGAGTGTTGGAGAGCGGACACGTAACCTGACGAAAACACCCCACATCAGTGGCGCCGTCTGTGGGAACCTCTATACGCACTTAGTAACAAACACTGATACTCAATGGATCAACGGAGAGCAACGAATAAGAATGGAATGGCTGGAAGGACTAGATCACAGAGGGAGGATGATAATCGGGCGCCTGATGCTTCTGAGCGAACATCAGTGGCAGCGCACATCACTCCCCTTGATCCTCCAACTCACACAGCGAATCAACCTGACGTTCCTTCCACGGAACAACAGCTATTGAATTCCGCTCAGTTGGATCAAATCATGGCGGCATTCCAAAGGACTATGGTCCCAATGATTGTGCAGCAATTGGCTAACACTTCTGTTTTACAGAATGTTCAAGCTCCATTAACACAACAACCAGCAACACAGCCTGCGGCACCGCAGCAAGGAAGGACTCATCCGACCCAACGTCGTGATGACTCAAGGCAGTATACGCAAACTAGGATGACAAGGCCAAGGGATCCATCTCCCTCGCTTGAGAGGAGGAATCCTCGTTCAGTGAGGACCAATGCTAACAGAGCTCCCAGTCGAGCAACTGGTCGAGATAGAGAAGTAAGGGATGGAGAGGTGAATTCTAGGCAGAGACTTCCTGATCATCGACCTGCAGCAAGTCGAACTGCCGGAAGAGATAGGGACTTGCCTGAGAGAGTCGCACCAAGATTGGAACCTGTTGTAGCAGAACATATTCCACTAAGGGAGAGGCCAAACCCCTTTTGTGAGGCGATCAGTAATTTGACGTTGAATGAAGGAACTAATCTTCCTGTTCTGAAGAAGTATGATGGAAATACTGATCCAGTTGCACATTATGATGAGTTAGATGGAGATTTGCAGGTCTTGGTGTATGCAGAGAATATGAGGGCGAAACTTATTTCGCTCAGTCTGAGAGGTCCAGCAAAGGAATGGTTCAAAAACTTACGTTCGGGATCAATTGAATCATCTGAGCAGTTTAGGACCATGTTCGTAAAGAAGTTTGCTACTTATCGCATAAAGAAGAAATCTCCAAGCACGCTGTTTAATATCTATAGAGGACCTGATGAACCTTTGGGGAGGTATATCGAGCGTTTGAATCTGGAGATTGGTAGAGTGAATGCTCCCAATGTCGACATGTTCATCTCTGTATTGGAGCATCGTTGCCGGAGTAAGAAACTTATAGAAGTAATAACATGGAACACACCTGATTCCATTGAGCAAGTGATGGACCTCGCTAGTAAGGTCATTCAAGTAGAGGAGGCAACCATGAATCAAGGGTTGATGGACTCGCCAAGAATTCATGGGGGCAAGGAGAATAAAGATAGAGATTGGAGGAAGGAGTTAAGAGGCAAAGATCGTGGTCGCAACCGACAACCTTTTAAGAAGTTTGACAACTATACTCCGCTGAGGAAACAAATTGGCGAAATCTACGCCATAGAGAAAGATAGCGGGTTGCTGAGAACCCCTAAACCATTCCGAGAGATGGAGGAGACTAAGGTATCGAAGAAATATTGTAAGTTCCACAGGCAGAATGGGCATTTTACTAACGAATGCAAGGCCCTAAAGAACGAGATAGAACGACTCATTCAAGGAGGGA
This sequence comes from Misopates orontium, assembly GCA_946800315.1. Lineage (NCBI taxonomy): Eukaryota > Viridiplantae > Streptophyta > Magnoliopsida > Lamiales > Plantaginaceae > Misopates > Misopates orontium. The sequence goes on from OX326949.1 coordinate 10,795,103, forward strand.
AACTCATCGAATACATCCTTGAGAATAGAGAGTCACGTGAAGAGAAGGCGTCATCTGGACGCAAGCGAGATAGATCCCCGCACGAGAAGAAGGATGAACCAAAGCGTAAACGGGGAAATGGGAATGATGAAATTGAGAATGAAATCAATGTAATTGCTGGCGGACCTACCGGCGCAGACTCAACCAAAAGTAGAAAACGCATCTCACGAGACATATACAATGAACGACTGAAGCGTAAGCCTTCTTTTATTGACATCGAGGCGGGGAAAGATTGGCTTGATTTCTTATCATACGATATTTCTTGTCCGAAGAGAAAGCAAGCTATTGCGAATCCAATTCGTGCGTAGTTGTTGTCCAACCTCTCAAGATTCACCCTTGCACGTACCTTTCATTCATTAATAGGATTTCTCTCCTTCTATCGCTTACATTTCGTCTGAGGTAGATCTTGTCTTCGCAGTAGACAAGTTGGATACAAGAATCACATTTGACGATAGCGACTTCGACAGCTTGTCTTCACAAGCTAAGGAAGCACAATACTTGAATTGCCCTATGGTGGTTTCCGCAGTGATTGCAAATCACGGGGTAAAGAGGATAATGATTGATAATGGATGCTCGTCCAACATCATCTTCATAGATGCTTTACAACAAATGAAGCTTGGACAATACGAAATCGCTGATGTTAACTCACCATTAGTCGGATTTGGTGGAAGTGAAGTTAAACCCATTGGAAGGATCATGTTGCCAACGTCTTTTGGCGTGAATCCGAGGAGGAGAACACTGAATGTGGAATATCTTATCGTTGACATGCCGTTTGCATACAACGTGCTGATTGGAAGGCCTGGGATAACGGCCTTTGCTATGATCATCTCTACGGTGCATCAGAAGGTCAAATTTCCAACGCCTGGTGGAGTTGCTGAACTCACTACAAACTATCGTGATTCTTGGAGTTGTTACGTTACATCGACTAAACCTATCAAGGCAAAAACAGATCCAAATATCACGATGATTGACATACATCCATTGGAAACGCTTGAAATAGGAAAACAAGTTGATACGGAGATGGTGCTTGCTACGCAAGTAGACCAAGAGATGGTACAGGAAGATTCGACTCCTCCCAGTATTGAGGACTCCTTGAAGAAGGTGGAAGAAGAGAAAGAAGACAAAACCACATTGCGATATAAAAAGAAGATGGAGATGGAGCGTCTAAAACCTTTGGGAGAGTTTAAGGAGGTGATTTTGTCGAATGATGAGCCTGACAAGATCATTAAAATTGGTAGCGAGTTGACTTCGGAGGTTGAGAAGGCACTGTTGGAATGCTTGCGAAGAAACTTTGATGTATTCGCATGGACGGACTCAGACTTGAAGGGGATAGATCCTCGAGTTGCGGTACATCACCTGAATATTAACCCAAATGCTAAACCCATCCGACAGAAGAAGAGACACTTTAGTGAAGAAAAGAACAAGGCTGCGGAGTTGGAAGTACAAACAAAGCTTGCTGCAGGCCATATATTTGAAGTACGATACTCTGAATGGCTAAGCAACGTTGTACTTGTCCCAAAGAAGCCGACCCGTATGGAGGATGTGCGTGGACTACACCGACTTGAACAAACATTGCCCTCGAGATCCTTTTCCTTTGCCAAGGATTGATCTCGTAGTGGATTCTACTGCAGGGTGTGCGCTGCTAAGTCTTTGTGATGCGCAGAGCGGTTTCCACCAAATACTAATGGCAGTAAAGGATCAACATAAAACGGCCTTTATCACTGACAGAGGTATATACTGTTACAAGGTGATGCCGTTTGGTCTCAAGAATGCAGGAGCAACCTTTCAGAGGTTGGTTGCCAAGATGTTTTATCATCAAATCGGCAAGACTATGGAGGTTTACATTGATGACATGCTTATCAAAAGCCTAAAGGCGGAAGATCACGTGAAACATTTGGAAGAGGCTTTTGGTATCATGAAACAATACGGGATGAAGCTAAATCCTAAGAAGTGTACTTTTGGTGTCAAGGCTGGAAAATTTCTGGGGTACATGGTCAATGAGAGAGGAATCGAAGCTAACCCTGACAAAATTAAAGCTATAATAGATTTACCATCCCCCAAGTCCGTTCGAGAGGTGCAACAATTGGTGGGGAGGATCACGGCACTTAGTCGATTCATATCGCATTCTGCAGAAAAGAGCTTACCTTTTTTCAAGAAGTTACGCAAGACACCTAAGTTCGTCTGGACTGATGATTGTGAAGAGGCTTTTCGCCAATTGAAGGTGTACCTAACGACACCACCATTACTATCTAAGCCCAAGGACAATGAGATGCTATATCTTTACTTGGCCATAACGAAGAATTCATTAAGCACAGTATTGGTGCGCGAGGAAGACAAGAAACATTTGCCTATCTACTATGTTAGCAAAGTGTTGAATGGGGCAGAGGTGAATTACCTGGAGATTGAAAAGCTAGCATACGCACTTGTAATAACTGCACGAAAATTAAGACCATACTTTCAATCACATCCGGTTACTGTCTTAACTAATCAACCACTGAAACAAGTTATGGCAAAACCGGAGACATCAGGGAGATTGGTGAAGTGGGCGATCGAGTTAGGAGAATATGGCTTGGAGTACATGCCGAAAACAGCGATCAAAGCACAAAGATTAGCGGACTTTGTGGCTGAAACTATCTCAGAGGCGGAGCAAGCGCTTGATGTAGCAATGGTAATGGAAGATGTCAAAAGTGACAAACCTATAGTTGCAAGGGGAACTTGGACTCTGCATGTGGATGGATCGTCCACAAATGACACTGGAGGTGCAGGAATTTACCTAAAATCGGCGGATGGTAGAGAATTCGACTATGCAATAAGGCTAAATTTTCAAGTAACGAACAATCAAGCGGAATATGAGGCTATGCTTGCTGGCATCCAAATGGCAAAATCGTTGGGTATAACGAACCTTGTAGCATTCACGGATTCACAATTGATTGCTAATCAATTTGAAGGAAGATATGAGGCGAAAGAGGCAACAATAGTGAAGTATCTCGAAAAATTGAAGGAGGCGACATCAAACTTCGATACTTTCTCTATCTCGCAGATCCCTCGATCAGAAAATGAACGCGCTGACTCTTTGTCACGATTTGCAAGTACCGCCGAAGTGTTTGTTGAAAGGCGAGTAACTCTATTGGCTTCAGAGCAGCCCTCTATCGGCAAGGAAGTTGAGTCAAAACCAACGCAAGCATTGGACTACGCTCTGCCAGTAGAGATAGAGGCATGTTGGAAGGATGAGATTGTTGATTATCTTCAGAACGGGAACTTACCTAATGATCCTCAAGCGATCAGAAGGCTCAAGTACAAATCTGCAAGATTTACTATGTTCAATGGCGAACTTTATAAACGGTCTTTCGAGGGACCACTCTTGAGATGCCTATCTCCCACACAGGCAAAACAAGTCTTACAAGAAATTCATGAAGGGAGTTGTGGAAATCATTCAGGAGGACGATCTTTGGCCCAGAAAATACTTCGACAAGGGTATTTCTGGCCAACTATTATGAGAGATGCTATGGATTACTCAAGGAAGTGTAGAAGTTGTCAACTGCATGCGAAGATCATTCATACACCTGCACAACCTATGACAACGGTGAGTTATGGATGTTCGTTTGATCAATGGGGAAGAGATATAGTTGGACCAATGCCTAAGGCTACGGGAGGTAGAAAATGGTTATTGGTGGCAGTCGAGTACTATAAGAAATGGGTTGAAGCTGAAGCACTTGTAAACATTACGGAGGCTAATGTGAAACAATTCATTTGGAAGAACATCGTTTGTCGATTTGGAATACCAAGGGTCTTAATTTCCGACAACGGAAGGCAATTCCAAGGTTTTAAGATTCAAGACTGGTGCAAAGACATGAAAATTGAGCAACGTTTTACATCTGTTACGCATCCCGAAGCAAATGGGCAAGTGGAGGCCACTAACAACACATTAGTGAAGAGTTTGGAGAAAAGGCTAGAGGGAGAAGGAGGAAATTGGGCGGATGAGTTGCCAGGGATATTATGGGCATATCGCACAACTCCTCGTACCTCTACAGGAGAAACTCCATACTTATTGACATATGGATCTGAAGCAGTGATACCCGCTGAGATTGGGATGCCAACTTATCGTATTGTAACATATGATGAGGAGCAAGCATTAAGGGCAAGACAAATGGATTTGGAGTTGATCGGAGCAACTAGGGAAGCAGCATACCAACGTACTCAAGCATACAAATCTATGATGGCGAAAGCATATGACAACAAAGTTCGTTTCATGAACTTTCAAGTGGAGGACTTGGTACTTAGAAAAGTTGAAGCTACCAAGCATGTTGGAAAGTTGAAGCCAAACTGGGAAGGACCTTACAGAGTGGAGAAAGCGAGCTCAAAGGGATATTATTACTTACAAGAATTGGGTGGAAGGACTTTGTCACGCCCCTGGAACGTCAAGAACTTACGAAGGTTTTATAGTTAGAACACTAGTTTTCTAATGGCCTTGTGGCACCATAGGACTGTAGTTTCAATACTTCATTCGCTTATTCTTTTACGAATTACGAGTCCCTCTACGTGGATTCTCATTGTAATAGTTAGCAGTGAACTACGGGGACTTGATTCCTAGCCAACCTATATACGGCGGGATACGTAGGCAACTCGGAAGTTACTCGAGCTCAGTCCCAAAACTAATAAAATCTCTTATTATATTCAATTTAGCCGTTGCCTACTATTATCCGCAAGATTACAATCTATCAAGAAACATGAAGATGAACTCATACTGTCTACAAACTTTAAGTTTAAAAACTTAATCAAAACGAACGTTAGCTTCGTATAACGAGCACTAGCCTCGTGAAGTCAAGCACAAGTCCTTGCACTCCCACGAACACAGCTTCGCAAGCGCAAACATAGCTTTGCACAACGAGCACTAGCCTCGTGGAGTCAAGCACAAGTCCTTGCACTCCCGCGAACACATCTTTGCAAGCGCAAACATAGCTTTGCACAACGAGCACAAGCCTCGTGGAGTCGAGCACAAGTCCCCGTACTCCCGCGAACATAGCTTCGCAAGCGCAAACATAGCTTTGCACAACCAGCACAAGCCTCGTGGAATCGAGCACAAGTTCTCGTATTCCCGGGAACATAGCTTCGCAAGCGCGAACATTAGCTTCGCACAACGAGCACAAGCCTCGTAGAGTCGAGCATAAGTTCTCGCACTCTCACAAATACTTGTTTATAAAACTTAAGTGTTTTAACAAGTACCAAATTTAAACTTAAAAAGTAGACAAATATGAGTGAAGATGTAACGAGACAGAATAAAGACATTCATAAGACTTTTCAAGTCAAAACTGTACTAGCAAGCGACAAAGCGCTAAAATCGCGCAAATGTTGGCAACATATACTGTACGGAAAGAATGTACTAAAGCTAAGGTTATATACGGAAAGTAAAGATGTTCAAGAATGTTAATGACAAGGCACAGAAGCCAAAAATAAGGGCACGCAGGCCACTCTAAAAGATCAAGGCAGCAGATCCAGCCCAAGAGCCTTCACGGCACCCTCGCTCTGCTCTTGGATATCAGCAAAAGACTCATTCAGGGGCCCAGTATCATCGATAGGGGAAATTTGACGAGGAGCAGGAGCGGCAACTGTAGCGTCAGGCATAGGCTGATCGCCGTCAGCAGGCTGATCCAAGACCTGAGGGTCGAAACCCATCTCACCCTCCTCCAAGGGCTCATCTGGAGCAGCACCAGCAGCAGCAACGGCAGTGGACGTGGATGGCAGCTCGTCGGCAAAGTTACAGAGCCATACCTGCCGAGGAGGATAAAAGAAGGTGAAGGGATCGTGCTTTGGCTCATCATCGACCACAGTCGCAGCAGGTTCACCAGAAGGAGGATCGGCCAGAGTAGGATCCGCAGCAGCGGCACTAGAGGATTCGCCGACCTCCGTGTCATCCTCATTCAGGCAATTGAGGACATTGAAGTCCTCCCTCTTGAACCCAGGAGCAAGGGCACCGCGGGCGACGATGTCATCAAGGGCCATGTTGTAGCCCTTGGTCGTATCAAAACCGCCCCGCTCCATAGCAATCTGCTCCCATGTGGCTGAGCAGAAGAACTCGATAGCCACCATCACCTTGTCTTCATCAGGGAGCTCCTACGAAACAAGTAGAGGAAAAGTAAGTACGTAACACACAAATCTCAAGGAAAAAGAAATAAAGTCAAGTATAATAGGAATACCTCAGTCATGGCCCTGTTGTAGCCATCCTCTTCAGCAGTCGCGAGGCGAGCTTGTGCATCAGCCAGCTCAGCCTCAAGCCTCAAACGTTCTGCCTCAGCAGCAGCAGCGTCATCCTTCATCGTTCGAATAGTATCAACATGATCGTCAACAAGGGCCGTGGCATGCTGGCAGTCGGTGGTGAGCTGGCTGGATAGTCGTTTCTCCTCGACAAGCTCTCTATCAACGGCAGCTTTTGCTGTTTTCAGGGCTTCCAGCTCAGCCTGCACTGCCTTCAGCTCGTCAACAGCGGCGACGAGATGCTTCTCCACTTCAGCCTTCGCCTCCTTGGCTTGTTTCTCCAGCCGTTGAGCCTGCAAGGCTGAAGAATGGTGCCTATCCATCAGAGCCCTCTGCTGATCCTGAGTTGTCATCACCATGTTGAAATTCTCAGCCATGGTCTGGAAATTGACGAAGAACTACAAAAAAGGGAAAAAGTTAGTGATATTCAAGTATATATATAAAACAAAGATCAAGAAAAGCTTATAAATGCACATACCTCGCACAGAGACAAGGCAGGGCGACTGACTAGTTTCTCATGGCCCATCGCTTGGTAATAGAGCTGCCGGTCGAAGTCAGGCATGAATCCTTTGACAAGTCGAAGGGCAGTAGTGTCTTTCAGTGTGAACTGCCCTGATTCGACTGAAGCTCGCACGATCTCCTCCACGTCAATGTCGAGATCGTCACCATCATAGGCTCGGTCCTGCGCGACGCGCTTACCCCGTCGGATCTCCTCAGCAGTAGCAGCAGACCTCTTCCTCGTTGCTGCCTCAGGGTTGGCCTCATTGAAGCGACGAGCCACTTCAGCAACGGAAGGAAGATGCACTCTTCCAGACGAAGGTGCTGATGAAGGAGAAAGATCCGGAAGGATCGGCTCAGAACCGCCAGGTGGTGATCCAGGAGCAGTATCAGCGGTCGACTGAGAAGGAACAGTCTCAGGCACTGGAGTTGGAGCAGGAACAGGGGCAGGAGCTGAACCCCTACCACGTCCCGACCCTCGAATCGAGACAGTAGCGGTGGAAGGAGTAGGAGCATTACCGCCTCTCGAACTGGTACCAGCCGTCTTCGCACCACGACGACTAGTCTTCTCAGGAATGGGCACTGAGGACTGAGGAGCGTTTGCGCCACGCTTCATAGCGGCCAGCCTCTTCTTCGTCTTGTCCATAATGATTCGCTCTGAAAATCATAAACAATGCAACGGTTAGAAGACAACAAAGGAAGACTAAAAATCAACAAGTAAAAAGAACAAAAACATGCATAATGTTATACCAAAGACAGAAGGCTCAACGCCCGCATGATAAGTATAACCGTCGGCCCGCAACACTGGGGTAGTGGTTAACTCAAAGGCATCGAATTGATGCTCTTTCAAGTTTTTTACCACCGTCAGGGTGTAGATAGGAGGATCGGGGCGTCTCGGCGATGGACGGGCGTCCGTCCAAAGCCGCTTGAATCGGAATTCCTGAGGCTTGGATTCCTTGATAAAAAACCATTGTTTCTTCCAATGAGCCCCGAAGCTTGTCTGCAGATCAGATAGGAAGCATTGCTTCTTTCTCGAGCTCAAATAGTAGAACCCGGCGTCTACACCCCTGTTGCGGAATTTCACTATGAATAATTGCCAAAAACTGGCTACAGAGCAATGGAGGTCAAAGATGCGGGTTAGCATCGCATAAGCATACATCTGTGTGTATGCGTTGGGGGTAAAATGTGAAGGAGAAGAATTGAGAGAGGACATGATTTCTGAGACAATTGGGACAATGGGAAAACGTAAACCACAGTGAAGACTAAATATCGTAAGACACCCTTCTGGCGGGTTGTTTATCCTATCATCTGGCCCAGGCACGATAATCTCATAAGTATCAGGGATGCCATAGGTATCACGATAATAAGCTATGTCGTGAGGCAAGGAAGAAGGAAACTGATCAAAATTGATCAAGTTGGGCGGAGGAAGTTGTTCGGGAGAGTTAGCGGCAGGTATGGGAACATGGTCATCAGGAGGTAAATAAGGCACGATGGGGAGAGGGTTCGATTCAGCCTCGTCATCTCCTAGGATGTCTACGTCTACCTCCATATCAGACGCCCTATCATTGCTATTTCTCTCATTACTAGATGAGGTCTCGTCACTTGAGTCGTTACTACTACCGCTAGTCGACGCATTTTCTCTAGCCTTAGACGATTCACTACTATTTTCCCTACTACTACTGGAAGACTCAAGATCAATAACTCGCGTCATAAAGAGGTTTAGGTTGAAAGTTTACCGGCACGAGGGTCTAGATCTACTGAAACTTCTTCGTTCGGGTGAATTTGCTTGTAAGACCTCTGTGTAGGTGCAAATAACTTTGGAGCGCCAGGTAATCGGACTCGGGCAGGTTCTGGTTGCCGAGGACGAATTGAGGATGATGGACGCCTTGTGTTTGATTCACGAGGATTCTGATATGACGAATCTCGTGATGTATTGCGTGCGTTATAGTAGGCCCGTTGGTGAGATCGTGGTGGTGAAGGACGACGTGGAGACCGGTTACATCGAAGTCGCGCCGTCGTGAACAAATCTGCGCAAAAATTTAAATTTTAGCATTTTCAGAATTTTTCAAAATCTGAGAAAATTTTCTAAGTGTTATAGCTCGAATTTCCTCAGGAAATTCGAGCTATAATTTCGAGTTATAAATCACTTACCAAAGTATATAATTAGCAGGGGCGTTTTTCGAGCTATTCCGGTAAATTTCGATCTATTTGAGGTTAATTTCGAGCTATAAGGAGTATTTTCGAGCTATTCTGCTAATCTTACTAAATTTGGAGGATTTTCGAGCTATTTCAGTGAAATTACTAAAAATAGTAATTTCGAGCTATAAATTCGAGCTATTTTTTGGGAGCTCTGGAGGAATGCTTAGGCGCGAAATGAGGAAATGAAGCTGGGAGTGGGGTATTTATAGGCGAAATGATGCGGGAATTACCAAAATGCCCCTAAATTCGACCTATTTGTAAATTCGACCTATTTTCAGAAAATTTTTCCGGCAATTTCGAGGTATCTTTTTGGAGGGCAATTTCGACCAATATGAAATTCGAGCTATTTTACGTAAAATTTGAGCTATTTTACGGAAAAAAATTTCTGCCATTCGAGTTGTCTTTTTCAAAGATAAATTCGACCTATACCAATTCGAGTTACTAAAAATAGTAAATTCGATCTATTTTTGAATTTTGCTATTTTTGGTCAAATTCTTGGTTTTTTACGCCGACGCCGATCTCGTTGCACGATTCTCGGTTATGTGACTTCTTTTTAGTTCGTATGACCAATGTTTGTACACATTACTCTTACGAACTGGGGGACTCCATGATGTACCATATTTCGGTACCGCCATGTCATAATATCCGATATAATACACGAACGTATTTCGGGACATATTATGACACGTCAGCACCATTATTTTTTAATGCAAAATTACAATTCAAGGCAAAACTCAGAAATCGGCCCAAGTAGGCCCAAATTGAGCCCAAAAGAGATCAATTTGGGCCCGAAAAGGCCCATTTCGAGCTATACAAGCCCAATCCGAGCTATATGGGCTCAAATAAGATCTATTTGAAGGCCCAGAAGCCCAATTCGAGCTATATGGGCTAAAGTCCGATCTATTTGAGGCCCAGGAGTCCAGTTTGAGCTATATGGGCCCAAATTCGACCTATTTGAGGCCCAATTCGACCTATTTGAAGGCCCAATTTGACCTATTTCAAAATAGCTCTAATTCGACCTATTTTGAGTCATAGTTCTACTTGGATTGCACTTTTAGACGAATAAGGACTCTTATTACTATATAAGGGGGTCCCATGCCTCATTCTAAGGTACGTTTTTATTTTCTAGCATCTAATTTCGAGCTATATACATCGAATTCGAGCTATAGAGCAATAATTCGAGCTATATTGCGATAGCTCTTGTTCGATCTATATAGAGTGTATTTCGAGCTATTTGAGAGTAATTCGATCTATTCGGGTTTTCTCATCACGGTTCTCAATACCATTTCGAGGTGTGCTAATTCGACCTATAGAGCTCAAATTCGACCTATTTGGGCATATTTCGAGCTATAAATTCGAGCTATTGTCTCTGACGACAATACCTCAAATTCCAACCTATCTGACTTGAGCGTCGGAGTGCCTTCGCCGGAAGAGGCACCGTCTTAGTTTACGTGTGGTGTTGAGTGCAGGTTCTGAACTCAATAGCTGCTTAAGCATCCAGCAGGAACTAAAGCAGTCTGACGTGGAGTGTTGGAGAGCGGACACGTAACTAGACGAAAACACCCCACATCAATGCAAGACTTGCCAACAAATAATTAAAAGTCCGAAATTCAATAAAAGAATAACTTTACCAAGATTTGAATAGCCCAATTGTGTGAATGTTGGCGACCCGTTCCTTTTGCAATTTTGGCCCAAATTCAATAGCCCAGAATGTGAGTGTTGGCAACACGTTCCTTGTCCAGTTTCAACCCAAATTCAACAGAGAAGAAGGCCCAAATTTTCACAGATCTCGCCCGAAACTAAAAATTTAATTTTCAGCCCATTTTTTTTGTTAATAATTTCAGCATAATCTATTTTTTTATTTGTGTTTTTGTATCTATTATTTTCACATGTGATATCTTTCGATATATACTGCAATTCATATTTGTTTTCAATAAGTTAACATATACATGAATGTTTTCAATATCTATATTTTAATGTTTTAATATTTGTCTTATAACAAAATAAATGACCAACGAATTTTATTTATCAACTACATTTATTTACCTAAATAAGTTTAAATAAGATTGAATTGTTTACTAAAATTGAATGAAGAAAATATGTGAGGTTAATTTCAACAAAACCTTCATGTCGTAATTTTAAAAATTAACGTTTACAAATTACAAACTTTAATTATGATCTTAGAGAAATTAAAATGTGTGTAAATTGCGTGTTGAAGGTGGCAAATTCTAAATTTTCAACCGATAGTGTCAAAAAGAAAAAAAGACGAAGAAGCTTAGATGGAAATCTTCATCTATCTCTCGTTTATCTCTCATTCTCATATCTTATCTTTTTGTACCTTATCCTAATAGCACATTATATCCAGCCACATTAATCACAAAATACCGAAAATTTCAACATTATTATATGAACCTTTACTTTCATTTCAAACCTCACCTAAAAGCTGAGCATATATCTCAAATTTACATGTCAAATTTCATTTAGTCATGACTAATTTCATACAGGTTTGACTGTGGCCAGGTAAAAAACCAGAATTAGATAGCACGCATTATTGAATGGAAGATCTACTATGGCGACTGATGAGGGCAGATTCAACGAAGATGATTGGGATGCGTGGAATTGGAAAAAAAATAACTTTTTCACGGTGAGTTCCTCTTACATTACATGGTGAATTTTGAATCTTATGAATGATCTATTTATGGTCTTGGGTATTGATACATGCCTAAATTTAATTTTAATGCAGTAGCCACACTGAGATGCATGGGGACCGCGTGCAAGGTTTGCTTTGACTTAAAGAATAACTCATTACTTAACGTATTTTTTATATATACTTCCTAACATAAATAATATTGATGAGTTTTAAAACTTAATTTGTTTGATAAATATTATACCGTTTGCTACGCAAAAGGCTTGTTGTGGGATATGAGACGAATTCAATTTCAACATGACAAGAACGTGCGAAGTTCCAGATGTTCCGATTTGCGAAGAGCCTAACCATTAAAGAGCTTATTTTCCTTCAATTTTATTCCGATTTCCAAAATTATGTGATAGAGATCGGGTACTCGTGAGAAGAGAGATTAGAGAAATAGAGAGAAAAAATAGATTTCAGAAGGATTAGAGAAAGAATTAGAAGAATAAGATAGAAGAGAAGACATAATTTAGAAGAGAGAATTGCAATCAACAATATATTAATCAATTCATCATCAAACTTGTCTTACAAAAGAACCATAGCCCTCTATTTATAGGCTAGGAAATAAAACCTAACAAAACTAAAACTCTGAAATAAAAGATAACAAGATAAACTATAATCCTAATTTAATAATATCAAAATATAAATAAACTCTACATTAAACTATAATTCTAATTAAACTATAATTCTAATAATAATTAATTCTTGATTTTCATAATTCTCCCTGGCTTGAAAAAACTCGCCCCCGGAGAGTTTGCAAGATGATACTCGTCAAGAAGTGTTGAATCTTCATTGAATGCAACAATCCAAATTAGGACGACCCTTCCATCGAATTAGATAAAGAAAGCGTCCATCTCTGATGTTGTTTACAACATAGACCTCTTTCCAAACCAATGAGTGTGTAGCCTTCAACTTCAGCTCTGTAATTGAAATAGTTGCATAATCTCCTGAAGCACTAGCTGAAAAGTGAGAATGCCCAATAATAATTTGATAAGAAGTTAAATCTTTAATATCGAAATAAGGACTCTCAAATAAATTTGGAGGCAAGTCCAACAAGCTATCCTTAGACTCAAGTAATGGTGCTTTCAATAATAAACAAGACTCAACTTCTATCTTACAATCAATACTAGAAGATAACAACTTCTCACAAGGGGTGGTATCAATATTAGGGACATCAACCTCAATATTTTCAGAAATATCACAAGTATCATCTAGAGGTAAGTGTATAGATTGGTCATGCTTGGATATGGAATTATTTTCAAAATTCCCTACTTCACTTTCTTGTGATTCACGTTCTCTACGAATTTCTTATTTTATCTCTTGAAGACCAGATATCATTTTATCGAAGAAGTTATCAAATGATCAATCTAATCGAGCTAATTTTGGTGAAAACATAATGATGCAAGACTTGCCAACAAATAATTAAAAGTCCAAAATTCAATAAAAGAATAACTTTACCAAGATTTGAATAGCCCAATTGTGTGAATGTTGGCAACCCGTTCCTTTTGCAATTTTGGCCCAAATTCAATAGCCCAGAATGTGAGTGTTGGCAACACGTTCCTTGTCCAGTTTCAACCCAAATTCAACAGAGAAGAAGGCCCAAATTTTCACAGATCTCGCCCGAAACTAAAAATTTAATTTCCAGCCCATTTTTTTTGTTTTTCGCGGCCCAAACCAAGACTGCTTGGATTTTCTTCGTCGGCTGATCAACGGAGCATACAGTGATGGGAACTCAACGACGTCAGTGGATGACTATGAATGGTGGGAGGTTTATCGGATCTGCTCGACGGTTGGGGTGACGTGCGGCGCCTGGTGGATCGGCGAGCTAGAAGGAGGCGGGACAACGACGGTGCTAGCAGAATTAGGGTTTTCTGCGGCGGTATGACACAGGCGATGGTTGCGCCTCCTGTGGTGCTGGAACGAGTGACTGGTGGCGATGGTGGCTGGTGCTGACGGCGGCGGCAGACGGGTGAGTGGTGGTGATGGTGGGGAACAGATCACGACCTAGAGTTTGCGATTTAGGGTGCGGCGCGTGTTGCACACGCTCCTTTTTCTTTTTTTTTTTTTTTTACCGGCAAATTTTCTGGATTTTCGGAGCTTTTTTTTTTTTTTTTTAAATAAACGAATTGAACAGAAAAATTTAAGGAAACAGAATAATGCAGCGGAAAATAAAGGATAGGTATGGCTCTGGTGCGAAATTGATAGAGATCGGGTACTCGTGAGAAGAGAGATTAGAGAAATAGAGAAAAAAAATAGATTTCAGAAGGATTAGAGAAAGAATTAGAAGAATAATATAGAAGAGAAGACATAATTTAGAAGATAGAATTGCAATCAACAATATATTAATCAATTCATCATCAAACTTGTCTTACAAAAGAACCATAACCCTCTATTTATAGGCTAGGAAATAAGACCTAACAAAACTAAAACTCTGAAATAAAAGACAACAAGATAAACTAGAATCCTAATTTAATAATATCAAAATATAAATAAACTCTAAATTAAACTATAATTCTAATTAAATTATAATTCTAATAATAATTAATTCTTGATTTCCATCATTATGGTTTAAAATTTAAGAATTGTAACGAAATTAAGAAACCTACACCGAAGACTAAAGGAAAAAAAAAATCTTTATTGAAATTAATGCTAAATCAAAATGAGTACTTATATTTACACTTAATACTTGGATGAGTTTTTCTATTTTTATTTTTTATTTTTTTTATGGCAAAATTTTACCGTAATAAAATTAACTAGGGATATTTCGTCCTGACTTTTGAAATAATTTATGATAAGAAAGAATAGTTATGTCATAACTTTTTTTGTTCACTACTTTTCCTTAAAGTCACTTTAAAAGACTTTTAATAAAAAGTCGAGAGTGTTTGCAAGACTTTTTTAAAAAGTTACTTAAATCATTAATTAGGTGTTTGCAAAAAGGGATAATATCACTCACACCCTCTGAGGTTTGACATAATATCAGAAACCTCTCATAAGGTTTCAATAATATCAGTGACACCCCCTGAGGTTTGAAGTAACATATCAAATAGGCCCAACATTCCTTTTTTGCCCTTTACCTACTTTAACTTTAACCAACTGTTACTATTCAAATTATAAAGTGTCTTTGATCTATATATATGTACTTAGTGTAGAATTATATTTTAACACTAATTTTTATAATTAGTATGAATATTACTAAATATTACGGATTAAGATAAAAAATATTTAAACAAAATTCAAAAACGTATGCAGCAAAAAATAATAAAAAGGATATATATATATATATATATATATATATATATATATATATATGAATCCTCTGAAAAATTTAGTCCTAGAAGAAAGTCTTGTAGCGTTCCTGAAAAATCAAGACAAAGTTTTCAAGGCATTAGAGTAGAACAAAATTATGCCCAACCTATATACGAACAATTTGAGCAAGATGAAGTTAAAAAACCACCTTCTCCTGATCCTTCACAAATTTTTGTTCTGACCAAAGAATTTTATATAGATAAAAATTATTTGAAAATTGAATTTCTTTCTAAAGAAAATGAAGATGACAGAAAATGGTTTATTAAATCATTTTCAAAACAACAACGAGATACCATCCGTGAAGAATGGTATAATCTTATGAAAAAACATAAACAAAATATCCCATTTTTCATGTACTTTTTCGATACTTACGGTACTGAAAAATTACTTGTCATACAAAAAATTACTAGAAAATGGACTAGGACGGATGGTTCATCAACATCATCTGAATACCCCCCTATGGAAGAAACTGGGATAATGATAAAAGATAATATCATAAGTTGTAGCCCTGTTTTTAAAGCTTCCATGGATACCAAAGATCCTAATTTTTACCAAATTCGTCAAAACAATTTTACTAATATGAGCCTTCATATTGTAGGGAAACAATTAGAAAGAATCGAGAACAAAATTGAAAATAAAATAGATGAACAACCTACAAATAGTAAAAAACCTCATGAATCATCTTCTGCTACTAAAATTGACATACAAAAGTTACCTTTCAAAATAAATGAACACATACCAAAGTTAAGGCATAACGAAATTTTATCAAAAATACAAACAAAACTTGAAGACCTAAGTACTAACAAAATTAATACTCTAGAAAGCACAAGTTATTATTCTGAAAATGAATTGGATAAAGAAAAGGTTTTAAACCCTGTTATGAAAATGGAAGGAGTTTCAAAAAATTACTATCCTAGACCAAGCCCGCCAGATTTACAATTTGAAGAAATCCAACATCAGAAAACTTTTAGTGGTTCAGCAATCTATGAATGGAACATAGATGGCTTAGCCGAATATCAAATAATAGGTTTATGTAAACAAATGGCCATAGTTGCCAACATCTATAAAGAATCTTCCAAACTAAATGAGACAGAAACTGCTCAAAACTTAATTCTTGGTTTTAATGGCCAACTAAAAGGTTGGTGGGATAATGCTCTTTTCTAATGAAATCAAAGAGAAAATTTTACATAGTATGAAACAAGATGAAAGTGGAAATCCTATCATTGACGACCAAAATAATACCATACCAAATGCCGTTTCTAATCTTATTTACAGTATAGTTGTTAGTTTTGTGGGAATCCCACAAATATATCAAGAGAGAAACACTGAAATCTTACAAAATCTAAAATGTAGAAGATTACAAGATTTTCGATGGTATAAGGATGTTTTCCTTACTAAAGTTTTCGAAAGAGATGATCCAAATAACTACTACTGGAAAGAAAAATTTGTTTCAGGCTTACCAAAGTTATTTGGTGAGAAAGTTCGAGACAAAATAAAAGCAACGTATGGAGAAATTTCTGATCTATCTTATGGTGAAATAATAAACCAAGTTAACATTACTGCTTTACAATTGTGCAATGATTTAAAACTAAAGTCTCAACTGAAAAAACAAAATATAATTAATAGAAAAGAATTAGGAAGTTGGTGTGAACAATTTGGATTTGAAAAATTTAAACCACCAATTCATCAAAAACCACAAAGGCGCTTTAACAAAACGAACAACAAGCCTAATTATAAGCCAAACTATAAGAATAAGCACGAAAATACAAATAAAACATCCAGAAATAAACCTTATACAAAAACTCCAATAGAGAAAATAATTTGCCATAGATGCAAAAAACCAGGACATTATGCCAACACGTGCAGAGTCCGGAAAAAGATCTTGGCTTTAGAAATCGAAGATAGTTTAAAAATTGAAATAATAAACCTTATTGGTCAAATAGATCTGCATGATGAGGAAGAAGATAATAATCAAGAACCCAACCAATCCGACAAAGAAAATGATTTAAATCAAATACAAACAGATTACGAAGCATCTTCTCATGAAACAGAAGATGAATCCCAAGGTTGCTTCTGTGAACCAGGGACGACAATCTGTAATTGTGAAAACAAAATTAATGTCCTAACTAGAGAAAATCAATTCGAATTTATATTTGAAATGATAGATAAAGTTAAAGATCCCGACACAAAAAGTTTGTATTTAAACAAATTAAAAAATATGATAACAAGCAAAGAAGAAACATCTCAAAAACCACATATTTATAAAACAGAATTCAAAGACATCATAAAATCCTTCAATTCTCCAAAGACTAACAAAATAACAATTCAAGATTTACAAAGCGAAATCCAAGAACTAAAAAGAGAAGTCAAACAAATCAAGATAGAAAATGACCAAATAAAACAAGATCTCATGATTATAAAAATAAGAGAACATCTACAAGAAGAGGAACATGAAATTCAAGAAGAAGAAAAAGAAGAAGATTCTTTTGTGAATATACTAACCAAAATAAATTATCAGAAATGGTTAGTCCAAGTTACTATAATAATAGGAGATTTTAAATTACAAACTATTGCCCTAATGGATTCAGGTGCAGATATGAATTGTATAAGAGAAGGATTAATTCCAACAAAGTTTTTTGAAAAAACTAAAGAAAGACTATCTACCGCTGATGCTACTAGATTAAAAATCGAATATAAATTATCTAATGCACATATTTGCAATGATGGAATATGTTTTAGAGCTGCTTTTGTTCTTATTAAAAATCTTAATACAGAAGTTATATTGGGAAATCCTTTTCTTCAAATGCTTTACCCTATAAGAGTTGATAATCGAGGCATTGAAACTACTGTTTTAGGTAAAAAAGTTATTTTCCATTTTCAATTTCCTGTTTCTCAAAGAGACGTTAATACATTACGACATGCCGGAATTTTCAAAAAATTGGAAAATAAACAAAAGCAAATTTGTTATTTAAAAGAAGAAATCAGCTACAAAAGAATCCAAGAACAAATTGAAAATAAAGCTTTTCAAAAGAAAATTACCAAATGCTTTCTGGGATAGGAAGAAACATACTGTCACGTTACCTTATGAAAAAGATTTCGAGGAGAAAAATATACCCACAAAAGCAAGACCAATACAAATGAATCAAGAAATGTTAGAACACTGTAAACAAGAAATAGAGGAGTTATTAGAAAAAAGAATCATTAGACCAAGTAAGTCTCCTTGGTCTTGTTCAGCGTTTTATGTTCAAAAGAATGCTGAATTAGAACGCGGTACCCCTCGTTTAGTGATAAATTATAAACCTTTAAACAAAGTCTTACAATGGATTAGGTATCCAATCCCTAATAAAAGTGATTTACTAAAAAGACTCTACAACGCAAAGATATTTTCTAAATTTGATATGAAATCAGGCTTTTGGCAAATACAAATAACAGAAAAGGACAAATATAAAACTGCTTTTACGGTACCATTTGGACAATATGAATGGAACGTAATGCCATTTGGATTAAAAAACGCTCCATCCGAGTTTCAAAAAATAATGAATGATATATTTACTCCATATACAACTTTTTCAATAGTATATATTGATGATGTTTTAATTTTTAGCCAAACTGTTGACCAACATTGGAAACATCTAAATATATTTTTGAAAATAATAAAAGAAAATGGACTAGTAGTCTCTGCCAAAAAGATTAAATTATTTCAAACAAATATTCGATTTTTGGGCCATCAAATAAATGAAGGAACTATTATACCTATACAAAGGTCTCTTCAGTTTGGAGATAAATTCCCAAATGAAATTAAAGATAAAAACCAGTTACAAAGATTTTTAGGAGCCTTAAACTATATTGGAGACTTTTATCCAAACTTACGACAAATATGTAAACCCCTTTTTGAAAGGTTAAAGAAAAATCCACCTTTATGGAGTGATATACATACAAAAATAGTTATAGAAATTAAATCAAAAGTCAGAACATTACCATGTCTAACCATATGCCATCCTAACATGCCAAAAATAGTGCAAACTGATGCTTCGGAAATTGGATATGGTGGAATTCTCAAACAAGTTATTAATAATCAAGAAAAAATTATTCGTTACCATTCTGGTGTGTGGAAAACAGGAGCACAACAAAATTATTCCACAATAAAAAAGGAGATCCTTTCCATGGTTCTTTGCATTTCAAAATTTCAAGATGATTTGTTAAACCAAAAATTCTTACTTAAAGCGGATTGCAAAGCAGCAAAAGAGGTTTTAACTAAGGATGTCCAAAACCTAGCTTCAAAACAAATTTTTGCTAGATGGCAAGCTATACTTTCAATTTTTGATTTTGATATTGAGTTTATTAAGGGGACTGACAATTGTATTCCAGATTTTCTTACTAGAGAATTCTTGCAGGGATGTCGGACAGAAAGCAAGTGATATCTTTCTCAAAGTCTGCCTCACCCGGAGGTAGTTCTGGTACGAAACAATTGACAAATCTTCAACAATTTCTTTCAGAAACCACCCACACAAAACCAATCACAGCAAGACCTTTACAAACAGTACCCCCAAAACAAAATATGACAACCCATACAAAGCCACAAACAGCTCTTGATATCACAAACAGATTTGCTCCCCTTAGCCAAACAAAAATTTCTTTGACACCATTTTCTAAACAAACAAAAAGCCCAATACCAACTTACAAACAAACAGTCTTACAAAGTCCAACCCAGACCCAATTAAACCCATCTGACTGTCCCTATATTCAGACAAATTGGATGTATGTCGATTGCATCCTTGAACAAGAATGGATACCAAAAAATCTCCCAGAAACAGAAATCGAACAAGCAAATGCTTTCTCAGAGTTGTTACTAGACAGTGAATTTTTCAGGATTTACGAGGATGCCGAAAAAACTCAATATTTCTATGAAGCGATCCTCGTTGCCACAAAGTCAGTTCATATCGAAAATAAATTACCAAAAAACCACCCTTCAACCTCCTCGGCCATAGGTTATAGGAAAATATTCATAAACAAAGTCATTGGCCCAGAAGAATGGGGAAACCCTTACACCCAAAAAACTTACAAATATCCTGATGCAACTTTCACATATTTTTATTACATCCAAGCCTGGTCAAACTTTTTATTCAAACAAAATGACGTCCATGCAATGTCCTACTACTTTTTGTTAGGCAAAAATTTATCCGAATCATACAACTTCCCAAATTGGTTCCTACATTGGTGGGAAAATTTTGGCCCTACGAAACAAATATTACCCCCTAAAACCAGTGATTCATTTACCTATTTTGAAACAAACTACAAGAAACCAAGTTCCAATTACAAGTATACCAACTTACTCCGATTTCATTTAGAATTCAACTTGACA
The DNA here is from genome assembly GCA_946800315.1 of Misopates orontium. Taxonomy (NCBI): domain Eukaryota; kingdom Viridiplantae; phylum Streptophyta; class Magnoliopsida; order Lamiales; family Plantaginaceae; genus Misopates; species Misopates orontium. The sequence goes on from OX326949.1 coordinate 10,815,448, forward strand.
TGGATCCTAAAAATCGAACAACTTATCCATACTACAACATCTGGTTTACAACAATTAGTCAAGGTCGCTTTTGTGAAATGGTGGAACAAAATGGACACAACAAACTTTCAGAAACAAGCAGTGATAGCCTGGTTCAAAGAGAATTCGAGATATGACAAAAATAAGGATCAGGTATCTCCACAACAAATTGAAAAACAGGAAGAATTTCTTGTGATGAAACAAAGTTTACAATCCAAATTAGCAGCTCCAAAGTCAATTGATGAAGTTAAACAAATCCTACAAAGTGCAAGTGAAGATGAAGACTCAAATTCCTCAGTCAACCTAGCAGATGACAATGAAGATGACTGTTACGGAATATTTTCACAAATTCAGCAAAAGTAATGATTTAGTGTAAATTTCAAATTAAAAAAAAAAAAAAGTACAAAAGTTCAACAAAATTCAAATAATGACAATATGAAAAATGATGCAAGAAGACAAAGTCCAGCCCGGCAAAAAATATATGGCCGACGAAATAAACGAATTTTCTGGATTTTCGGAGCTTTTTTTTTTCAAAATAAACGAATTGAACAGAAAAATTTAAGGAAACAGAATAATGCAGCGGAAAATAAAGGATAGGTATGGCTCTGGTGCGAAATTGATAGAGATCGGGTACTCGTGAGAAGAGAGATTAGAGAAATAGAGAAAAAAAAATAGATTTCAGAAGGATTAGAGAAAGAATTAGAAGAATAATATAGAAGAGAAGACATAATTTAGAAGATAGAATTGCAATCAACAATATATTAATCAATTCATCATCAAACTTGTCTTACAAAAGAACCATAACCCTCTATTTATAGGCTAGGAAATAAGACCTAACAAAACAAAAACTCTAAAATAAAAGACAACAAGATAAACTAGAATCCTAATTTAATAATATCAAAATATAAATAAACTCTACCATATTTCGGTACCGCCACGTCATAATATCCGATACAATACACGAACGTATTTCGGGACATATTATGACACGTCAGCACCATTATTTTTTAATGCAAAATTACAATTCAAGGCAAAACTCAGAAATCGGCCCAAGTAGGCCCAAATTGAGCCCAAGCGAGATCAATTTGGGCCCGAAAAGGCCCGATTCGAGCTATACAAGCCCAATCCGAGCTATATGGGCTCAAATAAGATCTATTTGAAGGCCCAGAAGCCCAATTCGAGCTATATGGGCTAAAGTCCGATCTATTTGAGGCCCAGGAGTCCAGTTCGAGCTATATGGGCCCAAATTCGACCTATTTGAGGCCCAATTCGACCTATTTCAAAATAGCTCTAATTCGACCAATTTTGAGTCATAGTTCTACTTGGATTGCACTTTTAGACGAATAAGGACTCTTATTACTATATAAGGGGCTCCCATGCCTCATTCTAAGGTACGTTTTTATTTTCTAGCATCTAATTTCGAGCTATATACATCGAATTCGAGCTATAGAGCAATAATTCGAGCTATATTGCAATAGCTCTTGTTCGATCTATATAGAGTGTATTTCGAGCTATTTGAGAGTAATTCGATCTATTCGGGTTTTCTCATCACGGTTCTCAATACCATTTCGAGGTGTGCTAATTCGACCTATAGAGCTCAAATTTGACCTATTTGGGCATATTTTGAGCTATAAATTCGAGCTATTGTCTCTGACGACAATACCTCAAATTTCGACCTATCTGACTTGAGCGTCAGAGGAGGCACCGGCTTAGTTTACGTGTGGTGTTGAGTGCAGGTTCTGAACTCAAAAGCTGCTTAAGCATCCAGCAGGAACTAAAGCAGTCTGACGTGGAGTGTTGGAGAGCGGACACGTAACCTGACGAAAACACCCTCAGTGGCGCCGTCTGTGGGAACCTCTATACGCACTTAGTAACAAACACTGATACTCAATGGATCAACGGAGAGCAACGGATAAGAATGGAATGGCTGGAAGGACTAGATCACAGAGGGAGGATGATAATCGGGCGCCTGATGCTTCTGAGCGAACATCAGTGGCAGCGCACATCACTCCCCTTGATCCTCCAACTCACACAGCGAATCAACCTGACGTTCCTTCCACGGAACAACAGCTATTGAATTCCGCTCAGTTGGATCAAATCATGGCGGCATTCCAAAGGACTATGGTCCCAATGATTGTGCAGCAATTGGCTAACACTTCTGTTTTACAGAATGTTCAAGCTCCATTAACACAACAACCAGCAACACAGCCTGCGGCACCGCAGCAAGGAAGGACTCATCCGACCCAACGTCGTGATGACTCAAGGCAGTATACGCAAACTAGGATGACAAGGCCAAGGGATCCATCTCCCTCGCTTGAGAGGAGGAATCCTCGTTCAGTGAGGACCAATGCTAACAGAGCTCCCAGTCGAGCAACTGGTCGAGATAGAGAAGTAAGGGATGGAGAGGTGAATTCTAGGCAGAGACTTCCTGATCATCGACCTGCAGCAAGTCGAACTGCCGGAAGAGATAGGGACTTGCCTGAGAGAGTCGCACCAAGATTGGAACCTGTTGTAGCAGAACATATTCCACTAAGGGAGAGGCCAAACCCCTTTTGTGAGGCGATCAGTAATTTGACGTTGAATGAAGGAACTAATCTTCCTGTTCTGAAGAAGTATGATGGAAATACTGATCCAGTTGCACATTATGATGAGTTAGATGGAGATTTGCAGGTCTTGGTGTATGCAGAGAATATGAGGGCGAAACTTATTTCGCTCAGTCTGAGAGGTCCAGCAAAGGAATGGTTCAAAAACTTACGTTCGGGATCAATTGAATCATCTGAGCAGTTTAGGACCATGTTCGTAAAGAAGTTTGCTACTTATCGCATAAAGAAGAAATCTCCAAGCACGCTGTTTAATATCTATAGAGGACCTGATGAACCTTTGGGGAGGTATATCGAGCGTTTGAATCTGGAGATTGGTAGAGTGAATGCTCCCAATGTCGACCTGTTCATCTCTGTATTGGAGCATCGTTGCCGGAGTAAGAAACTTATAGAAGTAATAACATGGAACACACCTGATTCCATTGAGCAAGTGATGGACCTCGCTAGTAAGGTCATTCAAGTAGAGGAGGCAACCATGAATCAAGGGTTGATGGACTCGCCAAGAATTCATGGGGGCAAGGAGAATAAAGATAGAGATTGGAGGAAGGAGTTAAGAGGCAAAGATCGTGGTCGCAACCGACAACCTTTTAAGAAGTTTGACAACTATACTCCGCTGAGGAAACAAATTGGCGAAATCTACGCCATAGAGAAAGATAGCGGGTTGCTGAGAACCACATTTGACGATAGCGACTTCGACAGCTTGTCTTCACAAGCTAAGGAAGCACAATACTTGAATTGCCCTATGGTGGTTTCCGCAGTGATTGCAAATCACGGGGTAAAGAGGATAATGATTGATAATGGATGCTCGTCCAACATCATCTTCATAGATGCTTTACAACAAATGAAGCTTGGACAATACGAAATCGCTGATGTTAACTCACCATTAGTCGGATTTGGTGGAAGTGAAGTTAAACCCATTGGAAGGATCATGTTGCCAACGTCTTTTGGCGTGAATCCGAGGAGGAGAACACTGAATGTGGAATATCTTATCGTTGACATGCCGTTTGCATACAACGTGCTGATTGGAAGGCCTGGGATAACGGCCTTTGCTATGATCATCTCTACGGTGCATCAGAAGGTCAAATTTCCAACGCCTGGTGGAGTTGCTGAACTCACTACAAACTATCGTGATTCTTGGAGTTGTTACGTTACATCGACTAAACCTATCAAGGCAAAAACAGATCCAAATATCACGATGATTGACATACATCCATTGGAAACGCTTGAAATAGGAAAACAAGTTGATACGGAGATGGTGCTTGCTACGCAAGTAGACCAAGAGATGGTACAGGAAGATTCGACTCCTCCCAGTATTGAGGACTCCTTGAAGAAGGTGGAAGAAGAGAAAGAAGACAAAACCACATTGCGATATAAAAAGAAGATGGAGATGGAGCGTCTAAAACCTTTGGGAGAGTTTAAGGAGGTGATTTTGTCGAATGATGAGCCTGACAAGATCATTAAAATTGGTAGCGAGTTGACTTCGGAGGTTGAGAAGGCACTGTTGGAATGCTTGCGAAGAAACTTTGATGTATTCGCATGGACGGACTCAGACTTGAAGGGGATAGATCCTCGAGTTGCGGTACATCACCTGAATATTAACCCAAATGCTAAACCCATCCGACAGAAGAAGAGACACTTTAGTGAAGAAAAGAACAAGGCTGCGGAGTTGGAAGTACAAACAAAGCTTGCTGCAGGCCATATATTTGAAGTACGATACTCTGAATGGCTAAGCAACGTTGTACTTGTCCCAAAGAAGCCGACCCGTATGGAGGATGTGCGTGGACTACACCGACTTGAACAAACATTGCCCTCGAGATCCTTTTCCTTTGCCAAGGATTGATCTCGTAGTGGATTCTACTGCAGGGTGTGCGCTGCTAAGTCTTTGTGATGCGCAGAGCGGTTTCCACCAAATACTAATGGCAGTAAAGGATCAACATAAAACGGCCTTTATCACTGACAGAGGTATATACTGTTACAAGGTGATGCCGTTTGGTCTCAAGAATGCAGGAGCAACCTTTCAGAGGTTGGTTGCCAAGATGTTTTATCATCAAATCGGCAAGACTATGGAGGTTTACATTGATGACATGCTTATCAAAAGCCTAAAGGCGGAAGATCACGTGAAACATTTGGAAGAGGCTTTTGGTATCATGAAACAATACGGGATGAAGCTAAATCCTAAGAAGTGTACTTTTGGTGTCAAGGCTGGAAAATTTCTGGGGTACATGGTCAATGAGAGAGGAATCGAAGCTAACCCTGACAAAATTAAAGCTATAATAGATTTACCATCCCCCAAGTCCGTTCGAGAGGTGCAACAATTGGTGGGGAGGATCACGGCACTTAGTCGATTCATATCGCATTCTGCAGAAAAGAGCTTACCTTTTTTCAAGAAGTTACGCAAGACACCTAAGTTCGTCTGGACTGATGATTGTGAAGAGGCTTTTCGCCAATTGAAGGTGTACCTAACGACACCACCATTACTATCTAAGCCCAAGGACAATGAGATGCTATATCTTTACTTGGCCATAACGAAGAATTCATTAAGCACAGTATTGGTGCGCGAGGAAGACAAGAAACATTTGCCTATCTACTATGTTAGCAAAGTGTTGAATGGGGCAGAGGTGAATTACCTGGAGATCGAAAAGCTAGCATACGCACTTGTAATAACTGCACGAAAATTAAGACCATACTTTCAATCACATCCGGTTACTGTCTTAACTAATCAACCACTGAAACAAGTTATGGCAAAACCGGAGACATCAGGGAGATTGGTGAAGTGGGCGATCGAGTTAGGAGAATATGGCTTGGAGTACATGCCGAAAACAGCGATCAAAGCACAAAGATTAGCGGACTTTGTGGCTGAAACTATCTCAGAGGCGGAGCAAGCGCTTGATGTAGCAATGGTAATGGAAGATGTCAAAAGTGACAAACCTATAGTTGCAAGGGGAACTTGGACTCTGCATGTGGATGGATCGTCCACAAATGACACTGGAGGTGCAGGAATTTACCTAAAATCGGCGGATGGTAGAGAATTCGACTATGCAATAAGGCTAAATTTTCAAGTAACGAACAATCAAGCGGAATATGAGGCTATGCTTGCTGGCATCCAAATGGCAAAATCGTTGGGTATAACGAACCTTGTAGCATTCACGGATTCACAATTGATTGCTAATCAATTTGAAGGAAGATATGAGGCGAAAGAGGCAGCAATAGTGAAGTATCTCGAAAAATTGAAGGAGGCGACATCAAACTTCGATACTTTCTCTATCTCGCAGATCCCTCGATCAGAAAATGAACGCGCTGACTCTTTGTCACGATTTGCAAGTACCGCCGAAGTGTTTGTTGAAAGGCGAGTAACTCTATTGGCTTCAGAGCAGCCCTCTATCGGCAAGGAAGTTGAGTCAAAACCAACGCAAGCATTGGACTACGCTCTGCCAGTAGAGATAGAGGCATGTTGGAAGGATGAGATTGTTGATTATCTTCAGAATGGGAACTTACCTAATGATCCTCAAGCGATCAGAAGGCTCAAGTACAAATCTGCAAGATTTACTATGTTCAATGGCGAACTTTATAAACGGTCTTTCGAGGGACCACTCTTGAGATGCCTATCTCCCACACAGGCAAAACAAGTCTTACAAGAAATTCATGAAGGGAGTTGTGGAAATCATTCAGGAGGACGATCTTTGGCCCAGAAAATACTTCGACAAGGGTATTTCTGGCCAACTATTATGAGAGATGCTATGGATTACTCAAGGAAGTGTAGAAGTTGTCAACTGCATGCGAAGATCATTCATACACCTGCACAACCTATGACAACGGTGAGTTATGGATGTCCGTTTGATCAATGGGGAATAGATATAGTTGGACCAATGCCTAAGGCTACGGGAGGTAGAAAATGGTTATTGGTGGCAGTCGAGTACTATAAGAAATGGGTTGAAGCTGAAGCACTTGTAAACATTACGGAGGCTAATGTGAAACAATTCATTTGGAAGAACATCGTTTGTCGATTTGGAATACCAAGGGTCTTAATTTCCGACAACGGAAGGCAATTCCAAGGTTTTAAGATTCAAGACTGGTGCAAAGACATGAAAATTGAGCAACGTTTTACATCTGTTACGCATCCCGAAGCAAATGGGCAAGTGGAGGCCACTAACAACACATTAGTGAAGAGTTTGGAGAAAAGGCTAGAGGGAGAAGGAGGAAATTGGGCGGATGAGTTGCCAGGGATATTATGGGCATATCGCACAACTCCTCGTACCTCTACAGGAGAAACTCCATACTTATTGACATATGGATCTGAAGCAGTGATACCCGCTGAGATTGGGATGCCAACTTATCGTATTGTAACATATGATGAGGAGCAAGCATTAAGGGCAAGACAAATGGATTTGGAGTTGATCGGAGCAACTAGGGAAGCAGCATACCAACGTACTCAAGCATACAAATCTATGATGGCGAAAGCATATGACAACAAAGTTCGTTTCATGAACTTTCAAGTGGAGGACTTGGTACTTAGAAAAGTTGAAGCTACCAAGCATGTTGGAAAGTTGAAGCCAAACTGGGAAGGACCTTACAGAGTGGAGAAAGCGAGCTCAAAGGGATATTATTACTTACAAGAATTGGGTGGAAGGACTTTGTCACGCCCCTGGAACGTCAAGAACTTACGAAGGTTTTATAGTTAGAACACTAGTTTTCTAATGGCCTTGTGGCACCATAGGACCGTAGTTTCAATACTTCATTCGCTTATTCTTTTACGAATTACGAGTCCCTCTACGTGGATTCTCATTGTAATAGTTAGCAGTGAACTACGGGGACTTGATTCCTAGCCAACCTATATACGGCGGGATACGTAGGCAACTCGGAAGTTACTCGAGCTCAGTCCCAAAACTAATAAAATCTCTTATTTTATTCAATTTAGCCGTTGCCTACTATTTATCCGCAAGATTACAATCTATCAAGAAACATGAAGATGAACTCATACTGTCTACAAACTTTAAGTTTAAAAACTTAATCAAAACGAACGTTAGCTTCGTATAACGAGCACTAGCCTCGTGAAGTCAAGCACAAGTCCTTGCACTCCCGCGAACACAGCTTCGCAAGCGCAAACATAGCTTTGCACAACGAGCACTAGCCTCGTGGAGTCAAGCACAAGTCCTTGCACTCCCGCGAACACATCTTTGCAAGCGCAAACATAGCTTTGCACAACGAGCACAAGCCTCGTGGAGTCGAGCACAAGTCCCCGTACTCCCGCGAACATAGCTTCGCAAGCGCAAACATAGCTTTGCACAACCAGCACAAGCCTCGTGGAATCGAGCACAAGTTCTCGTATTCCCGGGAACATAGCTTCGCAAGCGCGAACATTAGCTTCGCACAACGAGCACAAGCCTCGTAGAGTCGAGCATAAGTTCTCGCACTCTCACAAATACTTGTTTATAAAACTTAAGTGTTTTAACAAGTACCAAATTTAAACTTAAAAAGTAGACAAATATGAGTGAAGATGTAACGAGACAGAATAAAGACATTCATAAGACTTTTCAAGTCAAAACTGTACTAGCAAGCGACAAAGCGCTAAAATCGCGCAAATGTTGGCAACATATACTGTACGGAAAGAATGTACTAAAGCTAAGGTTATATACGGAAAGTAAAGATGTTCAAGAATGTTAATGACAAGGCACAGAAGCCAAAAATAAGGGCACGCAGGCCACTCTAAAAGATCAAGGCAGCAGATCCAGCCCAAGAGCCTTCACGGCACCCTCGCTCTGCTCTTGGATATCAGCAAAAGACTCATTCAGGGGCCCAGTATCATCGATAGGGGAAATTTGACGAGGAGCAGGAGCGGCAACTGTAGCGTCAGGCATAGGCTGATCGCCGTCAGCAGGCTGATCCAAGACCTGAGGGTCGAAACCCATCTCACCCTCCTCCAAGGGCTCATCTGGAGCAGCACCAGCAGCAGCAACGGCAGTGGACGTGGATGGCAGCTCGTCGGCAAAGTTACAGAGCCATACCTGCCGAGGAGGATAAAAGGAGGTGAAGGGATCGTGCTTTGGCTCATCATCGACCACAGTCGCAGCAGGTTCACCAGAAGGAGGATCGGCCAGAGTAGGATCCGCAGCAGCGGCACTAGAGGATTCGCCGACCTCCGTGTCATCCTCATTCAGGCAATTGAGGACATTGAAGTCCTCCCTCTTGAACCCAGGAGCAAGGGCACCGCGGGCGACGATGTCATCAAGGGCCATGTTGTAGCCCTTGGTCGTATCAAAACCGCCCCGCTCCATAGCAATCTGCTCCCATGTGGCTGAGCAGAAGAACTCGATAGCCACCATCACCTTGTCTTCATCAGGGAGCTCCTACGAAACAAGTAGAGGAAAAGTAAGTACGTAACACACAAATCTCAAGGAAAAAGAAATAAAGTCAAGTATAATAGGAATACCTCAGTCATGGCCCTGTTGTAGCCATCCTCTTCAGCAGTCGCGAGGCGAGCTTGTGCATCAGCCAGCTCAGCCTCAAGCCTCAAACGTTCTGCCTCAGCAGCAGCAGCGTCATCCTTCATCGTTCGAATAGTATCAACATGATCGTCAACAAGGGCCGTGGCATGCTGGCAGTCGGTGGTGAGCTGGCTGGATAGTCGTTTCTCCTCGACAAGCTCTCTATCAACGGCAGCTTTTGCTGTTTTCAGGGCTTCCAGCTCAGCCTGCACTGCCTTCAGCTCGTCAACAGCGGCGACGAGATGCTTCTCCACTTCAGCCTTCGCCTCCTTGGCTTGTTTCTCCAGCCGTTGAGCCTGCAAGGCTGAAGAATGGTGCCTATCCATCAGAGCCCTCTGCTGATCCTGAGTTGTCATCACCATGTTGAAATTCTCAGCCATGGTCTGGAAATTGACGAAGAACTACAAAAAAGGGAAAAAGTTAGTGATATTCAAGTATATATATAAAACAAAGATCAAGAAAAGCTTATAAATGCACATACCTCGCACAGAGACAAGGCAGGGCGACTGACTAGTTTCTCATGGCCCATCGCTTGGTAATAGAGCTGCCGGTCGAAGTCAGGCATGAATCCTTTGACAAGTCGAAGGGCAGTAGTGTCTTTCAGTGTGAACTGCCCTGATTCGACTGAAGCTCGCACGATCTCCTCCACGTCAATGTCGAGATCGTCACCATCATAGGCTCGGTCCTGCGCGACGCGCTTACCCCGTCGGATCTCCTCAGCAGTAGCAGCAGACCTCTTCCTCGTTGCTGCCTCAGGGTTGGCCTCATTGAAGCGACGAGCCACTTCAGCAACGGAAGGAAGATGCACTCTTCCAGACGAAGGTGCTGATGAAGGAGAAAGATCCGGAAGGATCGGCTCAGAACCGCCAGGTGGTGATCCAGGAGCAGTATCAGCGGTCGACTGAGAAGGAACAGTCTCAGGCACTGGAGTTGGAGCAGGAACAGGGGCAGGAGCTGAACCCCTACCACGTCCCGACCCTCGAATCGAGACAGTAGCGGTGGAAGGAGTAGGAGCATTACCGCCTCTCGAACTGGTACCAGCCGTCTTCGCACCACGACGACTAGTCTTCTCAGGAATGGGCACTGAGGACTGAGGAGCGTTTGCGCCACGCTTCATAGCGGCCAGCCTCTTCTTCGTCTTGTCCATAATGATTCGCTCTGAAAATCATAAACAATGCAACGGTTAGAAGACAACAAAGGAAGACTAAAAATCAACAAGTAAAAAGAACAAAAACATGCATAATGTTATACCAAAGACAGAAGGCTCAACGCCCGCATGATAAGTATAACCGTCGGCCCGCAACACTGGGGTAGTGGTTAACTCAAAGGCATCGAATTGATGCTCTTTCAAGTTTTTTACCACCGTCAGGGTGTAGATAGGAGGATCGGGGCGTCTCGGCGATGGACGGGCGTCCGTCCAAAGCCGCTTGAATCGGAATTCCTGAGGCTTGGATTCCTTGATAAAAAACCATTGTTTCTTCCAATGAGCCCCGAAGCTTGTCTGCAGATCAGATAGGAAGCATTGCTTCTTTCTCGAGCTCAAATAGTAGAACCCGGCGTCTACACCCCTGTTGCGGAATTTCACTATGAATAATTGCCAAAAACTGGCTACAGAGCAATGGAGGTCAAAGATGCGGGTTAGCATCGCATAAGCATACATCTGTGTGTATGCGTTGGGGGTAAAATGTGAAGGAGAAGAATTGAGAGAGGACATGATTTCTGAGACAATTGGGACAATGGGAAAACGTAAACCACAGTGAAGACTAAATATCGTAAGACACCCTTCTGGCGGGTTGTTTATCCTATCATCTGGCCCAGGCACGATAATCTCATAAGTATCAGGGATGCCATAGGTATCACGATAATAAGCTATGTCGTGAGGCAAGGAAGAAGGAAACTGATCAAAATTGATCAAGTTGGGCGGAGGAAGTTGTTCGGGAGAGTTAGCGGCAGGTATGGGAACATGGTCAACAGGAGGTAAATAAGGCACGATGGGGAGAGGGTTCGATTCAGCCTCGTCATCTCCTAGGATGTCTACGTCTACCTCCATATCAAACGCCCTATCATTGCTATTTCTCTCATTACTAGATGAGGTCTCGTCACTTGAGTCGTTACTACTACCGCTAGTCGACGCATTTTCTCTAGCCTTAGACGATTCACTACTATTTTCCCTACTACTACTGGAAGACTCAAGATCAATAACTCGCGTCATAAAGAGGTTTAGGTTGAAAGTTTACCGGCACGAGGGTCTAGATCTACTGAAACTTCTTCGTTCGGGTGAATTTGCTTGTAAGACCTCTGTGTAGGTGCAAATAACTTTGGAGCGCCAGGTAATCGGACTCGGGCAGGTTCTGGTTGCCGAGGACGAATTGAGGATGATGGACGCCTTGTGTTTGATTCACGAGGATTCTGATATGACGAATCTCGTGATGTATTGCGTGCGTTATAGTAGGCCCGTTGGTGAGATCGTGGTGGTGAAGGACGACGTGGAGACCGGTTACATCGAAGTCGCGCCGTCGTGAACAAATCTGCGCAAAAATTTAAATTTTAGCATTTTCAGAATTTTTCAAAATCTGAGAAAATTTTCTAAGTGTTATAGCTCGAATTTCCTCAGGAAATTCGAGCTATAATTTCGAGTTATAAATCACTTACCAAAGTATATAATTAGCAGGGGCGTTTTTCGAGCTATTCCGGTAAATTTCGATCTATTTGAGGTTAATTTCGAGCTATAAGGAGTATTTTCGAGCTATTCTGCTAATCTTACTAAATTTGGAGGATTTTCGAGCTATTTCAGTGAAATTACTAAAAATAGTAATTTCGAGCTATAAATTCGAGCTATTTTTTGGGAGCTCTGGAGGAATGCTTAGGCGCGAAATGAGGAAATGAAGCTGGGAGTGGGGTATTTATAGGCGAAATGATGCGGGAATTACCAAAATGCCCCTAAATTCGACCTATTTGTAAATTCGACCTATTTTCAGAAAAATTTTCCGGCAATTTCGAGGTATCTTTTTGGAGGGCAATTTCGACCAATATGAAATTCGAGCTATTTTACGTAAAATTCGAGCTATTTTACGGAAAAAAAATTCTGGCATTCGAGTTGTCTTTTTCAAAGATAAATTCGACCTATACCAATTCGAGTTACTAAAAATAGTAAATTCGATCTATTTTTGAATTTTGCTATTTTTGGTCAAATTCTTGGTTTTTTACGCCGACGCCGATCTCGTTGCACGATTCTCGGTTATGTGACTTCTTTTTAGTTCGTATGACCAATGTTTGTACACATTACTCTTACGAACTGGGGGACTCCATGATGTACCATATTTCGGTACCGCCACGTCATAATATCTGATACAATACACGAACGTATTTCGGGACATATTATGACACGTCAGCACCATTATTTTTTAATGCAAAATTACAATTCAAGGCAAAACTCAGAAATCGGCCCAAGTAGGCCCAAATTGAGCCCAAACGAGATCAATTTGGGCCCGAAAAGGCCCATTTCGAGCTATTTATAGGCTAGGAAATAAGACCTAACAAAACTAAAACTCTGAAATAAAAGACAACAAGATAAACTAGAATCCTAATTTAATAATATCAAAATATAAATAAACTCTAAATTAAACTATAATTCTAATTAAATTATAATTCTAATAATAATTAATTCTTGATTTCCATCATTATGGTTTAAAATTTAAGAATTGTAACGAAATTAAGAAACCTACACCGAAGACTAAAGGAAAAAAAAATCTTTATTGAAATTAATGCTAAATCAAAATGAGTACTTATATTTACACTTAATACTTGGATGAGTTTTTCTATTTTTATTTTTTATTTTTTTTATGGCAAGATTTTACCGTAATAAATTAACTAGGGATATTTCGTCCTGACTTTTGAAATAATTTATGATAAGAAAGAATAGTTATGTCATAACTTTTTTTGTTCACTACTTTTCCTTAAAGTCACTTTAAAAGACTTTTAATAAAAAGTCGAGAGTGTTTGCAAGACTTTTTAAAAAAGTTACTTAAATCATTAATTAGGTGTTTGCAAAAAGGGATAATATCACTCACACCCTCTGAGGTTTGACATAATATCAGAAACCTCTCATAAGGTTTCAATAATATCAGTGACACCCCCTGAGGTTTGAAGTAACATATCAAATAGGCCCAACATTCCTTTTTTGCCCTTTACCTACTTTAACTTTAACCAACTGTTACTATTCAAATTATAAAGTGTCTTTGATCTATATATATGTACTTAGTGTAGAATTATATTTTAACACTAATTTTTATAATTAGTATGAATATTACTAAATATTACGGATTAAGATAAAAAATATTTAAACAAAATTCAAAAACGTATGCAGCAAAAAATAATAAAAAGGATATATATATATATATATATATATATATATATATATATATATATATATATATATATATATATATATATATATATATATATATGAATCCTCTGAAAAATTTAGTCCTAGAAGAAAGTCTTGTAGCGTTCCTGAAAAATCAAGACAAAGTTTTCAAGGCATTAGAGTAGAACAAAATTATGCCCAACCTATATACGAACAATTTGAGCAAGATGAAGTTAAAAAACCACCTTCTCCTGATCCTTCACAAATTTTTGTTCTGACCAAAGAATTTTATATAGATAAAAATTATTTGAAAATTGAATTTCTTTCTAAAGAAAATGAAGATGACAGAAAATGGTTTATTAAATCATTTTCAAAACAACAACGAGATACCATCCGTGAAGAATGGTATAATCTTATGAAAAAACATAAACAAAATATCCCATTTTTCATGTACTTTTTCGATACTTACGGTACTGAAAAATTACTTGTCATACAAAAAATTACTAGAAAATGGACTAGGACGGATGGTTCATCAACATCATCTGAATACCCCCCTATGGAAGAAACTGGGATAATGATAAAAGATAATATCATAAGTTGTAGCCCTGTTTTTAAAGCTTCCATGGATACCAAAGATCCTAATTTTTACCAAATTCGTCAAAACAATTTTACTAATATGAGCCTTCATATTGTAGGGAAACAATTAGAAAGAATCGAGAACAAAATTGAAAATAAAATAGATGAACAACCTACAAATAGTAAAAAACCTCATGAATCATCTTCTGCTACTAAAATTGACATACAAAAGTTACCTTTCAAAATAAATGAACACATACCAAAGTTAAGGCATAACGAAATTTTATCAAAAATACAAACAAAACTTGAAGACCTAAGTACTAACAAAATTAATACTCTAGAAAGCACAAGTTATTATTCTGAAAATGAATTGGATAAAGAAAAGGTTTTAAACCCTGTTATGAAAATGGAAGGAGTTTCAAAAAATTACTATCCTAGACCAAGCCCGCCAGATTTACAATTTGAAGAAATCCAACATCAGAAAACTTTTAGTGGTTCAGCAATCTATGAATGGAACATAGATGGCTTAGCCGAATATCAAATAATAGGTTTATGTAAACAAATGGCCATAGTTGCCAACATCTATAAAGAATCTTCCAAACTAAATGAGACAGAAACTGCTCAAAACTTAATTCTTGGTTTTAATGGCCAACTAAAAGGTTGGTGGGATAATGTTCTTTTCTAATGAAATCAAAGAGAAAATTTTACATAGTATGAAACAAGATGAAAGTGGAAATCCTATCATTGACGACCAAAATAATACCATACCAAATGCCGTTTCTAATCTTATTTACAGTATAGTTGTTAGTTTTGTGGGAAACCCACAAATATATCAAGAGAGAAACACTGAAATCTTACAAAATCTAAAATGTAGAAGATTACAAGATTTTCGATGGTATAAGGATGTTTTCCTTACTAAAGTTTTCGAAAGAGATGATCCAAATAACTACTACTGGAAAGAAAAATTTGTTTCAGGCTTACCAAAGTTATTTGGTGAGAAAGTTCGAGACAAAATAAAAGCAACGTATGGAGAAATTTCTGATCTATCTTATGGTGAAATAATAAACCAAGTTAACATTACTGCTTTACAATTGTGCAATGATTTAAAACTAAAGTCTCAACTGAAATAACAAAATATAATTAATAGAAAAGAATTAGGAAGTTGGTGTGAACAATTTGGATTTGAAAAATTTAAACCACCAATTCATCAAAAACCACAAAGGCGCTTTAACAAAACGAACAACAAGCCTAATTATAAGCCAAACTATAAGAATAAGCACGAAAATACAAATAAAACATCGAGAAATAAACCTTATACAAAAACTCCAATAGAGAAAATAATTTGCCATAGATGCAAAAAACCAGGACATTATGCCAACACGTGCAGAGTCCGGAAAAAGATCTTGGCTTTAGAAATCGAAGATAGTTTAAAAATTGAAATAATAAACCTTATTGGTCAAATAGATCTGCATGATGAGGAAGAAGATAATAATCAAGAACCCAACCAATCCGACAAAGAAAATGATTTAAATCAAATACAAACAGATTACGAAGCATCTTCTCATGAAACAGAAGATGAATCCCAAGGTTGCTTCTGTGAACCAGGGACGACAATCTGTAATCGTGAAAACAAAATTAATGTCCTAACTAGAGAAAATCAATTCGAATTTATATTTGAAATGATAGATAAAGTTAAAGATCCCGACACAAAAAGTTTGTATTTAAACAAATTAAAAAATATGATAACAAGCAAAGAAGAAACATCTCAAAAACCACATATTTATAAAACAGAATTCAAAGACATCATAAAATCCTTCAATTCTCCAAAGACTAACAAAATAACAATTCAAGATTTACAAAGCGAAATCCAAGAACTAAAAAGAGAAGTCAAACAAATCAAGATAGAAAATGACCAAATAAAACAAGATCTCATGATTATAAAAATAAGAGAACATCTACAAGAAGAGGAACATGAAATTCAAGAAGAAGAAAAAGAAGAAGATTCTTTTGTGAATATACTAACCAAAATAAATTATCAGAAATGGTTAGTCCAAGTTACTATAATAATAGGAGATTTTAAATTACAAACTATTGCCCTAATGGATTCAGGTGCAGATATGAATTGTATAAGAGAAGGATTAATTCCAACAAAGTTTTTTGAAAAAACTAAAGAAAGACTATCTACCGCTGATGCTACTAGATTAAAAATCGAATATAAATTATCTAATGCACATATTTGCAATGATGGAATATGTTTTAGAGCTGCTTTTGTTCTTATTAAAAATCTTAATACAGAAGTTATATTGGGAAATCCTTTTCTTCAAATGCTTTACCCTATAAGAGTTGATAATCGAGGCATTGAAACTACTGTTTTAGGTAAAAAAGTTATTTTCCATTTTCAATTTCCTGTTTCTCAAAGAGACGTTAATACATTACAACATGCCGGAATTTTCAAAAAATTGGAAAATAAACAAAAGCAAATTTGTTATTTAAAAGAAGAAATCAGCTACAAAAGAATCCAAGAACAAATTGAAAATAAAGCTTTTCAAAAGAAAATTACCAAATGCTTTCTGGGATAGGAAGAAACATACTGTCACGTTACCTTATGAAAAAGATTTCGAGGAGAAAAATATACCCACAAAAGCAAGACCAATACAAATGAATCAAGAAATGTTAGAACACTGTAAACAAGAAATAGAGGAGTTATTAGAAAAAAGAATCATTAGACCAAGTAAGTCTCCTTGGTCTTGTTCAGCGTTTTATGTTCAAAAGAATGCTGAATTAGAACGCGGTACCCCTCGTTTAGTGATAAATTATAAACCTTTAAACAAAGTCTTACAATAGATTAGGTATCCAATCCCTAATAAAAGTGATTTACTAAAAAGACTCTACAACGCAAAGATATTTTCTAAATTTGATATGAAATCAGGCTTTTGACAAATACAAATAACAGAAAAGGACAAATATAAAACTGCTTTTACGGTACCATTTGGACAATATGAATGGAACGTAATGCCATTTGGATTAAAAAATGCTCCATCCGAGTTTCAAAAAATAATGAATGATATATTTACTCCATATACAACTTTTTCAATAGTATATATTGATGATGTTTTAATTTTTAGCCAAACTGTTGACCAACATTGGAAACATCTAAATATATTTTTGAAAATAATAAAAGAAAATGGACTAGTAGTCTCTGCCAAAAAGATTAAATTATTTCAAACAAATATTCGATTTTTGGGCCATCAAATAAATGAAGGAACTATTATACCTATACAAAGGTCTCTTCAGTTTGGAGATAAATTCCCAAATGAAATTAAAGATAAAAACCAGTTACAAAGATTTTTAGGAGCCTTAAACTATATTGGAGACTTCTATCCAAACTTACGACAAATATGTAAACCCCTTTTTGAAAGGTTAAAGAAAAATCCACCTTTATGGAGTGATATACATACAAAAATAGTTATAGAAATTAAATCAAAAGTCAGAACATTACCATGTCTAACCATATGCCATCCTGACATGCCAAAAATAGTGCAAACTGATGCTTCGGAAATTGGATATGGTGGAATTCTCAAACAAGTTATTAATAATCAAGAAAAAATTATTCGTTACCATTCTGGTGTGTGGAAAACAGGAGCACAACAAAATTATTCCACAATAAAAAAGGAGATCCTTTCCATGGTTCTTTGCATTTCAAAATTTCAAGATGATTTGTTAAACCAAAAATTCTTACTTAAAGCGGATTGCAAAGCAGCAAAAGAGGTTTTAACTAAGGATGTCCAAAACCTAGCTTCAAAACAAATTTTTGCTAGATGGCAAGCTATACTTTCAATTTTTGATTTTGATATTGAGTTTATTAAGGGGACTGACAATTGTATTCCAGATTTTCTTACTAGAGAATTCTTGCAGGGATGTCGGACAGAAAGCAAGTGATATCTTTCTCAAAGTCTGCCTCACCCGGAGGTAGTTCTGGTACGAAACAATTGACAAATCTTCAACAATTTCTTTCAGAAACCACCCACACAAAACCAATCACAGCAAGACCTTTACAAACAGTACCCCCAAAACAAAATATGACAACCCATACAAAGCCACAAACAGCTCTTGATATCACAAACAGATTTGCTCCCCTTAGCCAAACAAAAATTTCTTTGACACCATTTTCTAAACAAACAAAAAGCCCAATACCAACTTACAAACAAACAGTCTTACAAAGTCCAACCCAGACCCTATTAAACCCATCTGACTGTCCCTATATTCAGACAAATTGGATGTATGTCGATTGCATCCTTGAACAAGAATGGATACCAAAAAATCTCCCGGAAACAGAAATCGAACAAGCAAATGCTTTCTCAGAGTTGTTACTAGACAGTGAATTTTTCAGGATTTACGAGGATGCCGAAAAAACTCAATATTTCTATGAAGCGATCCTCGTTGCCACAAAGTCAGTTCATATCGAAAATAAATTACCAAAAAACCACCCTTCAACCTCCTCGGCCATAGGTTATAGGAAAATATTCATAAACAAAGTCATTGGCCCAGAAGAATGGGGAAACCCTTACACCCAAAAAACTTACAAATATCCTGATGCAACTTTCACATATTTTGATTACATCCAAGCCTGGTCAAACTTTTTATTCAAACAAAATGACGTCCATGCAATGTCCTACTACTTTTTGTTAGGCAAAAATTTATCCGAATCATACAACTTCCCAAATTGGTTCCTACATTGGTGGGAAAATTTTGGCCCTACGAAACAAATATTACCCCCTGAAACCAGTGATTCATTTACCTATTTTGAAACAAACTACAAGAAACCAAGTTCCAATTACAAGTGTACCAACTTACTCCGATTTTATTTAGAATTCAACTTGACATGGATCCTAAAAATCGAACAACGCATCCATACTACAACATCTGGTTTACAACAATTAGTCAAGGTCGCTTTTGTGAAATGGTGGAACAAAATGGACACAACAAACTTTCAGAAACAAGCAGTGATAGCCTGGTTCAAAGAGAATTCGAGATATGACAAAAATAAGGATCAGGTATCTCCACAACAAATTGAAAAACAGGAAGAATTTCTTGTGATGAAACAAAGTTTACAATCCAAATTAGCAGCTGCAAAGTCAATTGATGAAGTTAAACAAATCCTACAAAGTGCAAGTGAAGATGAAGACTCAAATTCCTCAGTCAACCTAGCAGATGACAATGAAGATGACTGTTACGGAATATTTTCACAAATTCAGCAAAAGTAATGATTTAGTGTAAATTTCAAATTAAAAAAAAAAAAACAAAAGTTCAACAAAATTCAAATAATGACAATATGAAAAATGATGCAAGAAGACAAAGTCCAGCCCGGCAAAAAATATATGGCCGACGAAATTTCAAAAAAAAAAAAAAAAAAAAAAAAAAAAAAAAAAAAAAAAACTCAAAGGAATCTTTTGGTAATGGTCTGCAAAAGGTGGCACCTTCACATGCCACTACCCAAATGCTGCAGAGCCATCAATTCATGCCACTACAATAATGGCATCCAAGTCACTCCACCACATGGGGTGGAACCAAGGTCACACCACAATAATCCGGATTTCAAATTCAAATTTTCGAGTCCGAAATAGTGCTGAAGTTTGGCCTATAAATTGAAGCCTTCTCCATAGATGAAAGGCATCTAAGTTCGAGTGCTAGAATTCAGTTATATTTCTACTTTGTACTTGTGAGAGAAAATTATTAAGAGTTTAGAGTGCACAATTAATGTTTTCATTTGAGAGATACTACGGATTTGTACAAGTTTCCCAAGTTCAATAAAAATTCCAAGTTACAAATTATCTGTAAGTCTTCTTACTTTTTAAAATTCCGCAATTATTTTATTTTCTTTGATATCTTTGTCTATCGTCACTAATTTCAATTCTAAGAATGTATATTACAAACATTAATATATTCTGGTACACATGGTATCAAAGAATTTTATATAGATAAAAATTATTTGAAAATTGAATTTCTTTCTAAAGAAAATGAAGATGACAGAAAATGGTTTATTAAATCATTTTCAAAACAACAACGAGATACCATCCGTGAAGAATTGTATAATCTTATGAAAAAACATAAACAAAATATCCCATTTTTCATGTACTTTTTCGATACTTACGGTACTGAAAAATTACTTGTCATACAAAAAATTACTAGAAAATGGACTAGGACGGATGGTTCATCAACATCATCTGAATACCCCCCTATGGAAGAAACTGGGATAATGATAAAAGATAATATCATAAGTTGTAGCCCTGTTTTTAAAGCTTCCATGGATACCAAAGATCCTAATTTTTACCAAATTCGTCAAAACAATTTTACTAATATGAGCCTTCATATTGTAGGGAAACAATTAGAAAGAATCGAGAACAAAATTGAAAATAAAATAGATGAACAACCTACAAATAGTAAAAAACCTCATGAATCATCTTCTGCTACTAAAATTGACATACAAAAGTTACCTTTCAAAATAAATGAACACATACCAAAGTTAAGGCATAACGAAATTTTATCAAAAATACAAACAAAACTTGAAGACCTAAGTACTAACAAAATTAATACTCTAGAAAGCACAAGTTATTATTCTGAAAATGAATTGGATAAAGAAAAGGTTTTAAACCCTGTTATGAAAATGGAAGGAGTTTCAAAAAATTACTATCCTAGACCAAGCCCGCCAGATTTACAATTTGAAGAAATCCAACATCAGAAAACTTTTAGTGGTTCAGCAATCTATGAATGGAACATAGATGGCTTAGCCGAATATCAAATAATAGGTTTATGTAAACAAATGGCCATAGTTGCCAACATCTATAAAGAATCTTCCAAACTAAATGAGACAGAAACTGCTCAAAACTTAATTCTTGGTTTTAATGGCCAACTAAAAGGTTGGTGGGATAATGCTCTTTTCTAATGAAATCAAAGAGAAAATTTTACATAGTATGAAACAAGATGAAAGTGGAAATCCTATCATTGACGACCAAAATAATACCATACCAAATGCCGTTTCTAATCTTATTTACAATATAGTTGTTAGTTTTGTGGGAAACCCACAAATATATCAAGAGAGAAACACTGAAATCTTACAAAATCTAAAATGTAGAAGATTACAAGATTTTCGATGGTATAAGGATGTTTTCCTTACTAAAGTTTTCGAAAGAGATGATCCAAATAACTACTACTGGAAAGAAAAATTTGTTTCAGGCTTACCAAAGTTATTTGGTGAGAAAGTTCGAGACAAAATAAAAGCAACGTATGGAGAAATTTCTGATCTATCTTATGGTGAAATAATAAACCAAGTTAACATTCCTGCTTTACAATTGTGCAATGATTTAAAACTAAAGTCTCAACTGAAATAACAAAATATAATTAATAGAAAAGAATTAGGAAGTTGGTGTGAACAATTTGGATTTGAAAAATTTAAACCACCAATTCATCAAAAACCACAAAGGCGCTTTAACAAAACGAACAACAAGCCTAATTATAAGCCAAACTATAAGAATAAGCACGAAAATACAAATAAAACATCGAGAAATAAACCTTATACAAAAACTCCAATAGAGAAAATAATTTGCCATAGATGCAAAACCAGGACATTATGCCAACACGTGCAGAGTCCGGAAAAAGATCTTGGCTTTAGAAATCGAAGATAGTTTAAAAATTGAAATAATAAACCTTATACAAAAAAAAAAGTACAAAAGTTCAACAAAATTCAAATAATGACAATATGAAAAATGATGCAAGAAGACAAAGTCCAGCCCGGCAAAAAATATATGGCCGACGAAATTTCAAAAAAAAAAAAAAAAAAAAAAAAAAACTCAAAGGAATCTTTTGGTAATGGTCTGCAAAAGGTGGCACCTTCACATGCCACTACCCAAATGCTGCAGAGCCATCAATTCATGCCACTACAATAATGGCATCCAAGTCACTCCACCACATGGGGTGGAACCAAGGTCACACCACAATAATCCGGATTTCAAATTCAAATTTTCGAGTCCGAAATAGTGCTGAAGTTTGGCCTATAAATTGAAGCCTTCTCCATAGATGAAAGGCATCTAAGTTCGAGTGCTAGAATTCAGTTATATTTCTACTTTGTACTTGTGAGAGAAAATTATTAAGAGTTTAGAGTGCACAATTAATGTTTTCATTTGAGAGATACTATATATATATGACATAAATATTTAGAACTTATTATTTAAAACGTATATATTTTGAGATAAATATTTTGAACTTATTATTTTTTGAATATTTTTGAAAAATAAAACTTTAGGTTAATAGTCAAATAATATATCCAGAAAAATTTAATTGTTTAGACATTTATTTAAAATTAATTTTTTGTTTTGTTTTGTTTCAAATTTTAAATTTTTATCTGCTTGTTATTAAAGTTTTACTCAAATACATTTATTCAAAAGTATAAATTAAACTCAAAAGTATTATATTTATTTTCTTTCTTTTTCTAATTTTTTATTTGAATAGCAAATGGGTGTATTAGGTCTTAGCAAGGTGGTCAAAGTTGGTCAAGGGCAAAAATGGTATAATGGACCTATTTGATATGTTGATGCAAATCTTAGGAGGTGTCACTGATATTATTGAAATTTCAGGTGAGGTTTATGATATTATGCCAAACCTCAAGGGGGTGTGAGTGATATTATCCCTTGCAAAAATTAATGAAAAGTAATTTTTCCTATTAAAGAACTTTTAAAAATAGCATAATTCTAAAAGCAGTTGGTGAAGCACCATTCGGCATGTTTTTGTGCATTTTGTTTTTTCTGATTTTTTTTAGACTGTCAGAAGCAAAAGTCACCATATCAAACACTAAAAATATACTTTTACGGCTACAAAAATCAACAAGCTACTTTTATAAGCATTTGCAAACACCAACTAAATAAAAAACGACGTGTTAGAAAAAAGGAGTATTGACACATTTTACTCATTTATGATTTAACATCAATTTTTCAAATGAAATTCCTAATCCCTAAACCCTAAAGCCCTAATTTCTCCTCCTCCGGTGACTGAGCAAGCAAACCATGTGGTCAGTTTTACGGCGGCAAGCTGTTTCCACTTCATCTCATCATCAACTCGCTTCTTCGATTATCGGCCGCCATTTCTGTTCCTCCTCCGCCGCCGCCGCCATTTCAACGAACAACATCGGCAAAGAGCTGTTGAGCTTAGCTGAAGTTGAGAAAATCCTAAACGACGTCGGAGCGGACGATGTCAAAGTCATCGCTGCTCCCGACCGCTGCGAGGTCACCGATTACATGGTCATCGCCACCGGCCGATCGCCGTGGCACGTCAGGAATATCTCCCAAGCCCTAATTTACAAGGCAGGTAACTTTCTAATTTTCCTCAATGTATTCTAATTCTATGTGCTTGGTGATTGTCCTTGTTGATCAGAGGCTGGTTTGTTGTGCTAATTTGGCTCAAGGGTGTGATTTGGATGGTAAACTTGTGTGATTGGGTGTTTTGGATTTGCGTAGGAGTGTTACCGTTTTATGGTTAAAGGACTGGCTTTTTTGTGTGCTCAAATCTGCTGTCATTTTGCAGCATTTTTGAGTGGTCAATCGTGGCGATTGTCCTGGTGTTTTACCTCTGTCGACTTTTTGGTATGGACAGCAGCATAATTGATCTTAATGTCTGTCAATTTATCCTTTTCCATGTCCTTGGTGTTTTCTTATATTCGGATATTGTATGTGTTTTCGCAACTTGGAAGTTGTTGTACGGGAGTTGGTTTGTTGTTGTATTGTTTTTACCTCCGGAAGTTACAGCTTTACGTCTGGAACAGTAATTAGATGTTCTTCTGGTCAATGGAGCAGGTTAAGCAAAAGCAGAGAGGAGCAAAGAGAATGCTGCTGCCTACTGTGGTTGGCCAAGAAGGAGGGAAGTGGATCGTAATTGATTCCGGTACATTTCTATCCTTAATGTTCTCTTTGCTAGACTATCTGAGCATCTTAATTCACCGAAATAAGAGTCATCTGAATGCACATTGAAGGTCTGAGGTAGTGAAGGAACTTACTATGTCTAAGCAACAATTGTTCAACAACTGAATTTATGCTATAATTAATTTACTCCAGGAATATACTTTCCTAAAATAAGATGCAACTTCTAATAGTTCTGTGACAGGACATATTGTCCGGGGAATAGGGTGTCTACTTTTTGCGTCTTGTAATCTGCAACAGTACATGCTCAGAGGGCATGCCATATTCGTGAAAACATCCTCATAATATTTAAATCTAAATTTAGATATTTGAGATGATATAGAGCCTTCTTGCATACATACTTTCAAAGAAATAATAGTTTTACATTGTAATAGAATAACCTTATGAAGGGTATGAAGCAGGAGAGTTGGTGGAAAAACAATGTCAAGGGTATTGTGTATTTTCCAGATTTTTCATCATGGAACAAACCTGATAGCTTGACACATTTTCATAAGAATTTGGTGGGCAAAGTCAACAATGTCATATGCTTGGTAACTTGCAAACTAATATCAAGCTGTTACTCAATGTCCATGTAGCTAGTTGGAATTATATCTTCTCCTGTAGTGGAGCTGTCTTATTCAGTAGCAATACTTTTATTCTCTCTGAGTATTGAGAAAACTGATTGCTAAATCAAAGAATTCAAGTGTGACCCACTATGGTTCCCATTTTAGTGTCTACTTTTCGAATTCACCAATAAAACGGGAAAATGATATTGGAGGGGTTAGCAAAGAGAGGGTATAACAAGAAACATGCTTGTTGAGCTCTACATCTACTACTACAAGTGACGGGCTCCAGTCAAAACCCCATTTTTTCTTCTCTAAATTTCATAATCTCGCCGGAAACAATTACCTAGCTATTTCTAGTATATCTTTTTCACATGCCTAACTTGTTCCTCCACTTAGTTGTTTTTTACCATCCCACAAGTCTCCAGAGCTTAAGAAGATGTCACTGGAAATGAACACATCACAGGATGTAGCTACAGTTTTCTTTAAGATAAATTAACTGGTGTACAAGAGGGAATGTTAAAAAACAATACTGAGACTCAGTGAGGTATAACCGAGTAAAGTCGTTGCGTGCATTAACCTACATATAGACAATGAAAGCTGAACTTTTTTTATAGGTACACTGATTGTTCACGCTGTTGATGAGAATGCAAGAGCTTATTACAACTTAGAAGGGATCTGGAAGTCGGGTACATCAGATGTGGAACAGACTCAGGTAAACCACAGCTTTTACATTTTTATGAGAGCAAAGAGTTGAAGAGAACTTGTTTTGCTTCTTTTTATGTTGACACGCCCTGGCATTTCAAAGCCCAAATCTAAAGATAGTATCTTTCGACTGCAGGATGAGTCCATTATGTTGCTTTGTTATGTTATTTTATAAAACTTCAGGAGCTAACGGAACTATATCATAAAATTTAGTTGACTCAGTTGTAGGGGTGCTGCTCACAAAACTGAGTTCTTCCTTTAATTTTCCTTCTAGATAAATGATAACTGCAGCATTGACTTATCATATTGGATTATCAGTACTGCAGTCAGATTTAAGTACTTCACACATTTTGCAGGATTTGGAGAATGCTTTTGTCAAGCTTCGACGCAAGAATAACTCCAAGAAACCTTCACAACCACGGGTTTAAGTTTTAGGCTTGTGTTACACATTATGCATTTGTATTCTCTTCTAAAATCATGAAACATGTAAATGTCCAGTTCACTGAAGGATTGCTGAATTGCCAACAGTACTTTTGCCTATCGGGATGAAATAAAATGCTTGAGATTCCTCCTTAGTCTTAGTTTGATTTAACGTGCGTCAGTAGAGATCATGGCTAGAAAATCAGTTTTGAAGATACATTACAAGTAAAAGTTTTAGAAATATGCCGTTGATCCACCATTTCATTTTTTTTTTGAGATTCTTGACATTGGAGTCCACAAACCCACATTAGGAAAAACTGTCACATTGAAGAAACGGCAGATTTTGTGCTTCAGTGGCTGAAATTAAACTTGATTGTGTTTGTGTAGCATGTGCAAGCAAATGTTTCCAGCTCAAGACCAGCGACCTTGAGGATCGTGAACTCCTGGAAAAGGTGGGGGCATTTTGTAGCGTAGTTTGTAGGCAACATATAACGCCCTTTCCGTAAGAAAGCATGTGGTAATCATATGTTTGCCTCGTGCACACGGCTTTTTCACAGTCCTTTTAATTTAGAAAGGAAGGTCAACATATTTTTACGAAAAAGTCTTTCTTAATTATTATATTCACACTCAGGTGGAGCGCTTTGCGCGTCCGACCTGGTTGAAGAGATACTTGACGAGAAAGACAGACTCTCATCCTCCATAAAATCTAAATCACTCGGCGCTCTTGATCCTGAAAATGGTTCGTTATTGTGAGCTGGACCTGAGGACATCGCATCGCTCACTCCCCGGTGGGCTACTTTTGTTACCTGGTCTGTCGAGGCGAACTCCTAGAATACAAAATGAGCCTCTTCCTTAGTCTGAAGCGAGCCAGTCTTGTTCTTTCTTCACCGAGTGGCCCTTCTCAAGTTCGAACAATGAAATCTTTAAAGCTTTTTATTAATAAGAAATCTCATTATTTGTTTTGAAATAGCAATAGCAGATTATCTCTTTTGGGATATTATATTGTGAAACAAAAGAACTAGCAATGGAAATCATGTGTAATGCGGGTAATACACAAACATTTGTAGAGAACTAATGCGGTGAGTTCCGTGTTCATAGTTCATACACATCCAATGGTTAAGTTATTCGGTCTTTTTCTTTTTTTAATAAAATTATCTGTCTAATCATCGTGTGAACTATTTATGTGCTAAAAAGTCCAAGAAAGGCAATAACTTGACATAAAACTAGGAATTAGGAAAAGCTAGCCTCGTCTTATATAATTATTAAGCTTTCGTTAAGAAAAGCCAATCCCCAGATGATTCCAAAAACGTGACCTAGCTAACCTTTAAAAACCGGGGTGCGAATAACGTGGTACAATGAGAATTGGAGCTTTTATATATTTTCTAATAATGATAAACTCATAAAAGCTACATGACATGTATCTCAGATGGTTTATAGTTTATACTTTATAGTGCCAACATGAGTATTGCTAATCAGCCCATTCTTTTTGAAAATTTGATTTTGTAAGTATTTCATTTCGCCACGTTCACCAAATTTGTTAATTTGCACCTTGGAGACGTGGCTGCTTTACTACAAGTGTTGTCTACTAATTAAGAATTCTTACTAGATTCATACTTAATTGCATTGTTGTCTTACAATAGTAAGACAACGTAGCTGCAATTTAGTTTACAATTTATGCACAAGCCTCTCTTGACTCTCGAGGCATGCCTTTATTTGAATAATTCCTTTTCGAAACTACAGAAAAATTTTCATTTAATTTGGAGACTATATTCTAACAATTATCTTCAAATTATGATTTGTACTCTACCTACCAATAGAAGAAAAAGAGATACATTGTCTATTGAATGTTGAAACTATGGATCAAAATTTCGTTTCTACTGTATGTTTCGATCCGTTAAATATTAAAAGCTTTTCGCAATGTTTCGACATCTCTTCTATACGTTTCGAAAAATTCGTAAAAATTATAGCTGCAATAGACGTAGAAAATACTTTTATATTTCGTTTCCATGGAACCTAAAACATAAACGTTTCGATACTTTTTGTGGAAAGAAAAGAGAAACTTTGATCCATGGTTGGAACCCAACACGTGTCTTAAGTTCTTTATTAAATTCTAAATCTAATTTGTGGTGTATTGTTATATTATTTAAAATGAAATCCAGCCAACCAAACAAGACCTTTGTAGTTATCGCCCACATATATAACAATAACAGTAGTCCTTAGGAAACTCCGCAGCTCAGTTAATATCAATTGATTGATTTCTCAGTGGCGACTCTCACTTGTTCTTCTCGCTATCTTCTTCGCTCCACGACAATGGCATCTGCTGCCGCCTCCGCCGCCGGATCCGCCGTCTTCTCCTCCTTCAGTTCCACTTCTCATCGGAAAATCATCGCCAATTTCAACAACCACTTCTCTTCGCCGATTAAGCTCCCCAATTTGCAATGCAGATCCCTTCGCCGCTCATTCTCTTCTTCAGGTATTACAAATGTTTGCTCTACAAATGCACAATTTTTTTACTACCAAATCAAGATATCATTTGGATTCGTTGATTTGATTGTTCTTACGGATATTTTGCACTAGTGTTTTATTGTTTGGATAATTAGATTGAGCTAGTGCGTGCGCTTTTGTGTTTGATTCTCCGATTTTTTGATGTTGTTTTGCTGAAAAAGTGTCATTTGTGTTTAAAAGGTGTTAAGGCTCAGGTTGCAACTATTGAACAGGCGAGTACTGAAGCAGTTAAGAAAGTCGAAGCTCCTGTCGTTATTATCACCGGAGCGTCCCGAGGGATTGGGAAAGCCGTTGCTTTGACGTTAGGGAAAGCTGGTTGCAAGGTTGGTTCTTTAGCTTATTGATGATCAAAGGCTTAGTTCAAAGTGTTTTGTGTTGGATATTGGTTTATGCGGTTAGAAAGTTAAAACTACTTTGGTTGTCGGGGTTTATTGTTAAGATAGCATCTGTTGACAAGTGATGTAGATGTGCAAATATGAGGGTTCTTTTGGTTATTTTGTCATTGATTGGACTTCTTTATTAGATACCATGTGTTTGTCCAGTTACTGGTTGTGGAGACTCATAACTTAAGGTTTTCTCGTACGTAGTAAACAGGGTAAATGAACAATTATTTCTTTGAACTAGAATTTAGCCGGTGGGCAACGAATCCTCTGTGCTGATTATAGAAATGGGGGGTTTTGTTCAGATGTTTTTGTCTCATCAACGCTGTTGCATAAATTGATAATGGATCATCTACTGCAGGTTCTGGTTAATTATGCGAGGTCCTCAAAGGAGGCAGAAGAAGTTTGCAGAGAGGTAAAACAGTGTGATCAATAGATTTTTCATTAGATATGTTTTTGGTACATATCAGCAATCTTTGTTCAACAATGCTTAAGGCACTTATGAGTAGATATCTGTTCACCTGGATTCTGGATTTTATTTGGAGTAATTGTGAGAAAAGGATTATCCCTAAACCAGGATGTATGGTATGTGGATCTTCACTGAATCATATAAATGTCTGCCTGGCCCTGGTAATGTTAAAACTATAACAAATAATCAAGATTTTAACCCCCAAATAATTGGGTAAGCTATAGGAACCAAAAGGGAATCATGTCGTATTGAAAACGTGAATTCTCTTTCCCCTCTCACTACTGTTGAGTAAAGCATCTTATCACTATTTTTGCATCCCGAGTTAATGTTGAAACTTCAGTTTGAAGCTTGTCCAGCTTACATTTTCATATTTGTGAGTTCCTTGACCTCCCTTCCTCAATTTGGCAAGTTTATTTGCACACGAAGGCATCAGTTCTATTGTTAGAACAAAATATATATAACAAGAAACATGTTAAAAGAGTAAACTTATGCATGCAATGATATTGCCTTAGTTTTTATGCTATATTATGTTTAGTGACACCCTTTTTGTTATTTTAGTGTAAACTTAAGAGCTACCATTAGTTGCCACTTCTTGCAGATAGAGGAATCTGGTGGACAAGCTCTCGCTTTCGGTGGAGATGTTTCAAAAGAAGCAGATGTGGACTCAATGATTAAAGCTGTAAGAGGATGCTGTTTTATGTTAAAAGTTTTTGGTGCAGCATAGCTTATGATCTCAGTCATATTTTATGTTGACATGTGCAGGCAGTTGATGCGTGGGGAACGATAGATGTTATGATCAACAATGCAGGTAGCTAAAAGTTGAACTTTGCTTGGCTGTGAAACTTTTATTTCCAATTTTTTTTCTTCAAAAGGATTTTCATAACTTCAGGTATTACAAGGGACGGTTTGTTGATGAGAATGAAGTTAGCTCAATGGCAGGAGGTTATTGATTTAAACCTTACTGGGGTGTTCCTATGCACACAGGTCTGTTCTCAAAGCTTCTTAATGTAGATATTAATGCCTAAATTCAATTAACTAACTCTTGAGAATTTATTCTCTACAGGCAGCAGCCAAAATAATGATGAAGAAGAGAAAAGTATGATTCTCTATCTTTTTGATCCCACTTCACCTTAATTTGTAGTATCTGCTCGTCATGTTGATATGTGTTCTCTCTTTGGGGTGAATATATAAGTGTAATCTTTGCAACTAAGTTTCGCCCTATGGCTTTTGATCTTTTACATTCAGCTGGACTCTTTATTAAATTAGGAGCATTTGAGTATTGAATGTCACCATTTACTTAAAATTTTGACAACTTTGTGACATTGCGGTTTATCTGGACTATTCGTGTTCTGGGACGAAAAATCTAATAGGAGGTGGCTTTTAATTTTGCAGGGAAGGATAATTAACATTGCATCTGTTGTTGGCCTTGTTGGGAATGTTGGCCAAGCCAATTATAGCGCTGCAAAAGCAGGGGTAATTGGATTCACAAAGACAGTAGCCAAGGAATATTCAAGCAGAAATATCTGTGTGAGTTCGCAAGAATTAATTATCTAACTTAATTCTGCAAATGTTTGTCAAGTTGCGGCTTTCACTAGTATGTAGAGGTTTCTGAAAACAATGGATGCTTCTATTGGCAGGTCAATGCTGTTGCACCTGGGTTTATTGCGTCTGATATGACTGCTAAGCTTGGGGAAGACTTTGAGAAAAAGATATTGGAAGCCATTCCATTGGGTAAGTTATTTCCCTTTTTATTATGGTCAATTTTATCCATCTGTACAACTCTCTCAGTAAATATTTGATTGGAATAATTCATGTGTTCCTATACCAAATTCAGGGAGGTATGGCCAGCCGGAAGAAGTTGCTGGACTGGTGGAATTCTTGGCCCTTAATCCCGCCGCTTCTTACATCACTGGACAGGTTTATATCACATATATTATTTGCCAGTTTGCATACCTGTCACGAACCACTTGCTTATTCACCGGAATCTATGAAAATAGAAGTTCCCTGACTTTTAACCATTTCAACATTTGGTTCATCCCATGCTTCGATTTATCCACACACTTTATGGATGTTGTAGTCTTCCAGACTTTATCAGGTTTTGTCACTGCCCTCTGTGAACTTACTTTGATCTTGCAGGTGTTAACTATTGATGGAGGCATGGTCATGTAAAAGATTGTTATGTCAACAAATGGTTTGTGAGAGTGCATGTTCTGGATTTCCTTCTTCAAATGAGTGAGAATGCAGCCAACTCCTCTTGCTTCTATGGGATTGTATCAAGTTTGGGCATAATAGTTTGAAATAATGTAGTGAAAGGCAGACTTTTGTACGATTTACATCGGATTTTGGGTTTTCATTTGCAGCAGGTGGTGCAAGTCTTTTTGTAGCTCTAATTAAAAATCAGCAGCAGTATAAAAACGACAAGTTATGACGATGCTTATGTTTAATTAGTTTTTGAGAATTACAAAACTAATCTCTTTCATGAATGTTTCAAAAGATGTAATGAATTGAAATTGTTACAAGTCATACGCAAATTTAATTTCTTATATCTTGATTTTTTTTTGGCGCCTACGTGAAGGTTTCTTCCATTTAATTCCGTTCTGTTTGCAACTATCATCGTCGTTGCAATTACGGAGACGCCCATAAATAGGACGCTTCAATGCGAAATATGCTTATTTCTATTTATTTATGTCAATGAACATATCATAGTATCTACGACTTGAGAAATATTTTATTTAATGATACGTATAAGAATGTTATACTGATTATCACTTATCATTCCCGTCTTTGCTTAAGAGATTGTGTTTAAGATATACAAGTTATTACACTCAATGTAAAGTATGAGAATATTCTAAAGGCACAAACCATTTTTTTGTCAGGTGACGTGACGCTTCCATGTGATTCAATAGATTTTTTAAGGCCACAAACTAAAAAAAAAAGGGAAAGAATATTACCCTCAAGTAATTCCAGCTCTAAAATATCTATTATATTATACAGACGCCATCAGCTTATCAATTTGATAGGCCCTTAAATTGCTGATTTTTCCATTAAATCTTTCTCAGGCTCACATATATTTGAAAAGAATTAATCTTTAATGGAAACTGTCCTCTTTCTCCATTTGGGCTCCAATGGAAATCCCAATACCACATGATCCACCTCTTCTTGTATTCACTGTATGGTTCATCTTCATATACCTCATTGGTTACTTCATCATCTTCAAGAACTGGAACAAGAAATACAGGTCAGAAGCTTCAAGCTGTCTCATGTCACTAACTCATGGCAATCCTGCATGTATCTTATCCATTTTCGCAATCTTAAACTCCCAACAAAGCGTATCAAAACTTGATTTCACTTCTCCAAACACTGCTTTCCAAAGCTCAGTTCTTGAATACAGCATAGCTTATTTCTTGGTGGACCTCTTGCACTATGTGGTATTCATCCCAAGTGATGTTCTCTTCATTGTTCACCACATAGCAACACTCTATGTACTAATGACGTGTCGGTATGTTTTCGAACATGGAGCGGTGGCCGTTCTTGGAGTTCTTTTCCTTGCTGAGGTTACGACGACATGTCAGAACACATGGAGTCTTGCTAGATACCGGAAAGTCGACTCGGAGAAGGCTGGTGCTGTGTTTGAGTTCTTGTCACCTATTTTTTATGCATACTATAGTGTAGTGAGGGGGATTCTTGGACCATTGTTTGTGTACAAGATAGGCGTGTTTTTTAGTAGTGGGGTAGGTGACGGGGTTGATTCCTTTGTGGGGTTGGATTTCTTGGATGGTGGTGATAGTAGCAGGAATTGGGCTCAGTATATTGTGGATTCTGAATCTTTGGATTGATTTGTACAAAGAAAAAACAAAGAAAGATATCAAGAAGCTGAGTTAGTGTATTTCCCAGTTGGGAGCAGTTCAGTGTAAAGTTTATCTAGATGCTAGTAAATTGAAAAGGAAAATAGTGCATTCTTCTCTTTGTTTCTTGCTATATTCTACTTGCATATGTATGTTAATGATGACACAAGCCAACAAGTAAAATGAGAAATCAAGAAATGCTCAACCTTTTATGATATTTTGGAAAAGTGATTGTTGCAAGAATTGAATTACATATACCATCACATGTTTTAGTGAAAAGAACAATCACTGGCAAACCATATGATACATCTTTGAATCATATCATTACAAGACAAGTTATTGTCCTGGCTAAAGCTCCGCTTCTCAGAAAAACGTTGAAGAGTGCACACCAAATTCCTGATCACCAGATGGACATAAATCAGTGAGACGGTGATACTAGGTTCTGAATGCATTAGCTTCCAAGCCACCAGAAGACATTTAAGGAGAAAGATTGTTTCAGTTACTTTTTTAAGTCCGCTTTACTTTTGCTCCCGAGGTCTGAAGACGTTGGGGAGTCATTCATTTCAGTTTGCACAGTTATTGTTGGAGGCCTAGATGCCGATGGTTGATGTATTTGATGACTCTGTGAGGTCCATCTGTCAATGCAGTAAAAACTTGAGAGCTAAGCATAAGCATGGTCTTTTTTGCATAAGAGCAAACAAATAAGGAAAGCAGCTATCCTTCAGTTTACTAAAATATACATATTTCCGGTAATCTATGCATCACAACAGAGAACTTCTACGAGAGCATATACAGTAGTTTACTTTTACAATGAGTGGCTCTGCTACAAAAGGCAAATAAAGTTGAAAGATGTAGTAAACTTGATTATATTTCTCAATTTTTTTCTTAAAGTTACATCTTGGTTTACTTTTGCATGAAACAAATTGCATCTGATAAATAGAAGAGCTGTTTTTTGCTTAGAGTTGATCACCAAAACCTAAATCCATACTGAATAACTTACTCTCACCCACTTTCAGTAAGCCATTCCATACACAAACCTCTACCAGAAGATCCACCGGCAAAATCACCTAGACTCAAAACAAACAATTAGTCTTTTAACAATATAGACCTATATACATCTTAGTAATCCAATCGACACTCTAGCAACGTATGGAAGTACACATTCAAAATATACTCATCCAATTTATTTCAGTACATCCGTGATACTTAGTCTTAAAAGTACCCAACTATTTATTTGAGTTTAAAATATTGCAGGTGGCCATCTCAAACAAAAAACGTGTACCAAATTTTCACCTGAGTCTAAAACCTCTCACGTGGCCCTCTCAATATACTGCCAATCAGAGAAAGTAAACACGAATACAAATTTCATTCAACTAAATTTTCTATTTCATGTTTGTGGATTACTGAACAATCTAGTACAGCAGGCCATAAAGAGAAATGTTCAATATGCCCATATGCAAGATTGGAAAAAAAGAATTGGAAAACTCGTGAAATTATATACGATAATTACCTGATTCTTACAAGTTCAGGAGGATTTCATACTTTTCATGTAGTCTTCAATCACCCCTGCTGCATCATACATATTCTTCTGTTTGATTTCTTGCAAAAGCAATGAACAAGTCAGATATCTAGGTTTTATGCTTTGACTTATCATATCCTTGAAAAGGTGGTATGCCAACTCGCATTTATCAGCTTTGCATAGTCCATGGATCAAAAGAGTGAAAGTTGCCAAGTCAAGACATAAATGGTGTTTCTTAACTATGTTGTCCAACATAGTCAGGCATTTATCCGTCTTCCCTGATCGAAAATACAACTTTAACAGTGGATAAAATGACTGCACGTCAGGTTTACTACACGGCGAGTTTTCTAAACTCTTGAGGTATTGTAGTGCCCTTTGCTCTTGCTTGTGATGGCAAAACATAGCAATCATTGTATTGTAAGTAGACGTATTTGGATTAACTTTATTCTGGAGCATTTCCTTTGTAAAAACATACAAGGCTTCCTCTACACAACCAGCCCTGCCTAATGTATGTATCAACGCATTATAAAAAAGCGTATCAGGTTTGCAACCTACCGATTTCCTTTTCTCAGCTATCCCTAATGCTTCCTTGAAGTCTCCCGACTTTGTTAAAGTATGCATAATTGTGGTGAAAGTAACAATATTAGGAGGACATCCTTGCGCCTTCATTTCTTCAAGCAACTCATTGACTCTGGAAAAGTCGCTCTGGGAGCAATAAAATTGAATGATTGTAGAGTAGCTTATGACGCATGGCCGAAATCCTTGTCCCTTCATTTCCTGAATCGTCCACTGTGCCTCCTCAACTCTCTTTATTTTGCACCAACCATGGATAAAAATGTTGTAAGTGTTTGCATTAGGCGGAATATGTGACTTCAATTCCAAGAATACGGCACGTGCTTGCTCAACTTTATGCTCTTTGCAAAGGGTGTCAAGTAACAAGTTCATGGATTCGGTATTCTTCTCCAATCCGAAATTTTCTAATTCGTCGAATGTTTTTACAGCTTCTTTCCAATCTCCAGCACCAGCAAATCTTCTCATAACCTTAGCAATTGTATTGAGTGAGACAAAACGATCCTCTCGCATTTCCACTAATAGTGCCTTCATTCTGTCCATTTGCTTCATTTTTCCCAATATGTCCACCAACTTATCGTACATTTCTGGCATCGGTTTATATCCTGAACATGTTTCCAACCATCTGAAAACACCCAATGCAGACTTCCAATCATCTTGGAAACGATGAAGCAACTTGGTGACCATGCTGTGAGTGACTTGTATTGCGTTACATTCAGGGTCACGTACAAGAGATTGTAGAATCTCATTTTCACTGTTTGCTGCAAGAGCTCTGGCAATGACTACATCGATATCACTCTCCTTTTCATAACCTACTACTTTGTCTGCTTGGTCAAAAGATGCATAACTTGTGAAAGCATAACTCTCCACAGGAGAACACTGTGAAGTGGAAAAACCACGGAAGTACTTTTTGGTGACAATTGGTAAAATAACATCCGTTTCCAGCGCCAAGAAGACGAGTTTGTTAACTTTAGAGAGGCTTCTAATACGTGGGATCATGAAGGGGCCAGCAGCATACAAGACAGTTCAAATGTTAAATCCTGCAATTTTGCAACCAATGAAATACTAACCATTTAGAAGTTCATTTTACTTGTATAAGCATCCGAAGTATATCGCCGTAATGAAAACATCGCTCGAGCTTCGAGTTCGTCTACAACACTAGATATAAAACTGCAAGATTCTGAATCTCAAAAGTTCTCACAAAACTCAATTTAGATTTACAACAGAACCATAAAGGAAATTTTAACAAAAACAAAATCCAACATCCTCTAACTGAGTGTTTAGCTTTCAATTTTAGCAAGTATCACCAAACACCAAGATTCAGTTTTTACGAGCACCTTCAAAAAAACTAAACGAATTTCATTAGTCCCTTTTAACAAAGCTCAATAACAAGAGAAATAAATTAATGCCCACCAAAAATGACAACTTTTAACACCTACCCGGCTAATCAAAAACATAAATTACAGATAAAACTGAAAATCAGCAACTCATTTTCAAGACAAGAAACAAGTGAAGTCCATAAAACAAACAACTGGGATGTAAGAAATGGGGTGAGTGAGTTAAAGCTTTAATTCTCGTACCTGTTAGAAAACAATGGAGTCTTAAAACAGAAAGAAAATGTTTGCTTTTTTTTTTTTTTTTCTTTCTTTTCTTGGAACAAGAATGGAGTGCGAATGTTAAAAACGAAGAAGGGTTTTTTTGGATTTATAACAAGAAAAAGTTTCACAACAATTACCTTGGAAATCGCAGTTTAATTTAAAAGATTCTTTCTTTTTTTGGTGAAAAGAGTATAAGACTTGAATAAATCAAAATAATATGGCCACAAAAAGAAAATACTTGCAGATAATACTAAAAAGTAGTCTTAATTTGTGAAATATTTGATCACATTTGGTCACTAACTATAACTTTTATTGAGATTAATTGTTCTTAAGGAATTTTTGCAATAATAGTTTTGTAACTTGATACTTTTGTAGAATTAGTCCCTTAATTTTTTTAACTACAATTTTAGTCCTCTAAGTTGGCAGATGTTACAATATTGATCCACCGACCAATTTTTGGCCAATTCTTTGCAATTTATGTCGAAATTTGTTTTTTTTTTTATAATTAAGTTCTTGGCCAGTTTCGGACTAAATGATTTCCTTGTGTTTTTAGCAATATTAACTTAAACTGAAGACAAATAAAAAAAGAGCGAATTCCGACAGAAATTGGCTGATAATTAGTCGAATGACCAAAATAGTAACATGTGTCAATTTAGAGAACTAAAATTGTAATTAAAAAAGTCACCGGACTACAGGGACTGAAGTTTTCATTTAATCACTACATTTGTGAAACAATAAAGATAGGAGCTATAGGGATATCAACATAAAACCCAATATTCAAAAACTAGCAAAAGACTCCTCTATATAATGTTTGTTGTCTCCACTCGTGGTTTTAAATACTCTGTACACTCTCCCTCTGTCAAATTATACTTTAATTTTGTTAACTATTTTACGATATATAAACTGAAGGATTCTTGAAAAGTTTTTCAAACCATAAAGGAATTTTGTGTAAATTTTTCAAATCATAGGTTTTTCTTTTACATTAACAGTCGTAAGGGGGTGTTTTAGACATTTTGAAGAGAAAAGTACGAAAGTCCAAATTCAGCCTCATCTAAAGCGGGTGTAATCCGCTTAATAACGAGATCGAAGATAGAGGTATTGTGTAGAGTACCTTAAACTGTTAGGGACATTATGCATAACATTTGAAACCACAAATAAATTTTAGACGACAAACAAACATCATAGGACTCCGAGCAAGTTTTCCAAACCATGAGGAGGTTATATATTGAAATATGAGGGCTAGCTACTATTTTTTTAAAGCTTCAAATGATGTCCATGAAATTATTCAAACATGTAGGGGACTTATCTTAATGTTAGTTTCAAACTTTGTGTGGGATCTCTAAAATCATTCGAACTTCATAGACACTTTTTTTTTTATCAAGCCAAACCTCAAGGACCGTAACTATAATTACACCTTGGTTATAACTTGAGGTCCAAAAGTTGGCTACAAAAGGACCAAGTTAAAACATTGGATGAGAGTGTTTTTCTCATTTTCCTAAAATAGTAATCTTAAACAATGGCGCCAAATCCACTATGATCACATTGGAAAGAAAACAAAAAAATCAATCATATGATTACAACCATCAAAGAAGATTCATTGAACTCTTCTTGCAGGTATTCCAGCAAAGAGGTTCAAGAACAAAATTAAGTAAAGAGAAATAGAGGAGGGACAGAGGAAGAAGAAATGGACATTTACAACTCAGGTGGGGCGTCGTGGGCCGATCAATGGGACCCAGAACCGATACCATCGGAGACGAGAGAGGGTGATAGGAAGGATAAAAAAGGTTCAGACAAGAGCAAGTCTAAGAAATTCTTGAGCTTCAAGTGGATAAAGAACATGGGCAAGAAAGATAAAACGGACAAGGTTTAAGGTTTCATGGGAAAAAAAATGTTGTCTTCTGTTTTCCTCCTAATTCTTTTTTATGTGGTAGGTTGTTAATTTGAATCTGTGTATATTTATTAATGTCCGCTCTTATGCAATGCAAGGAGTTAAACCTTGATATTAATGTAATGTACTATGTTTCTTTAATATCATATATTGGATAATTACCTTGTCCTTTTTGTATTTTTTCTGCAAAATATGGATAGACTTGAAGGTTAGATATTAATGCAAAAAAGAAACCTCTTTATTTGTGATTTATTTCCCCTTCATTGTTAGTACATTTGTCATGACATTTTGAATCAATTACTCTATGATAAATCTCCTTAAATGTACACAC
Organism: Misopates orontium; assembly: GCA_946800315.1. Classification (NCBI taxonomy): domain Eukaryota; kingdom Viridiplantae; phylum Streptophyta; class Magnoliopsida; order Lamiales; family Plantaginaceae; genus Misopates; species Misopates orontium. Next base: position 10,854,227 of record OX326949.1, read on the forward strand.
ATTATATATATATGCATTTTTTTTTATTCAAGTATTGGCGCGGTTTGAACCTGATATGTTTGCAGAAGGTTTTAGTGCCTTTAACTTATGCAATGGAAGAGACTGAACCTCTGCATAAACTGGGAGAAACCGTGTCCTTAAAAAAATGTTAAATTTTGTAATTTACATGGTTAAAACTCAAAAAATTTGGTTTATTAGATTGTAAAAAAGTAGGCAGAAATGATTTTTTTTTTTTCCAATAACTTTGGCGATTTGACACTTGCCCTGTAACTTTTTGGGCAGTGATTTTTTCCTAAAGGTTTTGAGTTTCGCTGCAAAAAAAGTCTAATCGGGCTGTAAATGGACTTTTGTCTACGTGGACTCCAATGGCTCACCACTCACAGTATCTCTCCACGCATCTTCCATCGTCTTATTACCACTGTCACCGTCACCCTCCCTAGAACTTGTACTTGACGCCATCACCTTCGACGGCGCCATCTATAATAATCGAGGATTTGTACTCGATTTTATAGGGTTTTCAAATTGAGTTTTTATCATACTGACAAATTGAAAAATCTTATCTGTTAAGCGGAATTAGGTTTTTTGGTGTTAAAAAATACACATGGCAAAGAGTTTTTACACCTGAGAAACCGATCTAACCATTTGGCATCCATGTAGGAAAAAAAAAATTCATTTTGAGCCCGATTGAGCATATTTTGCAACGAAAACCGATACATACATGACAAAATCACTGTCCTACAGGGCAAAAGTGTCAAATCACCAAAGTTATTGGGCAAAAAAATCATTTCTGCCAAAAGAGTATGTTATGTGTAATCTTTGCCCAATAAAGTTCGTAGGCATGAGTTTTTGTGTACATCACAATCTATAATATACAAGAAGCTCTCCGCGATCTTCAGTAATTTATTAACTTAGGGGGTGTTTGCAAGAGCTTATAAAAGTAGCTTGTTCATTACTTTTGCTTAAAGTCACTTTAAGTGACTTTTAATAAAAAGTCGGGAGTGTTTGCAAATCTTTTTAAAAAGCTACTTAAAGCATTAATAAGGTGTTTGCAAAAATCAATGAGAAGTGACTTTTCTTATTAAAAAACCTTTTAAAAATAACATAATTCCAAAAGCAGTTGGAGAAGCACAACTGGGCATGCTTTTGCGGCTTGTGCTTCTTTTTTGACTTTTTTTTAGATGAGTAGAAGCAAAAATCAGTATTCTAAACACTAAAAATGTGCTTTTGGGGCTGCAAAAGCCAACATGCTTATTTTATAAGCTTTTGCAAACACCACCTAGGATGAGAGGATAAATTGGTAAGTTTGGATGGAAGAAAAAAAGAACAATAGTGCCCTAATTTGAGAAGCGGGAGGAGCGTGGACGGGGCAATGAAAATTATAAAGTCAATTACAAAATAAGTCCTTAGCATTAATTTGGTGACAAAATTTAAATATAGGTATTTGTGGGAACACAAAAATTTGGTGTACAAACTACCAATATATGTGAGTGAAGGTGTCGCTTCTAAGATGGCAAAAACTAGCAAACTACAACTCTAGCATAGATAGAACATAATGGACCGCAATTGGCCCAATTTTCCTTCCAATAGAGGGAGTTAAAAAATGGCCCATCACATTTTTAACTCCCTCTATGCAAACTAAACATATGTTGTTAGGATCTAAGATCACAAATGTATTATAATTTGAATTTAGAGCGTATTTTAATGAAATTCTGGATAAGAGAAAAAAATATCTAATAAACTAAACTATTCTTTATTCATATCTCAGTATCTCATACATTCTCTAATACAAATTACAGAACAATTTGGAAATAACCATATTATTATATCCACAATTAAAGCTGCTTTAATAACTAGTTTAGAGATAATATTTAAGAGTCAATTGCCAAACTAACACTATAAAAAAAATAATTGCCAAAGTAACATTCTTGAAAAACAATTCTCAAAATACTACACTTGAACAAGAAGTTCCTATTCTAACCTTTATTTTGTCAAATAATTATTAAAACAATTGCCAAATTATAATTCATGTGTATATACCAAAATATTTGTAGTAAATGTATGTCTACATATATTTACACGCGCGCGCGCGCACACACATATATATACAATATATATATTTCCTGTGTAACATAATTTAATGTGGATTATTAAATTAATACAAAGAATTAACAAAATAGTATGTCTTCCCCGCTGGCCCACTCCCCCCACCGAATCCTCAGCCCCGCCATGGTTGTTGGCAGCAAGTTAATGCATTTGCATATCTATTTGTCCATTGGAAGGAAAAAGAACCATGCCTTCCAGCTGTTCGTTGTATGTCCTGAATGATATTAGCAGAAACTGCATGTTCAACTCGATCAGAATTGAGATCATGAATGACCTCAAGGCTGTCCCCCTCGACAACTATAGCTGACCACTGATGTTTTAAGGCAAAGTCCACTTTGCCGCCAAAGCTTCAACCACGTGAGCAGTTGACGAACCCAATAGTCGACGTTGAACCCAAGCAATGCCGTTGCTATCACTGGCAGTTACCCCTAAGCCCACTGCTTCTTCATTGTTAAAAAGTGCCCCATCAAAGTTAACTATGAAGATTTGAAGAACCGAACTAAAATTTGCATTGACGATTGATGATCAAAATATTGAGAGTTACAGAGGAATGATTACATGAACGAGAGAGGGTTTCTCTCTATCTGAAGAACACAAAAATTGGAAAAGAAAAAGTGAAGTAAACAGAACTACAGCTCGCCTATTTATACAAAGTTGTAAACTTACTAAATAAGGAAAAGGAGAGCAACCGCTATAACCGTTTTATGAAAAAATACTAAAAATAGAAATAGTTAAATATAGTATTTAAGATCCCCCCTCAAGAGGGGCATGGATGTCTTTCATGCCCATCTTGGAAATCATCTTGTTGAAAGGCTGAAGAGACAGAGGTTTAGTAAGGATATCTGCAATTGAAATTCATTGGAGATATGAAGAACTTTGAGTAGTTTTTGCTGGACTTTCTCTCGGACAAAGTGACAATAAATTTGTATGTGTTTTGTCCTTTCATGATGGACAGGATTCATGGCTATACATTGAGCACTTCGGTTGTCAGTAAAGAGCAAAGGAGTCCGAGTTGAAGTGATGAAAAGATCTTGAAGCAGTTGAGTTAACCAGATTAGTTCACATGTAGTGGATGCAATGGCTCTGTATTCAGCCTCTGTAGAAGATCTACTGACTGTAACTTGTTTCTTAGCTTTCCAGGATACTAAGGAATCACCTAGATAAACAGCATAGCCAGTAATGCTTCTTCTTGTGTCAACACAAGCAGTACAGTCACTATCTGAAAAAGCCTTTAAATGGAGTTCTGTGTTTGCTGGATACAAGAGTCCTTTGCCTGGGCTTGACTTTAAGTACCTTAAGACCCTATGTGCAGCAGCAAGGTGAGTGGTACAGGGCATGAACTGAGTCGGGCATTGAACACTATAGTTGATGTCTGGTCTTGTAATAGTCAAGTATAAAAGCCTGCCAACAAGCCTTCTATAGACAGAAGGATCTTCAAGGAATGGAGGGTCATCAGCTTTAAGTCTATGTGTTGAATCCATTGGAGTAGAGGATGGTTTACAACCAAGATAGCCAGCTTCATTTAGAATATCCAGGGTGTACTTTCTTTGACATATGCTGATGCCTTGTTTGCTGCGAGCTACTTCTATTCCCAGGATAAATTTGAGCTCACCAAGATCCTTAATGGTGAACTGTTGATCAAGATGCTGCTTAATAGTTATAATTTCATTCATGTCATTACCTGTGAGGATAATATCATCTACATATACACAGAGAGCAGTGAAAGAGTCATTAGATCTTTTGATAAATAAGGAACAATCTAATATAGCTTGAGAATAACCAAAGTTTAGGAGACAAGTAGTGAGCTTGGTGTACCACTGCCTAGAGGCCTGTTTAAGACCATAAAGGCTCTTCTTTAAAAGACACACCCTCTTATCATTTGGTTTGCAATATCCAGGAGGAGGCTTCATGTAAATTTCCTCATCTAACTCTCCATGAAGGAAAGCATTGTTTACATCTAACTGATGTAAGAACCAATTCTTTGAAGCAGCAACAGCTAATAAGACCTTAACTGTAGTGAGTTTAGCAACCGGTGAAAAAGTGTCAAAGTAGTCCAAACCTTCCTCTTGAGTGTATCCTTTTGCTACTAAACGGGCTTTGTAGCGTTCTATGCTACCATAAGCTTTCATTTTGACCTTATATACCCATTTACACCCCACACAATTATGTCCTGAAGGCAGATCAGTAAGTACCCATGTCTGAGTCTTTTCCAGAGCTTCAAGCTCTTTTCTCATGGCTAGTTGCCATTCAGGGTGTTTGTTAGCTTGAGTAAAGGACTTTGGTTCATCAACTTGAGTAATAGCTACTGTAAAGGCCTTGTGTAGATGATTCAGATTACCAGAGGACAAGTGATGTTGAGTAGGATACTTGGTATGTAATAGATTTGCCTTATGTAAGGAAGCAGGTAAATTGACATCATAAGAGGCTAAGTAAGCAGGATGGTGAATATTTCTTGTAGATTTTCTAATAATAGGAGGTGCAATATCAAGAATAGGAGTATTATTTTGATGTACTAGAGAAAGAGAATCATAGGTACTTGGCACAGAAGACAGTGGAGCTACAGAATCATTCTGGAGAAAATTGCTGATACTTGCTGTATCAGTGTAGTCCATTGGATGATTTATATCTGGAGTTTGAACATATGAGCTACCATCTGACACTAAGTCTTGATGAATTTGAGCTGGAGGAGGAGCCACAGGTGGATGAACAGATAAGGCATTGTCCAGCAAAACAATGAAAGAATCTGTGCACAAAGGTGAAGAAGAACTAGAAGTTCTGGTAGAATTAGTTGAATCCACTGAAAGTTTATGAAATGGAAATTCTTGTTCATAAAAGATAACATTTCTTGACACCAAGAATTTGTTAGAATCTAAATTTAACAATAGATACCCCTTTGTTCCCTGTGGATATCCCATGAAAACACATCTCTGTGCTCTGGGTTCAAACTTATTCTTGTGAGTAGCCAAAGTGGAGGCAAAACATAGACAGCCAAAGGTTCTAAGTAAAGAATAATCACGGAGTTTACTATACAGAAGTTTAAAAGGAGATTTATTTTGAAGAGTAACAGAAGGAAGTCTATTAATAATGAATGCTGTAGTGGCAATGCAATAAGACCAATACTTGAGAGGCATGTTTGATTGAAATTTTAAAGACCTTGCAATCTGTAGGAGATGCTGATGTTTCCTCTCCACAACACCGTTTTGCTGTGGTGTCTCAACACAGCTAGTCTGATGAATAATGCCATTAGAAGAATAAAATTCCTTTAAAAGGAATTCAGTGCCATTATCAGATCTCAAGACTTTGATCTTAATAGAAAACCGAGATTGAATAAGAAAGTAAAACTGCTGTAAATATTGTTGAACATCAGACTTATGTTTAAGAAAGTAAACCTAGGTGCATCTAGAGAAATCATCAACAATAGTCAAAAAATATTTGCAACCATTATGAGTAATAGTAGAAAAGGGCCCCCATAGATCACAATGAATAATGTCAAAAGGAGCAATAGTTTCAGTAGTGCTAATAGGAAAGGATAATCTCTTCTGTTTAGCAAGATGACATATGTCACAAGGTACAGAAGGAATAGAACTTGATACAGATCAAGATGGAATAGCAGCAAGTCTAGGATAAGGAGCATGGCCAAGTCTAGTATGCCAGAGGCTCTTATTACATGTGATACAACTATTACAAGCAGGTTTAGAAGTAAAACATGAGCTGTCAAGAAAATAAAGTCCATTGTCTTCTCTAGGAAAACCAATCATCTTCCTGGTGTGAAGATCCTGCAATACACATCGAATGGAAGAGAAACATAGTTCAAGATTAAAAGTTTTGGTTAGCTTAGAAACAGATATCAAGTTAAAGGTGAAATCAGGAACATAATAAGTATCCTTTAAGACCAAACCATTCTGTAAAGTAATATCAGCTATAAGAGTTGCCATGGTAGTCTTAGAGTTAGGTAAAGATATAGGTACATTAATACACTTAGGATTAGAAGGAAACAAACTCTTATCACAAACCATGTGATCTGTGGCACCTTTATCAAGAACCCAAGGAAATTGATCATAAGATTTAGAACTGGAAGATAATACCAAAGGTATAGAATAAGAACCTATGCCAGAAATAGCTGCTGCAGCATAAGGTTGTGAAGCATAGGCCAAACAAGTATGCAACCCAAATTCTTTTATGCCCTTAGTGTTTTAAGTGGTTATGAAGAAAATGTAGCATGACTAAAGGCAAACAAAATATTTTTAACATCACGATGAAACAGGACAATGTTTAGAAAGAAAAGAAGGCCAAGCTAAACAGAAATAAGGCAAGCTAAAATTCATTTGATTAAGATGCAAAGGGCAATACAAATATCCATTTCCATTGTGGTATTGGCTCACTTGGTTGGTATATAGTTTCATTAATTACTACCTCAATGACTGCATCATATTTTGAAGATGTGTGCATGAGGAACATTTCCGAATCCACTGTAGCACCATTATCCATTGGACTTTCATGTGTGACTTTCCCGAAATTAAGAGACGCGTGTCTACATTATTAATCCCCATTTTTGTATGGATCATAACCTATAGCTCGATAATGATCTCGGCAATAGAGTGGAACAGTTTCTGAGTCTCTGTTTAGTGAAATCATTGTAGAATATATATGGTGACTGATTTAAACATAAAATAAGAATTCATATGAACATCCCTGAATTTCTACAAGCAAGTTTATTTATCATGAAACATTAAGCAGTCAAGAGAAAGGGAAAATCGCGAATATTCACAAGTAAGAAATTTGAGATAGTATATTACTTCGATTCTGTTCGTTTTGCTTGATAATTCAACCTTGTACATCTTCAAACTCTTGGACTTGGCAACAGAAGAAAAATGGAATTTTATACCAAAAAATTGCAATTCAGTGTATATAGAATGGTTAAAAGCGTTAACCTCATATACTGTACCCCATGTTGCACTTTGCCCCCTGTCCTTTTAATTTTTACAACTTGCCCCTTGTACTATGGATAAATAAGCAATTTGCCCCCTTAGTCATTTTTTCACCATTGGATATGGACACATGTCACAATTTTTTGCCGTTGGATTTGGACTTAGGGGGCAAAGTGCTAATTTGTCCATAGTACAGGGGGCAAGTTGTAAAAATTAAAAGGATAGGGGACAAAGTGCAACATGTGGTAAAGTATATTTTGCAGTATTACAATCTTATGTTCAGATCAATCAACTTTACCACTTCCCACTCATTTGGAATCAGATTTAATGAGCTTAACATTGTTCCGTTAGCTTGAGTAAACTACCTAAAGGCCATCTAAGCCAAATAAGTAAGTCACCCAAAATCTTTCATGCCCTTATCATTTTTAGGGGTTGTGAAGAAAATGCAAAATGATTAAAGGCAAAAGAATTAAATTTATCATCACAGTGAATCAAGACAGTTTAGAAAAGGAAAGATGGTCAACAAAAAAAGAAAAATAAAAAAGGCAAGATATAATTTCATTTGGTTTAGATGCAAGTGCAATAGAAATATCCATTTTGGTATTAGCCAAATCACACTAATGTTTCATTGAAACTTGTGTGGCGCCATTTGTTTCACCTAACCCATATTTCAAAATCCAATCTCTTGCTCTGTTTTACTCTATTTTTTTGCTCATTTTAGATCTGTTAAAAAGTCATTAAATTACTGGACCTGAAGGAACTGAGGTTTGAGCCTTAGTGAAGGCCAGAAATTGCTCAAATAAAGCCTTTTGAGCATCATCAGTGGAAGAAGCAAACTGAGGAGCAGGTTGTGAGTCTGTAACAGTTGCCATGTGTGCTGAAGAAGTGCTTCTATTGCCTGTAGGACCAGTCCAGCCTGGTGGATAACCAATCAGTTAAAAGCAACGATCTACAGTATGGCCATTGAAGCCACAATGAGTACATTTAACCTTCTTTTTATCCTTATTGCCACCAGGTTTCTGAAATTTGTTTTGATTCTGAAAACCTCCAGAAGGCTTTCCAGTGTTATCCTGAGGATTCTTGGCTCTTGTGAACATAGCCATTGGATCAGTAGTTGAGTGAGATGTGTGAAGAGACCTCTGGTTCTCTTCTTGAAGGAGCAATGAGTAAACTTTGGATAAAGATGGCAAGGGAGAGTTCAATAGGATCTGACTCCTCATAGCAGCATAAGTATCATTGAGACCAACCAAAAAAGTCATAACACAGTCAGATTGTTAGAGAGTTAACGTATCCTTGTTGACATTACACATGCAAAGGCCACAAGTACAACCAATAATAGGGCGATGATTAACATATTCATCCCATAATGTTCTAAAAGCATTATAGAATGCAGTGACAGATTGTGAACCTTGAGAGATAGTAGAGAGTGACTTCTGCAAATGGAACACTCTAGATCCATCAGAACGACCATATCTGGTCTTTAATTCCATCCAAACCTCATGAGCACTTGTGAAATACAACAGGCTATGCCTGATATCCTTAGAAACAGAGTTAAGCAACCAAGATAAAACCAAGTTATTTGCTCTAACCCAACATGTTCTCAGCACAACATCATTCTCATCAGGTAAAGGCAAAGATCCATCAATGAAACGAATCTTGTTCTTAATGTTTAAGGCCATCTCAATGCCTTTAGTCCATGAAACATAATTTTCACCGTTAAAAACATCTCCAACAATTGAAGAACCAGTAAAATCATTAGTCCCCAAAAAATATACAGAAGTAGAATCCTCACAAGGATTTCTTGATCGAACAGGAACAGAAGTCGAATCAGATGCAGGAACAGTAGTCATAGTGAATCAAAGATCGAGATATAAACGGTAGAAAATGAAATCGAACGGTGCGATCAACAAAATAATTGTTACGAACAGAGATACAAAGATATAAACGGTAAAAAACCGATCAATTTCAACAATCAGTGAAATTGCAGAGAGATACGATCAATTTCGATCAAAAAAATCAAAATTGCAGATACAACCCCTAATTTTACGATCAAAATCGCAAAATCAACATCAAAAAACTCACAGAGAGTGAAATTACAGCGGAAGACGGATCGAAAACGCGGTGAATGATACCATATGAAGATTTGAAGAATCGAACTAAAATTTGTATTGACGATTGATGATCAAAATATTGACAGTTACAGAGGAATGATTACATGAACGAGAGAGGGTTTCTCTCTATCTAAAGAACAAAAAAATTGGAAAATAAAAAGTGAAGTAAACAGAACTACAGCTCGCCTATTTATACAAAGCTGTAAACTTACTAAATAAGGAAAAGGAGAGGCAACGGCTATAACCGTTTTATGAAAAAATACTAAAAATAGAAATAGTTAAAATATAGTATTTAAGATTAACTTTGATCCATCCTGGTGGAGGAGCGAGCCACTCATTTGGTCCATCAGGTGTTTGTGCGTTGCTCCCAAGAATCTGGAGGAGAAGTTGAAAGCAAAAGAGATTATCTCGTCTGGAGTTGATCGGCGCTCACCCGTAAGAACCCTCTTACGGTGGCCCCAAAGCGCCCAGCAAGAACACCCATGGATTTGGCATCGAGTTTTGCTCCAATTTGACGTATCCATTGCTCAGCTTCATTTGAAATGACATCACGTGGTAAATTCGATAGCGCCCACACTTGACGAGCCATATGACATCTAAGTAGGCAATGCAGAGAATCCTCCCTCTCACCCCCACACACAATACACGAGGTATCATTACCCAGTTTCCGTTGCGATTAGTTGGAATGATATTTTTTCGCATGCTCTCCATATAAAAATCTTGACTTTATTTGGGGCACTGATATTCCAGGATTCACTAGTCCGGTTGCTGCTAGAAGGCGTGGTATGATTGTTTGTCAAGTCTTGATCCAGGATCATATGGTAAGCACTCCTAACACTAAACTGTCCATTTATAGTATAGTGCCAGATTTGGTGATCAACATTCTCATAATTTCCCACTGGTACAGTTAAAATAACATTTACATCCTCTTCCCAAAAGGTTTATGTCTAATACGATGGAGGAGTGATGGGGCAAAAAGACACTGCTCTAGGTAACCATCTATCCTTCCAAATTGTAATATCTCGTCCGTTACCAATAACAAGCCTTGCTACTATAGTTAGCAGGCATCAAACAAAAAGTAAATCCACCTAAATATCCTCTGTTACTGTACTTGTTCCCCGTAACAGCTAGAGTTTGTTTGCCACCATTTATGAAGAATCTTCTAACAAGCAAGAAGCCAATATTCCGCAACATATTTGCTCACTCTGATCTGTTTTATCTACTTAAATTGAGAAAATTCAAAGCTACAGACAGTTTCTTCGTCTTTTTCGATCATTATATATACAAAGCAACAATGAACTAGAACTTCAATCAAACACTTGATTGGTATTTCTAATTTAACGCCATTTCAGCTAATCAAGATCCGCATAATGATAATGATAAGCATAAATTCAGAGGTCCAAATTCCACTCACATAATTAAAAGACTCCATATTATATGATTACTCTAAGAAGAAAAAGAATCGCACAACATGAAGCTCAATCAAATAGCGTGGAGTTTTGTTGATGGGCTCTTGGTTTCTGTTGAAAACTCTTTCCCGTTATTTGCAGCAGAAATTTCTTTAGTTTCCAATCAATTTGCAAATAGAACACACAAAAACAGCCTCTTCAATCCCCACAACAAAGTAGAGGGGGGAGGAATAACATGGGTACTTTTTTGCTATTATTACCTCTAATGCTCTTTCAAGATAATAAACAATTGAAATGTGCACTTCTATTCGTAAACAGGATGCAGACATCCCTAAAAACTGAAATGATGCCTCAGACAAAATCTCAGAACAACATAGTATGCAAAATCTAAACTTAAATCTAACTTTGACCAAAAAACGGATTAAAAGAAGCAAGCACTACTTTCGGCATTACTATGTTCGTTAAAAGAAGCAAGCACTACTTTATGTCAAGTAGTCACAAGTATGTATGACTAGTGTTTCTAGAGATGGTAGCTGTGGCAATATCAATGAAGGGCAGTACGAAGTTGCAAGTTTGTGAATATTTGGGAAAATATCGACTTCTCCCATTTCCTCCTTTAGCAAACCTTTCAGATTGGGGAGCCAAACCAGCTGGAGTTCTTCAAGCAATGGGTACTTTTGCTTCATCATATTAACACCTGAAGCTTCATCCTCAATTATGTACTCCACTGCAAGACACATTAATTTCAATACTTTAAGGCGGGGTAGGGTAGCTCTCCTAGTCCTTGGGGCAGATGCAAAATGTTTGTGCATTCCATTATTTCCACCTGAACTATGTTAGCTAGAAATGAATTCTTCGCCATCCAAGAAGGAACCATTGAACCCAGATATCCTTAAGGTCTCGACACTTGAGGGAGGTTCAAGGACCTCTAGTATCTTTTCATCCTCGTTGTGCCTTAATAAGGATCCTTTCTGCATGTCCCAATTTAAGAGCAAATGGCGAAGGTTGTTTTTCTGAGCTATATTTGCTTTCTTTGCATCTATATGGCTCTCAACCCGCTCGAGATGCTGGATATTAAGATAACCTCTATGAAGAATTGAGAATCGACTCTGAATCAAAATCATATGAAAATTTCATTAACGATTGAAGAAAATTTACAGAGGGTTTCAACAGAAAGTTAGAGAGAGAAAATCTCATAAACTGAGATTAGAAAAGTTAAACTAAATTAACATGTAATCTCTACTTAAATAGGCGCGGACTTTCCTTAAGTGGTAAGTCGTTACAACGGTTAAGAGGAAAGTTTCTATTTCGGGAAATAATGAACTAATGTAAATTAAGATAATTTAAGATCCCCCCTCAAGAGGGGCATGGATGTTTCGAATGCCCATCTTGGATGTCATGCGTGTGAAGGACTGTAATGACAGTGGTTTAGTGAGAACATCCGCAATTTGATGTTCATTTGAGATGTGCACCACTTTGATACTTCCTTGATGAACTCTTTCTCGAACGAAGAAACAATCTATTTGTATATGCTTGGTATGTTCGTGGTGAACGGGGTTGATGGCAATACAATAAGCGCTTTTGTTGTCAGTGAACAAGAGAGGTGTTTTCTGTTGAGAGATACATAAGTCTTTGAGAAGTTGTGTGAGCCAAATCACTTCACAAGTTGTGGTTGCAACTGCACGGTATTCAGCTTCTGTGGAGGATCGACTAACTGTGGGCTGCTTCTTGGCTTTCCAGGAAACAAGTGATTCTCCCAAGTAAATAGCATAGCCTGTGACACTGCGCCTGGAATCAACACAAGCTGCCCAATCACTATCACTAAAGGCTTTGAGGTGCATTTCTGACTTTGATGAATAAAAGACTCCTTTGCCAGGGCATGATTTGATGTACCTAAGGACCTTGTGTGCAACTGCAAGATGGGAAACAGTGGGTTTAGACATGAATTGAGTGAGAGATTGTATGCTATAGTTTAGATCAGGTCTAGTGATGGTTAGGTAAAGAAGTCTTCCTATTAATCTCCTGTAAATGGTTGGATCTTCCAAGTATGGAGGATCTTCAGCCTTTAGTTTAGTAGATGGATCCATAGGTATTAAGGAAGGCTTGCATCCTAAGTAGCCTGATTCAGATAGAATATCTAGTGCATATTTCCTTTGACATAGGAAAATACCATCTTTACTTCTAGCAATTTCAATGCCTAAGATGTACTTGAGCATTCCCAAATCCTTAATAGTGAACTTCTCATCTAAATGAAGTTTGAGATTGTTGATTTCATTGAGATCATTTCCAGCTAAAATAACATCATCAACATATATGCACAATGCTGTAAAGGATGAACCACATGCTTTAATGAATAAAGAACTATCAGAAATGGATTGTTTATAACCAAACTCAACCAAGCATGTGCTCAATTTGTTGTACCATTGTCTGCTGGCTTGTTTCAAGCCATACAGACTCTTTTTAAGAAGACAAACTCTCTTGTGTTGTGGAGAACAATACCCTGGAGGAGGTTTCATGTAAATCTCCTCCTCCAAATCACCATGGAGGAATACATTGTTGACATCTAGCTGGTGGAGATGCCAACTCTTGGAAGCTGCAATAGCAAGAAGAACTTTTACAGTTGTTAGTTTAGCAACAGGGGAAAAAGTGTCGAAGTAATCTAATCCTTCTTCCTGAGTGTAGCCTTTGGCTACTAATCTTGCTTTGTAGCGTTCAATAGTGCCATCAGCCTTGTGTTTTATTTTGTATACCCACTTACAACCTACACAATTATGATTGGGTGGAAGATCTGTGAGAATCCATGTATTAGTTTGCTCTAAGGCATCTAATTCTTTCTTCACAGCAATCTGCCGTTCAGGATGTTTGCTAGCTTGAGAATAAGAAGTAGGTTCTGTGGTTTGAGTAATGGAAGTAGTAAAGGCTTTGTGACTCTTGTTAAGTTGAGAAGTACTAAGAAAATTTTGAATAGGATAAGGAGTAGTGTAAGTAACAGAAGAATTGGCTTTATGTAATGAAGGAGGCAGTTTATAATCATAAGAAGTTAAATAAGCAGGAGGTGCAGTGTTTCTGGTGGATTTTCTAGTAACAGGAACAGGTGCAACAATATTAGTTGACTGCTCAGAAGGAACAACAATGTTATCTATAGTGTTACTATGATCAGTGACATTGTTAAGATGCAAATCATCATCAGGAACATGTATATCAGCAACAGGCATATCAACAGAAGATATAGTATCAGAAGATATATTTGCTGTATTAAAAAAGTGAAGATTAGAGTTACTAGTGGGATGTGAATCACTTGTAACATCAGCCATGTCTATATGATGATAAATCTCTGGTGTAGCAACATGAGATTGTGCACTATCAGCTGGAAACTCATCAGGAACTAAAGGTTGCTGTACACCAGAATCAGGAGCCTGCACATGAATAAAAGTATCTGTGCAAATATGTTTGTTAGGATTAGATAAATGAGTAGGTATGGTAGTGCCTTCTGTGACCTTGAAAGGAAACTGATCCTCATAGAATACAACATTTCTTGATATGAAAACTTTAGAGGTATGCAAATTAAGCAAGAGGTACCCTTTTGTTCCTCTTGGATAGCCTAAAAACACAGCTTTGTGTGCTCTTGTGTCAAATTTGTGCCTATTTGCAGTAAGAGTAGAAGCAAAACTCAAGCAACCAAAGACTTTAAGAATACAATAGTCAGGAGGTCTTTTGAACAACATCTCAAAAGGTGATTTATTCTGAAGAACAGGGGAAGGAAGCCTGTTTATAATGAAAGATGCAGTTGCTACACAATAATTCCAATACTTGATTGGTATGTTAGATTGAAATTTTAAGGAACGAGCCACCTGTAACAAGTGTTGATGTTTCCTTTCTACTATGCCATTCTGTTGAGGAGTCTCAACACAACTAGTTTGATGTAAAACCCCATAATGAGTAAAGAAATTTTTCATGAGAAACTCAATGCCATTATCAGATCTTAATACTTTTATTTTGACAGAAAATTGATTCAAAATCAGTGTATAAAACTCAACAATGTATTTCTCAACTTCAGACTTCATGCTTAAGAAATAGATCCATGTACATCTAGAATAATCATCAACTATGGTGAGGAAGTACTTAGAACCACCATAAGAAGGCACAGAAAAGGGCCCCCATACATCACAATGAATGAGGTCAAAAGGTGCAAGAGATTCAGTAATGCTCACAGGAAAAGATAGTTTCTTTTGTTTTGCTAAGTGACACACATCACATGGAACATCAGAGGTTTTATTGCTATGAGTAACAGATATCTGAGGGATACAAGATAGTTTCTGGTAAGAAGAATGTCCAAGGCGTGCATGCCATGTCAGTTTACTAGAAGAAACAGAATTACATTTTGAATCAGAATTACAGATAGAAGTATCAGATATATGATCTAAAATGTATAAGCCATTGAGCACTTTAGCAAAATCAATCATCTTCTTCATGATTTGGTCCTGCATAACACAAACATTGGACATAAAACACAATGCAAGTTTGGAGTACTTAGTTAGTTTAGAAACAGAAACCAAGTTAAAATGGAACTCAGGAACATATAGTGCATCTTTTAAGAACAAGCCATTTGACAAGGTAATGTCTTCAACAAGAGTAGCATAAGCATTCTTAGAAGTAGGTAAAGATATAGAAACTTTCACTGATCTAGCAGAAGAACTAAATAAGTGAGGATGGCATAACATATGATCAATAGCCCCTGAATCTAATACCCACAGAACATGAGAATAGTTGTCTTTTTGAGATATAGCTGAATGTAAAGCTAAGATTTTAGAGAAATTTTTACCAACAGTGGCTGTTGCAGCAAAAGGCTGGGACACCACTTGAGTATTTTGAGAAGAATGACTGTTCTTGAAAGCCAAAAACTCCTCAAAAAGAGCTTGATTATCAGTAACAACACCTGTGGAATCAGTAGGAATATCATTGTCAGTAGAAGTCATATTTGCAGAATGATTTATCCTCTTTCCTGTGGGTCCATCCCAACCAGGGGGATACCCAATCAACTGATAACACCTGTCAATAGTGTGACCATTGAAGCCACAATGAGTGCACTTCAGTTTCTTCTTATCCTTAGGATTGTACTTTTGAAACTATTCTGATTACCCTGATTGCCTTGAAAGTTACCAGGAGGTTTATGGACAATATCTTGAGTGTTCTTGACCTTAGAATACATGGCCAGAGGATCAATTCCTTGAGTAGTTATGTGAAGAGATCTCTGATTCTCTTCTTGAAGCATGAGGGAATACACTTTTGAAAGAGAAGGCAATGGAGAGTTCATAAGAATTTGACTCCTCAAAGCAGCATAGGAGTCATTAAGACCAATAAGAAAAGACATCACACAATCAGATTGCTGTAACTCTATCATGTGTTTATTCATTCCACATGTACAATGTCCACAAGTGCAGGCAATCACAGGCCTATGACTGACATACTCATCCCAAAGAGATCTGAATGCATTATAAAATGCAGTGATAGACTGGTTGTTCTCTGAAATGGTAGCAATGGATTTCTGAAGATGAAACACCCTGGATCCATCAGTTCTGCTGTACCTAGTCTTGAGTTCTTGCCATACTTCTATAGCAGACTTGAAGTACAACAAACTGTGACGAATCTCTTTCTAAACAGAATTTAACAACCAACTAAGAACCAAAGTATTGGCTCTTATCCAGCAAGTACGAGTAACTTGATCTGAGTCACTAGGATAAGGCAATGATCCATCAATAAAGACAAGTTTATTCTTTATACTTAGAGCGATCTCAATGCCCTTAGTCCAAGATATGTAATTCTCACCAGTCAAAACATCACTAACAATGGATGCTCCAGTAAAGTCATGTGTTTCTAGGAAGTAAACCGATGTGGAGTCTTCGCTAGGGTTCTTAGTGCGATTATTAACAGAATCAGTGCGATTATTAACAGAATCAGTGTTCGGAGTAGACATTATACCAGAGAAAAAACTCAAATCAATGATTAATCAACAAGATCACAATCAGCAACCGATAACAATCACAATAATCGGTGCAAAACGAAGAATATCCGATTACAATCACAATAATCGGCAAAAAACGCACAAAAATCAACAGAGAATCAACAAAATCAAATTGCGATCAACAACAGTGAAACAAATCAGAAATCGGAACACAATTACCGATAGAACGCAGCGGAATAGGATTGATGTTTGGTGAATGATACCATATGAAGAATTGAGAATCGACTCTGAATCAAAATCATATGAAAATTTCATTAACGATTGAAGAAAATTTACAGAGGGTTTCAACAGAAAGTTAGAGAGAGAAAATCTCATAAACTGAGATTAGAAAAGTTAAACTAAATTAACAGGTAATCTCTACTTAAATAGGCGCGGACTTTCCTTAAGTGGTAAGTCGTTACAACGGTTAAGAGGAAAGTTTCTATTTCGGGAAAATAATGAACTAATGTAAATTAAGATAATTTAAGAACCTCCAAGATCCAAGAATTCTAATTCCTCAAGTCGATGACCTCTTCCATGACCCACTATAAATACACTCAATGTTTTAAGAAAAGTTAATTCACCAATTTTATATGGCATCTCACTCAACGACGGACAATCTTCCAGATAAATATGACGGAGATTATGCATGTATCTCATGTGCTTAGGCAACTGCTCAAGCATATGACAACCATTCAAATTTAAGATCTTCAAATTCCATAGACTACATATTTTCATTGGAAGAGTACGAATATTAGATCCAGACAAATTTAAATATCGCAAATGTAACAGATTGCCAACAGAAGAAGGCAAACCCTCTACTTTTGTTCCACTTGCAGCCAAACTTCGCAAACGACTATAGCTCACTAAAATTGAAGATAGGTCCATAGAAGGAATCAAACATGTAGGAAATGCCAAAGAACCTTTTTTGAAATTTACCTGTCTGATCTTGCTATTCAAAGGACTTTTAGCACTGCTTTCTATTTGTCCAGGAATTTTGTTTTGCAAAATGTACTCCGTGAGATTATGAACAAGATCATGCATTTTGAATGTAGTTTTACCATTAGTTGTGTGGACATCTTGAAAAAGAGATCTCAAAACTAACTCTTTCCAAATTTCGTTACCTACCTCCACTTCTAATTTCCCATTCGATGAAATATATCCATGAGCCATCCACTGAAGAATCAACTCTTCTTTATCAATTTCCGAGTCCTTAGGAAAGACATCACAATAAGTAAAACATTGTCTCAATAACAATGGAAGATGATGACAACTCAAACTCAAGACAGGCAAAATTGAAGTTTCTTCTTGTGGTAAATTCCATATTTCGCTTTCTTTGATATGAACCCATTCCTTCACATCCCTCTTGAACCTTAAAAGGCCTCCAAGTGTTTTAGCAGCCAAAGGAACACCGGCGCACTTTTCCACAATCTGCTTTCCAATGGCTTCAAGATTGGTGGTGCATTGCTCTTCTTCTTGCCCAAATGCACGTTGCTTGAACAATTTCCAGCAATTCTCTTTCGACAACTCCACCAAAGAAAGGGCGGAAACTGTTGACATTATATCAGCAACTTTTTTGAGACGGGTGGTGAGGATAATTGAAGCGCCACTTGAGCCACATGTCAAGATATTTTTTAATGCAAACCATTTCTCTTGATCTTCGTTCCACACATCGTCTAACACAATCAAGAATCTTTTTTGGTTCAACAACTCCCAAAGGCGCTGGTGTAGAGTATTCAAACACATCAAATCCGACGCATTTCCACTCCGAGTTGCGGACTCTAACATTGCCTTAATCAGAGTCTTTATATCAAAATTATCAGATACACATACCCAGTGTTGGGTATCGAAATGCTCAACAACTCGGTGATCATTGAAGACAAGTTGAGCTAATGTGGTTTTACCAAGGCCTCCAATACCAATTATTGGAAGGACAGTGAGTTGTTGACACTCTTTCACTTGGTTCACCAACAAATCCACAATCTTTTCTTTCTCTTCATCTCTACCAAAAACATGATCATAGTCATATAACATTGATCCCGTATCGCGTGTTAAAGCAACTTTGCTTTGCTTCTAAACGGTAATTGCATTCAGATGAAAATCTGATCGTTCTTTGGCGACGTCATCCAACTTCTTCGTCACTTCTTTCATCCTCCTTCCAACTTTGCGTTGGTAGAGAATATTCTTCAAGTTGTAAAGACTTGATTTGCTGCCTTTGTGTTGCAACTTTTCGACTTCGGTGGAGCACTCGTCCAAGATGTCGTCGATCTCATGAGCGAGATCATCGAGTTTGCATAGCCAATTTCTTATGGCCTTGCTTTCCACCTGTTTCAGCTCAGCATCTTGTAGCACTGCTTGGATAGCAGTGAGCGTGCTGGAGAGTTTCTTCATCTCACCGTCCACACCCAAAATTGTTCCAATCTCCTCCTGGATCAACGAACTCAAGTTGTCCAATAAAATTTGTAGAAATGCATCTGCCATATCAGACACAAAATGGTACAAATTCAAGAGTTTATGAAATACTGGAGCTTTGGAACTAATTAACTGAATTCAAGTCCTCAAATGAACTAAGTATTGTCTCTCTTTAAAAAAAAAATTATGCCTCTAAACTCAAAAAAGAAATTACCGGAGGATTGCAGCATAACTACCACGAAGTGTCCTAATATTTGCGGTATGCAGTTGTTTTATATATAAGCACCACTAACTATTGGCACTTAGGCCTTAGCCAATATGTATTTATTTGCTCCTTTCTCCTACACTTTATTAAAAATTATTAGGCTCAGACAAATACATTCAACTGTGATAATATTTAACAAATTAGTTGTACGTCATTATTACCTTCAACATGAAATTATGTATAAAGATTGAATATATAATAGAAGTTTCTAAAGAATTCAGAGTGAACGTTGATTGATTGGATTTGGATGCCATTGGCGACTTCACTTCATTCTTAAAATCTAAGGGTCAAGCTCGTATAGTCTTTGTTTAATGAACTTATATGGAAGAACTAGGAAAACTACGCACGGGCGCCACTTTAAACCAAATTTAAATTTTTTACAGTTGTACTGCTAAACCAATTATCGAAGTGCAAAATCGATGTTTTCTGAACAATAAGACAGAGAAAACGACTATAAAATTGAAAACTTCTTATTTTGTAAGTAATTATAATACTTTGGAATAACATTAACCGCTTCATTCCATCTTTATCTCTTTAGATTTAGAAGATTTCAACTTTTTTATATTATTACTAGCAGCCAATATGCGGGGACCGCTTGTAAGTTTCTTTATAGTGTTAAATTAATTTAACTGTAATGAGTTGTTTACATATCTGCTTTATGCAAGAATAAAAATAAAATTGTTTATATTTATATTTTTTATGTGAATTAGTAGTGTCTGAGTGAATAAGTATGTTGAAGTATTCAGTGAATAGCTATATTGAAGTATCCAAAGAAAAACAAAGTCAGAATAACTTTTGAATGCATCTCGCGTTTGAAAGTATATCCTAGATTGCAATACTACGACAATTTCGACATAAATTAGAAAAGTATTCAAAGTTCAAAATAGTAAGTATTTTATGCAATGAATGATGAATTAGTATAAGGAAAAAAAAGGTAAATACGAGTAGGGGTGATAGAAATCTAGAGTTCATAAGAATGGATCCCTGATGCAAAAAAATTATGAACATTCTCTAATTCAAAATCAATATAATCTCATATTATCAATAATAGTATGCTCTTGTAATTAGATAAAACCTAATAGCTAGGTGTAAGATAAAACCTAATAGGGTGAAGATGTAAATAAATTTCTCGGTTGTTTCAACTTATTAATCCTTATGGCTTTATCGTTAATGTTTGTACATTGAAAAATTAAACTGATTTCTACTAATGGGCAAGTTCTTTTTTTTTTTTTTTTTTTTTTCAGTTAAAAGAGTTTCAAACTGCTAAGAAGTAGGAGTATAGATCAAATTAAACTGCTATAAAATAGGAATCTCAAATTTGTAAGACTCAATTTTAGAATAGAACTCTAAATTTTTGTTGTGGAATTATCTCAACAAATTATAGCACAACATGCAGCTAGATAATTAATACCCAATATCTAAGCATTTATAAATTAACTGTTCAAAGTATAAGTATAACTGAGATCACATATTTTTTGCATAAACATCCGGATATATAATTTGTCAAAGCTTTCTTAAACGTGATAGTTCTAAAATCCAAAATAAATTTAAAACTGAAAACTCTTCAAAATTTTATAACTTTCTAACCAAAAGAACCTCCGGCAAAGTCCCGAAAGAGAAAACAAAGATTGAAATTGTCCCAAAAACAAAGTAATTGCATTTTGTGCAAATAAACCAATATCACAAAGTGATAATAATGAAATGGCCGGACAGTGAATTGTCATAAGATAAGTCTAAAGATATTGTTGAATATGAACCATAAGCATACATATGTGACACATCAAAATAAACACATATTCACACACATAGGCGGGGGATGAAATGAGGGAGAGAAGTTGAGAGAAACGTGGGAGTAGATGAGGGTTCAGTGGATACTGGACATATGTCCAGTGGTCATACCCCCTTGAGACCATGACATGTGTCATGTGGTCCTTCAGGATAATTAGCAAAAAAGTCCCCAACATTTGAAATATCCTACTTCAATCTATCAAAGTTAATGGAATTAGTCCATTACGACCATATCAGGCCCAACATGCTTCCGTCCATATAATTAAACTTACAAAATAAATAGTACATCTCTTCGACCAAAATGTCGTCGGGTATTCCACCAGATTTTACAGTTCTGCAACCAACCACCCGATCGCAACCGATGGTTCTGTACTGGCTCCTTCAACGGCAAATAGCACAGCGCTGGTTCGTTTCCTACACCGGGCGTATCAGATACTTTTGTAGTTTTGCTTGAATAATTAAACGGGGACGCAATGTTTAAGCAGAAACCAGGTTTTTATTCATAAACGGAAACTTATTTATTACAACATAGTAACCCCTTTAGAGAAGAGTTACTTGTTTAGCTACTCATAGTAGCTATGTTTCCTACACACATACACTCGTAATTTAAAAACAGAATTTTGAAAACAACTTACAACAAACTATTTCAGAATATTTATGATTACAAATTATTTTGATATGAAAACAGAGGGGAATGGTCGATGCCTTCTGCTTCCTTCAGCCTGTCTTTAAATAGATGAAACTCCGGATGTCAACTGCGGATTTTAGCTATCTTGCAATATGGAATCGTCATTGCTTACGATTATTCCACTCCAGCTTGTGGTCCCTTCGACTTTAGTGCTTTTGGACGAAGTGGATGCCTGGTCCCTCCATTCTTGGCTTTTATTTTCGCTAGTGGAGGTGGTCATTGTCTGTCTGGTCACATGGCTCCTTTTGCTTTATCAGCAAAATTCGTCTTCTTTCCAGCACGCGGATACTTTCCCTGCTTTGAGGGGCCTTCCCAGTCGCTTTCCCATTTGTCTCGTTTCATTGGAAATCTTTTTCCAAAAAGTGGCTCCTTCTGATCTGGACACTTTGGACAGATATGCTCCTTCTACCGTCCGACGTGCATCATGTTGCAAAATTTCCGGCTGGTTTCTGGCGTAGCCGGAATTGCATTCTTCCACAACATTTGCCTTTTATTTTTGAACATCGTCTCGGCAAATCTAGTGGTATTGCTCGTCATGCTATTAAGCATGAAAGATCCATTCTCTTATTTCTGAAAAATCTTGAACGGGTACTTAACCTTGTCCATCTCTGTGAGACACACCCATAGTCCCCAAGCTCTTCTGGTAGATATATCATCCTCTGATATTGGGGATACCAGTATTTGTTCCTCTGGTAGCGGTTTTACCTGATCCATAGGCTGCAGGTTTGCCCTTTGCAGTTTGATAAAATGGAAGCTTGGATAAAAACCCTTCCCTGTTATTTCTGGAGCTGCTGAAATGAATTTCAGTTCCAGAGTTGTTCCTCGGTCTAGTGTATGATTGTTTTTCCAGGTTTCATACACCCCTTTGTAGATCCATTCAGGTAACTTAGCAATTTCCAGAAATCCTGGTGATGTGGTAAAAACTGAGGCCAGACAGCCAAAGTCGAACCATTCTCGTACATTTTCCGGTTTTGCACCCGGTCATATCCAAACTCGTGAATATTTCCCTGTCCAATCGGCCACGGATTTACCTGGGACAAGTCCCATTCTCGTATACAACCTTTCCATGTTCGTTGGTATTCGATCAATGGAGAAGGTTTTTACTTGTCAATGTTAATCTTAGAGGTTCCTCCCATAGGTCTAAGATTGATCTCGTCTTCTTTCACCTCCGACATTTGAGGCTGATCTGATTCTTTTGATGTTTCCATCTTAGAATCTTTCTCGTCAATGGTATCATCTCCTTCAGTAAAAGGATCCACCCCTGTATTTGGATTGGTGGTACTTGAATTCTCAACCTCCAATTTCATATCCTGTATTCGCATTTCAGAGACAATTTTCGACTCTGATGCATCTCGCATTATGGGATCGTAAAGACTATCCCATAAACTCGTACTGCACAACAAAGATGCATTCATTGCAGTTTCGACCTTTTTGAGATTGAATTCCTGTACATGTCCCGAAGCCTTAGCATTTATTGCCAGACTGTTTATAGACCTGTTAAACTCTTCCAAGCTCTCCCTGTGATGCCTCCACCTCGTAAGGATGGTATTGGCTTCATGTGGCTCCATCTCTTGTTAGGAAATCTGCAAGAATATTCTCATGAGATTTAATAACAATAACGTCAAAATCATAATATTGACATTCAGCTTGCCACCTTAATAATTTGGCTTTCTCGGGTTTGCTTTCAATTTTATTTTTCAAGAAAGCTTTCACTTGTATTATCAATTTTTAAGACAAATTTCTTTGCAAGTAAAAACAAAGGCCATTTTTTAAATGCATTTCTAACTGCAAAGAATTCCTTCTCATTGATATGCCCTCTTGCTGAGTGATTATCAGCAAAAAGTCCGCTACAATATCTGCATGGGACTTCGCCCCTTGGTTCCACCTTAGTTAGAACCGCTTCCCACCAATGATCACTAGCATCTGTATATAATACTAGATCATCTTCATCGTTAGGTGTCGCAAGTTTGGGAAGGTTCTGACATAACTTCTTCAGCTTGTGAACCGTTCCTTTATGTTCATATGTCCATTTAAATTCTACATCTTTTTTTTAAGCAGAGGACTAAACACTTTCATGTAACTAGCAAGATTGTTAATAAACATTCCTGCAAAATTAACCAACCCCATAAAACTTTGGAGTTGTTTAACTGTTTTGAGATTATCTGGGAAATCACGTACCTTTTCAACCAAATGTGATTGGAGGATAATACCCGACTCGTCGATCTCAATTCCAAGGAATTCAATTTTCCTTGTTAAGATTACTGCTTTCTTTTCAGATAACACTAATCCCTCCTTGTAGCAAACGTCTGAAAAGACTTCAAGGTGTCTTAGATGTTCCTTGACCGTTTTCGAAGCAATCAGGATATCATCTATATACACAAACATGAAACTGAAATAATCTTTGAAAAGATTATCCATTTTTCTTTGGTATATTTGGGGTGCGTTGGCCAATCCCATTGGTAACACGTTCCAGATATAATATCCTTGTGGCGTGGAGAAGGCTGTATATTTTTTGCTTTCTTTCTCCATCTTAATCTGATAGAAACCAGATTTACAATCAAATTTTGAGAATACCTTTGCATTTTGGACACAGTTGATTAGGTGTTCTCGGCTTGGTATGTACTAGCCATCAAAATACAAGATTTTGTTTATGCCTTGGTAGTTGATAATCAGTCTTGGTTTTCCTCTTTTTATTTCGCGATGATTTCGGACTAAGAATCCTGGACTGCTATACGGTGAAACTCCGGGAGAGATTAACTTAAGGTCAAGGTGTTCCTTAAGAATCATCTGCATATCCTTCCTATCAATCTGGTTCATCAGGATAGGCTTGTATTGCACAAACTCATATTCCTTACCTTCTTTGATTTTGAAGGATGCTTTGAGTTTGTTCTTATTCCATCATGCCAAAGGATCTTCATTGAAATTCCTTCGAATCTTGTTTTTGACATCTTCAAGTGAGATTTGTTCTTCACTTGTTATGTCCCGTTGAGGGCCCTTCTCAAGGCTGGCTTTCAGGATCTCAATTGTTTTATTTTGGATCCTTTCTTCGTTACAACCTCCTTGGCTTTCAATTCTTAATTGGAGGATTGCTTCACCATATTTCCTTTGGTCCTTCATTTTCGGATGTCGAAGTGTTCCGTCATCACCACGCTTGCTGCGAAAAAGAATAGGCATTTTGCGGTAAAATGCTTGTTGCAGTCTCTGAACAAGAATCTTATGATCACAAAAAGTTGTGAAGATAAGCCGTCGTGTCTCGTTCTCCTGGGTAAACTTTTTAAACATTTGGAGAAAATTATTCCCAAGAAGAATATCCGCTCCTGTATTATGGAAGTATATAGGCAGTGTTTTAACCTTGTACCAATGACTTCCTCCTGCACCTCCAATGAGTATTTCTGCTTGTCGAATTCCTCTTTTAAAGACAATAATCTTTTTAGAGAAATCTCTTCCTGCAACTGCTGGTAAATCTTCTCCGATGTTGGAGGGAAACATGCCTTCTTTTGCCGTACAGATTCCTGCTCCTGAATCGATATAAGCGGCAAAATACTCGGCTTTGTAGTCCTCATATAACATCCCGATTGAGATGTATATGGAGAATGCACTAGTGGTCATCTTATTCTATATCTTTTTCCTTCCACTGTAAATTCCATTCCATCTGTTATTCTTTCCTAAGGTTTGTGCACCTCAAGAAATTCAAGTCCGAGTATCAAATTCTCGGTAACTCGTCCTGCAATTCCCTGAATTGTAAAATCCATACCTCCCAGCTTTAGACGTCCTTGATATCTTCCTGGTAAGGGCTGCGGTAAATAATATAATGCATTGCTTGGGAAGGTGTTATCCTTCTGAGTGATATCGAAAATTACCTCGATTTCACTCCATCCCGCTGGACATTGAAGTTCTCCTTTGGTAGTGAACTGGCCCGGCCCCGTAATGGCTTCAAGAATTGGTTTCTTTCCCCATTTTTGACTTGTCATTCTGTTTTCACAGAGAGAAATCCTTCTTTGCTCGAACTGTTGACTAGTGTTTTTGTTTAGCACCGGTTGATCTCTGATAATCATATCCATTTCATGAATATATCGGAGATTTCTGGTCTAACTGCTTGAGCAACCTTCTCAAATATTTCTGGTATCTCAACGAACTCCTTTCTCCGAAATAAATCAGAATGATGCGTGTTAGAAAGGGCGTACGAGATGTTGTAGGTAATAGAGTATGGTCTATTCCCTTCTTTCATCAGATCTTTATTCTTGAAGTCTTGATGAAGGGTAAGTACTCTATTAAAATCTCGATCAGCAAGGTTGTATGCAATCTTTGGATAAATGAAAGTTGCTACCTTTCCCGCAAATAAATTTCCTGAAATTCCTTCCAGACATGCATCTTTTAGGTTCTGTATTCGTCTATCAAAGATAGCGATGTCGATTGGAGAATTGATTCCTTCTTTGAAAGTTGCTTTGAGTAAGATTCTTATGGCTCCGATATGGATCCATGACATCTTCTGGGCAACTTCTCTGTTAAGTCGGTTTAGCTCCTCTTTGATTTCCATCATCGGAACTAACTGCATTTCCATCACATTATTGGTCAACTCCACTGAGATTGCAAGCTCTCCCGCCGTGACTTTGTAAATAATATGATGTTTCCTTTGCCTTAAGCTCAATTGTGTTAAGGCTCTCTCTATTTTCCCGACTGTAAAGCCCTCATACATATGGAGCTTTGGATCTTCTCTCATGATTTTCATCAAAGCTTTATGGGATATGCTTGTTTGTGAGAAAAATCCTGAGATGTCTTCCTGAACTTCCTGATGGAAGCTTTCCTCTTCGTCAGTCTGATTCTGATTCCGAAGACTCATCATTGTATTCTTCTTCTTCATATATACTTTCATCTGAGAGGATATCCTCGAACTGGTATACTTGAACAAGATTTTGATAGTAGACAGCTTCTTCAATTTCAGGCGTGGCCTCAAACTGCCTAACTCCTTGCCTTTTATTTTCTGGATAATCGGTAGAGATATGACCTTTAGCACCACATGTCCAACAATTGCAATCTTTGAAACTTTCATTGGCCCTGGTATGGGCTCGTCTAAAAGTTCTCCTAGCAAGTGTTCTGTTTGAACTTCCTTGACTGGTAGCTGGATGTCCTCTACTTGGACCCGAGCGTTGCCCATTTTTATAGCTGCGAGCCTTTTGTTTGGACCAAAATCTTCTTAGTTTCCACGAAGATCTTTCTCTTCCTCCTTTTTTTATTTCTGGCATAAGGATATTTCTTTCTTTTCTTATGCGTTCTTGTTTCTCCAATGACTGTGGGGATGTCATTGTGTTCGCAACACAGAGTAACATTTTTGATAACTCTCCGTAGCCTCTTGTAATTCTTTTGCTCTGCTGCCTTCTGGCACCATTCGGCAAGCTTGCTTTTGAGAAATGACATACGTCTTGCCACAGTATCCATACCATGTGGTAGTTCGTATTCTCTGATTAACATTTCTCTCCATGGACTTGGGATTTTGGCGAAGAATAATGGAATGGTTGTGACCTCACTCACCTTCGACTTCCATTTGTACTCTGTAAAGAGTTTTATATATAAGTCTACGTTACATATGTCGTGTAACTCGAGACCATACAATGCTCGCTCGTATCTTCTGGCTTGTTCTTGGCCTTCGCCCAGATTTCCTTTTGGATCTTCAAAATATCCAATTCCTATGAAAAGGATCTTGAAAGCTTTTGCCATTTTGTCTACAATTGCTTTCATGGACTCTCCGTCAACCACCTCTTCTTTTGTAATCGGATCTGTCTGTTCCCACGCGATTTTGGCTGATCCTTCCAGACTCATATTTAGTAATAATATAAATCCTTCCTTGTTGAGATCAAGTGTTCCCGCAGCAATTCTCATTGTTGTTGCCCATTCGTCGATTAGGAGTTCTCTGTTCTTAAAATCCAGTGTATCCAAATTGAGCATAAGCCCATATGGATGTATTGGGTCAAATTGAGATTTTCCATAAGGCGTATGAGATATCTCGGGCCTTCTGCTCCTTGTTCTTGTCATAGCGGGTCTTATTATATCTGGATGTATACTATCTCCAGTAATAAAATCACCTCTATGGGGCATGCGCTCGTCTTGTGACGGGTTGTGGACTCCGCTACTTTCTTGCGCCCTTTGTGGAGTAGTTGGTGGATCTTGGCTTGTTGAAGCCGTACACTCTGCCACTTGATTCGTCTTGTTATTCACTAGTTTTAGACCAGCGAATGATTCTGCAGATTGCCATAGTTGATTTCTTCGAGATTGATTCGGGATGACATCACCTTTTCAAAGGAATTGATTCTCCTTTTAATAAGGCTCTCATCTTTTCGCTCTCAGTCAACTCTCTTTTTACTTCTACCGCCTTGCCCTTTTGGTGTAGAAGTGGCTCTGTTCCGAAAGAAGGTGGTAATCTTCCTCCGCGTTGTTTCCCAGAAGAACTTGGTTTTGAATCCAAATTTCTTATCTGATAATTAATATCTTGGAGTTTATCCAAGATTTCTGCCTGTGTTTTCGTAATCTTTTCCATCTCGATTTGCATTAGATGGATTTGAGTCGGAACTTGTATTTGGTGATTTTCAAAATACTGAATTGTTTTTTGAACTTCTCTAAGATCAATAAGCAACTTAGAGGTATCCGGCTCGATTTCAGAAAAGGTTAATGAGGAAAAACCACTCATTCTCGTTTGATGGATAAATATCTACCGTAGTATTTTTTCTCGTTACTGTTTTCCGATATTTCAGAAAATATCTCGTTGAATTTTCTTGTGAACCGAAGTTCTTTTCCATAATTTTAAGTTCTCTTATGGTTTAATTCTCTAGTTAACTCATTGATTTTGAGAATTAAGCCATTAATTCTTAGATTACGTGATCTAAGATTCTTGTCTAGCCCTAAAGGTCTTCGTTCTAAGTTTTTTAACTTACTTCTTAATTAAGAGACTAATCTCTTGTTCTAGTGTTATACCAGGCATTTTAAAGGCTTAGTATACTACTTTATTTATTAGCTTTCTTAAGGCTAACCTTAATACTTTCAATCTGTTCGATTTGAGTATTTTTGTAAGGACATACCATATGTTCCTTATTGGTACAGTTTGTAAAGATACAAACTGGTCTAGTTCTACAAATATTGCATAACCAGTCATGAAAAGCAAGTGTTACTTTTCTGTCGGTAAGATGTGAATGTAAACATTCTATCTTTTGTTTGATGTTTGAGCATCTATTTACCTTAAAAAGGTAATCATATGGGAGATCCCATATATCCTCGGTATGGTCAATCATTAAATGATTATTCATGGTTTTAAAATACTCTTCTCTTTAAAGTAGTTATGTATTATAGTAAATAAATTTCCATTTATAAATAAAACATGGCTCTGATACCATTTCTGGATGATATGGTTGTAAAAGAATATTTCAAATGTTTATGGGTTAACATGTAAAACAACAAAACTTTAGAGGACTTAACAGGTAAAAAACCCAAAGTGGGTGCAGTGGACATACTCCCAGGATACACCAAATCGTGGATGAGAACGTGTAAATTTTGGTGTTTATTAAGAATAAATGGAATGACCATTATGTCCTCATTTTTCTTACGAATTTGGTTTGTTCGAAGGGTAATTTGAAAAGTTAATTAATTTGATATCACAACTACCACTTTGTGAGTGTAGGAGCTCTTCCCTTATATAATAGCAATAGATAATAGATTCTTGATTGCGTATTTAGAATTCTTCTAGTTTTCTTTTTAAGATAATATCATATTAATTAGAGGTCTACCTAACAACTTTTAGATTTTTGTCATGTTTTTGAAAATCTAGGACAGTAAACTAAATTTAGAAAAATGTCCTACCCATTTGGCCATTACATCTTGCCTGAAGTCCATACATTAAATTAAAATGCATCTGTTGCCGATGTGTTACATTTTCACTCTTATGAGTCGGTTGGACTTAGGTATCAAGTCCATAGACACCGCTAATTTTGACTTTTGAACTATTTGTTATAGGAGGTGGTGAGATGTATAAATAGGTGACGATGCATTCTAGAGAGAAAGACATGTGAATCTGACATTTACCAAAATTATGGCTCCAATAGTACCAATATTAGAAGTCAAATGCAAATTAAACAAAAGATTTGAACAAATTTAAGTAAATAAAAAATTAAGTGGACTACCATTGCAATATACATCTGAGCCTCACATTTTGTTCTGATTTTGGATAAAGATCAAAATTCAAAAGTAGATTTGGAAGATGAAAACTGAAAGAAGCGTTGCCTGAAAAAACTTTTTATTAATCACTTCTTTCAGTAATTATCACACTCTCTTTATTTTGCCAACAATTTCTTATTTTCTTCTAGTCTTTTCATTCTTGAAGGTGTCACTTGACTGCTAGAGAGATCATCTCTGCTACTCTTATCTCTCTTGGTACTATAGTCGCCGCTTATAACAATCTAAACAAAATATTTGTAAATAAACCTCAGCTTGGCAATCATAACTAACCATAGCTTCTTTCTGTACAATTTTATAGCCATCACAGTCGTGGGAGATACAAAGTTCCATGATGATACAAAGGATTTAATCGAGAGGTTTCTTGCTTCTAGCTATTAGTACTCCGTAATAACTTCACCTATTTAGAATGTTTATGCATCATACCGTAAATGCTTTATATCTTGGAAATCTTTGCTAGAGTTATGCAACTTGATATTGTTTACTATATACATTCTATCACGAGCCTTGTGCATCTAGCAGCAAACAATTGCATGATGAATAACATGTTTAACATGTTGCATTAACAATATAAGGAACAATGTCATGCACAAAGTTTACTTGTAAGCACAACATCTTTATTGATTACACCCACAATATCATCTCCCAACTAACCGAGTGTCAAAAATATAAGGAAGTTGGTTACTTGATAATAGGGGCAATGACCAAGCCCCGGTGAAGTGTATCTGCATTCATTGCTAAAATCTTAACTAAACAACTATGAGCGCAAAAGTGATGTTTTTAGTGATTATACCTAATTAAAAATGATACTATATACATCCACATATCAAAAAGTACTCTTGTTCATTTATTTAAATTAGGTCGATTCTATAGGTCGTAATGAACGAATAGGCCCAAATGCACAAATAGGTTATGTCGAATAAATCGAATTAGTAGGATGAATTACAAAAATAAGCCCTTAACATTATTTTGGTGAAAATAATTTTAAATCGAGGCATTTGTGTGAACACAAAAATTAATATCCAAACTACCGATATGTCAAGTAGATGACTTTACTTTTAATATAGTAACACATAGATAGTATCAAGTCGAGTGACAACTATAATATATGATAAGGGTAATATCAATTGAGTGAGGTAATGGGGTAAAAGTGACGTGTGTATACAAAATAAACAGTAACTTTTTGGATCGTACAAAACGATGGGTAAGAACGCACTGTTCCCGAACTGAGTGTTCGTACGAAGCGTACCTCGATTAGAACTAGGCGAAGTATTGCAGAAATCCTCTGTCTAGAAAATGTAGAATAGTGTTGTGTTTTCCTTAGTGAAATGATCCGTACAGCCGTAGTATATATAGGCTGCCAAGCTTGCCGCGTAGCGTCTTATGATTGGCCGTCGGACAGGGCCTGTATTAATGCTACCCACGAGGGACGTCATTTAAGACTTACACACCACGTGGGTCGTATTCAATTGTGCCCATTGAAGAGCGTGATCATTGAAGATCGTAGCCATGGAAGTTAGTGATCATTGAAGATCGTGACCATGGAAGTTAGTGATCATTGAAGTTCCGTCAGACCTGTCAGACTCCAGGGTCGTAATTAATGCCTAACTGACCGCCGCCGGCAGCTCTGACACTTATCAATGCTCTGCCATTCACGTGGTTGTTCGATCGTAGCGTTTCAGCTATACGACCCTAACTCCCCGAAGGCGACTTATTACGCTCGATCCATGCCTGGTTCGAAGAGGTTGCACATCGTAACTCTGGGTTTTACGGTCGTAATATTCTGGAAAATTATCAATAGTCCCCCCCCAGTTTCGAAATTCTGTGCGTTGGGCATCGAATATCTATTTGCATCGTAGTTCGACCTTCGATGATGTCATCTGTTGCTTTTGTAACGGTTGCGCATCGTGCGAATTCCAACCGTTAGCGTTTTCAATACGCTAAATCCTAATGACGTCGTGGGGCAGCTTTATCGAATCGTGAGCGTAAATGTCGGGCGCGTGGTGCAGGTCGAGTGCGCTTGGGCTCGAGATTCCCAGGTGCATATTCGACACGTCCCACGTGGCCTCTCCTGATTGGTGAGCTCGAGCGGCTCATCATAATTACAACGGTTACGTCTGATCGTGCGTGATTGGGCACGTTTCTCTCGAGGCGAGTGGGGGAGATCGTGCGCGACTGGGCGCGACTTTTTCGGGCGGGTGTGAGACACGCGCCACGTGTCACATTACGATTGGGGCTTTCGAACGGCCCATCATTAAGTCGACGGTTTCGACGGCTCCCTAGGTTTTCGCGCACACGACTCCCCATCATATAAATACCATACGACCCATGTCTTCTTCTTCACATTGCCTTCAAGCTTTTCTGGAATTTATTTCTCTCTGCGACTACTGAGTTTTCCGACGATTTTTCCTAAGTTCTTTGAAGATTTTCTTTGGTTCTCTGCCTTCTTCACTCACTTTTCTTCAAATCTGCCGTTTTCACCGTTGAGAAATCCAAAAATGTCTTCCTCTTCTTCTTCTTCAGCAGATCTCCCTACCGTCACTGTCTCTTCCGCCGCTCTCCTCAGTCCGGTGGTGCTGGTGCGCGGCGCCGATAGGGAGGAGGAGCCGAGCTCTCCTCCCCAGCCTCTGGTGCACAAACGGCGCCATCTTATGAAGGACGGCGTCCACGTGGGCGATTCGTCCTCCTCGGCCAATCTGGCCCCCGTCACCGTTTCTCCTGCCGCCACTACCACCGTGACTCCGCCACCTGTCACCACGGCTGCCCTGACCTCTGCTGCTGGGGGTGGTTCGTCGTCTGATCCTGGTGGTCTATCTAAGACTGCCAGCTCCCTTAAGACTGGGGAAATCGTCCCGATCCTTGTCAAATATGGGGTCGACCCGACCACGGTCGACTTCTGTGCACCGGGGCCGCTGGATCGTGCCAACCTGCCTCCCAGTGGGTTCATCACCGTGTACACGATCCAGATGATATGCGGGCTTCGAATGTTCTTCTATCCATTCTTTGCCGATGTCCTGAATGCTTGCAAACTCTGCCCAGTCAACTGAGTCCGAATGCCTACCTTGTTCTGGTGGGGTTCGTACTGAGCCATCTCTTGCTGGGGGTCGCGTGCACCGTGGATCGTTTCTTTTCGATCTACCGAGCGCAGCTGAATTCCAAGGCTCCCCCCTTCTACTACTTCACCTCTCGTGATATGAAGAGCGCCTTCCTTCTAAACAACCCGTCGTCACATGGCGTGTGGAAGGACAAGTTTTTCTTTATCAAGCCGAGGAATCGTACTGCTGCTGCTTGGGAAATACCCACTTTGTGGACGAATGACTCGAACGGGGCGGTTGATCCCCAGATCGCGAATGCCGAAGCGATCCGTTCGCAGTTCGGGATCGAGGGTTTCTTCGGAGGATCGTTGAGTCTGAGGAATCTGACTGACGACCCGACCCTTCTAGTGTTGGCCGGATTGCAGTCCTCTTCGTTGCCAAAGATCTACTCCCCAACTGAATTGGTGAATAGCCCTTTCTTCCGTAAGTATTTTCCTAGCTTTTTTTTTTTGCCTTGTGTTTTTTGTGTTAACTCTTCTCTATGTTTTGTTTCGCAGGGAAGGCTGTCGAAAAGATATCTCTTGCACCGTACGATCTTCCCCCGATTGACAAGGCGGATGCGGTCGTATATCTGGACGAGGCTTTGAAGACTCTGGCTTCCGAGCCTGCTCCGTCGAAGCCGAAGGGGAGGAAGAGGAAGCAAATCGCAACGAGGTCCGCGAAGAAATCCAAGGCTCGAAAAGATGCTTCGGAGCATTCTCAGGACGACGCGGCAACTTCTGATCCCCCGTCGGTCGTTCTCCACAGTGACTCCGATTCTCCTTCAGGCAACCTTGCGATGCGGCCCACGTCGACCCCGACTGGCAATCCTTCGATCGGGGCATCGTTGGCTCCGTCGACCAGCTTCGTCGTCCCGCCTGTTCATGCTTCGACCCCCTCCAATTTAATGGGTCTGATTGGTCAAATGCTTCGTGGTCAGAAAGCTGCGACTTCTTCGGTCGCAGCTTCTGGCACGAATATTTTACCTTTTGGAACCGACTCAACGGTGGTCACTACGATGCCAGGAGGAGGGACGATCCGGGATTTGCCCAACACTTCAGACCCCGAGCCTGCGCCGACCTCGATTCCACCTGCTGACGCTGATGAAATTGCTCCAACTCCCGACCCTGAGTCTCCCTCGATGGATCATTCAGAGTCGGGAGAGACTGATTCGTTATCTCCGATCATCGGCGGTTCGGAGCCAGCTCCTGCACCTGGATCGCCTTCGGTCTTCGAGGATTATCCGGCCGGTCATGCAGAGCAAGTCATCGGTCGTATTGTTAACGATCGAGACTCTGACTTCTTGCGCTCCGTGCATCGGGATGACATCTTCGACTGGCGCTACCAACTTAGTGCTCAGGTAACCATTCTTTTTTGGCTAAGTATCATTTCCCCATACTTAGAAATTTTTCTTACTCACTTTCTTGTTTTCTTTCCAGCTGGGTCGTCTCATTCACGAGTCGGTCGTGACCGAAAGGGCGTTGAGGGCTGATCGGGCGACCCTCCTTTGCAACAACGCGTAGTACAAAGCTCAAATCCAAACGATGCGTGAAGATCTGTCGAAGGTGGACGCCGAGGTCGAACAGCTGCGACAAGGGTACCAAGAGGTCGAGATCCTTCGGTCCGACCTAACCGACGCTCGGGCAGAGCTGGATCGTCAACATGCCCAAGTCCAAACCTTGGAGGCCGAGCGAGAAGCCTTGACCAAGGAAAAGGAGAAGCTGTTGACTGAACTGGCCAAGTCGGTTGGGGACTTGGCCGATGCGAATGAGCAGATCGCAAATCTGAATCGAGCCAAAGCTGATGCTGATGCTTCTACGACTCTTGCTCTGAAAGCTAGCCAAGAGCTCGAGAAGAAGTTGATGGAGTTAGTGGCGACCCGCAAAGAATCAGGATCGAAGCATTCTGAAGACTTGGTCGAGATTAAGCGCCAAGCAGTCGAGGAGTTCAAGAATTCTTCGGAGTATCGGGACACGATCGCTCGGTATGGTGCTGATATCTTCCAGCAGGGGTTCGATCTCAGCACTTCCCAATTCCTTCGATCGGGCCTTCTCCCTCCCAACCCTGATCTGAGTTTCTTGGATGTGAGCACACTTCCCGACCCTAGGGCTTCGACCTCCGATCCTCCTCCAAATACTTAGTTTTTTTTGTCTTTCCCTGTACTTTTTTTTGCAAGTACCTTTGTAAATTTTTCTTTGAATGAATGAAATTTTGGCTTCATGCCTAACATCTTCTTTTCTGCTTCATTTTTTGTTTCTGCTTTGATCGTAGAATTTAGTCTTTTAACGATCGAACATCTTTGAAATGAATTGAATCATATTCTAACTTTCAAGAATTTAGTCTTCGAATCGTATTAGAAATGAATTGAATCATCTTCTAACTTCCAAGAATTTAATCTTCGACGATTGAATCGTATGAATTGAATCACCTTCGAACTTTGAAGAATTTAATCTTCGACGATCGAATCGTATTAGAAATGAATTGAATCACCTTCTAACTTCTAAGAATTTAATCTTTTTTTTTGCTTCGATCATAGAATTTAATCTTTTAACGATCGAATGAACTGGGCCTAGAGTCGAATCGAATCGATCTCTTACCCTGAAAAATTTAATCTTTCTTTAGTTAGGTCTAGAGTCGAATTGGATCGATCTCTTACCTTGAAGAATTTAATCTTCATTTATATTGGGTCTAGAGCCGAATCCAATCGATCTCTTACCTCGAAGAATTTAATCTTCCTTTTATTTTTATTTTTTTTTGTCAGGATTCTCACGATGTATATCCCTATTCTCCCTCCAAAAAACGAAGTTCACTTTGAGTGAACTATGTTTCGATGAGTAGTATCGTTGCTACTGTACTTACTTCTTATACTTTAGCTTTTCATCGGATCTCAACGACCACTTACATACATTCATTTGCAAAATTTAGCTAAGTATTGACAAGAAGCTAACAACTGAAGTTCAAGATGTGTACTTTATTTCATTGAAGAATATCTGAATGCTACATTTGCCTTGTTGTCAAGGGTAGAATTTTCTTAGGTTGCTGGAATTCCACGATCGCGGATAATCTCTTCCCTCCATATCTTGAAGGATGTAGGTTGAAGGGCCCAGGATCTGTGTAATCTTGTACGGTCCTTCCCACTTTGGATTGAGTTTGTCGATCACCGTCGACGCTTCGATCCTCTTCAAGACCAGGTCGCCTACCTGGAATCGTATATCCTTGACTTTCTTGTTGTAATATCCGGCCATTTGAGCCTTGTACTTCTCGGATCGTAAGCTAGCCTTTGCGCGCCTTTCTTCAAGCAGGTCTAACTGGAGAGCCAAGTTCGTGGAGTTGTTCTCCTCCTCGTATTCTCTGATCCTCCAACTCTCAGCTACGATCTCGTCGGGGGTCACTGCTTTGTGACCGTATGCAAGGCTGAAGGGTGTTTCTCCGGTCGCGCTTCTTGGTGTTGTTCGATACGCCCATAGCACGCCCGGTACCTCTTCTACCCATTTGCTCTTGTATTGGCCCAGTCGAGCTTCGATGGATTTAACCAAAGTCCGATTAGTTACCTCGACTTGCCCGTTTGCTTGCGGATATCCGACCAAGGTGAAGCATTGCCTGATCCCCCATTTGAGACACCAGTCTTCAAGTTGTTGGCTTCGGAATTGCAAGCCATTGTCGCTAACCAGGGTTCGTGGAATCCCGAATTGGCACACAATATTTCGCCAAAGGAAATTGATAACGGCTCCAGCAGTTATATTGGCCATTGGTTCGGCTTCAACCCACTTCGTGAAGTAATCCACCGCCACTAGTAGGAATCGTTTCTGGCCTTTATCCTAGACCATTGGCCCTACGATGTCGATCCCCCAACGATCGAACGGACAAGGGATACAATTCGATTCCCATGCTGATGCCGGTTGTCGGATCGTTCGTGCAAATTGCTGACAGGGCAGACAGCGTTTGGCAAAGTTCTCCGCGTCCTTGGCCAATGTTGGCCAAAAGTATCCTTGCCTTAGGATTTTTTGAGCCAGACTGTTCCCACCTGCGTGATTCCCGCAACTTCCTTCGTGTATTTCTTTCATCACCAGATCCGACTCGGTTTTCCCCAAGCATCGTAGGTAAGGTTGGGAAAAAGCTCGCTTGAACAGCACTCCGTCTTTGAGGAAGAATCGGGCCGCTTTCTTTGCCAATGTTTTTTCCTCAGGCTTCGAAGTATATTGGTCTGGATGCGAAAGATATTTCGTTATCTCCGACCTCCAATCCTCTTCATCTTCTTCGATCGCGGCCGTCACGGCCTCCTCCGATTTGTCTACCTTACCGATCGTGAAGAATGTGATTTTTCTCGTGCGGATCGGTGTCATCGATCTCGCCATTCGGGCAAGGGCATCGGCCTCACAATTCTCCAACCTTGGGATCTGGGTTAGTTCGAACGTGTCGAATTCTTCCTTCAACTCCTGGACCCGCTGGAGATAGTCCTTCATCCTTTCTTCCCTTGCCTCGTACGATCCGCTCACTTGTACGACCAGCTGCGAATCGCTGTGGGCTCAAAGCCTAGTGACGTGGCCCTCCAGCGCACATCTCATTCCGACCAGCAAAGCTTCTTACTCCGCTTCATTGTTCGAAACTGGGAATTCCACCTTGACGGCAAAGTGCATATTTTTGCCTTCGGGGTTCTTCAGGACAATTCCTAATCCCCCATTGCCGTTACTCACCAACCCATCCACAAACAGGTCCCACCATTGAAGCTCCTTCTTCTCTTCCTCCGATCCATCGCTCATTTCAACGATGAAATCGGCCAGTACTGGGCTTTTATCGTTGGTCGAGGTTTGTAAGCGATGTCGAATTCTCCCAGTTCGACCGACCACTTCACCATTCTTCCAGATACTTCCGGTTGCTGCAGAATGGATTGGAGTGGATGCTTCGTAAGAACTACAATCGGGTGAGCCAAGAAGTACGGCTTCAGTTTTCTTGACGCTATGACCAAGGCATACGCCAACTTCTCGATCTGCGGGTATCGAAGCTCCGCATCTCTCAATGTCTTCAGGTGTAGTACACCGGTTGATGATTTCTCCCATCGGCCCTTACTAAGACCGCGCTAACCGACTCCTTCCCCGCAGCGAGATAAATGTATAGTGTTTCGTCGGGGATCGGTTTTACGAGCAGCGGTGGGCTCAGCAAGTACTTCTTCATTTCTTCGAACGCCGTTTGGCATGCGTCTGTCCACTTGAACTCTTTTACATTCCTCAACACTTTGAAGAACGATAGTTCTTTCTCTGAGGATCGTGAGATGAATCGATTCAAGGCGGCCAGTCGACCGTTCAATTGTTGAACTTCACCTGGCTTCGTCGGTGGCTTCATATCTAATATGGCCTTCACCTTTTCCGGATTCACTTCGATCCCTTTCTGGGTCACCATGAAACCTAAGAATTTCCCTCCTTTTACCACGAAGGTACACTTCTTCGGGTTGACCTTCATTCCGAACTTTTCCATGGTTTCCATGGCCCTTCTCAAGTCTCGTGGATGATCATCTGCCTTCTGGCTTTTTACGATCATATCATCCACGTAAACTTCCATCGTATCGCCGATCATCCCGGCGAACATCGTATTGACCAACCTTTGATAGGTGGCCCCTGCATTCTTAAGACCTAATGGCATCACCATGTAGCAAAATACTCCTACATCGGTGATGAAACTGGTCTTCTCCATATCATCGTAGGAAATCAAGATCTGATTGTATCCTTGATCCCCGTCCATCATTGACAGCAACTCGCAGCCTGCTGTCGAATCCACCATGAGGTCGATGCTCGGTAGTGGATAGAAGTCTTTAGGACATGCTTCGTTCAGGTCTAAAATCGATGCGCATCCTCCACTCTCCTTCCTTCTTCGGCACCAGGACTACGTTTGATAGCCAATCTGGGTATCGAACCTCCTTAATCTGCTTGAGGCGTAGCAGCCTCTGTACTTCACTTTGGACGATGCGGCACCTTTCTTCGCCCATCTTCCTCTTCTTTTGTTTTACGGGTCGGGAGTCGGGTCAAACATTCAATCGATGGCAGCAAATGTTCGGATTTATCCGACCCGGTGCTTCCCCTTCCCACGCAAACCTGTTGACATGATCTCTGAGGACCACCATTACTCCTGATTCGACTTCAGGGCTCATTTCTGCTCCTATTTGTACCTTCTTTGATGGATCTCCCAGCTCCATCGTCTTCGTATCACCTGCGGCGGTTACTTTGTTCTCCGCGGTTTTTAGCTTCTTGGCGAAGCCTTCCTCATCTTCCAGAGTTAATTTCGGTAACTCCGCTATACTCATGCAGCATTCCCGGGCCCGAGCTTGACCGCCTCGTTCTTCTCCGATTCCTGCTGGAGTCGGAAACTTCACCTTCAGGTGAATCGTAGATGCGATCGCCTCAAATTGTCGCAATGCTGGTCTCCCGATGATGACATTATATATGTTGCCCGAGATATTGACCACGTAAAATTTTATTATCTCGGTCCTTCTCCTGGGCGCCTCTCCCCATGACATCGGAAGTTCGATAGTTCCGATCGTGATATGTCTTTCTCCACCAAACCCTACTAGCCTGATGTTGGTATTCTGCAAGCGCATGGGGTCGATCCCCATCTTCTTAAAGGTCGAC
Organism: Misopates orontium; assembly: GCA_946800315.1. NCBI lineage: Eukaryota > Viridiplantae > Streptophyta > Magnoliopsida > Lamiales > Plantaginaceae > Misopates > Misopates orontium. The sequence continues at coordinate 10,893,843 of OX326949.1, forward strand.
AGGAACATGATGTCGATTGATGCTCCCGTATCGACCAGTATCCTTTGAACTTGGACTCGCATGATTATGGCTGATACGATGATAGATCGTCATGGGGGAACACGATCCCTGCCAAGTCGTCGGGTCCGAATGAAATGGTCTGGGGGCGTTGTACATGCACTGAGAACATTTCAACCAGCCTCTGTTCCATTGCTCGCGCTTGTCGGATGAACCTTTTCCGTTTGTCGGAAGACGATGACGCCATCGCACTTCCTTCGATCATTCTGATAGTATGTCCTCCATACGTGTTCTCCATGAAGGGCCTACCGACTGGCTCGGGGTCGGGTACTACGGCGGTCGCTTCTGACGCCGTGCTTCGCGGTCGTGACCCCGACGCTTCCTCTGGGTTTTCTCTTTTTCTTTTTTCTCTGACCGTGGAGGTCGGACTTGCGATGAATTCACGGAGATATCCCATATTGATCAGACGCTCGATCTCGGATCGAAGCGTCGTGCAACTGTTGGTTTTGTGCCCCCACACCTTGTGATATCGACAATATTTATTCGAAGATTTGTACTTCTCCGAATTTGCTAGATTCGCGGGCCATGCGGTGATTCGACCCAACTCTCCCACTGACATCGCGAGAAGTACATTCTGAGGGCCGGTCGTGAGGGGAGTGAACTTCAAGTTTCTATGCACTCTACTGTCGTCGTCCTTTCGACCCATCGGTCTTCCTTCTTGCCTGTTATTCGGCCTAGACGATTCGACTTTCTGCCCTTGTCGGGCCATTCTTTTGGCCTTCTTGGCCTCCTCCGTTACGATGAATGGAGTTGCTCGCTCCATCAACTCATTCATGCTTCTGACCCTTGTTCCGTACAAGGAGTCTGCAAAAGGACAGTCTTTCAGCCCGTGGGTCAGCACATCCACCAAGCCATCAGGATTAGGGTCGACAACTTCGAGGACTGCATCGAAGAATCGCTGCATGAAATCCCGGAGCGATTCCTGATCCCCTTGCGTCATGGTGTAGAGATATCCCATCGAACGCGGGATTCTTCGGTTGCATGCAAAATGTGACACGAATTCCGCCGTGAGTTGTGCGAAAGACGAGATGGAGGCGGGTTGCAGATTGAGGAACCATGTGGCCGCCCGTCCCACCAGCGTGCTTCGAAAAACACGATATAGCGCCGCGTCGGAAGCGACGATAAAATCCATAGCGTTTAAAAACGCATCTACATGGTTCTTGGGGTCCCCAGATGATCTTTCCCCAGTGTATACGGGGAGCCCCCCGGTCGTTGGTCATGTGTGATTCTGAGATTTGCAATCTCGTCGACGAACGGGCTTCGTCGGACTATCGGGTCGTAATGTGACCTCGCAGATCTCTGCAACTCTTGAAGCTGCCTTCGCATCTGCACTATCGCTTGTTCGATTGGCTCGAGGAACTGCTCTCTCTCAGACCTTGGCTGAACCGTGTCCTCATTCCTATTTTTCCCTTGGGCTGGTGTTGGTGTTTGCACATTGTTCACCACCGTAGGTTGAGGATTCTGGGTCGGCATATCCTGGTATCGAGAGCGAGTTCTCTCCCGAGATTCCTGCCAATTTCCATCTCGACCCTGAGGGCCCTGGTGGTTTGACGGGATCGGCTCATCCGTCATATGGTCAGAAATTTCCTAGACCGAGCGAAAAGCAGGCGATCGTAGTTGAGATGACACCTGATCAGGGGAGGGATGTCCGTGCCCCCTTGACGTTTCTCTCATCACCCTACGAGCCCCATCTTCGGCCGCCTCTCGCAACATTATCCTTAGATCGTCTCGTGAAAGAAACACGAGATCCGCCGTGTTTTGGCGTCTTGGCACAAAGGATTCGCTGCTATCCTCCGGCACATTTCTGACGCCATTAGTGCTTGTTTCATGGTTGGAAGCTATTTCTCTTATCGTTTTTTTTTTTTTTGAAAGGTTTTACAGATTTCTCACAATACTCGCCTCTACCTCAGCTATCTCAAGGAACGTAGGTGTGTTTCCACAGACGGCGCCAAATTGATAAGGGTAATATCAATTGAGTGAGGTAAATGGGGTAAAAGTGACGTGTGTATACAAAATGAACAGTAACTTTTTAGATCGTACAAAACGATGAGTAAGAACGCATTGTTCCCGAACTGAGTGTTTGTACGAAGCGTACCTCGATTAGAACTAGGCGAAGTATTGCAGAAATTCTCTCTCTAGAAAATGTAGAATAGTGTTGTGTTTTCCTTAGTGAAATGATCCGTACAGCCGTAGTATATATAGGCTGCCGAACTTGCCGCGTAGCGTCTTATGATTGGCCGTCGGACACGGCCTGTATTAATGATACCCACGAGGGATGTCATTTAAGACTTACACACCACGTGGGTCGTATTCAATTGTGCCCATTGAAGAGCGTGATCATTGAAGATCGTAGCCATGGAAGTTAGTGATCATTGAAGATCGTGACCATGGAAGTTAGTGATCATTGAAGTTCCGTCAGACCTGTCAGACTCCAGGGTCGTAATTAATGCCTGACTGACCGCCGCCGGCAGCTCTGACACTTATCAATGCTCTGCCATTCACGTGGTTGTTCGATCGTAGCGTTTCAGCTATACGACCCTAACTCCCCAAAGGCGACTTATTACGCTCGATCCATGCCTGGTTCGAAGAGGTTGCACATCGTAACTCTGGGTTTTACGGTCGTAATATTCTGGACCATTATCAATATATATAGAACATAATGAGCCATTTTTGGACCAATTGGCCCGTCGCATGTGTAAGTCTCTCTATGCCAAAGCTAAACATGTCTTGTTAGAATTTAAGATCATGACTGAGCGCATTCTTATGAAATTAAGGATAAAATGAAGAGTATTTAGTATATAAAAGTTATTCTCCATTCATTCGTATCTCATACATTCTCTAATACAAATTAGTGAATTACACAACGATTTGAAAACGACCATATTATTATATCCGTAATTAAAAGCTGCTTTACTGAACTAAGTTAGCTAGAAAGAATATTAATACCTTCCCACTATAATATATTTTTAGAGATGATATTGTATTCACCTAAACTAATAAATTTTCTATTTGCAGGCCTATTACATGAAACTGACTAACTGAGGCCTACAGCATAGGCATATGGCTGTATTTTGACCCCGGATATAAATAAATACTATACAAAAAGAGAACATATACCGGTCTTAGTGAAATTAACTTCTTTACTTGCAAAGCTCCACCCCACATCCTTGAAAAAACAATTTCTTGCATAATAAATTAACAAAATTATATATTTGTTGATATTCTACGATCCCATTTCAAACGCGAGTTTCCTACTAATAATATTTAATGCACCACGTCATATGCAATTATGTCTAAAGAATTGAAAACAAACTATCATTTATACACAACAAGGTACCTTACATCTCTCTAAAAAGAACACGGAATGATCTCTATAGTGGATTAACACAAATATTTATATTACATCAAACTTATTATGGAGTTTAAATGCTAAAAACGAAAATAAATGTCAACCGCTTCGTTAACTATATTATGAAAATTGTAAGAAACTAGTTACACTTTGTTTTCAGAAAATAACGTATCTACCAAATAATATATACTTCACTATTAGCTCATTTGAGATTACAGCATCAAATATTCAAGCACAAAAACTAATACAACTTTTTGTAACGATTAAATAAATTTTATAACATTTTATGATTAAAGTATAAAAGGTCCAACTTTTAATGGTAAGCTAAAGGGTGCTTGCTTCATCATCATTATAATGATTAATTTTTTCGTGGGAGCACAACTGTAGAATTAATAGACACGCGAATCATAAATATTCTTTTCACTAATTCTTTTATATGAAAAAAAAAATCAAAAAATTGGACCAACACACAAGTTTTGTTGCGCCTTCTTTGAGGCGTTTTGAACATTGGGAGGAGTGGGAACCTCCGGCATCGCCTTTTGGTCCACTTGCGTAGCAAGCACTATCTCCGCATAAACTTGTTCTCCTATTTCAGGCGTCTCCAATGGGTGTATGTCAATCATCGCAACATTTGGATCCGTTTTTGCCTTGTAGGTTTAGTCGATGTAACATAGCAACTCCAAGAATCACGATAGTTCGTCGTTAGTTCAGCAACTCCGCCAGGCGTTGGGAATTTCACCTTCTGATGCACCGTAGAGATGATCATAGCAAACGCCGTTATTCCAGGCCTTCCAATCAGCACGTTGTATGCAAAAGGTATATCAACAATGAGATATTCCACATTCAGTGTTCTCCTCTTTGGATTCACGCCAAAGGATGTTGGCAACATGATCCTTCCAACAGGTTTGACTTCACTTCCACCAAATCCCACTAGTGGTGAGCTAACATCAGTGATCTCGTATTGTCCAAGCTTCATTTGTTGTAAAGCATCAAGAAGATGATGTTGGACGAACATCCATTATCAATCATAATCCTCTTTACCCCGTGATTCGCAATCACCGCAGAAACCACCATAAGGCAATTCAAGTATTGCGCTTCCTTAGCTTGTGAAGACAAGCTGTCAAAATCGCTATCGTCGAATGTGATCCTTGTATCCAATTTGTCTACGGCAAAGACAAGATCTATCTTGGGGCGCTTCAGCCGTTCATTGTATATATCACGTGAGATGCGTTTTCTACTTTTGGCTGAGTCTGCGCCAGTTGGTCCACCAGCAATCACATTGACTCCATTCTCATCATCATCATTCCCATTACCCCTTTTACGCTTGGGTTATTCCTTCTTCTCATGCGGAGATCTATCCCGCTTGCATCCAGATGACGCCTTCTCTTGACATGACTCTCTATTCTCAAGGACGTACTCAACGAGTTTCCCCTCTTGAATGAGTCGTTCAATCTCGTTCTTTAGGGCCTTGCATTCATTAGTAAAATGCCCATTCTGCATGTGGAGCTTACAATATTTCTTCGACACCTTGGTCTCCTCCATCTCTCGAAATGGTTTTGGGGTTCTCAGTAACCCGCTATCTTTCTCAATGGCGTAAATCTCTCCAATTTGTTTTCTCAGTGGAGTATAATTGTCAAATTTCTTAAAGGGTTGTCGATTGCGATCACGATCTTTGCCCCTTAACTCCTTCCTCCAATCTCTATCTTTATTCTCCTTGCCTCCATGAATTCCCGGCGAATCCATTAACCCTTGATTCATGGTCGCCTCCTCAACTTCAATGACCTTACTAGCGAGGTCCATCACTTGCTCAATGGAATCAGGTGTATTCCATGTTATCACTTCTATCAGCTTTTTGCTCCGGCAACGATGCTCCAATACAGAGATGACCAAGTCAACATTAGGAGCATTCACTCTACCAATCTCCAGATTCAGACGCTCAATATATCTTCCCAAAGGTTCATCAGGTCCTCTATAGATGTTAAACAGCGTGCCTGGAGACTTCTTCTTTATCCGATAAGTAGAAAACTTCTTGACAAACATGGTCCTAAACTGCTCAGATGATTCGATTGAACGCGAACGCAAGTTCTTGAACCATTCCTTTGCAGGGCCTCTCAGACTGAGCGATATAAGTTTTGCCCTCATATTCTCTGCATACCCCAAGACTTGCAAATCTCCATCTAATTCATCGTAATGTGCTACTGGATCGGTATTTCCATCATACTTCTTCAAGACAGGAAGATTAGTTCCTTCCTTCAATGTTAAATTACTGATCGCCTCACAAAAGGGGTTTGGCCTCTCCCTTAGTAGAATATGTTCTGCAACAACAGACTCCAGTCTTGGGACAACTCTCTCAGGCAAATCCCTATCTCTTCCGGCAATTCGACTTGCTGCGGGTCGATGATCAGGGGCTCTCTGCCTAGAATTCACCTCTCCATCCCTCACTTCTCTATCTCGACCAGTTGCTCGACTGGGAACTCTGTTAGCATTAGTCCTCATTGAACGAGGATTCCTCCTTTCAGGCGAGGGAGATGGATCCCTTGGCCTTGTCATCCTAGTCTGCGTATAATGCCATGAATCATCACGACACTGGGTCTGATGAGTCCTTCCTTGCTGCAGTGCTGCAGGCTGTGCTGCTGGTTGTTGTGCTATTGGAGCCTGAACATTCTGTTGAGCAGAAGTGTTAGCCAATTGCTGCACAATCATTGGAACCATAGTCCTTTGGAATGCTGCCATAATTTGATCCAACCGACCGGAATAGAAAAAAAATCCTCACAAGTTCAACTTTCTCTCTTGAGATTAGACATCAAGTATATAATCCACATCAAACTACAGCTCTTTCCACACCTTTGTAACCCTGATGCACAAAAATAATAAGCATGCAACTTGTGTCTTCATGTATTTTTATGTGCATGTTTGCATGTGTAAGACAATGAAAGAAAATGTGTGAAATTAAAGAGTATACCACCATTTTTGGGAAATTGACTCCAACAGCCAGAACGATTTTCAAAAATGTTGATACTAAAATCTCATCTTCATCTGCGGACTAAAGGTCCCTGTTTAGTTTTCTTTTGATGCAGCAAATATGAGGCCCCATTTTGCAATCCTTTTTCAATAGAATTACAGTTTTATGTATCTGCAAAACACAAAAATATATGAGAAACAAAACAAGAAACAAAGCCAAAACAACAGTGAGGTTAACACAGTGTACCATTATAACAATGAGAGGGCTCTCAATTTCTGATTAAACTTTGCGATAACCCTTCGAGGAGGAGCGGATGTTATATAGCGAGGATTTTTTCATTTCACAATGTGCATCTTTGGACACGAGTCAAACATGCAGCAATGAGGGCCCTACATATTGTTCGAGTTAAAAGCGTGTCAGACATGCACCAATGAAGAGCCTACATGTTGTTCGAGTTAAAAGCGTGTCAAACATGCATCAATTAAGGGCCTACCTAGTTTTTGAGTTAAAAGCAAGACCTCGACGTTGTTAATGACTTTTTTCCAGTTTCAGATGCTATAGAGTTAAACTGAATCATAAACACACGAAAAGCCAACCATGCAGTATACGACTCCCACCTAACTTTTAAATTATCACGAAAGATGGAACAAAATCTTTATATATCACAATTATTTTTTTACCTAATAAGTTTTAAATTATAAATTTATATCTCTAGGTTTGGAAAGAGACCATAAAATACAACATATGTGTGTAGATAGTTCAATGTATTCAAAAATAGTTCAATTAATAATCTCTAAACTCAATGAACTAAGAATAATCCCTTATAAATCATAATTTATAGGATTCAAAGTAGGCATCGACTTAAACCGTAGTTGTCTTTAGCAATCCTAAGTTTCATGTTTGAATACAGGGATGAAACAATAGTAGAAACCCCACTTTAAATTAGTGACAGCTAACTTAAAGTTCAAAGGACAATAACATACTATCGTAATTGCTTGAGAGCACTAGCAAAGTTCCATATCAAAAAAAAAGAAAAAAACTAATGCTGACATCTGCGATGAATAGAGGATGAGCAATCTGCACTTAATGCATTCTACTTTATTAATCGTAGTACATAGCATCTGGAACAAAGTTGAGACTAAACTTATGGGAACATAGAGGTTGAACCGTTTTGATAAGAGTATGTGTTACTCTTATACATGTTCACGAGAGAAGGATTAGCACATGGCCATATATAATCGTGTTAAGGTTGTGTTGAGAATCTTTTGAGACTAAAAGATATGTGTGTTGTGTTCCTAGCCTTCGTTTGAACACATGGAGTCATGTTTCAATCTTTCGACACCTATAAATGGTTTCGTTAGAACTTAAGACATGTGCATTAATTAGAGGTCTGAATGGAAAGATACCTCTTTGTATGCATACTAGAAATCAGGCAGAAACTATTACACATAAAAATAGTGAGGGATTGTTGGTGTTTGTGTATGTAAACTGTAACAGACCCACATTGGAGAAAGTTGCTAGATAAATGAGTTTATATGTATTTGCTCAATGTAGTGTTTACAATTGAGTTGGACTTTTTGTATGAACCTTGGGCTTTGGGGCTATGTAGTAAGACCTTATTAAAAGTGAAGATTGGGCACTTGGGCACTTGGTGCAACTTGGGGCTTGTCTTGAAATAAGTGGGCTTACATGTATTTCCCCAATGTAGTGTTTACAATTAATTTGGACTTTTTGTGTGGGTCTTGGATTTTGGATTTTGTAATAAGACCTTATTAAATGTCAAGATTGGGCACTTGAAGCGACTTGGGGCTTGTTTTGAAATCAATTCAAAATAAAAAATTTTGCTAATTCGAAATTAGTCTCAAATTTCGAATTTATAACTGTTATTATTTTTAATCTGAAATTGATTTAATTTTAAACAAAATGGTGCAACTTTTTAAAGTGTTGCATTCGTTTGAATTTACACTCCTTCAGAATAGTTGCATCGATTAGAAAAGTTGTCATCTGACTCAATAAATAATTGTTGATGGATGAATTTTTATTAGAGATGTAATGTGGGCCGGTCCAACCCAGCCAAGCTCGGCCCAGCCCAATCCACTTTAAAAGTGGGCCAAAGTGGTCCGGTTTCTTTTGGGCTAGCCCAGGCCTGACCCAAGCCCATGTTAGCCGGCCCCAAAAATCTTGTTTTTACTATCATTAGATGCCCATGTAGATTGCAGTTGTTGCTTTACCAATTTGAATTGTCAAATTGGTAGTCGTTGCAAGAAACCACTACACCTTTTATATATATATATATATATATATATATATATATATATATATATATATATATATATATATATATATATATATATATATATATATATATATATATATATATGTTTTACTAACTTTGATACTATAAATACCCCCACTCATTTTAAATTTCTTCACCACAATTATCCTACTCTCTAATTAATACTTTCTCATCTTTATTAGTAAAAGTATCTACTATTATTTTATTTTATCAAAACTACTCAATTATTTATTAATTTCTTTATTTCATCCATGTACACTACAATGTCGAATTCACAAGCCCACAATTCACGCCAAAATTTAACATCTCCATATTCTCCCAATCAACCATTAACAACACCTACATCACTATCTTGTCAAAATCCCGATTATTTAGAAAATTATGTGCAAAATGAAGTCCTTGTGCATGATGAAACGCCGCCCAACACGGATTGGGACACGAATGTTGAATCGATAACTACGGAGCAATACCACGTGAATTCGTGGAGAGGTGTAGGATTTTCGAGTTTTCAAAGCACATCCGACGATTTTGATAGCAAGCCACAAGAAGACGCACCACTGGATGTTGTGCCAGAAAGCCCACCACCGGAAACAACGCTCTCCACTGCTCATTCCAAAAGTGCAACAGTCGAGGCATGAAAATGGTTCACGCGTGATATAGTGGCTTGTACCGACATGTTTAATTTGCAAAAACATATAGAAATTTCAAAAAGGCAGCGGCACCTGGATGCTAACCCGACACCTAGAAGCTAAGCATTCAGACCGAAATGACGATGTAATCAATCCAATTCAACCTCTGTATCGTGCACCAGATGGAAGTGTGTCAAATCGGAGGTATGAAAAACAAGTTATGCGCTAATATTTAGCTGCATTTATCATACAAAATGAACTTCCCTTTTAGTTTTGCGGAAAATTTATTGTTTGAAAATTTTGTTAAAGTTGCATTACAACCAAAATTTCAAAATGTTAGTCGTCACACTGCACATGGCCACATGTTGATGCACTTCTCCAATATAAAACAAATATAAAGGAATTACTTGAAATATTTATGGCTCATCGAGGTGGAATTTCTTTAACTTCATATTTGTGGCGAAGAATAGGTTCAAATCACTTTATGTGCATGACCGCCCATTGGATTGACAAAGATTGGTTTCTCCATAAAAGTTTAATAGAATTTGCAGACTTAGAATGTCCACACACATATAATTTTATAGATGATGCAATGTTCGTTAGATTGGTTTATTAAGGATAACATATTGAGTATTTCTCTTGATACTGTTATAATAATAGGGCCATGGAACTATTACATCCTTTATTGAATCCAATTCTAGGAGGAAAATTATTTCATGTTAGGTTTATTTGTCATATTTTACATTCATGTGCAAAGATGGTTTAAAACCATTATTAACCTCGATTAATAAAATTAGAGATTTTTAACTTTTATAACAAAAACACCAAAGAGGAACCAACAATACAAAAGACTTTGTGAGCATATGAATTTTACACATCGAATTCCTTATCTAGATGCACAACATGGATAGAATGCAACTTATAGAATGTTAATAGAAGTTGGACCGAATTAGGTGCCTATTGCAGCTTACTGTAACAGAAATATAAAAACGACAGATGGATCGCCGTTTATTCTATCTAGCGATTGGGAAGTCATTTTTAATTCTCTTTGATGACAATACTCAAGTTATGTCAAAAATGTTATAATCCTACTTCTAACATCATGTTGCCATATTGTATGCAAGTTGTGCAATTATTTTCCGATCATAGGGGACACCCAATTCTTCAAGAAATTGTGGGAGAAATGAAAGAAAACAAAATTAAATGTTATGAAACATTTCCCAATGCTAGTATTTGAGCAACATGCTTAGATCCACGATGTATGTTAGAAGGATGTTTGGAAATTTTGAACAAATAGCTTACTAATCTTGAACAACCTTTTAATGAAGATGAGGAAAAACTTAGAATTTCTTGAATGTTTAATGAGTTGTATAATATGCATAATGATGATCCATCTGAACCTCAAAATCAACCGACAAAACGTGCTTCTAATAGTAGGTCCGCTTCAAATGTTTTTGCACAGGTATTGAGACACAAAAGATCTAGAACGAACTCCCAAAGAGCTCATGAAGAGGTCACATATTTTCTAAACAGAGCGCTAAGATTTTGGCAAAGATTTTGATATATTACAGTGGTTGAAGCAAAAAGAGCAAGCATACCCAACAATTGCTCGAATTGCTCGTGATGTACTAACCCCATCAGAGTTTTCTTTTAGTGCAGGAAAACAGGTGATTTCGGACAAGAGGAATCAATTACATCCAAGGACCATTAAGGCTTGCATGATTTTAAAGGGCCAACTCGATCAACAATATCATGGAAAAAGACATTGAATCACGTCCGAAACATACTTCCATTCGATTAAGAAGAAATATAAAAGGCCATTATATATAACTTTGAAGATATGCAAGATTCTGAGTAATTTTTTTTTTTTTTTTTTTTTTTGACGTTTTACTCTTATGTCTTGTTTTCAACAATTTCTTTCTTTAAGTTAACCTTTGATGTCTTTTTTGATCATTTTTTTTAAGTTTACCTTTTATGTTTTTTTTTCTTAACATTTTTTTAAAGTTTATTGTTTATGTTATTTCTTGAGCTTCACATTATGTTATTAAATAGTTAGTATAATCGAATTTCCTATTTCTCTTAAGTTTACATGAATCACTTTGTGTAATCATTACAAATATCTCACGACTAATAAAATTACAAGTGTTTTCTCTTTAAATTGTTGAACTCATTTTCAGTATGAGTTGTAATATTTTATTTTTTTTTATTTTTTTAAAAAGTGGACCAGAAATGGGCCTCACTCGGGTTAGGTCGGTACCGGGCCTAATTAATGCTATTTTAGCCCGGCCCACTTTATTTTGGCCCGCATAAGGCCCAACTCGCAATGGGCCGACCCAACAACCCAGCCCACATTACATCTCTAGTTTTTAATCATCCAATTTTCTGCACTTGTCTTAAAATAATTTTTGAGCCTTGCTGTATCATGTATTCCTGTAGGCTTATTTCTTTCTGCATTTTATAGTGAATATTTTTGTCTTTACGAGAGTGATCTTTCACGCCTTAAGGAATATGTATTTTCTGTTTCTGTTGCAGATTTTCTAACAAAAACTTTAATTCATAATCTTGCTTTTGTGTGAATCTTGTTTAATTTGAGAATGCAAGAGAGAGAGATATGGATATTATGTTTCCAGAAAATTTGTCAATGTAATAGGTTTAGAAGTTTGAAAAAAATAAAATCAACGTATTTTTTAGTTTTAGCGCCCACCCTCGTTAATTATAATATTTTGAAATGAACAGGAGAGCTAAAGCTGATATTTTTTTATCTTTTACCGAAACAAAAACAGCTGTATACGACCAGGTGAATGCTAAAAAATTCGATTGAAGAAAATTCAAGCATGTCTCATGTGTGCAAATGCTAGTGGCTGCTTCTAAAGAAAATTCAGATTCATTCCTAAAGTTTGGGCTCTTATTTTCTTGTTCTATTTTAGCGAACACTGCTCACGTCATAACGAAAATAAAACGTCGCTCGAATCAGAAAGTTTAGCTAAAATCCAAATTTTTGACTTTGGACAAAAGGACAAAAATGTTCAAACAAAAACTTTAACAGAACTCCAAATGTTCTACTGTCCAAAACCATGGAATTGAATAATCCCCTTTGCCGGATTAAATTCTCTTGCCATTCAACGAGTGAAGAAAAAAATTACACAACTTATTCAGAATGAAAGAGACACACCAACTACACACAAAAACAATTAATAAATTCTGAAACTACAAGAAAAAGCTTGCCTTTTTAATTAAATTTAGCCGTACCCACCTGTCACATTCCGTTTTATGAACTTAGCTTTTTCTTCCCTCCCTTTTCAATTAAAATTTGTATTAATAATGTGGTTCCACTTCCACCTTTTATTCAATTTATGACCACCTTGATTTGATCCCACCAAGATTTTCTCTTTGCATATCATATCGCCCTTTTCTTGGTAATAAACGTTTACTAAATATCTCATAACATTGCATACGTGCGAGTGCGACATTTAATATTAAGCTCTGGTCATAGTTCTCTCATGATAAAAGGCTATAAATTTTGCTGAATGGCGGTGTGAGTTTTACTAAACTGTAGTGAGTTTTTGAGTTGTGATTTAGGAAAAAAACAAAAGGTGATTTTCTTGTGTGATTTTCATGGAGGCGAGAGACAGTAAAATGAGATCAAAGATGGAAGATTATGAAGTGGTGGAGCATATTGGCAGAGGAGCTTTTGGAGCTGCTTTTCTTGTTCATCATAAGACCGAGAAAAAGAGGTAAAGATTGAGTCCTTTATTTTCTTACAACTTTTTTTTCTTGCATGGTAGTTTTGTCTTTCTCGTTCCGTTTTTGATTGAAATTGTCAGCATATTAGCACAATGAAATTGAAAAAGCTGCAACTGAAGATGTTTTCCATGCATTAACTTTGCTTCATATTGTCTCTTTTCAGTTTTACTTCTTTTCCCTGATGCTTAAGAGTAAATATCATGTCCACCTTATGTGATGGCTAAAAAGACCGATAAACAATCAAAGAATAAAGACAAACAACCCTCATGCTTTTTGCTCCATTTATATATAGGTATGTTCTCAAGAAGATTCGCTTAGCTAAGCAAACGGAAAAGTTCAAGCATACGGCGCATCAGGAGGTCACTTTCCGGAAATCAACTCTTGTTGTTTTATTTTGGTTACGAAACTTCTGGTTGTTGCAACCACCCTTGTCTTCAAGTTCCGATTCAGTAAATTAATAGTAATGCCGTTTTGGGAAACCAGAACGAGTTAGTCCTCGTGGGCAGATTTTACTTTGTAACTACAACTCTTTTCTTTTTCTTCTGCAGATGGCTTTGATGGCAACGTTAAACCACCCATATATAGTTAAGTACAAGGATGCGTGGGTAGAGAAGGTAAATTAGCTCTTTTGTATTAATTATCCTTATCTTGCAAGTCAAATGATAAGAAAATTTATACCAATTGATCCACTCTGATTTAGAACTAATTACCAAAATATCAGGACACCTACGTGTGTATCGTGTCAAGTTATTGTGAAGGAGGCGACATGTAAGTTTCAGTGAGCTCATTCTATGTGCCTACAGTGTTTATGGAAATTATAACGATCTATTTACTGAATGCACTTACGCCAATTTCTCTTCGTTTAACATAGAAGTTTGTGTTACCCTTTTGATTTCTCAGGGCAGATATGATTAAAAGAGCTAGAGGGGAACATTTTCCTGAAGAGGTAAGAGACATTTGTGAAGCACTTTAATGTCTAAGGCCTCTTATGACTGTTTTTTTTTTTACAGAAGATCTGCAGATGGCTGACTCAGTTGCTTTTAGCTTTGGATTACCTTCACTCTAATCGCATTCTTCATAGGGATCTTAAGGTACAATTCTTCGATGATGTCAAGTAAATGAGAGTTAATTCGTTACATAATTCTCACCTAATAATGATTTTTTTTCTTTTTTGTGATCTCAACTCAAGTGCTCAAACATTTTCCTTACGAAAGACAATGAGATCAGACTTGGTGAGCACCAAGAACATCTATTATGTCATTATTTATAATATTCTGACATTTTCGTGTGTCTAATAAGAGATATTCAGGTGACTTTGGACTTGCTAAACTGCTCAATAAAGATGATCTTGCCTCATCAGTATGACCTTTCAGCTCTTTCTATTTCAACTGCAACTTGATGAAACTAGCTTTTCCATTTTTGTGGCTGACCTGAATTGTATTCTCAACATTTTCTGTTTCAATCTTAACGTCGCCAGATGTTGTTATATTCAGGTTGTGGGCACCCCAAACTACATGTGCCCAGAAATTCTAGCAGATATTCCATACGGCTATAAATCAGATATATGGTCCTTAGGTATACATACATGCATCTAAAAGCTTACTTCTTTTCCGAGTCTTTACTATGTAATTTAGTCGTACCCGACAATGAATTTCTGTCATTTTCTCAGGCTGTTGTATGTTTGAAATAGCTGCCCATCTGCCTCCATTCAGGGCTCCAGTAAGTTCCCATTTACTCTTAATGTAACGATTATCAGTCGTTGTTGCACGTAAAATACTTATTTTTGCATGTTTATTAAACAGGATATGGCTGGACTTATAAACAAAATAAACCGATCCACCATTTCTCCCCTCCCTACAATATATTCTTCTTCAATGTGAGTGAGTGGAACTTATACCAAGAACAGTAGAACACACAAAAGCTTTCTCGACACGTTATGATGATGCTGTGATATGGAATAACGCAGCTGACTACTTTTGCGTGATGTTTTAAAATTACAGGAAGCAATTGATCAAAAGTATGCTTAGAAGAAGCCCGGAACATAGAACGACGGTTAGTATCATGAAATGTAATAATCAAGTAAATTTAGGAACATAATACTTAATCTGATGATGCTTTGATATGGAATAATTTAGGCTGCAGAATTGTTGAGGCATCCATATTTGCAAACATATCTTGCTCAATACCGCAACTTATCTCCTGTTTACCTTCCAGTAAGGTCTGAAACGGACTCAAAGTGCAAATCGCCAATTATGTTATATGAAAAGTATGCACATCAAACGAACAGAAAAGCGGACAAGAAAAGGCAGATAAAAGAGTTGAATGGTATTAAAGAAGTTGAGAAAATGGCGAACATGCCGCCCATAAGTTTGCAGAAGAACAAGTTTCCTGGTTTATGCAGAGTCCCTAAATCCAATGCTGATAAACGGGGATCGAGCAATGGTCCTGCGCGCTGTCTGAATCAAGTACCTAATCCGGGAATAGAGAATTGTCCGAATAAACGAAAAAGTGTCAACTCTGGATCGTCATCAGGATCAAGTACGCTGACTGATCAAGATACAGAAACAAAAGAACATTCTCAGCAAGAGCAATTTCATGACAAACTTGGCATCACTATGTCGACGTGTAATCGAGAAAGGCAAACTTGTTTGGAGCGGGATAGAAACAAAACTGAAAGAAAAGTTATAAGTGAAGAGAAAGCAGAAGCTATGGAGTCACTGCTTGAACTTTGTGCACAACTACTGAAGCATGAAAGACTTGAGGAACTAGCAGGCGTGTTGAAACCATTTGGAGAAGCTGCTGTTTCGTCAAGAGAAACTGCAATTTGGCTGACAAAGGGGTTGCTGAATATTCAAAGATCTGGTGATGAAGAAGAAGAACTAGAGCAACATTAAAAAATTGGGATAAAAGCATCAAACCCCCTATACTATTGCTCCTGTTGCACTTTGCCCCCTGTCCTTTTATTTTTTGCGAATTGCCCCCTGTACTATGGATAAATAAGCACTTTGCCCCCTGAATCACTTTTTCACCATTGGATTTAAATACGTGTCAACATTTTTGCCGTTGGATTTGGACCCATGGGGCAAACTGCTTATTTATCCATAGTACAGGGGGCAAGTCGCAAAAAATAAAAGGACAGGGGGCAAAGTGCAACAGAGGATATAGTTCAGGGGGTTTAATGCTTTTATCCCTAAAAAATTTGATGACAAATTTTCTAATTAAAGTGTTTGGGCATTGATTGTAGTAGTAGTTGAGCATGATGTTGGAGAAAGTTTCAATTTTGGTATTGAGACCAAGTGGGACTTAAATATGAAAGCTCTTAAATGAAAAAAACGTTACAGAGGAATTCATTGCGTTGTTAATTGTAAAAATTTATTCTCCACTTAATGATTGTATTGACTGTTACATTCTCTAAAGCTTATATATAGAGGCCTTGAGGTTGAAGAGAAAAATCATTCAACTCACAAACACTTCTGGATATTTATAGCACAAAACAAGTTCTGCAAAAATATCACAGTGTTCGCAGTAAAAAACAGTTTTTCAGCTTCAAAATTCTGTTCACGGGGACATTTACCAAGCTTAAGGGGAAGGGGGTCTCCTCTGACTTGTCCATAATCTTCAAACACTGCAATTCACTTGAGGTTTTTCTAATTTACATTTGTTGTAATTGTTACTTCAATTTCAAGCATCTGTTATATGTTTATGTGTGTTGTATTTGTGATTGAATTTGGAAATTTCTGCTTGAAATTCTTCGTGTTTAAGTCTTATTCTTTACGTTTTAAGCAGTAGTTGCGATACCTAGTCTAGACATGTATATAAGACAGTAAAGTAAGATAGCAGATTTTTAACATGGTTCGAACTATGTCCTACACCACGAGGCTTTCTCCTAAGACAAACTTTTTTCAACGGACAAAAGTTATTACACCTAATGGTTTTACTCTAACACCGAATCCCTCTAATGTTGATACCACCGGAACCTTTTTCGCGTCTACTCAGTTTGACCCGTAAGACCAAAACTCCCGTAGTGATCTTCTTATGAGCAAACTTCCAAGCGAACTGCACGTACGTATAGATCCCTCTAACTGGCGCAATCCTTTCCCGTTGAACTCCCTTCAACTCTCGTAAGCTTGTCACGTTCTTGAGTTGAATCAAGAGATGAAAACTAAAAAATCAAAATAAAAGCGGAACACCTAATGATGTATATTTTGTTACACGAGTGTTCTCCATTGATTCCTAGGATTTCTACTATTTATAGGATAGCTCTCCTTGAAAGATCTCGAGAATCTCGGCCAGTCTCCATATCCAGTCGAGACAGAATCTTTCTAAATATATCTCAATCTTTCCATTGACAAGGCGTCTTTTCCTTTGATAAGTCTTTGTTTCCGTTTGATAAGATCTTCATGATCTTCGTGAATCTGCACACCAAAGACGAAAAAGAACTCCACAAGGAATAGATTACTTAAGGATAAAAACAAAGAGTTTGATAAAGATTAATTTTCCATAAGATAAGATTCTATGAGATCAAGTTAAATCTTTACAAACTTACCCAAATATTCGATCACCTTTAAAACATAATTTCCATAATATCAAGACCGAATATTTCAGTAATAAATCAAACTAAAATAAAACAGAATTTTCCTTTAAAATAATTTTGCAAACAAGGAAATAAATCGAGTTGGACCTAGCAGTCCTGACTGTTCAATCAAGTTCGAATCGTGGTTGACTTGCGTTCCTAACAATCTCCCCCAATTGACTTGTTTGGCAAAAACACTTTTAAAACCCAAGGAAAATGTAGACATGCTGAAATAAAACAAGTTAGTAAGAGATAGGCATATAAATCAACATAACGAGTCTTAACAGCAATAAAAACATATTGCAATAGCAGTGCAACAATCCGCAAAACAACTTAAAAATAAGCAGTTAATAAACATTGTTCTTAACTGGTAAAATAAAAACAAACTAAAATAAAAACATAAGATAAATAGCAGGAGCCTTGAAGATCTCCCCCATTCTTCAAAATCTCCCCCATTCTCCATTTTCTGTTACTCTCCCGCCAGAACTAGTCAAGGCTTGGCCGCTAATTGGGCAAGTGACTGGTTCATGGACTCCAACAATGTAATCATACGGGCTAGTTGCGACTGAAGGTTGTCGAGACTGCCTTGGGAAACAGATGGTCCAGCTTCATTATCCCGAGCAGGTGGGACAGGTCGCTGGATTGGAGAACCAAGGAGAGCTTGAACAAGGTGACTCGGGGCATGATAAGGATTGGGCATGCGCGTCATCTTATCCTTCTTGACCCGGATATCCATTTGAGATGTGAGCGTGCGGTAGATCAATGATGGATATCCCAAGGTCATCTTTATCTTTTGGTCGAATGCTTCAAGTTGTATGCGCTCAAAGACCAGTTCCCTAGATTAATGGGGGCATTCGAACCAATTCGGAACAAAACTGAAGCAGTTAAAGGACTTACGGTAGAGATATGAGACATGAGAAACCAATTTCTTACCATAATTCCGTAGATCAAACCATACCAAGGAGAAAGAGAACCTCGCTGGAGATTCCCATTCTGGGGCCACTTCATGGGTTGGCCGGTTATGGTTGATGCAACTGCGTTCAAGTCTTCCTCCAGTTCCAGCTCGAAGTCGCGACCAGTTTGCACATCAGGAGAACCCAACTGCATGTTCAAAATTTGAGGACTAATCTGGAAGATGTAGTTCCTCACAAACGTTGAATGTTCCTTGGCTGAGCCTGGAACGCCAAGTTGAGTATCTAGATTGGCATAAAACTCGTGCACAATCTGGGTTACAAACGGTTGTACCCTGCGAGTGGATTCAAGAAAATATGTCCCTTCCAAAAACTCGATAACCCCCGTACCCGCATAAGAATCATCATGAAGTTCGATTCATTAACAGGAATGCGTCGGGCAAGAAGTGGATACCTGAGTTTGGCATGAGCCGTGTAGAACTTGTCGGACATGGCCTTCTTCACCTGGAAAGGCTCATTGGACGGTAGGACTCTGGGAGGGACGGCATAGCTTCCATCAGCTTCTTCTTCAGACTGGACTTGACTGCCTTCGTTAGAGGCAGACTTGTCGCCAGACTGGTTGGCCTCATCAGACGAGGACTTAGCTGGCCGTTTCTGCTGTTTGCGGACAAGACTGGACTCTGTGTCAAATATCTCGATAGGAGCAGAGTCCGAGGCAGCAGCAGAAGTGGATCGGGGACGTTTGTGAGTGGAAGTCTTGGTACGTGTCCCGACTCGGCTTGCGACACCCTCTGCAACAGGTTTAGACTTTTTGCGAGTAGATGGGGTCCGCTATGGAGGTTAAGCCTTCTGCTTTCCTTTGGCCGCAGCGGTGTGGCGGCGAGAGGATGCAGGTGCAGGTGGTGTCCGTGAAGGAGACGGAACCACTGGTGATGGCGAAGCGTTAGTCGGCGGCGGAACAGAATGAGAGTCATCCAAAGGCGGAGAAAACTCTTGTGCTGGAGATGGTGTGGCACGTGGCGGAGTTTCTGTTGCCAGAGGTGGTGGTGTGGTGTCTTGTGGCGGCGGTGGTGCATTGGATGATGGCGGTGGAACGTAATCCGGTGGGAATCGGACTAGTAGCGGCTCTGGTTGCAAGACATTGGACAACTGGTTGTCCGTGGAGGATTCACTGTCATAGTCGACTAGTGGGTTCGACTGAGACGGTTCACCTGTAGACTTGTTTTTCACCATGTTAAATATTTTCTTGAGGAAAGATGGTGAGAAAGAAGACATAAAAATCACACACAAAGAGAATAAACACAAGAGAAAGAGTAAGGATGGCGTGAGATATGAGGGAAAGACATATAAATAGATCTAATCAAAGCAACATCATATCTTCCATAATCATTATCCCTCAACTTCCCATGAGTGATTGGACTCTTACCAAGACTAATCAAGGAAAGATTCCAACAGATTACACGCAACTCAATCTCTACAAAAACGCGGCAAAAGATAGGCGGGAAAACAAAACGTGCCGAAATTAAACATCTCGCGCTTAAGGACAAATTTAAATTAAAAAATAAAATTGCACTTGATTAAACTAAACACAAATTAAAAGAAACAAACAGAAAGTAACTCAGCAAATTACACATAACTCACCGAGTACCGATTCAACTGGTGTAAGTGGATGTCGAGACACCCTGTCATCACAGACCGTAAGACTGAGTATAGAACAGTCAAAACTGAAGAATACGCATGAACCAGATGAATACATTAAAATGTGTGTGTGTGAATTCTCATATGATAAACAGATGAAAGGGAAGAGAATATGAAAGGGGCAAAAATCGTTTTGCAAGATATCTCTTTTCAAACAATACAATTGCACCATGTACACACACTTTGAGCCTTTTGCATAGAGGTAGCTTTCGCTCACAATTTTATGTAGAATATGGTAGCTCTTTTCAATTTTGTGATGACCGTGAGATATGAATTGAATGCTTTCACACATATTCATTGAGTTTAGGCAGCTTTTTCTTCCATATAAGTTTCTTTTGAATCACTTTTTCTTTTGGCTCATATTCTCTTTGTTCTTTTCTTTTCACAACTCTTTTGCACACTCATACTTTTCTTTGCATGCTCAATCCTTCTGTTTTTTGATGTGATGAGGTAGTAAAAGTGGACAATGTTCATGTCAAAGAGATAGTAAAAACAAATTAAAAACAAAAATTGCCCTTTGCAAAATCCTTCAATTTAACTGATTTAACTGAGGGAAAGATGTGCACTGTGTATCAATGCAGTTCTAAGTACGCTCCAGAACCGGTTGTCGAACAGGTCTGCAAGTAAGTCATGACAGTTAGTTCAACAAAAAAACATCTTAGTTAAATCGGGCACGCAACCACGCTTAGTGAAGACAAATGCCGAGAGACTTTCTGAGGGTCTCAAAGCGTTGTGAGTCCAGGGCTTTTGTGAAAATATCAGCAAATTGTCTTTCGGTCGCGACATGTTTAAGGACAACAGTTTTGTTTTCAACTAGCTCACGTATGTAATGATGTCGGATATCAATGTGTTTGGTGCGAGAGTGCTGAACAGGATTTTTAGCAATGTTAATAGCACTAGTATTGTCACAAAAAACAAGTAGATCACTTTGCACAATACCGTAGTCGTTGAGCATTTGTTGCATCCAAACTAGTTGGGCACAACAGCTTCCAGCTGCAATGTATTCAGCTTCGGAAGTTGACAATGATATGGAGTTCTGGTTTTTACTATACCAGGAAACAAGATTGTATCCTACATAGAAACATCATCCAGTTGTGCTGTCTCTGTCGTCTGCACATCCAGCCCAGTCGGCATCACTGTATCCTGCAAGATTTGAATTAGTGTTAAACAAGTAGCTTAGACCAAAATCGGAAGTACCACTAACGTAACAAATTATTCGTTTAACAACACAAAGATGTGACTCTTTAGGATTTGCTTGATAGCGGGCACAGACACCAACGCTAAAACAAATATCAGGACGACTCACAGTAAGGTACAGGAGACTCCCTATCATGCTTCAATAGAGACTAGAGTCTATGGAGTTTCCTTCAACATCGAGAGCAAGCTTATCGTTAGTTCCCATAGGTGTCCTCAGAGGTTTTGCAGTTTCAAGCCCAAATTTTTTCACAAGATTCCGAGCATATTTTGATTGGGAAATGAAAAGCCCATCAGATCCTTGTTTAACCTGCAAACCAAGAAAATATGTCATTTCACCAACCATGCCCATTTTAAACTCATTCTTCATAAGGTTAATGAAGTCGCGCAACTAGTCTTCTGAGGTGGATCCAAAAACTATGTCATCAACATAAATTTGAGCAATTAACATATGAGTTGCGACATGTTTAACAAATAACGTTTTGTCCACTCCTCCCCTAGTGTATCCATTCTCAATGAGATAGATTGTAAGTCGTTCATACCAAGCACGAGGTGCTTGTTTCAATCCATACAAAGCTTTTCTGAGTTTAAAAACATGTGAGGGATGGTGAGGATCAACAAAACCTTTTGGTTGTTCAACAAACACTTCTTCATTAAGAAAACCATTTAAAAGGGCACTTTTAACATCCAATTGAAAAAGTTTGAATTGAAGAACACGGGCAATGGCAAGTAAAAGACGAATAGATTCAAGTCGTGCGACAGGAGAAAATGTTTCATCATAATCTATGCCCTCGACTTGTGTGTATCCTTGAGCGACTAGTCTATCTTTGTTTCTCACAATGTTACCGAATTCATCAGATTTATTTTTGAAAATCCATTTTGTTCCGATTACATTTGTGTTGGATGGTCGGGGAACAAGTTCCCACACATTATTTCTAACAAACTGACCAAGCTCATCTTGCATAGCTTCAATCCATGCATCTTCAAGTAAGGCCTCTTTTATATTCTTCGGCTCAACTTGAGAAGTAAAACAAGCAAAATGAAGCATCTGATCATACCTTCGTCGTGGTAAATTACGAGTACGAATACCTTCAGATAAATCACCTATGATTGATTCAGTGGGATGATTCTTCCTGATTGTGGTAGATGGACCAGCTAAAACAGGTTCTGGAGGTTGATCAGTTTCTTCTGAATCTGGATACATTTCGGACTCTTGATGTGTATCAGCTTGATTTTCAGAAGTCACGTCTGGGGTCACGACTAGTGGGACAACTGGTTCATGACTGCACTCATCATCACTGCAAGAACTATGCTTTTCTTGATCTCCAATGAATGATTGGATTTCACGCTCCTATGATTTGTCTGAGAAGTCCCTGGAATCATCAAATTCAACATTAGAGGTCTCAATAACAGTTTGAGTTTTTAGAATAAGCACGACTGTTATTGGAATAACCAAGAAAAATACCAAGATCTCTTTTGGATTGAAACTTATTCAAGTGTTCTCGATCTTTGAGTACAAAACATGTGCAACCAAAGATGTGAAAGAATTTAACGTTGGGTTTCTTACCTTTCCACAGCTCATATGAAATTGAGGATGTACCTGGTCGGAGGTAAGTGCGGTTAATGATAAAACATGTTGTGTTTACCGCTTCTGCCCAGTGACGCATAGGTAGTCTCTTTTAGTTTAGCATGACTCGAGCCATTTCAAGTAATGTTCTATTTTTCCTCTCAACCACCCCATTTTGTTGTGGAGTTTTAGGTGATGAAAACTCATGAGAGATACCATATTCTTCACAAAACTTAGAGAACAGTGAATTCTCAAATTCCTTACCATGATCACTTCTAATTCTTTTAATTTTCAGATCTTTATCATTCATCAAATTAACACTCGGTGCTTTAAAAACTTCAAATGTTTCAGATTTTTCTCTCAAAAATTTTACCCAGGTAAATCGTGAAAAATCATCAACAGAATTAAATATGTACCTTTTACCCCCTGTACTTTCTGTCTGAACTGGTCCGACAAGGTCCATATGAAGAAGTTCAAGTATACGTGATGTGATTGAATGATTACCTGTAGGATGATTACCTTTCTTTTGCTTACAACGAAGACATAGTTCGCATTTTTGTGATGGTTTGGAACTAATATCTGGAAGACCTGTGACAGCCTTTGATCGGCTGAGATTGATCAGCAGTTTGTAGTTCACATGTCCCATTCTTTGGTGCCACAGTTCTGTTTGATCTGAGGAACTGAATAAGCATGTAAGTTGTTCTGATGGTAGTCGCGACTGCGTTAGAGTGTAACAATTTTATGCAGTTCGTTTTCCAGTGAGAACACACTTGTCCTGACCATTCACAACACGGCAATCTTCTTTAGAGAAGTAAACATACAAATCTTGATCACATAACTGACTAATGTTGATCAGATTTTGCTTTAGTCCAATAACATGATACACATTTTGGAGCTTGGAAAACCCGTTGATGTTGAGAGTTTCTCTTGCGACAATTTGACCTTTTTTACCATTTTCAAACTGAACTGTTCCTCTTGGATTAGCAACATATCAAGATGTCTTTGTTCCCCGTCATGTGTCTTGAACATGCACTGTCAAAATACCAACAATCAGGTGAGCCACTTTCAACAGAAGAATAAACATACGACACATTATGATAACTTGGTCGTTCCACCCAAATTTGCTTTGTTGGTTTAACACTTCCCTTTTTCACTGATTTCTCTTGAGTCTTCTTAGCTATTGGGACTCGTTTTGGAGATATCCTTGGAGAATGACCAGTGAATGATGATTCCCTAAATTGATAGCAATATGGACGAATGTGTCCTTCAACACCACAGTGATGACAAACGGGAATGAACCTGTCATAAGAAATACCAGAATGTGAGATATCAAATTTTGAGTTCTTTCTAGAATTCTTACCTGCTTTCTTCCTTGGTTGTGAAACACCTTTTGCAGAAGGATGATTAAATTGAGACTCGTTTGTTGCAAACCCAAGTCCTGCACGATCTCTCGCTGATTTTTGATTTTTCAACACATGGTCCAATTTTTCTGTTCCATAACTAAGAAGTTTCACATTCTTTCTGACAGCAACAAGTTCTGCTTGTACATCTTGGTGCAACTGCTCAAAAATGTTGGCTGTCTCTTTGGCTCCTTCCACAGCAGTTTTGAGGGCTCTAATTTCTCTCTTGAGATCAGTATTTTGATTTTGTAATTCAAGAACTTTCTGCTTAAGTGATGCATTTGAATGAGGTATGATGTGACCCTTGGACTTGATATTTCTTCCAGCTCGGCAATTCTAATAGTTCCTGCTTTCCATTTATCGGCCAAGAGAAGATAATTTTTGCCAAGAGCTTTTGGATAAATTTCCTCATCATAAGATTCTGAATAATCATTATAGTCGTCCTTGTCTGTCTTGACAGATGAGGAGTCATGTCTGATGATTGAGGTGAATGCTAAATTGGATTGAAGGTGACTTTTCCTGCATTGAACATTTCTTTCTTCTCTTTTGACAAAAAGATCATTAGCAGCAGAAAAACAAAATAAATTACATGTTCATACCTTCAATATCCATCAAACCTGCAAGATCTAATAAAACCAGAATCTCACCAATGAAATAGGTGATAGGCTCTTGATGCCAATTGATAGATCTTTAAGTCTTATTCTTTACGTTTTAAGTAGTAGTTGCGATACCTAGTCTAGACAGGTATATAAGACAGTAAAGTAAGACAGCAGATTTTTAACGTGGTTCGGACTATGTCCTACATCCACGAGGCTGTCGCCTGAGCCAAACTTCTTTCAACGGACAAAAGTTATTACACCTAATGGTTTTACTCTAACACCAAATCCCTCTAATGTTGATACCACCGGAACCTTTTTCGCGTCTACTCCGTTTGACCCGTAAGACCAAAACTCCCGTAGTGATCTTCTTATGAGCAAGCTTCCAAGCGAACTGCACGTACGTATAGATCCCTCTAACTGGCACAATCGTTTCCCGTTGAACTCCCTTCAACTCTCGTAAGCTTATCACGTTCTTGAATTGAATCAAGAGATGAAAACTAAGAAATCAAAATAAAAGCGGAACACCTAATGATGTATATTTTGTTACACGAGTGTTCTACATTGATTCCTAGGATTTCTACTATTTATAGGATAGCTCTCCTTGAAAGATCTCGAGAATCTCGGCCAGTCTCCATATCCAGTCGAGACATAATCTTTCTAAATATATCCGAATCTTTCCATTGATAAGGCGTTTTTTTCCTTTGATAAGTCTTTGTTTCCGTTTGATAAGATCTTCATGATCTTCGTGAATCTGCACACCAAAGACAAAAAAGAACTCCACAAGGAATAGATTACTTAAGGATATAAACAAAGAGTTTGATAAAGATTAACTTTCCATAAGATAAGATTCTATGAGATCAAGTTAAATCTTTACAAACTTACCCAAATATTAGATCACCTTTAAAAGATAATTTCCATAAAATCAAGACCGAATATTTCAGTAAATAAATCAAACTAAAATAAAACAGAATTTTCCTTTAAAATAATTTTGCAAACAAGAAAATAAATCGAGTTGGACCTGGCAGTCCTGACTGTTCAATCAAGGTCGAATCGTGTTGGACTTGCGGTCCTAACAAACACAATGCTCAACAATCTTAAGCTCGCTATCTATATACAAGTGATTAAATCTGTTTTGAAGTTGTTGTGGCTATTTTCCAGTTTTAAGTGCATCTTCAAAAGTTTTTCCAGAACTTTAAAATTACTGCTCTCAAGGATCTGTGCATTTTTTTAAAGGCTTAAAGTGTCTGGATAAGTTCAGTATTTTCCAGATTGAATATAGTTGTTGTTCTTTATTGGATATAATCGCTAGTCGAAGGTTTCATAAATTTTCAATTTTTAAAGTTTCTGTCTGTTTTCAAATCTACTGGAGTTTTTTCTTTACCAAAATTCCTTTTACCAGATTTCTATTAGTTCTTTAGTATGTTGATGTAGTAAGTTTATAGTTGCTGATTAGTTTTTTCACAAATCTGTCTATTTTAAGGATGTTCCAAGTTCTGAGTTTAGTGCATATAACTAAATCAGTTTTGTGAAGTTCTCTGTTCTTAGCGAATTCTTGAAACTTCGAAAGTCTATGTTAAGAGTCTTGTTTTATGTATGCTGCTGCACATGTTCTAAGTTTTCCACAAATTCTTAATCTATTAGCTCTACTCAGATTTTCCTTTTAAAACTGCTAATTTGAAGTGTAACTGTTGTTCTATGTTTGAAAGGTTTCACTTTTCTGTAAACGTTTTTCCTCTGCCTTAAAGTTACTCGATGTTTTTTGGGGTTAAGAAATTAATTGGCGCTCACCTTTACTCGTATCAAATTTTTTTTTTTTTTTTCATCAGCAAAACAAAATTTCATTCAAATTTTATTTGCAACTATTTCTAAAACAAAACTGTTCAAAAGAAAGGTTAATATCTGCTCCATTTTATGCATTGAACCCCAGACCTTCAAACTTTTTTTTAACCATGTGACCAACTGTATTAAATGGCAATATTGTGATTTTGTTACATCGTTGCAGTTTGTTTCATGTTAATACTCATATGCTTATTTATCCTTTGCATGCTTAAGTACATGTCTTAGTTACTCCATTCGTGTACTCATGTTCATGCTAATAATTAGGATTAGAATTTTAAAAAAAAAAGTCTAATTTCTAAAATTAGTATTGTTGTTGATTTGCAAGTTTGATAAAATTGCTCTCTCGTGAACTCTGTGATATAATTTTGTGGAAGTAATATTTGTGAAAATAATTAACTTATGAGGAACAATAATTGTGAAGATTCCAAGTAATGAGATTTGTGTATTATTGTGAAGGAAATTCAAAGTGAAAGTATTTATAAGGACTATTATGTCCACAAATGTGGTCTCAGATGGTCTCTTATAGGAATCGTCACCAGTGTCCTGAGAATTTAATATTCTGTATAGGAGTCTGGTACCTAATAAGGGCTAAAAACCCCTACCGGTATTTCATTCTCTGTATAAATATTTGAGTTGAAAATTTTCAGCATGATAATCATTTATCTGATTGTGTGAATCATCTGTTATAAGGAATGGTTGCCGAAAGTTGAAACAACATTGTGAACGTGGAAACCCCACAAAAGAAAGCTAGTAGAACTGAGGTTGTTAAGCCATGAGGACCAACACGTCGTATTCTCATCTTGAGAAAGCTGAAAAGTTCATGGATCCCAACTTCAAACGTTGGTAACAAAAAATGTTGTTCTTTTTAACAACCCTGAACTTAACCAATTTTCTCACTAATGAGAAACCTAAATAGGCTCGTGAGGATCCCAAATCTATTGCAGCCGTGGAGACATGGAAAAATGGAGACTACCTCACTCAACTCTCTGGACGATGCACTTTTTAATGTGTATTCTCTAAAAGAAACTACAAGGGGTCTTTGGGAATAGTTAGAGAAGAAGTACAAAGTCAATGACAATAGTACAAAGAAATTTAAGGCTAGTAGATTCCATGACTACCAAATGGTGGATGTAAAGAGTGTAGTT
Organism: Misopates orontium; assembly: GCA_946800315.1. Lineage (NCBI taxonomy): Eukaryota > Viridiplantae > Streptophyta > Magnoliopsida > Lamiales > Plantaginaceae > Misopates > Misopates orontium. The sequence continues at coordinate 10,921,806 of OX326949.1, forward strand.
GCGCAATGTGAAGAGTTGCAGTTGATCTTTCACGAACTGGCTGTTGAAGGTATGTGATTGACTGATTCCTTTTAAGTAGCAATGGTGATTGAAAAATTGACACCTTCCTGGAAGGACTTCAAGAGCTACTGATGCACAAGAGAAAGATGATAAGTCTTGAAGACCTAGTCACAAAACTAAGGATTAATAAACAAGATGACTGAAAGGCTGACAAGAAATCAAGTTGCATGATTTCAAAGGCCAATGTGGTCGAGACTAGGGAGAGCTCACATGGGACTAAACAGAAACATGCAAATGTTTCTAAGGGAGAGTCTCAAAAGAAGTTCACAGGACCCTGGCATAAGGACCCAGGTATGTCTACGACAAACATGGGCAAAAAGCTGTGGATTATCGTCAACATCCTAAAAAAGACGAGAATAAGAAAGCGGTAAAGAAAGGGAAGGGCAAGGAGGCACATGAAAATATAGTTGAGGCAAGCCAACTCTCTGATGAAGACATGCACTTCAGGTTTCGGTGTCAAGCGTCAATCTGGTTGGAGAAAACTCCAAAGAATGATAGGTGGACACTGGGGCTACTCGACACATCTGCATCAATAGGTGAATGATTAAGACTTATCAACTAGTGGAGAATGGGAGTTGTTACATGCGGAACTCTTCTGTCTACAAAGTTGAAGGCAATGGTACAGTGTTACTGAAGATGATCTAAGGGAAGGAGCTGAGTATGAATGAGGTGCTTTATGTTCCAGGCATCCGGAAGAATCTCATCTCTAGATTGGTGCTGACCAAGAAGGGCTTTAGTATTAGGGAATTTGCTACTCAGTCGGATAACCCTCCTAAGATTGGATAATTATTGATTTGATTTTATTGTTTTTATTTTTTCCTTTTGTATAGATGATTGTGTTTCCTTGTATCTTATACGGCTTTTTACATATTGTCTTTGCCATATAATGCACAGAGTATGTGCAATGAAAGAGAAAAGAGAAAGATAAATTTTGTGGATTTGTGGGTTTTGGAATCCTCTGTTTTTTCATCGATTGAACGGTAGATTTTGTCTAAGAGTGGAGGAGAATGGAGGGATGGTTCTATTGGTTCTTATGGGTTTGTGCGTTTCTTCTTTCAGGAGTTTATCTCTTCTGTACATTTTGTGAATTTGGTGTTTTGGTTGAGAAGGAGAAAAAACAGAGGAGGAAGTGTGAAAGCAGAGGAGAATTGTGTAGTACTGCTTGGGTGGCCGCTTCGGCAGTTAGATGTCTCCAATGCGTTTCTTCATCAGCCTCCCGGCTTTGTTGATTCCTCGCACCAGGATCATGATTGTCGTCTCCAAAAGTCCCTTTACGACCTCAAACAAGCTCCCGAGAATGGTACTGTAAGTTGAGTAATTCTCTTTTGAATCTTGGTTCCACTGAATCTCGATCCGACACTTCTCTTTTCCTTTATTACAAAGGTAAGGTGCATGTTTATATTTTAGTTTCCATTGACGATATCATTATCACGGGCTCATTTCCTTGTCGTTATTTCTTGGTGTTAAGATTCTACCTTGTAAAGAAGGCTGGTTGCTTTCGCAACACAAGTACATTTATGGCATCTTGGAGCATCATTCTATCCCTGATGCCAAGCCCAATGTTACTCCAGTGCCTTTCACCACTTCTTCCTCTCCAATGGGTGCTGACCCATTAGATCAAACTTTATTTTGTCACTGCATTGGAGAATTACAATATTTGGTCTTACTCGTCTGGATATCTCCTTCTGCGTCAATCTCTTGGCACAATGTGTTTCTCGCCCTACTCTTGATGATTGAAACTCGATTAAGCGAGTACTTCGTTGCCTCAAAGGTACCCTTGCACATGGATTGCTCATTCGAAAAGCTTCAGCTCCTATCTTACGTGTTTTCTCTGATGCTGGTTGGGACGGACATCCAACTCTCTTCCACTTTGGCCTTCGTCATCTTTCTTGGCGATAATATTATTTCATGGAGCTCTCGCAAACAAAGGTTGTGGCTTGTTCCTTCACTAAAGGCGAGCATCGAGCACTTGCTGCTGCCACCTTTGAGGTGCGATGGATTCAAAATATCCTCAGTGAGTTACTTCTTCCCCTTCGACGCAAGCCAATCCTCTTTTGCAGCAACATTGGTGCCACTCACTTATCACTTCATCTGGCGCTTCATTCTCACATGACGCACATTTCGTTGGACATTCATTTTGTCTGGGACATTGTTGCTAAAGGTCTTCTCGATGTTTCTCACATTAGCACCAAGGATCAATTTGCGGATTTGTTCACAAAGCTACTTTATCACACACATTTTCAGCTCCTTTGTTCCGAAATTGCCATTGCCGATGGCACGACTATTTTGCAGGGTCGTATTGTGGAATCTGCTACTCAGCCGAATATCCATTATTATTTTGGTTTTATTGTAGTTATCTTTTCCTTTTGTATAGGCGATTTTATTTCCTTGTATAGCTTATACTATTTTTGGATATATTCTCTATAACTCTTCATAGCATGGTAGATTAGGACATGTGAGCTTAGAATATTTACAAATATTAATTTCACTAAACATAATACCAAAATTCAACGTCAATCACAAACATAAGTCTGAGATATGTGTTGAAGCAAAGTTGACAAAGTATTCATTCCACTCGATAGAGAGAAGCACAAAATTGTTGAGCTTGATTCATACTAATGTATGTGATCTTAAATATGTTCAATATAGAGAAGGTAAAAGTTATTTATAACATTTATCAATGATTATGCTAGACATTGCTTATATCTACTGAATGAGAAGTAAAGACGAAGCAATGTACATGTTTATTCATCATAAGAATGAAGTTGACAACCAACTTAGCAAGAAGATCAAAAATCTTCAAAGTGACCGAAGAGGTATGAGTCATCGATTTGTATGTGATGAGAATGGAATCATTCATCAAACCACAACACCATATTCTCCTAAGCAAAATGGTATTGCAGAAAGGAAGAATAGAAGCTTTAAAGAAATGATGAGTATGCTTATTAGTTTTGGTTTACCACACAACTTGTAAGGGAAGCCATTCTTTCCATCAACTATGTGCTAAATAGACTACCGCATAAAAATTTGGAAAAAACGTCTTATGAATTGTGGAAGGGTCACGCGCCTAGCTACAAGTTCTTAAGGGTTTGGGGTTGTCTAGCAAAGGTTCTTATTCCTCCCTCTAAAAGGACAAGGATTGAACCTAAGATAGTAGACTGTGTATTAATCGGATATGCACACGGTAGTAGCCCCTATCAGTTTTTGGTACATAAGTCAGATAATTCATAGATGAGTGTGAATACTAGCATAGAGGCTCGAGATGCTTCTTTCATTAAGGAGATATTTTTCCACCAAACTCTAGTCATGAAACAAAATAAAAGGAATGTGGGAAGAGTGAATCTCAAAAGGAAGAAGAAGAAGAAGAAGAAGAAGAAGAAGAAGAAGAAGAAGAAGAAGAAGAAAATCTAAGGACAAGTAAAAGAACTAGAAAAGAGAAATCTTTTAGCTCATATTTTTTGATATACATGTTAGAAAAAGATCCGACTACTTTCAGAGAAACAATGTCCTCTCGGGACTCAGCTATCTAGAAAGAAGCAGTTAACAGTTAGATAGACTATATCTTACAAAACCATAGTTGAGAACTAGTGGATCTTCCTTGGGAGTAAACCATTAGGTCATAAGTGGATCTTCAAGAGGAAGATGAAAGTTGATGGTGCTATTGACAAGCAGAAGGTGTTGATTATTTCGATACTTTTGCTCTTGTATACAGTAAAGCGTCAATCATGATTATCATTACTTTTGCAACTCTGCTCAATCTTGAGATCCATCAAATGGATGTAAAAACGATGTTTCTAAAAGGAAACTTAGAAGAGGAGATTTACATGAAACAACCTGAAACAGTGGCATGAAAGATTTGATTGTGTAATGCTTTCAAATGGATTTCGTATAAATCAATGCGATAGATACGTCTATATGAAAGGAGATGAGAAAAGCTATGTTATAATTTGTCTCTACGTAGATGTTATGATAATCGTTGGTAATAATAACAATAATATTAGTATTACCAAGAAATATGGTCAAAGAATTTTGAAATGAAAGACTTAGGTCTTGCTGATTACCAAGAAAATATTGCCAAAGAATATTGAAACTTAGGTCTTGCTGATGTAACACTTGGGATGAAAATAACTAAGACTTCAGATGGGTACGCAATTTCTTAGGGTCATTACATCGAGAAAATTGTTGATAAGTTTGACAAGAAAAGTGACGTCATTTCAGAATTTCCAATTAAAGTAATGTCCAATATGCAAAAGAACCTTGGGGAAGGTGAGCGGCAATTTGAATACTCAAGGATCATAGGTAGTCTGATGTATCTAATTAACTGCACTAGACCTGACATTGCAAACTCAATGAATGGACTCAGCAAGTATACAATCAATTCCAGTGGAGATCATTGGAAAGCGATAATCAGAGTTCTTAGATATCAAAGATTCATTGTTGACTATGTATTGCATTATACCGGAGATCCAACTTTCATAGAAGGGTATCCTGATGCAAACTAGATTAAAGACTTAAAAAATATACGATCTACAAGTGGATATATATTCACCATTGAAGGTGCTTCGATTTCTTGAAAATCGTGTTAGCAAATCTCATAGCAAGATCAATTGTGGAATTTGAGTTCATAACTTTGGATCTTGCAGCAGATGAGGCCGACTGAATTTAGAATTTTCTTCAAGATATTTTGATGTGGTTAAAACCAGTGCCACCCTAAGTCTCACAATCCTCCTTCATTGGTCCACGCACTGCGCTTTAGTCGCGCTCTCGCGAATTGAGTGCATGTACTCCGCATTAGGACGCATTAGGAATTCTTAGTTCTCGCACTATAAATTGTTAGTTCTTGTATTAAGAATTATTCCTTTATACACATTCAAATCTACATTTTGCTACACCTCTCACCTACTTAATGTGTCTAGTGTCTTTTCCTTGGACTAAGTTGAAGCTAAAATAGGACAAAATAAAATTAGAAAAACAAATAACTCTATTACTCTCATTAGAAATCAAAACTCACTTCTACTTATGAATGGAAAAGTAGCCATCAATGGCTTATGTGTGTTAAATATAATTATTTATTAGCTACTTTTATCATTTATATTTATATAAATATATATATATATATATATATATATATATATATATATTTAATTATTTTTAATACACGCACTAAGGGGCACTCATATTCATGAAACTTTAAATTTGGCGCACTGACGCACACGTTCACGCTCTCGCACACGCTCACGCACCCGCACTATGTGACTTAGGTGCCACCTACAAGAGCGCATTGCGATATTCAAGCAGCGATAGAAAGTGCACACAGTTTGTGAGGATGAATTTCAATTAATAAACTTCTATTTTTATATGTTTGTTTGTTACTCGCGGGAGAATAATATTTTTAAAATTGGTCATGTAACTTGTTTCGACATCAATTTTAGTCCTTTAATTAAAAAATTAAATCAAATTTTAGTCATGTAATATGTCATCAATTCAATTTAACTATTTAAGTCACCATAATTTCATTTAACTCCTCGATTATGTGAATCTTTTATCCTTTACTCCTTTCTAGAAAAAGGGTAAAACACGTCAAACACCCTAATGTACACCCCATTTTCCCACTTGCTAACTCAAGTATCAACATGTGAAAATTGCACCCGACCTATTCAAGAGTGTGCAAATTACAGCATGAGTCGTTGACCGCTATTTGATTTGGACAAGCTACTGCATTTTTGAAACGTTGGGTTGCAGTTCCCATATTTCAAAGGATAGTTAGCAAACTGAGAATCGGGGCATATGTAAGGGTGCTTGACGTATTTTATCCTTAAACGATTGCAGCTACATCCCAAAATTTATAAAATAATTACATTTACAGTTTTCAGAGATTATATTTCAAAATTCTTGTCTTTTTCTTGTATGAAATATATTTTCATGTCGGTATACAATTAGTGAAAACTATTGAATAATGAACTAATATAAATATTAAATAATATATTTTACCACAAAATTAAACTTCGACAACAAATTTAGTCAGTAATTTGAATTTCACATCATTGTTACTGTCACCTAAAAAGGTGTGAGTCTATTTTATCCGCATATTGGTACATATGTTTTTTAGAATTCATCATACATATTGTTAGAATAGATGAATATTACACGAAGTAATAGTTATTTCTCTGTTGCCATTTATCCATCTGTTTATGGACAAATACTTCAGTGCTTGCGCTAAATCAAAGAGATTTATGTGACCCTTATTTTTAAATTTAATTAAACACCATTGAACAATATAGAAATTCGTTACTTTATTCTTGAAAGTATTGCTTCTGTAAGGTATTGTTTGGAAACTTGATTGAATATTTTTCATTATGAGGTTAATGATATATATATATATATATATATATATATATATATATATATATATATATATATATACAGAAGTCTTCAGAAAAACTAGGAATAAATTACAAAAATAACAATATATATGAAAAAAGGAAATAAAAGTTGTAAAAATCTCTCAAAAGTTATACATGTATGAAAAAGAAAAGAATCTTAAAAAAAAGGATTTGAAAGTATAAAAGTTTGGGGTGTTCAAGACCCGCTCGACCTGCCAAAAGCCGACCCGTCAAACCCACACCTACCATAGTTTATTTTATAACTTCACCCACTTGGGTTGACAAATTGGTAACCTGCAAAATTTGGGAATGACCAAAATTTTATTGGAAACCCGCCCAAACTCGCCCGCATACAGCTCTAGTTTGTATATTTGTAAAGCAATGGGGAAGCAAAGAATTTTTTCAGAAATTATATAGATTTTTCCAAAATACAATTATCAAACATTGATTGTTGTTTATTTGTTAATGTTAAGGAGACTTAAATGTTAAATGTGTTGCAGTAGGACCGTGTTATGTTGATTGTTCTTAAACTAATATAAACTAATATGGTTTTTTTGTTAGTTTTATATTATTTGATAGTTTATTTTTGACCGTAAATAAATTTGAATTGTTACTTTATACTTTACGTAGATAAAATTGTCGTTTAAATCCTTATATTGTTATTTAGTTAAGTTATATTGTTGTTTAAGTATTTTTATTGAGTTATGATTTTATTTTTGTTGTTTCTTAGAATGCAAAGTAGGTTATGTTTTTGATTTTATACAAAAATATTGCAATAATTTTCCTCACAATTTAAACCTGTCAACCGCTCAACCCGCAACCCGCATGGTTTTGTTTTTTAACCTTACCCGTAGGTTGACAAATTGATAACCCACAAATTTTGGGTATGGTCATATTTTCAACGACAACCCGCCCAAACCAGCCAGCGACCACCCCTAATAACAGTCTTTCAAAGCTGTAAATCTAATTATTTCAATTTTTTGGGATGTAGGCGCAACTTAAGAAAATGGAGTCAAATTTAAAAGATTTACAAAACCTAGGAGCTAAATGCAATTACCACGACTTAAAGTAAATTGACAACACATTATAGGGCTAAACTAAGAAATTGATGTTTGGACAAGTTACTGCTGTACCAGCACTGCCAACGCTACCTCGAAAGCGTTGACAATGCTGGAATCCAAAAAGCTTTAGCAATGTTGACCTAAGAAGAGCAAAAACGTTGGTTTGAAGCGGTAACAACGCTACCCCAACAGAGTTACCTTGGCTGCCTTACTCAGCGTTGACAAAGTTGCAACTTAGGACTGAGAACGTTGTAGCTAGATTGATCACTTTATTTTTTTTGTCTATTAATTTATGTTATTAGTTTAGTTAATTTCTGTAAGTTTTTTAACATTGTTCTTAAACCTAAACATGTTGCTTACTGGCTCTATACTTGACTAAAGTTCACCGTTATTCAAAGTTTATATGAGTGGTTAGTAGATGGATCTCTATTCTATGATTCTTTAATATTTTTATTATGATGTGTTGAGTTTATTGTTTACGATTTTGTCTTGATTTTTAATGTTCTTTCTGTGCGTCATGAACACATAAATAATTTGATGTTGTATGCATGTGAATGTATATGATAGATCTCATAGGATATGTTTTCGTTTTCTATATTGTATGGTCCGACAAATTACAAGTAGTTCTCTGGTTGCATTAAAAGGTAATTCATTATTCTTTAGTACTTATTACTTTAGTTCCGATCACCATAGGTTCAAGAGAAGATGGTTAATCCTCTTTAGGACCAATGCATTCGGTTGGTATAAATCCAGGTGCTAGTAAATATGTCTTATTTGTTAGTTTCCACTAAGTGATAAATGTGTTTTGGTGACATGGCCACTTGAAAAAATTATAGAAAAAATTATTGGATGTGCTGGTCTATGTATATTGATTCTATCTCCAAATATTTGAACAATGGTGCATCTCCTTTGATTTTCTACTTTTTATTACTTGTTGTTTCAGTTTAATTACTCCATATATCTCAAAAACTCTCTTTGTTTACTTTTGGCCGGTTTTAAAATTTATTATCAAAAGAAGTTAATTAAACTACTCCGATTGATTGTTCTTTTTTCTTGGGTACAATATTTGTGGCGGTAACTCGTCTTCTCTATATTACTTGAGATTTATGCACTTGCGATTAAATATAATTGCATATTTGCGATCCTATTATCACCCAAAACTTATATACTTTTGCCTATCCGTTTCTCATAAAATGACAACTAGCTACGTGACTGAGTCGAAAGAGATTCTTATTAAGGTGTGACAATTGTTTATAAAGCATTTATGAAATTTGCAAGACTAGTAACTTTCATTAATGATACATTTTCTTAAGATGTAATAATTGTTTGTATTTTTGAAAATTTCTGCTATAATAAATGTTATATCACTTTTATATGTATGGTTATGATCCTGCAAAGTGAGACCACTTCAAGGGTCATGTCAGTTTGAGTTGGGTAAATTATTTGGTCAGAACTTATTGGTCAGAGCATGACTCGTTGGGGCGCAATCATATAGAATGGTATCAGAGTCTTGAGTTTTACAAGTTAGTAAAATGTCTTAATCATTTAAAGGAAAATCTTTGCACTTTATATTTATATAGATAGAAAATATTACTATAAAGAAAATACTAGTTGCCAAAAATAAAAATTTACTAATTAAATTAGCTAAAGAACAATAACAACAACTACAACGGTTATATCTGGAGTGTAAACTCTAACTCTCTTTTCTTACTATTGCTACCACTACTTGACTGGATATCATTTGGTGATGTCAATGGATCTCATTTGAGGCGTACTATGAAGGCGTCAGCTAAAGCTTTTGCCCATGCCAAAAGTTTCATTATACAAAATACTTGCTATTCATTCATTCATGCTCGGGGCTACAAACTGATCACCTAGTGTTGTAGTTGTAATAGCCTTGTCTGCTAAAGCTTTTGGCATGATGCCCAACAATTTGATGGTACCTAAATATGCACTTGTTATAGCACACCCCATTAACCCAAGATTCACTCCTCCATATATTAACTTTATCTTTCTTATAACCAAGAATATACTTAGACTATTTACTACATTTATAAACTCTCGACCTCTTCAAACTAGACCACCAAATAGTTTGTATTTTGTGAATATTAGATCCCTATCTTCTCCTTCTTATAATGTGACATGCGCGAAATTTGTAGTTTCTGTTGGTATAAAACGATATTTATGAGGAAAACTATAGTAAACGTGTCGAGAAAGCTTTTGAAGGATAGATAATTTAATGTTTTCAATATAAAATTATTGATTATCTTCCTGTGCAATCCATCTTTCGTGGTTTGAATTTTTCTTAAGTTAGAAAACTCATTTCGTCATTATTTATAAATCCCATACTAACGTCTTGAAAGTTTCTAAAATAATTGTGACTCTTGATTTTTCTTTTGAAGATTATCCATAATAATATTTAAAAAGAAAATACTCTTGTCATTTGACAAGAGAAAAGTGAAAATCTCTCATACCTATTAATTATTCTTCTTAAGTTATCTTTCAAGAAAATATTAAAAAGAAAAGTTAATTTTTTATAATATAAACTTTTTTCTAGCTCTATTCATATTTTATATGTTATCCTCATGTTTTTCCATATTCCATACCTAGTTCATTTATTTTCTTTTCTTTATGTAATACTCTTTTTTTCTAGTTTTTATTTCCTTCACTCTTTGTTTTCTCCATTATGATGTCTCTTTTCTTTTCTTCTTTGTTATTTCTTTATTTTCATATTACTGTTTTCTCATCCTCTACTCTTTTCTCATCCTCTACCATGGTGCTTTACTCTCCGTTTTCTACAAAGCTGGTGGTTGAGAATGATTTTTTATTTTATTTTATTTTATTATTTGTTCAACTTTTTCTTACAAAGGATTGTATGAGAAATCTGGTGTAGGATGTTTTCAACTCTATTTTTGGTTGAAAATGAGTAATCATATTTCTATCATAACGATTGAAGGGCAAAATTGAACGATATCTCTCATTCCTGTTCAAATCAATGTCAGACACGACAATCACAATTCACAGTTTGTCCTAAACGGTGCTGTGATTTTTTTTTTATTTTTTTTTATGAACACACCATGTGGTTTGTCCAACATGTATCGGAGACTTGTCAAAGTAAGTGCTTCTGCATGCGATACACTGCATCATAAATTTTTATAAAAGTGTTGTGTCAGTGCAAAATAGTTTACCACACGTTGATTAAAAGAAGTTATAGTTCATATAACTTTTTTTATTCAAATGATATATGAATTAAATTACTTTTTATTTATATTACACGCTGAGAGTGAGAATATATGTTTTATAATTGAAAAAGTGTCGTATTTGTTAATGTTTTGCACTTTGGCAAACAACATACCACAGCTGAACATAATAATACCATATATTTAACAAAATAAGCTTTTAAATAATGGAAATATATAAATATATATATATATATGTATATATATATATATATATATCTATATATATATATATATAACTGCAAAATCTATAAATTCAAGTTGGATAAAAGTTATCTTAGAAACGCCTAACAATTAAAGATATAGATTTCGTTGGTTTTGAAATGATTGCAAATATTTGTAAGTTTGTATAATTACATTTAAATACTTTACCTGCTAACTACACTCCCATAAATCCAATCTTTTATAACAACTACCAGTCCAATTTTTAACTATTATCCAACTTGGGTTAATAGCTATAAAAAATAATAATCTATACAATCTAATGAAATTGAATCTCCGTTCTATGTTCTCCTCCGCCGAACCTCGTTGGCGTGTTGTTTTCTTCTCACCAAATGGTTTGGATATCAGGAACCTATCTCTCCCGAGCCTGTTTTTCAATTTTACAAAATTTATTAGTTCTCTCTTGTCTTACAACATGAGTCATTGTTTGACAGCACTGAATATGCAATTTCCAACATGCACCAACATGACAAATGTTCTCTTGATAGCTAAGCCAGCTGTCACATATTCTATAAGGTGTTTGGGAGTATATAAAGAGAGTAGATGTGGAGAACGCCTCAAGTTAATTTCTTGTTCGTTACTTCCATATAAAATTTAGATTCTTTGAAGTTTTGCTAAAATAATTTTCGAGGAGATCATTGATTTGATCTTTGGGGGAATTGGAGTTGATTTTGAAAGAAATCGTCAAGCAAAGGCACTGCTTTTGCCGGAGAAAAAACTTGCAAGATCAAAATCTTGAGCAAGGAAAACTTGCACAAGAGGCTGTTAGATTGCAAAATATAATACTAGCACTTGTTTTGTATATTAAGTTTGTGGTTTTTTTTTTTTTGTTTTGTTCTTTTAATGCTAAAGGTAAGAGATTATGTAAACTAAGTGTTATTCAAATGCAGAATTGGAGGTGTCAATGATCTTTCAATTTTCTTCATTCTCCATGCATTAATATATATAGCCGTTTACCATCTACTGTTCTCAACTGAAATCTCATATTAATTTTTTAAAACATTGGAGATGTTGCATTAGCTACTAAAGCAGTGATGTGTATCTGAAAAGATATGGAAAGTTTTTGCTTGAATATACAGAAATCACCTTATGAACTGTGTTCTTTGAATTAACCTCCGATATTCGAAATGTACATTCAATATTATTTTTCACATTTCAGTTTTTCTCTTTAACTTCCGCAATTCATTGAGAGTAGAGTATTATTTCGCACATCCATACTCCTTTTAGTTAATATCTATCTCTGTTCAATATGGATAGTGAAAGTAGAAGGTATAATGAAACTAATTTGTATCGATAACTAATATTGATTGAGTTATGTTCGTATCTCTACATATTAGAATCATATTTGCACAAAGGAACTAAATTCATGCATTTGATATATTGTGAAACAAAATATAATTATTTGTTTGCTTACCGCAATTCTCTCCTTATGTGTCCGCCCCACTTCGCAACTTTCAACCTTTAATTTTAATTTCTCTTGATTATACAAAATGTTAAATTATAATATTATATTAATGTGTACCTAGGAATTTGATGGTTTCGAGATGCTATTAAGAGTTTTACAGGCATTCACGTGATATCAGAAACCTGAGGTTTCACTAATATTAGTGGCACCCCCTGAGGTTTGCTGTAACATATCAAATAGGTCAATTATTTGTTTTTTGCCTTTAGTCAAATTTGAACACCTTATTAAGACCAATACACCCATTCGCTATTCAAATATAAAAATTTAAAAAGAGAAAAAAAAATGAATATAATATTTTTGAGAAAATATTGAGAATTTAATTTATACTTTTGAACTAATATATTTGAATAAACTTTTATAATATATTTGAATAAAACTTTGATAACAAGCAAATAATAACTTAAAAATTAAAAGATAACTAAAACTTAATTTTAAACAAATAGTTAAAATTTCAGATAGTTTTATTTTAAAATAAATATTAAAATATAATATCTTTTGGATATTTATCTCAAACTATATATTCTTTTTAGATTTTTTCCTTTTTATATTATTTTTTGCATATATCTTTTGAATTTTATTCATATATATTATCATTTTTAAACCATAGTAAATAGAAATACGATATTCGTATTAGTTTATGGAAATTTATGTTAAAATATAATTCTACACTAACAATTGTCAAAGTTGTAAATAATATCAAAGATACGCTTTCTAATTTGAATAGTAACATGTTGGTCAAAGATAAAGTAGAGCAATGGCAAACAAGGAATGTTGGATCTAGTTGATATGTTGATTCAAACCTCAAGGGGTGTCACTGATATTATTGACTCAGGGAATTACACCAAACTTCAGGGGTGTGAGTGATTTTATGCCTTTGATATATTAGTATCAAGGACTGAAATTTATTAAACGAGGCTTGCATCGCTTGCATAGCTTATTCTTTCAATGTTTACTGTTCAGTTTTGGGGGAACAAATATAAGTCATACGAGCGTAAATCTTTATTTCTCATTTTAAAGAAGAAGTAAAATTAAACCTTAAGCGGAATGCTCTGTATCATAAATTGAAAAGTATTCTTAATTATGAAATTTGGAATGATACTTGAATTTCAGGTGCAGATTAAGGAATTAGTTTTTTCACGTAGGAGTTGTTCTTTTAGTTCTAATATCAACTGTGTTTGCATCGCAATATAATAAATATCAAGAAATATATAGTTATAAAGTCACACGGTTTAAGTATTCTATAGCTACTTTTATTATTGTTTGATAAATTGATCGTTTCATATGCAAAACAAACATTATCACGGCGCAAACATTGATCAAGTTTCTTTTTAAGTCTGTTTTGGTTCGCTAAACATCAGAAAATTTTCGCTATTTCGAGATACTTTTGATATGTTTTGGGGAATTCGTAAAAATTACTGTTGAAATACACGTGAAACATAGTTAAATGTTTCGTTTTTTAGAATAAAAAAATGGAACTTTCATCCATGATAAAAAAATAAGAAAAAGTTGTAACTTGAGAATTATAAAAAGCAAACCGATCACCTGGAGTTCTACTTGCTATTCATTGATTCATGCTCGGGGCTACAAACCGATCACCTGGAGTTCTACTTGTAATAACCTTGTCTGCTAAAGCTTTTGACATGATGCCCAACGATTTGCTGGTACCTAAATATGCACTTGTTGTAACACACCCCATTGACCCAAGATTCTCTCCTCCATATATTAACTTTATCTTTCTTACTACCAAGAATATACTTAGACTATTTACTACATTTATAAACTCTCGACCTCTTCAAACTAGACCACACAAATAGTTTGTATTTTGTGAGTATAAGATCCCTCCATTTCAACTTCTTATCTTCTCCTCCTTATAATGTGACACACGTGAAATTTGTAGTTTCTATTGGTATAAAATGATATTTATGAGGAAAACTATAGTAAACGTGTCAAGAAAGATTTTGAAGGATAGATAATTTAATGTTTTCAAGATAAAAATTATTGAATATCTTCCTGTGCAATCCATCTTTCGTGGTTTGAATTTTTCTTAAGTTAGAAAACTATAGTAAACGTGTCAAGAAAGATTTTGAAGGATAGATAATTTAATGTTTTCAAGATAAAAATTATTGAATATCTTCCTGTGCAATCCATCTTTCGTGGTTTGAATTTTTCTTAAGTTAGAAAACTGATCTAGTCATTATTTATAAATCTCATACGAACGTCTTGAAAGTTTCTAAAATAATTATGACTCTTGATTTTTCTTTTGAAAATTATTCTCCATAATAATATTTAAAAAGAAGATACTCTTGTCATTTGACAAGAGAAAGTGAAAATCTCTCATCCTATTAATTATTCTTCTTGAGTTCTCTTTCAAGAAAATCTTAAAAAGAAAAGTAAATTTTTTTATAATATAAACTTTTTTCTAGCTCTATTCATATTTTGTATGTTATCCTCATATTCTTCCATATTCCATACCTAGTTCATTTCTTTTCTTTTCTTTATGTAATAGTCTTTTTTTTCTAATTTTTATTTCCTTCACTCTCTGTTTTCTCCATTATGATGTCTCTTTTCTTTTCTTCTTTGTTATTTCATAATTTTCATATATAATTCTTGTTACTCTTTTCTCATCCTCTACCATGGTACTTCACTCTCCGTTTTCTACGAAGCAGGTGGTTGAAAATAATTTTTTATTTTATTTTATATTTGGCAACTTTTTCTTACAAAGAATTATATGAGAAATCCAATCTTTAACTTTATTTTTGGTTAAAATTGAGTGATCATATTTCTACCATGTCGATTTAAAGGGAAAACTGAACGATATCTCTCATTCCTGTTCAAATCAATCTCAGACATGACAATCACAATTCACAGTCTGTCCTACATGATGCTGTGATTTGTTTTTTGTTTTAATTTATGGACACGCCATGTGGTTTGTCCAACATGTATCGAAGACTTGTCAAAGTCAGTGCTTCTGCATGCCATACACTGCATCATAATTTTTTTTTGAAGTGTTGTGTCAGTGTAAAATAGTTTACCACATGTTGATTAAAAGAAGTTATATTTCCTATAACTTTTTTTATTCAAATGATATATGAATTAAATTACTTTTTATTTGTATTACACGCTGAGAGTGAGAATATATGTTTTATAATTGAAAAAGTGTCGTATTTGTTAGTGTTTTGCACATTGGAGAAGAACATACCACAACTGAACATAATAATACCATATATTTAACAAAACAAACTTTTAAATAATGCAAAAAAAAAAATATATCTGCAAAACCTATAAATTCAAATCAGATAAAAGTTATCTGAGAAACACCTAACAATTAAAGATACAGATTTCGTTGGTTTTGAAATGATTGCAAATATTTGTAAGTTTGTATTTAATTACATTCAAATACTTTACTTGCTAACGACACTCCCATAAGTCCAATTTTTATTTTTTTTAATAACAACTACCAGTCCAATTTTGAATTATTATCCAACTTGGGTTAATACCTATAAAATAAAATAAAAAAAAAAAAAAAAACAATCTATACAATCTAATAAAATCAAATCTCCGTTCCATGTTCTCCTCCGCCCGAACCTCGTTCGCATGTTGTTTCCTCCTCACCACATGGTTTGGAATTCAGGAACCTATCTCTCCCGAGCCTGTTTTTCAATTTTGCAAAATTTATTAGTTCTTTATTGTCTTACAATATGAGTTATTGTTTGACATCACTGAAAATGCAACTTCCAACATGCAGCAACATGACATATGTTCTCTTGAGAGCTAAGGAGGTACACCACCCAAGCCAGCTGTCACATATTCTATAAGGTATTTAGGAGTATATAAAGAGAGTAGATGTACAGAAGGCCTCAAGTTAATTTCTTGTTCGTTACTTCCATATAAAATTTAGATTCTTTGAAGTTTTGCTGAAATAATTTTCGGGGGAGATCATTGATTTGATCTTTGGGCGAATTGGAGTTGATTTTGAAAGAAATAGTCGAGCAAAGGTGCTGGTTTTGCCGGAGAGAAGACTTGCAAGATCGAAATCTTGAGCAAGGAAAACTTGCACAAGAGGCTGTTAGATTGCAAAAGATAATACTAGCACTTGTTTTATATTAAGTTTGTGGGTTTTTTTTTTTTTTTTTTTTTTTTTTACTGCTAAAGGTAAGAGATTATGTAAATTAAGCGTCATTCAAATGCAAAATTGGAGGTGTAAATGATGGTTTTGCAAAGAATGGTCTTTCAATTTTCTTCATTCTCCATGCATTAATATAGCCGTTTACCATCTACTGTTATCAACTGAAATCTCGTATTGATTGTTTAAAGCTTTGGAGATGTTGAATTAGCTATTAAAGGAGTGATATGTATCTGAAAGGATATGGAAAGTTTTTGCTTGAATATACAGAAATAACCTTTATGAACTGTGTTCTTCGAATTAGCCTCCGGTATTCGAAATGTACATTCAGATTATTTTTCACATTTCAGTTTTTCTCTTTAACTTCCGCAATTCATCAAGAGTAGAGTACTTTTTCGCACATCCATACTCCTTTTAGTTAATATATATCTCCGTTCGATATGGATAGTGAAAGTAGAAGGTATAATGATACTAATTTGAGTCGGAAACTAATATTGATTGAGTTATGTTAGATCTCTACATATCAGAATCATATTTGCACAAACGAACTAAACTCATGCGTTGATATATTGTGAAACAAAATATAATTATTTGTTTGCTTAATTCTCTCCTTGTGTGTCCACGCCGCTTCGCAACTTTCAACCTTTAATTTTAATTCTCTTGATTATACAAAATGTTAAATTATAATATTATATTTATGTGTATCTAGAAATTTGATAGTTTCGAGATGCTATTAAGAGTTTTACCGGCATTCATGGCGGTGCATATCACTCACAACCCCAAGATTTAATATCAGAAACCTCTCATGAGGTTTCACTAATATTTTCACTAATATTAGTGACACCCCCTGAAGTTTGCTGTAGCATATCAGATAGGTTCATTATTCTTTTTGCCCTTAGCCAACTTTGAACCCCTTATTAAGACCAGTACACCCATTTGCTATTCAAATAAAAAATTAAAAAAGAGAAAAAAAATGAAACAATATTTTTGAGTAAATATTGAGAATTTATTTATACTTTTGAACTAATATATTTGAATAAAACTTTTATAATATATTTGAATAAAACTTTGATAACAAGCTAATAATAACTTAAAAATCAAAAGATAACTAAAACTTAATTTTAAATAAATAGTTAAAATTTGTTCTGGATAATATATATATATATATATATATATATATATATATATATATATATATATATATATATATATATATATATATATATATATATATATATATATATATATATAATTTGATTATTAACAGATAATTTTATTTTAAAATAATATTTAATACATAATAACTTTTGGATATTTATTTCAAACTATATATTCTTTTTAGATCTTTTCCTTTTTAATATTGTTTTTTGAATATATCTTTCAAATTTTATTCATATATATTATCATTTTTAAACCATAGTAAATAGAAATACGATATTTGTATTAATTATGAAAATTTATGTTAAAATATAATTCTACACTAACAATTGTCAAAGTTGTAAATAATATCAAAGACACACTTTCTAATTTGAATAGTAACATGTTGGTCAAAGATAAAGTAGATCAAGGGCAAACATGGAATGTTGGATCTAGTTGATATGTTGATTCAAACCTCAAGGGGTGTCACTGATATTATTAAAGTTTTTGATATTACACCAAACCTCAAGGGGTGTGAGTGATATTATCCTTTTACTAGCCATTGTGTGCACGCGCGGACCGCGTGCAATGTGTTCTTAGGTATTAAAAATGGGCTTGTAATTAATAGATTAAGCAGGGTTGATTTACTCTATTGCCAAAAAAATTCATGGTAAAAGCTGTAAAAAGAGGTAGTTTGTGGAGAAAAACAAATTCATGGTAAAAGCTGTAAAAAGAGGTAGTTTGTGGAGAAAAAGAAGAAGAAATAAGAAGATGAAGAAGTTTAAAATCTTGAATTTGTTTAATTAGGAAAGAGGTGGTGAACGTGATACTCTGATTGAATCAATCTCCCTAAATTTTAGGAGGTGGTTTTGGATGATGTTACAAATATTTGGGTAGATCGGTGTTATGGTGTACTAAAATAATTACAATATTAGGCTCTTAGAAACTAAATTTAGATGATTAAATAGGGGCAAATTTGGAAAACACTTTATTTGTACAACAAAAAACCTGTTTGTTTATATTAATAATAGATATTAGTATGAAGGACCGGATTTTATTAAATGAGGCTTGCATCGCTTACATGCTTATTCTTTCAAAGCTTAAGATGATATTTACTGTTTAGTTTATGGGGAACAAATATAAGTCATATGAGCTTCAACAAAGTACACGTAAACCTTTATTTCTCATTTTAAAGAAGAAGTAAAATTAAACCTTAAACGGAATGCTCTGTATCTTAAATTGAAAAATATTCTTAATTATGAAATTCGGAATGATACTTGAATTTCAGGTGCAGATTAAGGAATTAGTTTTTTCACGTAAGAGTTGTTCTTTTAGTTCTAATATCAACTGTGTTTGCATCGCAATATAATAAATATCAAGCAATATATAGTTATAAAGTCATACGGTTTAAGTATTCTAAGTCATACGGTTTAAGTATTCTATAGCTACTTTTATTATTATTTGATAAATTGATCGTTTAATATGCAAAACAAACATTATAACAGCGCAAACATTGGTCAAGTTTCTTTTTAAGTATGTTTTAGTCCGCTAAAGAGCGCAAACATTGGTCAAGTTTCTTTTTAAGTCAGTTTTAGTCCCAGAAAATTTTCGCTATTTCGAGATACTTTTGATATGTTTTGGAGAACTCGTAAACATTATTGTTGAAATACACGTGAAACATAGTTAAACGTTTCGTTTTTTAGAATATAAAAATGGAACTCTCATCCATGATAAAAAAATAAGAAAAAGTTGTAACTTGAGAATTATAAAAAGCAACAAGAAAAAATAAGAACAAGCTGTAGAGAATCACAAAAAGCAACAACAAAATCTTTAAATTATCGGTTGACTTTATTATGTTTAAATTGAAAATAATTCAGTATGACCGTATGAATCGTTATAACTTACTCTCTATCATTCGATTAAGAAGTTATATAATTATGTACTAAATATTTAAACTGGATTGCACGTGCAGAGCACGTGCTCAGTGACTAGTAATAATATAAAATCGGGTTATTTGACTATCTCCAGTTAAAAGTTGTCAAATCCTTGTACAACAACTTTTGCAAAGCCAATTCCTCTCACTAAATAAATAAATAAACTAAGAACACGAAAAACTAATAAAAGCAGCAGAAGCAAAAGGGTTTGTGTTCTTCTTCATTTTCTTCATCAATCTGATTTTACGCCATGGAAAACTGATAATCCAGTGAAGAACAAAAACACTCCGCAAAGCCAACATATTTATGCATGTGCGAAGTTTTAATTTATCATCTAGGTATGTTGCACAAACCCTAATTTTTTCTATTATCGACCCTGATTCTGTCAATTATGGTTCAGTGCATCAAAATACTAACTTCAATTACAATTATTTCAATTCTTTTATGTGTGTGATCTGTTACACGACACTCTTAGATTAGATTGCAGTTCGTGTTTATAAAAAGCAATTTTTACGTCGATTTATTTTTGAGTAGTATTGCTGTTTTATTATAAAATTGTTTGAGTTATTTGGTAAAAATTTGGTTGTAATTAGTTGTTGTTAAGATTTGGAGGTGGAGGCTGAGTTGGACATGTGTCTTTAAACTCGAAAGAGACTTTTTTTTTTTTTTTTTCAATCGGAAGATGAGAATGTAATTTGAAAGTATGATGACTGTTTTCGTGGAAAATTAAGTTGACGTACCGCTGCTTGGCTCAAGATAGAAAGAAGTGAGTCCTGGTGTAGATGAACTTTGCACTACTGGTGACATATGCAACTTTACTTGTTTGTAATTGTTCATATCTATGAAACGAGGTTTGTTTGATATGCTTGGGGAAGTAAATACCTTTATTGATTTCCTCCCCGACCAAATTACGGTCCTATAAAAGTATTTGTTATTGAAATGGTATATATATATTTTTGAATTGATCATGTTGTAAGAAAGAGAAAGATGTGAATAGCTAATTTTATCAGTTCCCTCATATTTGTGTTTTCCATTGAATCTCTTGGCATATCAACCTGAAATGTATTATACTGCACAGTTCTTCTTGTGTCATGAGGGAAGGCTCTGGTAAAAGAGCTTGAGGCGATCTTAAGGCCTGAATATTACTGTTGTTTTTATTCCTGTTGTGTGGCTAAGTTGTACGGCTCAAGCATGGCGAATCCACAGAATGTAGAGTTGGAGGCAGCCAAGTTTCTGCATAAACTCATCCAGGAGTCTAAAGATGAGCCCACCAAATTGGCCACAAAGCTTTATGTGGTGTGTTAGACTTTCTCTCATTACTGCCGCATCTCATTATTATATTAGCTTTTAATGCTTTTTTGTGCTGCTTAGCATGTTTACTGTGGTCATACAGATTTTGCAGCATATGAGATCTAGCGGAAAAGAGAATTCAATGCCGTATCAAGTTATATCAAGGTAAAAGAATCCCCAGGATGCTGTGAAACCATTTCAGTGTAGTGCTTTATATGATTTGTAGATCTTTGCTTAGTTCGTTGAATGTGCTAATAGACCTACAAGATTATGTTAACGTCTGGGTTTACTTTATGTTCCTAAATTTCTATACTCACTGTTTAGTGAGGATCTGACAAACTAAAAAGATGTTTTACATCGACTGCTGTTTAACTTCCGCGAGTTTGTACATTTGACATCACTACATTCCCGTAAGAGAAAGCTAGCCTTGCTAATGAATTTGCTTATTTTTGCTTTGGTGATCTTCCTATTGTTTGCGCTGTCTTCATCTTTTATGAGGTTAAGTTTGTTATACTCTCTCCCTTTTTGGTCTTTGAAGGGCCATGGAAACTGTTATCAAACAAAACAATCTTGATATTGAAACGTTAATGTCATCGCGCCTTCCTCTGGCAGCTGGAACACAAATTGGAGATTCGACGTCCTCACAGTTGGCTGGTAATATATACATATCCTTCCTCATGTTCATAAACTCACATGCACCATATAGTGATATTAAAAGTACGATCAGAATAAAGCTGTTGATATTGTGCATCACAATGTGTGGCGGGCCTGGAGGCTAAATGTTTTGATTGTTGTATGTTTCAGCAGGGCCTTCTCAGCTGGTTGGGGTCACTAAAGATTCTAAATCCAACTCTGCTGGAAATGAGATGGGACCACCCGAGACATATGCATCTACTGGGTTACAGACTGGTCCAGGAACTGGTGGACATGATATATATCAAGGGTCTGCGGCACATTTAAGTGGTAAAAACTTGCACACTTGATTTCATTCCCAATAAACACCTATTTTTGTTTGGATTCTGTCTACCTTTGGCTGTCTAAAATCTTTATATTCCATTGCGAGGAATGAATATCTGCTAGTAGATTGAGTCGAAAAGATATCTGATTAAACTAGAAAAATTTGAAATTGAGGCAACAATTGTTGAAAAGCTTTCATTGCATCTCGGAATAGAACTGCTTTTGTACGGGGAAAACACTTGTTGAGTTTTTCCCTGGCTTGGCTTTTTATGCTTGGCCTCATAAAGCCTTTTTATCCGTGACTTGGAACTTCTCTATGGGATTAATAGAACTAAAACAGCCGCCTAATACCACTGTTTGGTGCAATCTTGTTTAATACACCTGGAAGAAGTTTTGTCCTCAAATTTTCTGTCAGTATCATCATGGATAAAAAATTTGAAGTGTTTCATACGGAACACCCAAAATAATTCGGTTTTCTAAGCAAGGGAAACGAAATAGGTGAGCAATTTTGATATCGGCCGAAACAACTGCCTTTCCATAGTTTCCACCGAAATGGAAGGAAAAATCTCTAATTTTTTAAATTCTTATCAAAATATTCGTGCGCACACAATTAATGATCTGGCCTCCGTTACACTTATATACAAAGTGTGCAAAATTCAATATATTGATGGCATCTCAATATTAATAAAATAATACTATCCACATGGTGTTGCAATTAATTAAATTCAGTATCAGACAAAAGCCAAACTCAAATTTGTGGGTGATTATTTCTAGTAGTCTGTCACTAACTTAAGGAAAAGAAAAGTTCTAGCGGTTGCATTTTTTGGTTGTCAAAAAGAAGTACCATCTATATTTAATTTATAGACCTCTTGGGATATAGTCAAATCTATGAAACAAAGAAAATTGGATCTTCATTTTCTCCAATAATACTATTTTTAGTAATAATTGTACGATATATTTCAAAATATTTTAATTATTTCTTGTAACAAACTCTTGAATAGCAAACATAAAAGGTGATGTCTTCCATTTTTTCCATATTTTTATTTTATTTTATTTGTAATTTTTTGTCGTGTCCTTCAAAACGTAATCGAAACATCTCCGAAACCGTCCGAGAGTTTCCATAACTTGACAATCCGAAACTTACCTCCGAACCGAAATTTTAATCCATGGTCAGTACATGATTATCCAACTAAATATATTTTTCTAGTTGAAAACATAAGAATTGTGCATTGCTAAGAAGATGAAAGCAATGTTTGTGCATGAATTCCGAAGGCCTGAAATTTCTACCATTGAGCCTCATCTTGTAGACCATTGTGATGTGGAATTATTATATTAACTTTCCTCTATCAGGCGGGTGCCGGTGGGCGGGTAGGGGGGGTGGGGGTGGGGGGATTGTCAGAAAAGCGGGAAAGTTTTTTCTTCCCAGAATAAGTGTTATTCCTAATCTGCTGCATTAAATTTCAGGTGGTGTTGTGAAGGTTCATGGGGTGTCTTCTGGTGTTCCTGGTTCTTACTTGTCACCAGAACTGGCTAATAAAATTCAGTATGGAAGCTCTTCTATTGATAGCCCTGGTTTTGCTGCAAAGATTGCCAAGGACAGAAGCATGGAGGCTTTTCCTGCGGTATCTTCGGCTGATCAATCTGCTGGTAAAAGTATAGCTGGAAAGACATTGGATCCTGGGGGATCTAGCATGGTGGGAAATTCAAATAAGGTACTTCAGGTTCTTCAGTACCACCATAGAGTATAGACTTCCCTGAGAATGGCTATATGTGCATGTGGTCTAAAATCACTTTTCCTTGCAATATCGCACTTACCAAATTCATACTGGTCATTTGGATTTAGCTTGATTTTGATCTATATCTCTTCTTTGGACAGGGTTGCGTCTCAAGCAATGTTCCAGATGCAAGCATGCTCCGAACCCAGGCTCCCAGAGATACTGGGAAATCTCCAGCTTCTCAGGGTTCCAGCGCTGGTCTGCCATTTAAGGAACAACAATTGAAACAACTTCGAGCTCAGTGTCTTGTGTTTTTGGCTTTCAGGTGAATACTCATTTATGCTTATTGTCATGGCTCATCTTTGTTAGTATAATTGGGAATTTCGTTTTGTATTGATATGTTGCTTTCTTTGTGCAGAAACGGTATGATGCCAAAAAAACTTCATCTTGAGATTGCACTTGGAAACATTATTGCCAAAGAAGGTATGTGATAAGCCTTGTATTGTTTGCCAATTTTGTTGATTCAATTGGCTAATAACATGGTTTCTGCAGATGTACCTCGCAGAGATCTAAATGATCAGAAAGGAAAGGAACAATTAGTTCATGAAGCAAGCAGTACCCTGGAAGACCATAGGTCATTTGATGGCCTAGACAGCTGTAAAGACCCCCCACCTATCTCGAACAACAATTCAATGAAAGAAGCTAATAATGCGAAAATGCCAGAGGATTCAAGTGGCCAACTCGCTGTCGTGTCTGAAAATGAACAAGAGAGGAAGTGTGTAAGGACAAGACGAAAAATAAATGCTGAAATGCCAACACAGGAAGCTGTAGAATTACATGCATCAGCACATGGAGAACCACACGATTCAAGCGCTTGGGAAATATTTAGCAATAATCAGGAGCATGACTTGGAGAACGGCCAGCAGCCCAAAACCCTGGCCTCTGCATATATGGCTACATGCGAACAACCAAAGCTTGAAAAGAGTGGTGGGACCGGAAATGGATTGGGCAATGCAATGTCCAAGGCACCTTTGCCAACAAACTTTGCAAACCATGAACTGGTGCTACAGAGAAAAGATGATGCTACAACACACCCTCAGATCATGGATTGCAATAACCTGGGACACCTAAATTCTGATAGGAAATTGCCAAGTGTCCCATTAAAGGACCACTGGAAGCCTGCCTCAGGGATGAGTGGCCAAAATTACAGTGTGCTTCCACTGAAGGATTCTAATGTAATGGTAAAAAGTGTTTCGCATGGTAAGAATTATATCTTGAGCTACCAGACCTGACTAATTCATGTTGATTTAAGAATTATGTGTTTAATTTGCGCAACTTAGTTTTTCTTGCCGGTTTAAAGGGGTTTACAGCTTCTAGTTTGTGATTGTCGGTTGAGTGATTTTTTGTTTCTTATTTGAAGTGGTTTGTTGTGTATATTTCCTGGTAAAGGATTGTGTAGATAATTTGTGCCAACACACTAAGAAGGGAACTTTAATTTCAGTATCTGATGCAGATCAGGAAGCCGACAATAATTCAATAGCTAATGGGTGGCAACCTTCACCTAAGCATACTACTACAGAAAAATGGATATTGGACAGACAGAAAAGAAAATTTCTAATTGAGCAGGACTGGGCACAGAAACAGCAGAAAACAGAGCAAAGAATTGCGGCTTGTTCTGACAAGCTAAAGGTTAGTTTATCTTATATGACACTCATGGATTATGCGTTGAATCCTTACAAAATCTTTTGGAATGTATATGATGTCAATAGGTAGTAGATGATATATCTGAACATATTTTGTGTGTGCTAAAGCCAATTTATCGATTTTTCCTTTTGATGAATTTATCTGTTCAAATTATTTTTGGGTATGGTATTGCTTCTTGTTACAGTGATACCTTTCTGCGTGTAGAATGAAAATGGTGATGCTGGGCGTATGATGCAATATTTTGTCATTGGCAATTTGTCTTTTGCTTATATGTCAGCAAGCATGATTTATATTTGTAAGCAAAGTATTGTTAGTCGTTTGAGTTATTTTGCTTTTTAGTTAGTCTATGTTTGTATTTGGCTATTTGTATGTAAATTCTGAGTTAGTATTCCTTATTTTTCTTTGCAAAATGTTTGTGGGTGGTTTACTTTTTTACGAGTTAAGATGCAATAAATTTGAAGGTGATCACCTCAACTTAAGCTAATGACTAATTGGTAATTTGTCTTTCTTATTTGGTTCTTATACGTTCCTTCTTCCTTGCAGTTATATAAATGCATTGACTTGGTAAATTATGTCTGTTTGACGTTTTCAAACTATTTTCCCCTTATGTACGATATGAACAAAGAGCTTTTGCTTGGTCTTTTTAGTTATATCTCTTTGATGTAATTCTTCCGACATTTTTATATTGCAGGAAAATGTTAGCTCTTCTGAAGATATTTCTGCAAAAACTAAAAGTGTAATTGAATTGAAAAAGATTCAGTTGCTGGAGTTGCAGCGCCGTCTTCGGAGGTAATGTATAATTTAATGCTTAAGATTGGCATTCGATAATTGCTTTGCTTGATTTTGATCCCACACTCCATTCCTTGGGCTCCTGGCACGTGTTTTCTGTTTTTCTTTTCCAACTTGGTTTTAACCAATATTTTGGTACATTTTCATGAAACAATCTTTACTCGATATATTTTGCTGCAGCAATATCTTAAGTGATTTCTTTAGACCAATAGCAAGTGAAGTGGAGAGATTGAAATCCATTAAGAAGCATAGAATTGGAAGAAGGTCAAAACAAATTGAAAGATATGAGCAGAAAATGAAGGAGGAACGACAAAAGAGAACTCGAGAGAGACAGAAGGAGTTTTTCAGTGAGATAGAAGTACACAGGTATTTTCTTGTGTTTATCAAGACTGGATGAGCTGTTTGCTCTTAAATATCTTGTTTATACCTACACTAGCGAAAATCAGTTAATAATTTGATATCTTTTTATGATGCTAATTTCAGAGAAAGACTAGAGGATGGCTTCAAAACAAAGAGAGAGCGCTGGAGAGGTTTCAATAGATATGTGAGAGAGTTCCACAAGAGGAAGGAAAGATTTTATCGCGAGAAGATTGACAGGATCCAGCGCGAAAAGATTAACTTGTTGAAAATTAATGATGTCGAAGGGTATCTCCGCATGGTTCAGGTAGTATTTGTGCTTACAGTCAACATACTTGACAATAAATACATTTATCTCTAATATTTGAAAATATGATTTATCTGCAAGTAGGACTCAAAATCAGATCGGGTTAAGCAACTGCTTAAAGAGACCGAGAAGTATTTGCAAAAACTGGGGTCCAAATTGAAGGAGGCTAAGTCAGTGGCAAGACAGTTTGGTGCTGATATGGAAGGCAGTGGCGCTAATGAGGAAATTGAAGTTGCTGCTGAGAATGAAGACGAAAAAGATCAGGCCAAGGTTTCCTTTATCATTGTTTGCTCATTTTCTTTCAAAACTCTTGATCGTCACTAACTTGGTCTGTGAGTTTAGTTCTCTTTTCATAGCTCTCACGTGCTTTATGTTCTGCAGCACTATTTGGAAAGCAACGAGAAGTACTACATGATGGCGCATGGGTAATGCAAAATACCTCATCCTTATAACGATTTTGAATTGCTTGGAGAACAAGATTGGTCTATTTTAAATCATTTACATGTATCTGACGGCCCCATGAATTCCATTTTGCTTTATTCCTTTTCCTCTTTTCGTATAACAGTTGGTTTCCTGATAGGTTGTGCGTGAAAGAAATTTGGATTTGTTCTTTTTTGAATCCTTTATCAGCAGTGGTTGATTTTAAATATATTGTATTGCTCCCTTCTGCAGTGTCAAAGAGACTATTGCAGATCAGCCGACCTCTCTTGAGGGTGGTAAACTGAGAGAGTGAGTAATACATTCTTGTTTTTGTTATATCTTTTTTCTTGAAGTTGGTGGTTTTTTACTAGTTAAGTTCTGTAATCAAGAACTCTGTTCTATCAAAAACTAAAAATAAAAGTTCAAGCTCCGAGTCTAATTCATTTCTGCTGGCATGTGCTTGTAGTGCATGCAAAAATTAGCAATTGTATTCTCTTTGATCTTGGTATCTTCTCAGGTACCAAATGAATGGACTAAGATGGCTCGTATCACTTTATAACAACCATTTGAATGGTATACTTGCAGATGAAATGGGTTTAGGTAAAACTGTTCAGGTATGTTATAAGTTTAGCTAGGTGTATTTATAGTTATTCTATTAAACCTAGCAATAAAAGTTAATGCATCTGGTGGTTTTGATGGAATCTTAGATTTAATAATATCCTCTTTGTAGGTTATATCTCTAATTTGTTACCTAATGGAAAACAAGAACGACAGAGGACCCTTTCTAGTAGTTGTACCATCCTCAGTCCTACCTGGATGGGAGTCGGAGATCAGATTCTGGGCACCGACTATCCAGAAAATTGTTTACTGTGGTCCCCCGGAAGAACGCAGAAAACTCTTCAAGTAAATATTGTTTGATGATAGTTTTATTGTTTAATCTGTCAAAGTTAGCAGTTAATGTGTTAATCTGTCAAAGTTAGCAGTTAATGTGTTACTGTCATTGCAGGGAACAAATTGTTCATCAGAAATTCAATGTCCTCCTGACAACATACGAGTATTTGATGAATAAGCACGATCGACCAAAATTAAGCAAAATAAACTGGCATTACATCATAATTGACGAAGGCCATCGCATTAAGAATGCTTCCTGCAAATTAAATGCCGATTTGAAGCATTATCGCAGTAACCACAGATTACTTTTGACTGGAACTCCCCTGCAGGTATGCTAGTATATCATTATATGTACTGTGCATTGTTCATCATACTTCACTATTCGTTATTTTAACAGTGAATGTTACTCGCAGCATGTCTTTGAGTTTATTGGTCATTCTACTATTTCATGGTATATTCTAAGTCTCATCTCTCATCCTGGTTTCTTGCATGTAGAACAATCTTGAAGAGCTATGGGCATTGCTCAACTTCTTGTTGCCAAACATTTTTAACTCATCCGAGGATTTCTCCCAATGGTTTAACAAACCGTTTGAGAGTAATGGCGACAATTCAGCTGATGAAGTAAATTTTATGGATGTTTCTTGCTAACAAGATTTCCTTTCTTTTTAACCTTCTAACTCCTTCGTTCTAATATGGACAGGCTTTACTGTCTGAAGAGGAGAATCTATTAATCATAAATCGCCTTCACCAAGTTCTGAGGCCATTTGTTCTTAGAAGATTAAAACACAAGGTACTTCCTTCTATCTTTTTTATGATAACAGTGGAAGTTACTGATCTGAATTTATATCCAGATAAATGACCATTGGCATGTATTAGACATTGTGCAAACTTGCTTGAACTCTTACTGTTCTTGAAACATAGTAAATCTGAAATGTTAAATTTATTGGAGACAGAAACTTGAGGATGATTCTTGCAAACTACAAATTCCTAGTCTAGTTTGCTATATCACTTCATTATTGAAGAAGGAAATCTTGGGTTGTCTTTCTTCTTTTGTTGTAAGGGTGGGAGAGTGGTGAACATGTAGAAATACTACCTTCTGACAGAATTGCAACTGAACAATGTGAAAGTTTTGGTAAGCTGTGGTTGGAATCAGCGGCCTAAGAAACTGACATTCACGTGAGAGAACATCGGTTATATATGTATATATATACTTCTTCCATAATTTGGTGTTCGTGAAAGGTTGAGACCAAGAAAGACAACTCTGAATCTCATAATCAAGTGGAAGTAAAGTATGTGAATGCCAGATTAAATATGATAGAATTTGCTGACATATGTATGTTGTTTTTAAAATTAGCTTCTGCACCAGGTTCTCTGGATACTCTTATCTCTTTATCCCCTTTTTGTATGTCAGAGAGATCGTTCAAACCCCTTCAAGTTTCTGTATATGTCCACTTGTTTAACTAAAGGCCTTCCCCTGCAGTATAAAAGCTGGGAAACATCATGATCGCAATTTATTAAACTGCATTTCATTTAAGAAACTAATGCTTTTCCTAATCATCTGGTAAACTAAATGTCCTGGCCAGGTGGAAAATGAATTGCCCGAAAAGATTGAAAGACTTATTAGATGTGAAGCATCTGCCTATCAGAAGCTATTGATGAAGAGGGTTGACGACAATCTTGGTGCTATTGGAACTTCCAAGGTTTTTCCCTAGTGTGATTTTATGGATTCTTGCATCTGCAGTTTATCTTTTTATGTTATACATGTAACAGTGTCTTTTATGCATACAAGTGTGTGCATATGTATACCACAGTCTCACTGTTAAATATGTGTATGAGTGTGTGTCTATAAGCAACTTTGTATTTGGCATATGATATACCACGTGCAATGTTTACTGCTTATACAAAAATAAAAGCGCAGTAGCCTGACCCAGTGTTTCTTGTCTTTATTGTACAACTTCATCAGGCACGTACTGTTCATAACTCTGTTATGGAACTTCGGAATATATGTAACCATCCATACCTCAGTCAACTTCATGTGGAAGAGGTATCTATCTCTCTTCAATAACATTAGTTGTGCTTGTAATCAAGCAGGTAATATTGTCTAGTTTGTGGGATGCATATGAAAGATAGCTTTGGCCCCTCTGGGCACAATGTATGATATTATGCCTGGTGCACTAGTACTTATGTCTGTAGACTTTGCTCCTGTTATGTAGTCCCAAATAAGTTTCTTGTAAGTTGAATGAGTGATGGCTTGAATTATAAATTTGTTGGACGCTGAGTACCTATACCATGTTTTATCACCCTTTCTAAATGAAGCATGGTATCGGAGTTGCCTAATTTATTAAGACTTTTTATTATGTGATATAGAAATTTAGGGTGCTGCTATGTTCCCCTTCAAAGGCCTTTTAAGAGTATCATAGATGGGCCCTAAATTTCTACATGGTGTCAGAGTCTACCCCTTGCGACCTAACTCACGTGTTAGGATTCAAAGATGATTCCGGCCTACACATGAGGGGGCATGGATACATATCCCACATTGATTGCGAATAAATGTGGGCTTTTTGTATGTTAATTATTGTTCCCTCGCCCCCTGTCCTATGTGGGGAACATAGAGCGGCCTTGCTTGTGAATAAATCTATATTTCTGTATTTTAGTAATCTCTCACTCTTCCCTTAATAAGTTCTTTTAAGGGGAAGATAGAGGGGCCCTATGTCACAACTAACAGTTCTTTCATTTGGTGTCTAGGTTCATGACTTGATCCCAAACCATTATCTGCCTAGTATGGTGAGACTCTGTGGGAAGCTTGAGATGTTAGATCGATTATTACCCAAACTAAAGGCAACTGATCATCGGGTGGGTTTCCTCTTACTGTATATACTTACAATCTGTTACTTTAGTTTGGTGAACTTAACTTTTCAAATTATTATTCAGAATTGTAAATTTTTGGTTAATGATGTTGGTGATGTCTTGCATGAAGTTTTCTGTAGCCCTTTGATAATGATTATGTCTGCCACTTTTTATCTAGCTTTGATTTTTTTTTTTTTTTTTTGTGTGTAATGTACTGGATTTCTCCATTTATTTTAATTAGGAGACTCATTGTATATATGAGAACTTGTTTCTTTCGCTTTTTACTGCTTGAGCAGTTCATTATATCAATTGATTTTTTTCCTTTTGGTTTTCCATCACGGTTTATTTTTTCCTTTTCCTTTGTAACGGTGCTTGTAGCCACTTCTCTCTTTCTTGGTGTGTTTGTGTGCATTCGCACACTTGTGCTTGGATTCTTGTGTTTATAAATGTCTTCAGTATCTTTTGAACTCGACTTGGGTTCATTTGGCGGTTATTGCACTCTACTCTACACCAACAGTTATATGAATATCTTTCTAGTCAAATGGCGTATCAAGGCTCTCCTTTTTAGCCGGTTTTCGTTGTTTTATCATTTATATAGGCGCAGGAATAGAATACTTCAGGGAAAGACAGAATAAGTGCTTCTTTATGGGTGATCAATTTACCTTTGGTCTTAAAGCTTAACGATGGAATTATATTGGTGCATTTTCTTTGAAGATGGTGTTTCCTTTTCCTTTATCATCTTTCTGTGACTTCATGTTGTTTATCACAAGGGTTTTTAATTTTTTATTGCCTTACCATTTATAATTTCTCCATTTTCTATATTTGGTTGTTGGCGAGAATTACGGTAGTATCTGCTTGAGATCAGATGTGCACGATCTTCAGAGCGAAGAGTTTCTGTGTTAGTTATCATGATACATTTTGTTATGCATTACCTCACGTTGAAGTTTTTGTTTTTGTTTCTATTCTGTGGTTGGGGTGGGGGTTGCAGGTTCTTCTTTTCTCGACAATGACTAGACTACTAGATGTTATGGAGGACTATCTCTGCTGGAAACAGTACAAATACCTCCGTCTAGATGGTCACACATCTGGTGGTGATCGCGGAGCTCTCATTGAGCGATTCAATGAACCTGGTTCTCCATATTTTATATTCTTACTTAGGTAATTATGCAGCTTTTGGTCTTTTATCTTTTTTCCTTAATTTTTTTTTTGGCATACTCTTGAAGTTTCATGTTCGTAGTGATGGATTCTCAAGTCCCAAACACAATAAGGATATATAAGGAGGTGGTTTTTAAGAATACACGCTGAAATTTTGACTTGATTCGGTTCTTGAAGCTTATAATACTTGTAATAATTGTCAATTTTGTGGTTGGCTTTAGCTGAGATGTCAGAAGCTTGTTTGATTTGAATAAAGAGATCGATTTCTAGTAATGACAGGTTGAACTAAGAGGAGGCACCCAGATCATATTCTAAATGTGTATTATAGGAAAGTATGAGACCTTGTGTTTTTTGTTTTGTTTTTCTTTTATTTATATCACAGGTATAATGCAATTATTGCAACAATCAACTCTTTACAATTTGTTGAGAGCAGTTTTATTATATTCTAACCTTTTAGGTACTTGTAACTTTTTTATCCTTTCTTTGATAAATAAGTTTTGAAGTGTTTGAAACTAGTTTTCCTGATAAAACTTGTTCTGGTGATGCTGTTCTCTGCATAAATTCATCACTTGTGATTTTACCTAATCTTATGGAGTTACGTATCACCTTTGTGTGGTGTTTAATATTTGGAAAGTTTTGAAGGGGTCATTGTATGAATATTTGGGGCATTACTGTTTTTCTGTCAAAAATAATGTTTCCCCTCTTCCCAAAGGAAAACAAATAGTTACTTGCATTTATTTTTCGCATTAACCGTATATTGATTTTGTTTTTGAAAAAAAAACATCGTCAAAGACCGAAATCTCATTGAATATTAGCCAATCGCCAAAACCACATTTGAGAAGGAAATGCTCTCCTGAAAACAAATGCGTCTTGTGCTTGTTTTGAGTTTTGTTTTCATTTTGTCCTAAATGTGGTTACTCAAGGTCCCAAATTGAGGGTTGAAATTTACAATAAAAAGTTGGCTGTGGTTAGAAATGCAGAATAACAAAAATGTATTATGTTATCATATCATGTGCTTTGGACTAAAGAACATGAAGAAAAATTTAGATACACACTTTGAAAGGGGCAATCCTACTTGAGAGGTAGGGTGCAATATGAATGAATAAATTTCAGTACTTTGCCTTTTAATGTAGCGCATCATCTCACTGACCTGTTACAATGTATTCTAGTATTCGAGCTGGAGGTGTTGGTGTGAATCTGCAAGCTGCCGATACTGTCATTATCTTTGACACTGATTGGAATCCCCAGGTAATGCTTCAGTACTGTTTATACTTGATACATTTTGAATTTACTGAATGGAAGATCTTTGTTATATTGAAATCTTTGATATTTGTCCAGGTTGATCTGCAAGCACAGGCAAGGGCTCATAGGATTGGACAAAAGAAGGACGTTCTTGTACTGCGCTTAGAAACGGTGAATTCTCTTACTGGAATGCAAGAACATGATTTTCTGTAGTTAAAACTTAAGTTTGTTAAGGTTGACCACTTATTCTATTGTTATACCTTCTTACTCAAATGACTTTGTGCAGTTGCAATCTTATCATTCTTTAAAAGGCAAGATAAATTTCTGATAGTTCTGATATTATCTTTGAGGGTTTTATGATGATTGGTCGTCCCGAAATGGTCATAGTACACTGGAATCCTGGCCATTACCTTGGCATTTCTGTGGGTCGTCTCTTATTCTTTAAATTTTGTTGTGATGCCAGATTGCTTCTTAAAACCCTTCAGAGTTTATGGTATTTCATT
Source organism: Misopates orontium (assembly GCA_946800315.1). NCBI lineage: Eukaryota > Viridiplantae > Streptophyta > Magnoliopsida > Lamiales > Plantaginaceae > Misopates > Misopates orontium. The sequence continues at coordinate 10,955,607 of OX326949.1, forward strand.
AAATTAAAAGGGCGTTTGGCACTTTGCACCCAAAAACTATAACTTTTTGCACTTTGCGTCCCGAAAAAGAATATTTGGCGTGCACCCTGAAAATATTTATTCTCTGACATGCTGCATCCCAAATATGCATATTCCTGGCAATGAGCAAAAATGCTAATTAGGTTAAGGGTATTTACTGGTGTTTCTATATATATATATATTTTTTTTTTCTTTCATTCTGCTACTTAATTAGTAATTACAAATTTAGTTTATGATACAATTTAAAATTCGCGAAATAAATTACTTTTCTGAACTCTGTTCAGTTGTAACTCAATAAAACAAAATAATAGAAGAAGAGAAACAAATGTTATCTTCTTCCCTAACCCTGCCTATTTGCTGCCCCACGGCCATGAACCACTTATAGCCCACATCGTGAACAAGGGCAGTCCATATGGCAAAATCACTGCTCCACAGTCGCAAAAGGGCTGCCCTGGTCCGCAAACTAGGGCGGTGAGTTGCCTTAGTGATCCAAGCACTTGGGATGCTCTTTTCTTTTTGCATTTTTCTTCTTCAGTTGTTTATTTCTTAATTCAAATTTTAATATGTAGATCTTACATTTTAATTAATGATTGAAATGAAAATTTCATTTAAAATGTTATTTAAAATGAATTTTCTTATTTTATTTCCATTAAGTATTTGCAACTGTATTTCTCAAAAAAATATTTGTGAAAAAAGAATTTAGTAAGTATTTTTCCAAACCCCCTGGCTTGTGAAGATGTGTCAATTTCCACGGTGCAAAATTCTGACATTTCTTTGTCATGGTGCAAAATGCCTAGCACCCAAATTTTAATGTTAACAACTATTGAATTGCCTAAAATCTCAATTTTGTAGAGAGGAATTAATGCAACACACCCTCTCACCTGTTGGTAGTAAATATATCTTTGTGATGCCTGATAAGTCGGTGGACGTGAGATTTAAACCTAGGACCTTGTGTTTGGCTTGAGTTCTGATACCAAGTCGATTTGCCATCTCATCTAAAAGCTCAGGCTTGTAGAGAGGATTGACATTTATGGATTTATATATATTCTCCAACAACTACAAATATGAATATTTGAAGATTCTACAGGATTAATTGGTTTCAACTTTTAGATCTAGTCATTGAGAATGAACCTGATGAATGTTTCTGCATTTACTTATAAATGAAGCACAATTTGATGTTTTTCCATGTCTAAGGAATCTCAAAGGAGGGATCTACTAGATAAACTAAATTGCTTAACTTAAGGTTTCTGAGAAGAATTACTATAAAAGAGTTGGAAGTTTTGGTACTTCTTTTCCTGTACTTTCAAATAACTTCTGTGTTACTTATTATGGTCCATGCTTTACATGTTTCAGTACTTGTTTAAATGTTTCTTTCTAGATAAGCAAATGGGAATGCAAATTGCATTACTATCCGGCAGTTAAAGTGACTCATAACACATGCAAGAGCTCTTAAATGTATAAAAGTTTTAACCCTAGTTATTGGTATTATTAGCAATCATCAAATAAAAAATTGAGTATTATCCATTGTTCCCCTCAAATACATTAAAAGCCTTAAACAAATATGCAGAAGGGTCTGATATCCTTCAACATCTAAAAACTCTCTGAGGATTTTGTTTATGTATAAGTATTAATATGTTGGTAATTATGTTCAGCTTTTTACCGTTAAGTGTTGTTCTTTTAGAAGCGGGTCAAACTTAAGGTTTTGTAGATGAAAATATACAGTTAACTTATGTGTAGTAGTTTGTTTTGATGCTATGGGATCTGCAACACCTCTCCCCCCCCAAAAAAAAAAATTTAAAACAAAAAAACCACCCCCTCCCCAAATGGAAGCATTTCAGCTCCTGCAACGTTTGGTACTAATTGGATATCATGAAATAATTGAGTTGACACTGTAGAACACTTGTATTGATGTTTAGTTCCTCAGAATATTTGAACAATTTAGAGTAAGCACTTGGGTTGAGATGTAATGTTTTCTTAAATAGTTTGGAACTGAGCTTTGTTTGTTTCATCATATGTAGATGGAATGATAACTTCGTTTCATGATATTTTAATACTTGTTCTTATGTTGGTTACCTCTCAAAACAGGTCCAAACCGTGGAGGAACAAGTTAGAGCTGCTGCTGAGCACAAACTCGGGGTTGCTAATCAGAGTATAACTGCTGGGTTTTTTGACAATAATACAAGGTTTGCTCTCCAACTTATCATAATTGACAGTGGTGTGACTCTATGATATGCTGAACTGAAATCAAACAATCTACTTTAGTGCCGAAGATCGAAGGGAATACTTGGAGTCTCTCCTGCGAGAGTGCAAGAAAGAGGAGGTTGCACCTGTTTTGGACGACGACTCCCTTAATGATACTATAGCCCGCAGGTAGGCTTTTTCTAGTCCTGAAACTTTTTCTTGTCGGAATGAGAATTTGGGAAAGATAAGATGCTAAATCGTAAAAGCTGTTCGTGCATATCTAATACTATATGTATTTAGTCCTGAAACTTTTTCTTGTCGGAATGAGAATTTGGGAAAGATAAGATGCTCAATCGTAAAAGCTGTTCGTGCATATCTAATACTATATGTATTTTGGTAATTATTGACTACGAAAGTGGTCTGCATCTTTCGTTAAGCAGGTGAAGCATTCTACTCCCTTAAGTCAAATCCTTTCACCTTCTTTCTGCCAGGGTTATGGAACGAAATCCTGCTCATCGTTTTTCTTTATTCGTTCCTCTTTTGTTTGTGAATCAATTCATTTCAGATATACTTTTAAGTCTATTTTATATTCCATGTCTTGAGAAAAACCAAACTTAGTTATTTGCTATTCCACTTTAGTATGTGAAAATAAATGGGATGGAGAGTATAAAATAGACTCTATCTCGTAGGGATATTCTTTCAATCTATATTCTATTCATATGCTTGAGGAGAACAAAATCAGTCATTTGCTATTTTGTTTAGTGTGAAAATTCAGTGGGATGGAGACCTTTCTTAATTGTGTAGTAAAAACTGTCAGTCGAGCTGTAGGAAATATGTATGTTTCATGTAAAATTTCTTATTGAACTGAAGTAATTTGAAGGAATGTGAATAGCTGAAAAGAAATCCCACATAAGCCTCTCACACTCCCAGCCCTGTTATACACATTTGTTTTGTATCAACCATTTGAATGCGTTTTAGTAATGCAAAGCTGCCATTGTCTCGTGGACCTACTCTCTGATTGCTTATTAATATAGTAGCTAGTAGCTATGTTGTTTATCGTCAGGCTACTTTCTTCCTCTCAAATAATGTTCTCGTTTATTATTCTTCTTTTTTTTTTCCCGCTGTCTGCCTAAAAGTTGTCATGATATTTCCTACAGTGAGTCGGAAATCGATATTTTTGAGTCAATTGACAGACAGAGACGAGCAGAAGAAATGGTATGTACTGAATCCCAATAATATAGATTTTGTGTAACTATTAGGCTTTTTCCGTGCTCTATTATAGACGACTCTGTAAAATTCTTCAGGTTGCATGGAAAAGCATCTGTAGCGGGGGGTCAGAGAAATGCGAGCAGACACCTCCTTTGCCTTCTCGACTTCTCACAGATGAAGAGTTGAAATCATTTTATGAAGTGATGAAGATCTCCGAAACAACAAATCCAGCTGTAGTACCTGATGCTGGGATGAAGAGGAAGAGTGGGAGTGTTGGTGGCCTTGATACCCAACGATATGGAAGAGGCAAAAGAGCGAGGGAGGTTCGTTCTTAGTGAATATTGTGTTCAGTTCCTTGTCATGTATACAGTGGTTGCTATATGTTCTAATGTTTTTTCTTTCTGCATTGATTATTAGTATGACAACATACAAAGTGTTCGGTCTCTAATATTTTGATTTTTTATTTTAGGTGCGCTCTTACGAAGAGCAGTGGACAGAAGAAGAATTTGAAAGAATTTGCCAAGTTGAGCCTCCAGATTCTCCCAGAATGAAGGAAGAACTAATTGGAAAGCCATTGCCTATGGCTGCACCATTGCCAATGTCTGCAAACAGCTCAGGTGTCATGGGTGATATACAGGCACCCGCAGTACCTGAACTGCCCCAGGATCCAGCGATACCTCAAGGTCCTCAAATGCCCCAGAATCCAGCAGTGCCTCAACTTCCCCAGCATCCAGCAGTACCTCAACTGCCCCAGCATCCAGCTGTGGAGCCTCCGGTACTTCAAAACAAAGATCCTACACCACCATCTAAACGGGGGCGTGGAAGGCCAAAGAGAGTGGTGCAACCACCTCCATTGGTTCCTTATCCTGCACCTTCAGCAATTGTGACAGTGGAAGAAAAATCCGTGGTGGAAGCCACGACTGTGGTACCTGGTCCTGATGCTTTGGCAACCCCTACTCCTATTAGGAGTATCACTGCGAGCATGCAACAATCAGGACAACTCATTACTCCCAACTCTGAACCAGTTTCTCTCCCTAGTGTTATCGGTGCTGCCCCTTCTACGTCTACACGAGGTAGAGGACGAGGTAGAAAGTCTCACGCCGGAGGAGAAGCTCCTGCTCCCAGACGTAGAGGAAAAAGACAGACCACGGAACTACAAGGTGTTCCCTTAACTGCCTCGATTGCTGTAACTGACAAACCACCCATCGGAACGCAAGGAGCAATTGTCTCTGGTTCCACTGTGGCCTCCAGCACTAGTTCTATGTCAGTCACTACCACTGTGAAAGAAGTTTCTGATGAACCAAACATACCTTTAACAGTTGTAGTTCAACCATTTCCTTCTGGCCCAAGCAATGTCGATCTAGGATCACAAGAAGGACCCACACCCAGCTCTTCAGTAGCTCCCAGTCCTGCAGTTTCTGATTCGGTGGTTGTGGCAAATGTTGGTCAGCCGCATTCCAGCATTGTGCCTGCCTCAAGTTCCCAAGGTATCCTTTCCTTAGTTTCTGCTAGTCCTGTCCCTCAGTCTATTATTCCTCCCCCCTCTGGTCGAGGGCAAGGCAGAGGTCGAGGGCGTAGAGCTCAAAGTCGCGAAGAGGCACCCCAACGGAGGCGGAGGAGGCAGGAGCGTGTTGTATCTGTTATTCCTGGCTCATTAACTGATCAGGGTTCAGCATCAACTGAACCTCCCCAGAAAAAAACTCGAGCTTCTGTTGCACGCGGTGCCACCTCAAGAGACAAGAAGGACGAAGAATTGACAAATACAAATCAGTTCTCTTCTCAAGATGTCTCAGGTCCTTCTACAGAACAAGTTGTTATGAGTAAGCATCAGTCGTCTCAGTAAACTATTGAATTATGCATCATTATCTTTTTAAGGAAATCAAAACTGCTTATGTATGAATAGATACAGATAGTGGGGGCAGTTTTTTGAAAATTGTTATTTATATGGACTAAATTTGTCCATCTACTATATATATATCAAAAGCTTCAATCTGAGTTGATAGCTGCCTGACTGGTTAGTGTAGGTTTGTAAACCTTGAATCATTATGTAACACCAATATTTTATGTTATAATATGCATTTGGACAAGATATGCTTGCATAGTTTTTTCCTGAAAACCACTCTGAGTGTGCCTTGTAAAATGTTCTCTAGTTATCTGCCAGTCGCCCTATATATTATATAACAGGCTCACTCCCTTTAAAGCTATATATTAAGGTTATATGAACATGTTAAATATGATTTTTTTGTATAATGCTTTTCCATTGGCTGTCTGTTTCCCAAAATATATTTATTGCAGTAGTTCGTATTGTGAACTTCCGGACTTATCAATTTTGGTTATCCACTTGCTCTGCCCAGTCACCTCTCAGGTGGAAAGCCCATAACTAAATATCTTTCCAGTGACTTTTACGGAAATTGTCTACATTCTGCTATGAACTAATAAAAAAAAAACTGATATTTGACAATATGGTTGCAGGTGCAGAGATTGCTGTGGCTAAGGTTGAGGATCCTTCTCAGGAACAATCTTCGGAGGTGCAAGTAGACAAAGATCATGCCAATGAAGTTGTTGCGCCAGTTTCAACTTTGGATCCACTGGCTACAGTGCCAAGTCCTCAAGTTCTCGAGTCGGACTTTCAGTCAGCAAAAAAATGTGACGAACTTCAAGACAAGAAAGAATCTGACAATAAGGGCTCTGATCTGGGTAGTTCTCTTGATTCAATTCCAGTGGTATCCAATCTTGATAATAATCCGAGAATATCTGAAGATTCCCAATCTTTACCGGTAATCATCAGTAAATATGTTGAGATAGAAAACGACCAAGGTATAAACAGTGGTGCTGTTGAGGCTACAGCTACTTGTGGGTCAATGCTTGCTGGTGATCTTGGCAAGTCTGAATCTCTCAATCAGAAGGAAGGTGACAAAATGGAGTCCTCTGAAAGCCCTAATCTGGATGTGCCAATGTCAGATTCATCTAAGGAAGCTGGAAGTGCTGCTTCTCTTGATTTACTTCCTCTGTTATCCGAAAGGGAGAATGCTCTGCAAGCATCTGAAGCTTCTGAATCTTTACCAGTATTCTGCAGTAAATCTGTTGAGGCTGCAGCAACATGTGGGTTGAAGTCTCTTACCAGTGAATGCGGCAAGTCTGAATCTCTCAATCCGAAGGAAGAGGACAAAGTGGAGTCTTGTAAAAGCCCTGACCTGGATGTCCAAAGATTAAATAATGCTTCCAAGGAAGCTACAAATGCGGTTTCTCCTGATTTCGTTCCTGCGGTTCCGAAAAGGGACAATGCTCCGCAAACATCTGAAGGTTCTCAGTCTATTAAGATGTCCGAAGACCAAACTCTAGATAATGATAATGCACAGGCTGCTTTGGCTGTTGAATCAATTCCTTCAGCTGGTGAGAGTGGCAACTGTGAATCTCTTTCTGGTAAGGAAGGGGACAAAACTGACTCTTCTAACAGTCTTAATCCAGACGTGTCCTCGTTGTCAAAGAATATAAATAAAAATGTTTCTCCGGTTTCAATAACTGAGATATCTGAAATTCATAAGCATCTGGGAGAATCTGAAGATTCCCAATCTTTACCTGTAGAGACCTTCAACCCAGTTGAGATGGACAAAGACCAAGGTTTAGAGACTGCTACCCTTGAGGCAGCATCAACTATCACGTCAACGCCTCTATATGGTAATAGTGGTGAATGTGAGTTTCTCAATGGAAAGGAAGGTGATGAAATGTCCGAGTCTGCCAGAAGCCCAAGTCAGAATGAATCTTTGTCACGGGTTGCAATATCAAAAGGTGCTGTTTCTGAGATAACGGAGGCCAGTTCTGCTGATGCCACTGGAAAAGTGTTTGCTGGTGAACTGGAAAACACCACTTCTCCAGTTGAATTTGAGAAAGACATTCTCCCGGTTGAACTTCAAAATGATCCTCTAGTTGAAGTTCCTGCAGCGACCAACAAAGTCACAGTTTCTGAACTTGAATCTGGAAAGGACTTGTCTAAGCAGTCACTTGAAGATGAGATTTTAGGAGAGCAAGAGAAGAAGCCAACTGAGGTTGAACCTGGTCTAGACATGTCAAATCAGTCACAAGAAAATCAAACTGCCCGAGAGCTAGAGAACAAAGACACTATCAAGGATATGGACGTTGACACTAAGCCTGAGTCAACCTTGGTTAGAAACATATCTGAAGAGTCTATTCCAAGTCTCTCTAATCTGGGAAACATAGAATTGGCTGTGGGTTCGAGTGTCTTGGAGTCTGAGAATCTGGCTCTGAAAGATGAACAGAAACAAATAGAAAACCTTTCTGTGTCAGCCTCATGTGATTCTGCTGCAGTTTCGGAGACCGCTTTGAACAAATCTGAGGACCCTTCCCAGGAACAAGAAACAAAAGTGATTGAAGGTGAAGATTACTCAGGTGACGTTTCTGCATCCAACCTTCAATTAACTGATAATCTGCCAACTAGTTCAACCCAGGAGCTTGCACCTGAACCAGTTTCAGAGAGTGCTTTGAACAAATCTGAGGAGCCTTCCCAGGAACAAGATACAAAAGTGATTGAAGGTGAAGATTACTCAGGTGACGTGTCTGCATCCAACCTTCAATTAACTGATAATCTGCCAACTAGTTCAACCCAGGAGCTTGCACCTGAACCAGTTTCAGAGACTGCTTTGAACAAATCTGAGGACCCTTCCCAGGAACAAGAAACAAAAGTGATTGAAGGTGAAGAATACTCAGCTGACGTTTCTGCATCCAACAGTCAATTAACTGATAATCTGCCAACTAGTTCAACCCAGGAGCTTGCATCTGAACCAGTTTCAAAGACTGCTTGGAACAAATCTGAGGACCCTCCCCAGGAACAAGAAACAACAGTGATTGAAGGTGAAGATCACTCAGGTGATGTTTCTGCATCCAACCTTCAGTCAACTGATAATCTGCTTACTAGTTCAGCCCAGGAGCTTGCACCTGCACCAGTGAATTTTGCATCTACAGAACCCGGGAATAGTTCTATGAAAGAGCTGGAAACGGAAGTACCCGATAATAAGGTGCCTCATGTAGATATTCCTCTTTTGGTTCCAGGTATATCTGAAGGTGGGAATAATCCAGAAGCATCCAAAGATTCCTCTTGTCCATCAGTATCCAGCAGTGTCGATATTGATACCTCCAAAGGCCAAGGTTTAAATGGTGCTATATCTGAGGTTGCATCCCCCTTAGATTCAATGCCTCATGATGGTGAGATAGGTGTGTCTGAATGTCCCGGTGGAGGAAAGGAAGGTGAGGAAATGGTTGAGCACGCCAAAAGCCCTAATCTGGAAGAATCTCCGACATTAGATAATTCTAGTTATGGAGCTGAAAATGTCATTCCTGTGTCACTTGAGGAGAAATCTGGCGAAGTTCTTGTTGATGAGCATAAAGAGGAAAAAACGCCCTGTGAGGTTCCAGTTTTAACTTCAGGAGTTGCAGTTCCTGCTATCGATGACTGTATGGCTTCAGAAAATTTGTCTGATGGAGTAGAAGATACCATTTCTCAGGAATCCAAGGAGAAATCTGGAGACGAACATGAGAAGATTGAGAGTTCGATTTCTGCTCCTGAAGTTGCGGTTCCGGTTCTGGAACCTAGCCAGGATGAGATCAAGGAGAAAACTGGAGACGAACATGAGAAGATTGAGATTTCGATTTCTGCTCCTGAAGTTGCGGTTCCGGTTCTGGAACCTAGCCAGGATGAGATCAAGGAGAAATCTGGAGACGAACGTGAGAAGGTTTCGATTTCGATTTCGATTTCTGCTCCTGAAGTTGCGGTTCCAGTTCTGGAACCTAGCCAGGATGAGATCAAGGAGAAATCTGGAGACGAACATGAGAAGATTGAGATTTCTGCTCCTGAAGTTGCGGTGCCGGTTCTGGAACCTAGCCAGGATGAGATCAGTGTATGCACGGAGGAAAATCCAGGAGAGAAAGAGAGCAAAATTTTGGATACAGAGCCAGAGTCGACAGAGAGTGGAACTTTATTGGAAGAATCACTAAAGCACGAGGATAAGCCTGAGAATGTTTGAAGAATTCAGTTCTCTCTTAAACAGAATATATTAGAAAATTTCAGTGTATAGCTATTTTGGGTCGATCTGCAGTTTGTGGGTAACTGCACAAGGTTAAGTTATTGACTCTTATTTGCGAAAACCCAATGTAACACATTATGTATATCTATTATCTAGAACTTTGATGTATCTGTTTATTTTGCTTCATCAACGAAAAAAACAAAAGATATTTTAGGTTGGATTAGCCAAGTTAAACATTTAGGATGACTAAATTGCTGAATAAGATATTTACTACATGCACATATCACGTGCATTGTACTATCCTAATCTCTTTTAATTTCTTAAAATATTCAACTTGTCAGTATATCTTATATATTTATAATACCTTGTTATAAATTGACATTTGATTTTTTTGTTAAAAAGAAGAAAAACGGATTTGTTGGAAAGTGATAATTTATCTTTTTTCAATAATAATTAATCCAGAACCTTCAGTTTAGAATATTTATCTTGGCATTATACGAGTTGATACCACCTCACGTTTGCCATGGGCCCTAGTCACCACAAATTAATAAAGACCTACCACACAAAGCGCATGCGTGTATTACTTGCTTTGGTATGAGCATGCAAATAAATACATGTAGAAATCAAGCTAGACATGCATGTATACTTGCAAGGACATCTTGGTATGAGCATGCAAATACATGTAGAAAACAAAATAGACATGCAAAGGCGGCCTATTCAATTAGAAGAATACATGGAAGAATAAGAAGTGCATGTGGGTGCCACCTGCACATTCTCTACTTTAGACCATTGAACCAGTGATGTTATTGATTTCAGGTTCAACCGACTTAACCGCTGGTTCGAATCGGTGAACAATATCAACACAATAAATTCTATAAGTTTGTGTCTCCAATACAAAGTAATCACACCAAATATAATAATATGTATTCAAACTACATAATCTTTAATGTTCACATCAAATAAAACTACATAAATGATTTCAATCCCAAATAACTAAAATATATTATTCCAAGTCATATCAAACCAAATATCAAAACTTAATGTGTACATTAAAATAATAATATTATAAATATCATTTACCTATACAAATACAATTTGATATACGCATATAATAACTCAATTCATTGGAAACAACACATATAAATAAAATTTAATTTAACTTATCATTAATATGTACTATTTAACTTATTTATAACATTAATTATTAATGAGAAAAGTGAAATGATATTTGCCCTAGTTATGCAATTAGAATGAAGACTACGTAGCCCAAGTTAGTATATTATTTGTACATCACATGGTCAAGTTCTTTTTTTAATGGATTTACCAATTGAGTGGGACCCACATGTAATATAACAAAACCTAATATTTCTTTTGGATACAAATCCCTTCCTACTTCCTAGCGTGTGCCGTTTCCTCTTCATTCTACTTTTAGTTGGCCTTTTTTTCTTCAATATTTCTTCTCAACTTTGATGTTTCTTTCTTCTTTTTTTGCCTCCTCCTCCTCCTCCTCCTCCTCCTCCTTCTTCTTCTTCTTCTTCTTCTTCTTCTTGCTCTCTTCTCTTTTTTCTTCTTCTTTTTCCTTTTGCTCTGTTGTTGTTTTGAGGAGCTGCTTATTGATTGAGATTTAGGGCTGAAAATATTGGGGCAAAAACGTCATTGTGTTTTTTTGTTTTTTTTTTTATATAATTTTTTATCACGACCGGTTCGATAACCGGTTCGATTGAACGGTTTAACCCGTTTCAACCAAAAAAATGCCGGTCACGCTCGGCTGTGGAAAAAACCGGGCTAGGAGGTGTTTTTGGACCAGTGTGAGACGTCCCGCACGTCTCCGGGCCAATCTGCCGCACATACGGGCGCACTGGGCAACAGACGGGGCGCACAAGAGACCGGCACACGGGCTGCCAAGCCGCGGGTGCGCGCCAAGCAGGTGGAATGCACATCAGGCGCACACCTTGCGCCCATGGAACGCACAGACGCGCACATGGAGCGCACATCCGCGCAGGGCATGCACCTCCCGCGCGCGCCATGAGCGCACGGGCCGCACACAGAGGCTGCCTGGGGCAGTTTTGCTATTCTTGTAAAGTTTAGGGACTATCATGTAAATATGGTTTCTAGAAGTCTCTAGGACTATTTAGAACACTTTAGAAGAGCCTAGAAAATGCCTTGAACATACTAAGTCGGTTTAGAATAGTTTAGAGAGTTGTAGAACCTTGTAGAAGGCCAATCTTAGCCGTCCGATCAAAACGATCTCAACCGTCCGTTGAGGAGGTGGACATGTATATATAGGGGCCTTTGGGTCATTTGTAACCAACAAGTTTTGAGCGAGAATACAAGCTTTCATTGCCTACTATCTCTTTCCTTTCTTTATCATCTAGCAACCTTTAGTTTGGGTGAATCAAGGCTGACTTGCTAGGCACACGGGGTGTCGGTAAGGCCGCACGTTCTAAGTTTCGGGTGATAAAGTCTTAGCACGTGACAGGTGTGACCTCCGATTCGCGGTTCGCCCAGTCGAACCGGCCAGTCCGGTCCGGTTTTAATAACACTGTACAAAATCCAACACATTCGACACATACACACCAGCTTAAAAGTTACAGAAAGAGGAAAATGGAGTTAGAGGGAAATGAAACCATAGGTAAGCAACAATTATGGTATTGGTATTGCGAAACTAGATATTGTTATTTCACTTGAATTTTTTAATTACTTTGTGATTAATTGTAGTAACTATAACTTGGGTTTGCTTAAACAATTAAAGCTATAGATTATTCCAGCAAATTAGAAAGCTTTGACTATGAGTAGTATATATAAATCTGATTCTTTTTATGCCTTGGTAGTGATTTTTCCTTGAGCGGTTTAGAAAGTACATGAAATGAGTTATTTGAACAATAAGGTAAAAATGACTTCGGTATTTTTCTGCTTTTAAACTACTTTATTAACGAAACAGTCGTTCTTTATGATTCAAACTTTTCATATAATAACTTCATGTGTTAATAAACCTATTGTAAAACTTAGTAAATTTATGATGTGCAATTGATTTTATAAAATTGTTCCACGATCACTGCTAGATAATCATACGGGAAAGCATATAATAAACTTAGAAAACTATTCGAGCATGTTAAGACTCTTATTTTTATAATAAAAATAAAATTAAAGTGTTAAGTATTTTATGTTTATAACTAAATTACTAATTGTGTGTGTGATTATATTCTCTTTGTGCGTAACATGCGTAACGTGTATTGTACAAACTAGACATACATATAAGTAAGTTAGGGTTAGTTGATAACATTTATGTGGTCAAATTATGAATTGATCACTTAATAGATATTGATCTTTCGTTTGGTCAATAGTTAGTTTGACTTAACCCCGGGTATTGTGTTATTTTTACAAGGGCAATCAGGTGTGTATTACAAACCTATTACATATTTTTGAAAAATTGGAAGGATGCATGTATATCTATGTAGATATGAAATTACGTGTGTGTATATATATATATATATATATATATATATATATATATATATATATAGTTTTACTCAAAACCGTTTTTTAAAGCATAGTTCTTTACTCTTCTATTCAAAACTATTTTTCCAAGCATAGTTTTACTCGAAATCGTTTTCCTTAAGTATGTGGCACATCGTTTGTTCAAAATTATTTCGTCATTTATGATGATCATGGGCCGTTATATATTTTCAAATATGTCCATTTCAGTTAGTTGGACCCAACTGTGGCTTGTGTGTTCATGGGGTACCATCGGGCGACGGGGGGCTTGCCGTTGGGCCTCATGTCCCCATGGTCTATTCCCTCTTAGTTACAGCGGGGGGTAACCTATATTGGCAAATTAATACCCCAAGTGCACAGGTGCAAGTAATATAGGGTGGTAAATTGCGACCCCGAATATCGATGCCACGAGGACTATCTAACGATGAATTATTGCCACAAACTACTATTAATCTACTTAAATAAATTAAATAACAAAGGAGAGATTTAGGTCTCGATGTAATAACTAAGAAACGACAAATAAAGCTATAAATAACAAGAAACAATGATAATACAAAAAACCTAGGATTCGGGTTTCACCATAATCATCTATAGTTGACCTCAATTGCTATCTAATTGATTTCACGAGAATACATTAAGTAAATGCTGGTAAATTCTTCTAATTGTGATCGGCAGTAATTCGAGATCCTTTCACGCTATCCGTTAGAATGTACTATGTGTACTCTATTACTCTAGATGCATTTATCACCGTTACCTTCAAAAAGCATCACTACGTCATGCATCGGGTTGTCAATCATATAGCATGAATGCAGTGTTCATATACCTAATGAGATCTAAACTTATAATTTTTGTAAGATAAGAGAACTGGGTTTTGTTTGTGCAAGGGAAGAAAGTGTGTGAATGGAAGAGATGGAGAATGATGGACCCCATCGTTTTAATTAAGAGAGATATGAGCTATCCAGAATTTTAACAAATTAGTGCACCAAATATTCCCTTCACACATATATATATATATATATATATATATATATATATATATATATATATATATATATATATATATATATATATATATATATATATATATATATATATATATATATATAAAATTTAAGTTAAACCCAACAGAATTTTTCTAAAGAACTTTTGAATAATTTCATCAGTTGATATCACATAAAATAGTGAATTGTCATAATATTTCAAGCTCTATTTTTTTTTCTCTTTTCATGGAAACAACAAAAAAGAAAAAGATGATTAATATGATAGTACGTACACTGTTCAAATTTTTTATACTTTCACTACTCAAAGTTTTAATTATAATTTAATACACATGAGATGTTGAAAGTTACTTGGTAAAAGTTAATTATAGATTTTTTTGCAACGCTTTTTCTTTTGGGATAACTTGTATTTATTTATGTGGTATGTATATTGAATTCTTTTTACAAATATTAAATATAATTTTTATTTCTTACATTATACTTGATCACAAAATACTAAACTATAACAATAACTCATTTTCATGACAATATGATTTAGTTATTCTCGAACAAAGTTTTGCCGCCCTAAATTATATTCTTGGCTCCGCCCCTGTAAAACAAGAGTTCAACAAAGAGTTATTAGGCTATATCCTAACTCTAGAAAAATAAACTAGAACATACTAAACTAGACAAAGTAAAAAACCCTAATCTAAAGAGCTTCTAAGTGTGATAAGTCACTCTAAAGTCTACATATTGTGTTCTCAAGTATGATTTTCGTGCCCCCAATGCCTTGTATTTATAGGTGGAAGTGTTGGGGAGACTTTGAGTTTGATTAGGAAATCGAATCAGCCAAATATTCACTTTTTTTTGGGTCTAAGCAATCGCTTTGCGGTGGTTCTGAAATAAGGGCGGCATTCTAGAGTTTCTGCATGACTTTAGAAAGCAGTAAGCGATCGCTTATAATTGCATAGAGTTTGAATGCGATCGCTTAGAATGTTGTTCAACGACAGTTTACCCTTTTCTTCATATCTTTTGCTACAGACCTTCGATTTCACTTTCCCTTGTTGTGTTGAATTTTTCTTTTATCCATCTGTAATTTTGATGTTCACAACCTCTTTAGATTCTGACGTTATGGTTTCCATATTTAGCATCAAAGTCGCGGTTTGCTCGTCCAATAACAACAGTTTTCCATCTTTGCGCGTGTTCACCATTTTGACGTAACTTCTTCACTAGATGTTGGAATTGTGATTCGCTTCTTGTGTGAGAAACTAGACATCTGCATCTTTCCAATGATATATAGAAAATTTCGTGGTACGTCTGGATCTGTTCCCAGTAAATTCCGCAAATTAGTGTTGTAATTGTTTATTTTTGCTTCTTTTTGCCAACTAGACTCCTAAACACAAAAATATAGGAATTAAAATTAAAACTCAAAACACATAAGAGTAAAGAAATAAAATAAGTAAATGAGTGTGCTAAAAGTGCATATCTTAGACACTCATCAAGAGATCGTTGTGTCTTTGTTGGGTCGTAGATTTTTACATGTACCATGTCATGTGTTACTGATTGTAAGGTCGCGCCTTACACAGGGGGATAAGGTCTGTTTGTTAAGGGTGATAGGTTGGTCTGCATCGCCAAAAATACGGAGACCATGTCATCGTAAGTGACTAATATTTCAGTTAAAGCGATCTATCAACGATCAACATTTCAGTTGAAGCGATCTATCAAAGATCAATATTTCAGTTAAAAGTGATCTATCATAGATCAATGTACCAGTTAAAGTGATTTGTCAAAGATTAAAGTTTCACTTTAAGTTATTTATTGAAAAAAGCTAAAGTTTCCATTAAAGTTGTTCCCTAGAGAATGATTTTGAGTTAAAATACTTATGTTTTTTGTAGTCAAAATTATCGCCTATTATGTCTCGTTTTTCCATCCAAATCTTTTGAAAAACTAATGTCTTATTAATAAAACCATGATCTGCACACAAACCACGAACACTCACTGAGACTTTTATGTCATTAGATATTTTCTTCTTTTATTCCTTCCACACTTAGACTTTCAGGAGTAGAGCTCAGAGACCTTGGAATGCTGGCATTTACTCCCATCCAGATCTAGATTAAGTATTATACTTTTACCACTTTTTACTTTAAGTTGTACTATAGTATCATTTTTAGTAATGAGAATTAAGGTTCCTAGTTCAATCCAGTTTAGTGCTCTATTTAGTATTCTTTTTTAGGCTTGAACTCTTTTAAGGCTGTTACATACATCGCGTCATATGATGACTTCGGGGTTGATTCTAAACGATGCTGACTAGAGCTTGGCGCAGAGGGGATATGGGGGTATACTTTATTTATTTATTTTTTTTTTTGATTGTTACTACTCTTCGTTAACTTTTGGATAAATCAAGATGAGCTGCAAATGTAAGGTCTTTAGATCATAGAAGCAAAGGACAGGCATACAGTTTCAAAAGATAGAAAGAAAAAAGAAAGAGAGAAAAAGTTGCAGCAGAAAATAGTGAAAGAGTCGTAAGGAGCGGTGGTTTGAGTTCGAATTTGAGACGTTCTCACATTTATAAATTTTTAAAGGGATGAAACCATTAAATTCCCTATACTATAACTCCATTGCACTTTGTCCTCCATCCTTTTATTTTTTTTTGCAACTTGCCCCTTATTCTATGGATAAATACAACTTTTTGCCCCTGATTGAACTTTTAGCGAATTATCACCGGAATTTGAAATGTGAATATGGAGGTTCATCACGATCTAAACTCAAGTTCAACAAAAACACCCTCTTTTCCCTTCAATTGTTTTGTAAATTTTCTTAATTTTCAAACCCTTGTTTTAATTATCAAAATTTAGGGTTTAAAAATTAAGAAAATATAACAAAAAATGAATTGAAAAAAGTGCATTTTATTGAATATGAGATAAAATTGTTATGAATCTCCATATTTCATGTTTCTAATTCCGAAAAAAAAACATCAAAAATCCGATCAGGGGTAATTTTTTTTACCGATCATTAGGTCATGGGGCAAAGTGCTTATTTATCTATAGTACAAGGGGGAAAGTTACCGAAAAAATATAAAAATGATAGGGGGCAAAGTGCTACAGGGGGTATAATATAGGGGATTTAATACTTTTATCCCTTTTTTAAATTAGGTGCTTCACGAACACTTACCTACACCCGAATCCTAACATGTAACTTAGATTGGGCTTACTCTTTTCAAGAAGATACTGTTTTTTTGTTAACATGTTTTGATGTGGGGTATTTTCGTCCGGATACGTGTCTGTTCTCCAACACTCCACGTCAGACTGCTTCAGTTCCTACTGGATGCTTAAGCAGCTTTTGAGTTCGGAACCTGCACTCAACACCACACGTAAACTAAGCCGGTGCCTCCTCCGGCGAAGGCACTCCGACGCTCAAGTCAGATAGGTCGAAATTTGAGGTATTGTCGTCTGAGACAATAGCTCGAAATTATTGCTTCGAAAATAGGTCGAATATATAGGTCGAATAAATAGGTCGAAATAAGCCCAATAGGTCGAATTAGCACACCTCGAAATGGTATTGAGAACCGTGATGAGAAAACCCGAATAGATCGAATTACTCTCAAATAGCTCGAAATACTCTCTATATAGATCGAACAAGAGCTATAGCAATATAGCTCGAATTATTGCTCTATAGCTCGAATTCGATGTATATAGCTCGAAATTAAATGCTAGAAATATAAAAACGTACCTTAGAATGAGGCATGGGACCCCCTTATATAGTAATAAGAGTCCTTATTCGTCTAAAAGTGCAATCCAAGTAGAACTATTACTCAAAATAGGTCGAATTAGAGCTATTTTGAAATAGCTCGAATTGGGCCTTCAAATAGGTCGAATTGGGCCTCAAATAGGTCGAATTTGGGCCCATATAGCTCTTACTTGACTCCTGGGCCTCAAATAGATCGAATTTGGACCCATATAGCTCGAATTGGGCTTCTGGGCCTCAAATAGATCGAATTTGGGCCCATATAGCTCGGATTGGGCTTGATATAGCTCGAATCGGGCCTTTTCGGGCCCAAATAGATCAATTTGGGCCTACTTGGGCCAATTTCCGTGTTTTGCCTTGAATTGTAATTTTGCATTAAAAAATAATGGTGCTGACGTGGCATAATATGTCCCGAAATACGTTCGTGTATTGTATCGGATATTATGACGTGGCGGTACCGAAATATGATACATCATGGAGTCCCCCAGTTCGTAAGAGTAATGTGTACTAACATTGATCATACGAACTATAAAGAAGTCACATAACCGAGAATCGTGCAACGAGATCGGCGTCGTAATAAAAAACCAAAACTGTGACCAAAAATATAAAAATTCGAAAATAAGTCGAATTTACTATGTTTGGTAACTCGAATTGGTATAGGTCGAATTTATCTTGTGAAAAGATAACTCGAAGTCCATAAAAAATTTTTCGTAAAATAGCTCGAATTTCCCTGAAAATAGCTCGAATTTTCCTGAAAATAGCTCGAATTCGATATTGGTCGAATTTAGCCTCCAAAAATATACATCGAAATTTTCAGAAAATTTTTCTGAAAATAGCTCGAAATTAGAAATAGCTCGAATTTAGGGGCATTTTGGTAATTCCCGCGTCATTTCTCCTATAAATACCCCACTCCCAGCTTCATTTCCTCATTTCGCGCCTAAGAATCATTTCAGAGCTCTCAAAAAATAGCTCGAAATAATAGCTCGAAATTACCAAAAATAGAAAGTTGGCTGAAAATAGCTCGAAAAGACCTCCAAGTTTAGTAAGTGTGAGAAAATAGCTCGAAAACCTCAATATAGCTCGAAATTTTCCCTCAATAGATCGAAATTTTCGTGAATAACTCGAAAAACTCTTCCGCTACTTATCTCCTTGGGTGAGTGTTGAATAGCTCGAAAATATAACTCGAATTTCATGGTGAAATTCGAGCTATAGTACTTAGAGAAATTTCGAATTTTTTGAAAAATTCTGAAAATATTTGAAAAATGCTAATAAATCATTTTTGCAGATTCATTCACAACGGCGCGACTCCGACGTAACCGTTCTCCACGTCGTCCATCACCACCACGATCACACCAACGAGCCTATTATAACGCTCGCAATCCGTCACGAGAGTCATCATATCGAGCTCCTCGTGAATCAAACACACGACGTCCATCATCTCCAAATCGTCCTCGTCAACCAGAACCTGCACGAATCCGTTTGCCAGGCGCTCCAAAACTCTTTGCACCTGCACAGAGATCCTACGAGCAAATTCACCCAAACGAAGAAGTTTCAGTAGATCTAGATCCTCGTGCCGGTAAACTCTCCACCTAACCTTCTTTATGACGCGAATTATTGACCTAGAATCTTCCAGTAGTAGTAGTAGGGAAGATAGTAGTGAATCATCTAAGGCATCTAAAGCCAGAGAGAATGCGTCGACTAGCGATAGTAGTAACGACTCGAGTGACGATAGCTCGTCTAGTAATGAGAGAAACAGTAAGGATAGGGTGTCTGATATGGAAGTAGACGTAGACATCCTAGGAGATGACGAGGCTGAATCGAACCCTCTCCCCATAGTGCCTTATTTACCGTCGTCTGAGAACGTTCCCATTCCTTCCTCTAACTCTCCCGAACAACTTGCTCCGCCTAATTTGATCAATTTTGATCAGTTCCCTTCCTCGTTACCTCATGACATAGATTACTACCGCGATACGTTTGACATTCCCGACACTTATGAAATTATCGTTCCTGGGCCAGACGATAGGATGAACAATCCACCAGAGGGGTGTCTTACTATCTTTAGTGGTTATCTGCAGTGTGGTTTACGTTTTCCTATTTTCCCAATTGTCTCAGAGATCATGTCCTCTCTCAACTCTTGTCCTTCACATTTTACCCCTAATGCATACACTCAAATGTATGCTTATGCGATGCTAACCCGCATCTTTGACTTGCCTTGCTCTGTTGCCGGTTTCTGGCAACTGTTTATAGTGAAGTTTCGCAACAGAGGTGTAGACGCCGGGTTCTATTATCTGAGCTCGCGAAAGAAGCAATGCTTCTTATCTGATTTACAAACGAGTTTCGGGGCCCACTGGAAGAAGCAGTGGTTTTATATAAAGGAATCCAAGCCGCAGGAATTTCGATTCAAGCGGCTTTGGACTGATGCCCGTCCTTCACCGAGACGCCCCGATCCTCCAGTCTACACCTTGGCGGTCGTAAAAAACTTGAAAGAGCATGAATTTGATGCCTTTGAGTTGACCACTACCCCAGTGTTGCGGGCCGGCGGTTATACGTATCATGCAGGCGTTGAGCCTTCTGTCTTTGGTATAATATTATGCATGTTTTCATTCTTTTTACTCATTTATTCTATCGTTCTTTGTTGTCTTCTAACCTCTGCGTTGTTCATGATTTTCAGAGCGAATTGTGATGGACAAGACAAAGAAAAGGCTGGCCGCGATGAAGCGTGGCGCCAACGCTCCTCAATCCTCAGTGCCCATTCCTGAGAAGACCAGTCGTCGAGGTGCAAAGACGGCTGGTACCAGTTCAAGAAGCGGTAATGCTTCTACTGCCTCGACACGAGGAGCGGGTCGTGGTAGAGGTGCCGCTCCTGTCCCTGTTCCTGCTCCAGCTCCAGTGCCTGAGACTGTCCCTTCTCAGTCGACTGCCGACACTGCTCCCGCTTCACCTCCTGGCGGTTCTGAGCCCATCCTTCCGGACGTTTCTCCTTCATCTGCACCTTTATCTGGAAGAGTGCATCTTCCCTCAGTTGCTGAAGCGGCTCGTCGCTTCAATGAAGCCAACCCTGAAGCAGCAACGAGGAAAAGGTCTGCTGCTACTACTGAGGAGATCCGACGTGGGAAACGCGTGGCGCAGGAAAGAGCATATGATGCTGATGACGTCGATATTGACGTGGAGGAGATCGTCCGAGCTTCAGTCGAGTCGGGGCAGTTCACTTTGAAAGACACTACTGCCCTCCGACTCGTCAAGGGATTCATGCCGGACTTTGATCGTCAGGCCTATTATCAGGCGATGGGCCACGAGAAGCTGGTCAGTCGCACTGCCCTGGCTTTATGTGAGGTATGTGGTTTTAGAACTTTCACTTATCTTTATTTTATGTTCATACTTGACTATTACTAATGTTTTTTCTTTCTTGTAGTTCTTCGTCAATGTCCAGACCATGGCTGAGAACTTCAACATGGTTATGACGACTCAGGACCAGCAAAGGGCCTTGATGGATAGGCATCATTCTTCGGCCTTGCAGGCCCAACGGCTGGAGAAACAGGCCAAGGAAGCGAAGGCTGAGGTGGAGAAACATCTGGTTGCTGCCGTTGATGAGCTGAAGGCAGTACAAGCGGAGCTTGCAGCCTTGAAGACAGCGAAAGCCGCCGTCGATCGGGAGCTTGCTGAGGAAAAGCGCCTATCCAGCCAGCTCACCACCGATTGCCAGCATGCCACTGCTCTTGTCGACGATCATGTCGACACCATCCGGACGATGAAAGATGCTGCTGCTGCGGCTGAGGCCGAACGTCTGAGACTTGAGGCTGAGCTGGCTGATGCACAAGCTCGCCTAGCGACTGCTGAGGAGGATGGCTACAACAGGGCCATGACTGAGGTATTCATTTGAAACTTGAGTTTATTTCTTTTTCCTTAAAATTTGCATATTACACTCTTACATTTCCTCTACTTGTTTCGTAGGAGCTCCCTGATGAGGACAAAGTGATGGTGGCCATCGAATTCTTCCGCTCAGCCACCTGGGAGCAGATTTCCATGGAGCGGGGTGGTTTTGATACGACCAAGGGCTACAACATGGCCCTTGATGACATCATCGCCCGCGGTGCTCTCGCCCCTGGGTTCAAGAGGGAGGACTTCAATGTCCTCAATTGCCTGAACGAGGACGACATTGAAGTCGGCGAGTCCTCTAGTGCTGCTGCTGCAGATCCTGCTCTGGCCGATCCTCCTTCTGGCGAACCTGCAGCGACTGTCGTTGACGAAGAGCCGAAGCATGACCCCTTCACCTCCTTTTATCCTCTGCGGCAGATATGGCTCTCAGATTTTGCAGACGAGCTTCCCTCTACGTCCACTGCCGCCGCTGCTACTGACGCTGCTCCAGATGATCTTCCGGAGGAGGGTGAGATGGGGTTTGATCCACAGATCTTGGATCAGCCTGCAGATGGCGATCAGCCTATGCCTGACGCCCCTTCTGCCGTTGCTGCTCCTCGTCAGATCTCTCCTCTCGATGATACTGGGCCCTTGAACGAGTCTTTTGCCGATATCCAGGAGCAGAGTGAGGGTGCGGTGAAGGCTCTTGGGTTGAACCTGCTGCCTTGATCCTCTACAATGGCCTGCGCGCCTTTATCTTTGGCATTTGTGCCTTGTTTTTGAACATTTTTACTTTTCGTATATACATTTAGTTCTAGTACATTCTTTCCGTACAGTATTTGTTGCTACTGTTTGCGCGATTTTAGCGCTCTTGACAATTGCTTAGTACAGTTTTGACTTGCAAAATCTTTTGAATGTCTTCTCATATGTGTCTACTCTTTAAGTTTAAGTTTAATACTTGTTAAAACACTTAAGTTTTATAAACAAGTGTCTATGAGAGTGCGAGAACTTGTGCTCGACTCCACGAGGCTTATGCTCGTTATGCGAAGCTAATGTTCGCGCTAGCGAAGCTATGTTCGCGGGAATGCGAGAACTTGTGCTCGATTCCACGAGGCTTGTGCTCGTTATGCAAAGCTATGTTTGCGCTTGCGAAACTATGTTCGCGGGAGTACGAGGACTTGAGCTCAACTCCACGAGGCTTGTGCTCGTTATGCAAAGCTATGTTTGCGCTTGCGAAGCTAAGTTCGCGGGAGTACAAGGACTTGTGCTTGACCCCACGAGGCTAGTGCTCGTAATACGAAGCTAATGTTCGTTTTGATTAAGTTTTTAGACTTAAAATTAGTAGACAATTTGAGTTCATCTTCATGTTTCTTGATAGATTGTAATCATGCGGATAAATAGTAGGCAACAGCTGAACTAGAATAAAATAAGAGATTTTATTAGTTTTGAGACTGAGCTCGAGTAACTTCCGAGTTGCCTACGTATCCCGCCGTATATAGGTTGGCTAGGAATCAAGTCCTCGTAGTTCGCTGCTAACTATTACAATGAGAATCCACGTAGAGGGACTCGTAATTCGTAAAAGAATAAGCGAATGAAGTACTGTAACTACGATCCTATTGTGCCACAAGGCCATTAGAAAACTAGTGTTCTAACTATAAAACCTTCGTAAATTCTTGACGTTCCAGGGGCGTGACAAAGTCCTTCCACCCAATTCTTGTAAGTAATAATATCCTTTTGAGCTTGCTTTCTCCACTCTGTAAGGTCCTTCCCAGTTCGGCTTCAATTTTTCAACATGCTTAGTAGCTTCAACTTTCCTGAGTACCAAGTCCCCCACTTGAAAGTTCCTGAAACGGACTTTGTTATCATATGCTTTTGCCATCATAGATTTGTACGCTTGAGTACGTTGGTATGCTGTTTCCCTAGTTGCTCCGATCAATTCCAAATCCATTTGTCTTGCCCTCAATGCTTGCTCCTCATCATAAGTAACAATTCGATAAGTTGGCATTCCAATCTCAGCGGGTATCACTGCTTCAGATCCATATGTCAATAAGTATGGAGTTTCTCCTGTTGAGGTACGAGGAGTTGTGCGATATGCCCATAATATCCCTGGTAACTCATCCGCCCAGTTTCCTCCTTCTCCCTCCAGCCTTTTCTCCAAACTCTTCACTAATGTATTGTTAGTGGCCTCCACTTGTCCATTTGCTTCTGGATGCGTAACAGATGTAAAACGTTGCTCAATCTTCATGTCCCTACACCAGTCTTGAATCTTAAAACCTTGGAATTGCCTTCCGTTGTCGGAAATTAAGACTCTTGGTATTCCAAATCGACAAACGATGTTCTTCCAAATGAACTGTTTCACATTAGCCTCTGTAATGTTTACAAGTGCTTCAGCTTCAACCCACTTCGTATAGTACTCGACAGCCACCAATAACCATTTTCTACCCCCTGTAGCCTTAGGCATTGGTCCGACTATATCTATTCCCCATTGATCAAACGGACATCCATAACTCACTGTCGTCATAGGTTGAGCAGGTGTATGAATGATCTTCGCATGCAGTTGACAACTTCTACACTTCCTTGAGTAATCCATAGCATCTCTCATAACAGTTGGCCAGAAATATCCTTGTCGGAGTATTTTCTGGGCCAAAGATCGTCCTCCTGAATGATTTCCGCAACTCCCTTCATGAATTTCGCGCAAGACTTGTTTTGCCTGTGTGGGAGATAGGCATCTCAAGAGTGGTCCCTCGAATGACCGTTTGTACAGTTCGCCATTGAATATAGTAAATCTTGCAGATTTATACTTGAGCCTTCTGATCGCTTGAGGATCATTAGGTAAGTTCCCGTTCTGAAGATAGTCGATAATCTCATCTTTCCAACACGCCTCTATTTCTACTGGCAGAACGTAATCCAATGCTTGCGTTGGTGTTGACTCGAATACCTTGCCGATAGAGGGCTGTTCTGAAGCCAAAAGAGTTACCCGCCTTTCCACAAACACTTCGGCGGTACTAGCAAATCGAGACAAGGAGTCAGCGCGTTCATTCTCTGATCGAGGGATCTGCGAAATAGAGAAAGTATCGAAATTTGATGTCACTTCCTTCAGTTTTTCGAGATACTTTACTATTGCAGCGTCTTTCGCCTCATATCTTCCTTCAAATTGATTAGCAATCAGCTGTGAATCCGTGAATGCCACAAGGTTCGTTATACCCAACGATTTTTCCATTTGTATGCCAGCAAGCATAGCCTCATACTCCGCTTGATTGTTGGTCACTTGAAAATTTAGCCTTATTGCATAGTCAAATTCTCTACCATCTGCCGATTTTAAGTAAATTCCTGCACCTCCAGCGTCATTTGTGGACGACCCATCCACATGCAGAGTCCAAGTTCCCTTTGTAACTATAGGTTTGTCACTTTTGACCTCTTCAGTCACCATTGCTACATCAAGCGCTTGCTCCGCCTCTGAGATAGTTTCAGCCACGAAGTCCGCTAGTCTTTGTGCTTTAATCGCTGTTTTTGGCATATACTCCAAGCCATATTCTCCTAACTCGATCGCCCACTTCACTAATCTCCCAGATGTCTCCGGTTTTGCCATAACTTGTTTCAGTGGTTGACTAGTTAAGACAGTAACCGGATGTGATTGAAAATATGGTCTTAACTTTCGTGCGGTTATCACAAGTGCGTATGCTAACTTCTCGATCTCCAAATAATTCACCTCTGCTCCATTCAGCACTTTGCTAACATAGTAGATAGGCAAATGTTTCTTGTCTTCCTCGCGCACCAATACTGTGCTTAATGAATTCTTCGTTATGGCCAAGTAGAGATACAACATCTCATTGTCCTTGGGCTTAGATAGTAATGGTGGTGTCGTAAGGTACACCTTCAATTGGCGAAAAGCCTCTTCACAATCATCAGTCCAAACGAACTTAGGTGTCTTGCGTAACTTCTTGAAAAAAGGTAAACTCTTTTCAGCAGAGTGTGATATGAATCGACTAAGTGCTGTAATCCTCCCCACCAATCGTTGCACCTCTCGAACGGATTTGGGGGATGGTAAATCCATTATAGCCTTAATTTTGTCCGGGTTAGCTTCGATTCCTCTCTCATTGACCATGAACCCCAGAAATTTTCCGGCCTTAACACCAAATGTGCACTTCTTAGGATTTAGTTTCATCCCATATTGTTTCATGATACCAAAAGCCTCTTCCAAATGTTCCACGTGATCTTCTGCCTTCAGGCTCTTGATGAGCATGTCGTCAATATAAACTTCCATTGTCTTGCCGATTTGGTGATAAAACATCTTGGCAACTAACCTCTGAAAGGTCGCTCCCGCATTCTTTAGACCAAACGGCATCACTTTGTAACAGTATATCCCCCTGTCAGTGATGAAGGCCGTTTTATGTTGATCCTTCACTGCCATTAGAATTTGGTGGAAACCGCTCTGTGCATCACAAAGACTTAGCAACGCACAGCCTGCTGTAGAGTCAACTACGAGATCAATCCTGGGTAACGGGAAAGGATCTCGCGGGCAATGTTTGTTCAGATCGGTGTAGTCCACGCACATCCTCCACACGGTCGGCTTCTTTGGAACAAGCACAACGTTGCTTAGCCATTCAGAGTATCGAACTTCAAATATATGGCCTGCAGCAAGCTTTGTTTGTACTTCCAACTCCGCAGCCTTGTTCTTTTCATCGCTAAAGTGTCTTTTCTTTTGTCGAATGGGTTTAGCATTTGGGTTAACATTCAGGTGATGTACCGCAACTCGAGGATCTATTCCCTTCAAGTCCGAGTCCGTCCATGCGAATACATCAAAGTTTCTTCGCAAGCATTCCAATAATGCCATCTCAACCTCCGAAGTCAACTCGCTACCAATTTTAATTATCTTGTCAGGCTCATCTTTTGACAAGATCACCTCCTTAAACTCTCCCGAAGGTTTCAGACGCTCCATTTCCATCTTCTTTTTGTATCGCAATGTCGTCTTGTCTTCTTTTTCTTCATCCAGTTTCTTCGAAGAGTCTTCTATTTTGGAGGGAGTATGATCCTCCTGCATCATCTCTTGGTCCACTTGCGCAGCAAGCACCATCTCAGTATCAACTTGTTTCCCTATTTCAGACGTCTCCTTTGGACGTATGTCAACTATCGCGACATTTAGATCCGTTTTTGCCTTGATAGGTTTAGTCGATGTAACGTAACAACTCCACGAATCACGATAGTTTGTAGTGAGTTCTGTAATTCCACCAGGCGTTGGAAATTTGACCTTCTGATGAATCGTTGAAATGATCATAGCAAATGCTGTTATTCCGGGCCTTCCAATCAGTACGTTATATGCGAACGGTATATCAACGATGAGATATTCAACGTTCAGTGTTCTCCTTTTCGGATTTATGCCAAAGGATGTGGGCAACAAGATCCTTCCTATGGGTTTTACTTCACTGCCACCAAATCCCACTAGTGGCGAATTAACATCCGTGATCTCATATTGCCCAAGCTTCATTTGTTGCAAAGCATCCATGAAGATTATGTTGGACGAACATCCATTATCAATCATTATCCTCTTTACCCCGTGATTTGCAATCACCGCGGAGACCACCATAGGGCAATTCAAATATTGCGCTTCCTTAGCTTGTGGAGACAAGCTGTCGAAATCGCTATCATCGAATGTGATTCTTGTATCCAACTTATCCACCGCAAAGACAAGATCTATCTCAGGACGTTTCAGTCGTTCATTGTATATGTCTCGTGAAATGCGTTTCCTACTTTTGACCGAGTCTGCACCAGTAGGTCCGCCAGCAATCACGTTGATTCCATTCTCGATTTCATCATTCCCATTTCCCCGCTTACGCTTTGGTTCATCCTTCTTTTCAGTTGGGGATCTATCCCGCTTGCGTCCAGCTGACGCCTTTTCTTCTCGTGACTCTCTATTCTCAAGGATGTACTCGATGAGTTTTCCCCCTTGAATGAGTCGTTCAATCTCGTTCCGTAGAGCCTTGCATTCGTTGGTAAAATGCCCATTCTGCCTGTGGAACTTACAATATTTCTTTGATCCTTTAGTCTCTTCAGTCTCTCGAAACGGTTTTGGAGTTCTCAGCAATCCGCTATCTTTCTCTATGGCGTAGATTTCACCAATTTGTTTCCTCAGAGGAGTATAGTTCTCAAACTTCTTGAAAGGTTGTCGATTGCGATCTCGATCTTTTCCCCTTTGCTCCTTCCTCCAATCTCTATCTTTATTCTCTTTGCCTCCATGAATTCTTGGCGAGTCCATTAATCCTTGATTCATGGTTGCCTCCTCTACTTCAATGACCTTACTAGCTAGGTCCATTACTTGCTCAATGGAATCAGGAGTGTTCCATGTTATCACTTCTATAAGCTTTTTACTCCGGCAACGATGCTCCAATACAGATATGACCAGGTCGACAGTGGGAGCATTCACTCTACCGATCTCCAGGTTCAAACGCTCAATATACCTCCCCAAAGGTTCATCAGGTCCTCTATAGATATTAAACAACGTGCTCGGAGATTTCTTCTTTACGCGATAAGTAGCAAACTTTTTTACGAACATGGTCCTAAACTGTTCAGATGATTCGATTGATCCAGAACGCAAGTTTTTGAACCATTCCTTTGCTGGACCTCTCAGACTGAGTGAAATAAGTTTCGCCCTCATATTCTCTCCATACCCCAAAACCTGCAAATCTCCATCTAATTCATCATAGTGTGCAACTGGATCAGTATTTCCATCATACTTCTTCAGAACAGGAAGATTAGTTCCTTCCTTCAACGTCAAGTTACTGATCGCCTCACAAAAGGGGTTTGACCTCTCCCTTAGTGGAATGTGTTCTGCTACAACAGGTTCCAATCTTGGTGCGACTCTCTCAGGCAAGTCCCTATCTCTTCCGGCAGTTCGACTTGCTGCAGGTCGATGATCAGGAACCCTTTGCCTAGAATTCACCTCTGCATCCCTTCCTTCTCTATCTCGACCAGTTGCCCGACTGGGAGCTCGGTTAGCATTGGTCCTCACTGAACGAGGATTCCTCCTTTCAGGCGAGGGAGATGGATCCCTTGGCCTTGTCATCCTAGTTTGCGTATACTGCCTCGAATCACGACGCTGGGTCGGATGAGTCCTTCCTTGCTGCGGTAGCGCAGGCTGTGTTGCTGGTTGTTGTGCTATTGGAACTTGAACATTCTGTAGAACAGAAGTGTTAGCCAATTGCTGCACAATCATTGGGACCATAGTCCTTTGGAATGCCGCCATTATTTGATCCAACTGAGCGGAATTCAATAATTGTTGTTCCGTGGGAGGAACTTCAGGTTGATTCGCTGTTTGAGTTGGAGGATCAAGGGGAGTGCTAGGTGCTGCCACTGATGTTCGCTCAGAAGCATCATGTGCCCGATTATCATCCTCCCTCTGTGATCTAGTCCTTCCTGCCATTCCATTCTTCTCCGTTGCCCTCCGTTGAGCCATTGAGTGTTAGTGTTTGTTACTAAGTGCGTATAGAGGTTCCCACAGACGGCGCCACTGATGTGGGGTATTTTCGTCCGGATACGTGTCTGTTCTCCAACACTCCACGTCAGACTGCTTCAGTTCCTACTGGATGCTTAAGCAGCTTTTGAGTTCGGAACCTGCACTCAACACCACACGTAAACTAAGCCGGTGCCTCCTCCGGCGAAGGCACTCCGACGCTCAAGTCAGATAGGTCGAAATTTGAGGTATTGTCGTCTGAGACAATAGCTCGAAATTATTGCTTCGAAAATAGGTCGAATATATAGGTCGAATAAATAGGTCGAAATAAGCCCAATAGGTCGAATTAGCACACCTCGAAATGGTATTGAGAACCGTGATGAGAAAACCCGAATAGATCGAATTACTCTCAAATAGCTCGAAATACTCTCTATATAGATCGAACAAGAGCTATAGCAATATAGCTCGAATTATTGCTCTATAGCTCGAATTCGATGTATATAGCTCGAAATTAAATGCTAGAAATATAAAAACGTACCTTAGAATGAGGCATGGGACCCCCTTATATAGTAATAAGAGTCCTTATTCGTCTAAAAGTGCAATCCAAGTAGAACTATTACTCAAAATAGGTCGAATTAGAGCTATTTTGAAATAGCTCGAATTGGGCCTTCAAATAGGTCGAATTGGGCCTCAAATAGGTCGAATTTGGGCCCATATAGCTCTTACTTGACTCCTGGGCCTCAAATAGATCGAATTTGGACCCATATAGCTCGAATTGGGCTTCTGGGCCTCAAATAGATCGAATTTGGGCCCATATAGCTCGGATTGGGCTTGATATAGCTCGAATCGGGCCTTTTCGGGCCCAAATAGATCAATTTGGGCCTACTTGGGCCAATTTCCATGTTTTGCCTTGAATTGTAATTTTGCATTAAAAAATAATGGTGCTGACGTGGCATAATATGTCCCGAAATACGTTCGTGTATTGTATCGGATATTATGACGTGGCGGTACCGAAATATGATACATCATGTTTATTTCTTTATTTCATTTTATTCTTAAAGTTTTGAAGGGTAAATTTCTTGTTAACTTTTTGATGGGCAAAAGTAATTCCTTTATCCAAACTTTAAAATAGACTTATTTCTATAACTTCACAAGTTATATTCATTATTAAGGTAAACATAAGAACATTGGATATTTGTTTGATAACTATTAACATAGTAACATAAATAATCAATAATTAGATATTAATATTTTGGTCACAAACAACACAACCCAAGCAATTTTACGATATAGTTTAAGTTTTAAGAATCAACCTATAGGAATCACTTTGAGTTAAATATATATGGAAGAAAACTATAAAGCCTAAATCCTAAGAGGAAGAGAAATTGATCTAAAATGTAATCTCTAATTCGATCTATCCACATAGGTGAATTATGTTTTGAAAGCACAAAGAGTGAAGAAGAACAACTGATCCTCCAAATTTACAAGTAATAGTTTGGTGAAAACAGACCAAAATGTCCTTCCACATTAGATCTTGATTTTATATGTGTTCCAACCTATGGGGCCGGGTGACAAATTTGACCTATTATTTAACCTTACCGGATAATTTCTGTTTTTCCCTTGGTTCAAATAAGGCTCAGTTTGCTTCCTAGAAAAATGGGGAAAGGAAAAAAGCAAGGGAAAATATTTTTTTTCCAAATGTTCGGCAACATAAGAATTTCCTGAAAAAGAAAGAAATTTAGGGGGAAAATATATCTTTTCTTTACTTAAAAAAGGTAAATAGCATCATGAAATCTTTCTTAATTCTATTTTCATATGCACTCTCAAAAAATAGGAAATAAAATTTTGACAAAGACCAACATATCTTTTTTATGGTCTCTCTCACGTAGTATGTGAGCAAAAAATTATCACATTCATATTTTTTCACCAATATAAAATGGAAAACTCCTATTCAGAAAGTTAATATAATCTCCAAAGAACCTTTTGTTATAATTTCACACATACACTTCCACACATGCACATGTATATATAAATGTGTATATCTACATAACGTTTATTCATATTTTTGTTGTATTATATAATAATTATTCTTCCTCTTATCGTACCATCTATTACAACATTCTTTCATCTTAAATGTATTAATAACACTTATAAGTTTTAAAAAGATTTTAATTAAATTAACTATGTAATTCATAAATTTAGTTATGTTGGGTGTAGAGAATATAAAACAACGGGAAGTGTTCAAAAAACGTTAATAGCTTGATGGAATGTATTAAAGATGTTCCTTTGCCACGTGATTTAAGCTTTTTTAAGTGAAATATTTTTTTTTCATAATTTAAAACGATGTTAATTGCAGGAAAAACATTTAATACACCATTTTCGTGGAAAATTGACAATGATGCCAAACACATGGAAAACAAAGAAAAACTTTATTTTACATAGAGATTTTTCTGGAAAATCTTATTTTCCATCATTTTCTTACTTTTCCCCCATTTTTTGGGGAACCAAATTGAGCCCAAAGGAGTCTATGATAGATTTATGACTTTATAATGAGTTGGCAACACGATTTTTCAAATTGTGATCACCTTACAAAATGAGTGAGTCTTGGTGTGTCATAATTTGGTATCTATACGTATCAACAAGACATTAACATTACCAAAAAAATGTGTGTATAATATTGCTAGAATTCACATGTAAAAGGCCAAAATCTATTTCTATAGACCTATACAAATGAAACTCAGGAACGCCTGTTTTCATTCTATTACCCTCGTTGCTAAAGACATATAGAAATGAGAAACACATCTGTTTTACGTCGAAATCAAAATGGTCGTTCCTATAACTTTCTGACAAAAACAGGCAATCTGACCTAAAAACGGCCAATACGAAAATGGACATTCCTATACGTGTAGCGGATACAGAAAAACTCGCATCTGCCCATTTTCAGGAATTTAAACTATAGCAACGTATATTTATGTTCCTGTATTAATTTCCATTTTTTTATAAAAAAAGTGGCGGCATGATAAAAAACATCTAGTGAAGAAATTATACATACATACATATATATATATATATATATATATATATATATATATGTATATGTGTATATATATATATATGTATATATATATATATATATATGTATAGTTATAGTATAAGATATTATAAGTTAAAGATGTAGGTAATGAAATTGGAAAAAGAGATAGGGAGAAATAAAAAAGAGAAGTAAAAGAGAGGAGAAGAAGATGATATGAATATATGTGTGTGGGAGAAGAGTTATGTGAAAGATGAGTGAAGCGGGGTATATATAGAAACTTTTAAATTTTCCGCCGAACAATTCTCTAGCATTGTCTAAAGATGTTCATGCCATAAAAGTTCTTTAAGAACTTCCAAAAGCCACGTTTCGAGAGAATTGTTGAGGTATGTTTAGACACAATGCCGAGGAACGACTAACTCCTTTAATGGTGTGTGCCAAACTTATGGGAATGCCTTTGAGAGTTCTTTTTTTATTATTATTTTATTTTATATTAAGCAGGAACGTATATTGACGTTCTTGGTTTTAAAAAGCATATGAACGTGTGTCGACGTTCCTAAGCCAAAATATAGATACATATACCATTGGTCCCTATATGTATATTTTTGTAGTGTGAGCCACATGACATCGATATAAAATGGCACAACATCAGGGTAAGAACAAAACAAGTCAAGGCACTATGTCCGCGCCATAAGTCAAATTTCGACCGGACAAATTTGACAAATGTTTATAATTTGACCTACATTGGATGGCTTTATTCGACCTATCCTTTCAACTTATCGGCCAACTCCCACAAAAAAGTACTCAAGTGAGCTTCGATAGCTAAGAAATTAAATTTCTGTAAATACATCTGCAATTGTCATTGTCAGGTACATAATAATGAGCTTAAGCAAGTAAAGCAAATCAAAAGTAATTTCCAGTGCTAATAAGATGAGCTTGACCTAAAACTATATAGGTTAAATTCCATCTACTTCCATTTGAGCTTGAGGCTTATGTTCGACTGATTTTCTACCTCTTTGCTATTTTCGATCTATAAGATTCGACCTATAGGCTCCGACCTCAAAACAAACAATTTCGGACTTCACGGTCGGAGGGTATACGCCGGATTTGTCCTACCAAGCTTACGTGTGATTTCTTAGTACAAGTTTTTGGAACTCAAAGTTGGTTCATGATTAATTAGTGGTATTAGTAAAAAAACTACTTTGCATTAAATGTTGCTAACATATGATTAAGGCTCTCAGTATCTTTTAAAAAGATATTTCTAGATGCTCTTGACTAAAAAAAACTTTAAGTAATTTTCGCTTTGTTACTCTTGCAAACATCATCTAAGTCCATTTGCAAAATATTTGAGAAGGAAGTGGCATAATATCTAAATAGTACTATATGTGTTACAGATAATTCAGATTCTGTTACTTAATTGATTTGTATATATTAGTTTAGTTTATCCTTTCCTTGTATATAGAGATTGTGTATATCTCTTTGTTGTATTCTTTTCTATTAATATTGGCAATATACGATTCACCTTTCAAGGTGGTTTTTCCACATTCACATGGTATCAGTCTTTCTCTTGGATTTTTCCTCTGTCGATCCTATGGCTTTTGCTGACTCCTCTCTCCCTTTCTCTACCATAATTCACATGATCACCGTCAAACTCTCTTCCAAAAATTATCTCTTATGGAAAAGTCAAATTGTGTCGCTTCTCTCCTGTCAAGACCTTTTTGGCTATCTCGATGGCTCCAATACACTCCCATCGCCGACGATCTCTTCATCGGATGGCCCCTCACCTAATCCCGCTCATGCGGCTTGGTTGTCTCAGGATCAGAAGCTTGTTCATCTTCTTCTCTCCTCTCTCACTGAAGAAGCTATGGCGGAGGTTCTTGGTTGCAACACCTCTCGCAAAATTTGGTTGGCTTTGGAAGTTTCTTTTAGCCACAACTCTAAGCAACGTGAGTTGCGTCTCAAGGATGATCTTCAACTCATGACAAAGGGAACTCGCTCTGTTTTTGAATTTGCCCGGGATTTCAAATCCCTTTGTGACCAGCTTGCGGCAATCGGACGTTCTGTTGATGACACAAATAAATCTCATTGGTTTTTACGTGGTCTAGGTCCGGTTTTCTCCAGTTTTTTGGCTACTCAAATGGCAATTTCACCGCTGCCTCCATTCTCGGATCTTGTTCCCAAGGCAGAAAGTTTCGAAATTTTTCAGAAATCCCTCGACAATTCTACCACTCCTCCTGCAGCTTTTGTTGCCAACTCCAATAACAATCGCAACAACAATTCTTCCACCCATGGAAGGGGTGGTGGACGGGGCAATGGTCGTGGACGTGGTGGTGGTCGATTATATGTTCCTTGTTGTCAGATTTGTAGGATTGAAGGACACGCTGCTGATCGTTGTCGCAAGAGATACGAACGTCCCGCACCGTCTGATTCAGCAAATTTGGCCGAGGCTTTCAATGCTTCATGTTCTTTGCCCACCAATGATGCTTCTGATTGGTATATGGATTCCGGTGCCTCTGCTCACATGACTCTGTCTTCCAACAATCTTGATTCCGCAACTCCCTATATGGGTAAGACCCGTGTGGTTGTGGGAAACGGTACATCTTTATCCATGTCACATATTGGCTCGCAATCCATTACTCATGATATTAACTTATCCGATATTTTAGTTGTTCCTGATCTGACAAAGAACCTTTTGTCCATTTGTAAATTAACTCGTGATTATCCGGTTTCTGTCATATTTACTGATGATTTCTTTCACGTTAAGCACAAGAAGACAGGAAATTTGTTGGCGAAAGGGCGTCGTGATGGTGGTTTATATGTTCTGGAGAAAGGTTACTCTGCGCTTATCTCTGCTGTTCGGAAAAGTCGGCTTACTGGTTCTTTTGATTTATGGCATGCTCGTTTAGGCCATGTCTCGCACAAGATTATTTCACTTTTGAATAAAAAAGGACATTTATCTGTTACGTCCTTACTCCCCAACCCCTCGTTATGTACTACTTGTCAGCTTGCTAAGAGTAGTCGTTTACCTTTTATTGTAAATGAACAGCGTTCGTCGCACGTTTTGGATTTAATTCATTGTGATATTTGGGGTCCGACACCTATTAAATCTACTGGTGGTTTTTTATATTATGTGGTGTTTGTGGATGATTGTTCTCGATTTTGCTGGCTCTATCCTATGCGCTTTAAATCCGATTTTTATGACATTTTTCTCTCATTTCAAACGTTTGTTGAAAATCAGTTAAATTGTCATATTAAAATTTTTCAAAGTGATGGTGGAGCGGAGTTCACTAGCAACAAGTTTAAGGCTCACTTAACCTCACGTGACATTCATCATCGAATTTATTGCCTGTTGATGTACCATATTTCGGTACCGACACGTCATAATATCCGATACAATACACGAACGTATTTCGGGACATATTATGCCACGTCAGCACCATTATTTTTTAATGCAAAATTACAATTCAAGGCAAAACTCGGAAATTGGCCCAAGTAGGCCCAAATTGAGCCCAAGCGAGATCAATTTGGGCCCGAAAAGGCCCAATTCGAGCTATACAAGCCCAATCCGAGCTATATGGGCCCGAATAAGATCTATTTGAAGCCCCAAAAGCCCAATTCGAGCTATATGGGCCAAAGTTCGATCTATTTGAGGCCTAGGAGTCCAGTTCGAGCTATATGGGCCCAAATTCGACCTATTTGGCCCAAATTCGACCTATTTGAAGGCCCAATTCGAGCTATTTCAAAATAGCTCTACTTCGACCTATTTTGAGTCATAGTTCTACTTGGATTGCACTTTTAGACGAATAAGGACTCTTATTACTATATAAGGGGGTCCCATGTCTCATTCTAAGGTACGTTTTTATTTTCTAGCATCTAATTTCGAGCTATATACATCGAATTCGAGCTATAGAGCAATAATTCGAGCTATATTGCAATAGCTCTTGTTCGATCTATATAGAGTGTATTTCGAGCTATTTGAGAGTAATTCGATCTATTCGGGTTTTCTCATCACGGTTCTCAATACCATTTTGAGGTGTGCTAATTCGACCTATAGAGCTCAAATTCGACCTATTTGGACATATTTAGAGCTATAAATTCGACCTATTTGGGCATATTTAGAGCTATAAATTCGACCTATTTGGGCATATTTCGAGCTATAAATTTGAGCTATTGTCTCTGACGACAATACCTCAAATTCCGACCTATCTGACTTGAGCGTCAGAGTGCCTTCGCCGGAGGAGGCACCGGCTTAGTTTACGTGTGGTGTTGAGTGAAGAATCTGAACCCGAAAGCTGTTTAAGCATCCAGCAGGAACTAAAGCAGTCTGACGTGGAGTGTTGGAGAGCGGACACGTATCCAGACGAAAATACCCCACATCAGTGGCGCCGTCTGTGGGAACCTCTATACGCACTTAGTAACTAACACTGACACTCATTGGCTTAGCGGAGAGTGACGGATAAGAATGGAATAGCAGGAAGGACTAGATCACAGAGGGAGGATGATATTCGGGCACCTGATGCTTCTGAGCGGACATCAATGGCAGCACACAGCACTCCCCTTGATCCTCCAACTCACACAGCGAATCAACCTGACGTTCCTCCCACGGGACAACAGCTATTGAATTCCGCTCAGTTGGATCAAATCATGGCGGCATTCCAAAGGACTATGGTCCCAATTATTGTGCAGCAATTGGCTAACACTACTGTTTTACAGAATGTTCAAGCTCCATTAGCACAACAACCTGCAACACAGCCTGCGGCACCGCAGCAAGGAAGGACTCATCCGACCCAGCGTCGTGATGACTCAAGGCAGTATACGCAAACTAGGATGACAAGGCCAAGGGATCCAACTCCCTCGCCTGAAAGGAGGAATCCTCGTTCAGTGAGGACCAATGCTAACAGAGCTCCCAGTCGAGCAACTGGTCGAGATAGAGAAGGAAGGGATGGAGAGGTGAATTCTAGGCAGAGAGTTCCTGATCATCGACCTGCAGCAAGTCGAACTGCCGGAAGAGATAGGGACTTGCCTGAGAGAGTCGCACCAAGATTGGAACCTGTTGTAGCAGAACATATTCCACTAAGGAAGAGGCCAAACCCCTTTTGTGAGACGATCAGTAATTTGACGTTGAAGGAATGAACTAATCTTCCTGTTCTGAAGAAGTATGATGGAAATACCGACCCAGTTGCACATTATGATGAGTTAGATGGAGATTTGCAGGTCTTGGGGTATGCAGAGAATATGAGGGCGAAACTTATTTCGCTCAGTTTGAGAGGTCCAGCAAAGGAATGGTTCAAAAACTTACGCTCGGGATCAATCGAATCATCTGAACAGTTTAGGACCATGTTCGTAAAGAAGTTTGCTACTTATCGCATAAAGAAGAAGTCTCCAAGCACGCTGTTTAATATCTATAGAGGACCTGATGAACCTTTGGGGAGGTATATCGAGCGTTTAAATCTGGAGATTGGAAGAGTAAATGCTCCCAATGTCGACCTGGTCATATCTGTATTGGAGCATCGTTGCCGGAGTAAAAAGCTCATAGAAGTGATAACATGAAATACACCTGATTCCATTGAGCAAGTGATGGACCTAGCTAGTAAGGTCATTGAAGTAGAGGAGGCAACCATGAATCAAGGGTTGATGGACTCGCCGAGAATTCATGGGGGCAAAGAGAATAAAGATAGAGATTGGAGGAAGGAGCAAAGGGGAAAAGATCGAGATCGCAATCGACAACCCTTTAAGAAATTTGACAATTATACTCCGCTGAGGAAACAAATTGGCGAAATCTGCGCCATAGAGAAAGATAGCGGGTTGCTGAGAACTCCTAAACCGTTCCGAGAGACTGAGGAGACTAAGGGATCGAAGAAATATTGTAAGTTCCACAGGCAGAATGGGCATTTTACTAACGAATGCAAGGCTCTAAAGAACGAGATCGAACGACTCATTCAAGAGGGGAAACTCATCGAGTACATCCTTGAGAATAGAGAGTCACGTGAAGAGAAGGCGTCATCTGGACGCAAGCGAGATAGATCCCCACACGAGAAGAAGGAAGAACCAAAGCGTAAACGGGGAAATGGGAATGATGATATCGAGAATGGAATCAATGTGATTGCTGGCGGACCTACTGGCGCAGATTCAGCCAAAAGTAGAAAACGCATCTCACGAGACATATACAATGAACGACTGAAGCGTCCTGAGATAGATCTTGTCTTTGCGGTGGACAAGTTGGATACAAGAATCACATTCGATGATAGCGATTTCGACAGCTTGTCTTCACAAGCTAAGGAAGCGCAATACTTGAATTGCCCTATGGTGGTTTCCGCAGTGATTGCAAACCACGGGGTAAAGAGGATAATGATTGACAATGGATGCTCGTCCAATATCATCTTCATGGATGCTTTACAACAAATGAAGCTTGGACAATACGAGATCACTGATGTTAACTCACCATTAGTGGGATTTGGTGGAAGTGAAGTTAAACTCGTTGGAAGGATTGTGTTGCCAACATCCTTTGGTGTGAATCCGAAGAGGAGAACACTGAACGTGGAATATCTTATCGTTGACATACCATTTGCATACAACGTATTGATTGGAAGGCCAGGGATAACGGCATTTGCTATGATCATCTCTACGGTGCATCAGAAGGTCAAATTCCCAACGCCTGGTGGAGTTGCTGAACTCATTACGAACTATCGTGATTCTTGGAGTTGTTATGTTACATCGACTAAACCTATCAAGGCAAAAACTGATCCAAATATCGCGATGATTGACATACATCCATTGGAGACGCCTGAAATAGGGGAACAAGTTGATACAGGGATGGTGCTTGCTACGAAATTAAATCAAGAGATGGTACAGGGTGATTCGACTCCTCCCAGTAATGAGGACTCCTTGAAGAAGGTGGAAGAAGAAAAAGAAGACAAAACGACATTGCGATTTAAAAAGAAGCTGGAAATGGAGCGTCTGAAACCTTCGGGAGAGTTTAAGGAGGTGATTTTGTCGAAAGATGAGCCTGACAAGATAATTAAAATTGGTAGTGAGTTGACTTCAGAGGTTGAGAAGGCACTGTTGGAATGCT
The DNA here is from genome assembly GCA_946800315.1 of Misopates orontium. Lineage (NCBI taxonomy): Eukaryota > Viridiplantae > Streptophyta > Magnoliopsida > Lamiales > Plantaginaceae > Misopates > Misopates orontium. Next base: position 10,994,674 of record OX326949.1, read on the forward strand.
TGCAAAGAAACTTTGATGTATTCGCATGGACGGACTCGGACTTGAAGGGGATAGATCCTCGAGTTGCGGTACATCACCTGAATGTTAACCCAAATGCTAAACCCATCCGACAGAAGAAGAGACACTTTAGTGATGAGAAGAGCAAGGCTGCGGAGTTGGAAGTACAAACAAAGCTTGCTGCAGGCCATATATTTGAAGTTCGATACTCTGAATAGCTAAGCAACGTCGTACTTGTCCCAAAGAAGCCGACCGTATGGAGGATGTGCGTGGACTACACCGACCTAAACAAACATTGCCCACAAGATCCTTTCCCTTTGCCCAGGATCGATCTTGTGGTTGACTCTACAGCAGGGTGTGCACTGCTAAGTCTTTGTGATGCACAGAGCGGTTTCCATCAAATACTAATGGCGGTAAAGGATCAACATAAAACGGCCTTTATCACTGACAGAGGGATATACTGTTATAAGGTGATGCCGTTTGGTCTGAAGAATGCAGGAGCAACCTTTCAGAGGTTAGTCGCCAAGATGTTTTATCATCAAATCGGCAAGACAATGGAAGTTTACATTGACGACATGCTCATCAAGAGCCTGAAGGCAGAAGATCACGTGAAATATTTGGAAGAGGCTTTTGGTATCATGAAACAATATGGGATGAAGCTAAATCCTAAGAAGTGCACTTTTGGTGTTAAGGCCGGAAACTTTCTGGGGTTCATGGTCAATGAGAGAGGAATCGAAGCTAACCCTGACAAAATTAAAGCTATAATGGATTCACCATCCCCCAAATCCGTTCGAGATGTGCAACGATTGGTGGGGAGGATAACGGCACTTAGTCGATTCATATCACATTCTGCAGAAAAGAGTTTACCTTTTTTCAAGAAGTTACGCAAGACACCTAAGTTCGTCTGGACTGATGATTGTGAAGAGGCTTTTCGCCAATTGAAGGTGTACCTTACGACACCACCATTACTATCTAAGCCCAAGGACAATGAGATGCTATATCTTTACTTGGCCATAACGAAGAATTCAATAAGTACAGTATTGGTGCGCGAGGAAGACAAGAAACATTTGCCTATCTACTATGTGAGCAAAGTGCTGAATGGGGCAGAGGTGAATTACTTGGAAATCGAAAAGTTAGCATAGCGCACTTGTGATTACTGCACGAAAGTTAAGGCCATACTTTCAATCACATCCGGTTACTGTCTTAACTAGTCAACCGCTGAAACAAGTTATGGCAAAACCGGAGACGTCTGGGAGATTAGTGAAGTGGGCGATCGAGTTAGGAGAATATGGCTTGGAGTATATTCCAAAAACAGCGATCAAAGCACAAAGACTAGCGGACTTCGTGGCTGAAACTATCTCAGAGGCGGAGCAAGTGCTTGAAGTAGCAATGGTGACGGAAGAGGTCAGAAGTGACAAACCTATAGTTGCAAAGGGAACTTGGACTCTGCATGTGGATGGATCATCCACAAATGACGCTGAAGGTGCAGGAATTTACATAAAATCGGCAGATGGTAGAGAATTCGACTATGCAATAAGGTTAAATTTTCAAGTGACAACAATCGAGCGGAATATAAGGCTATGCTTGCTGGCATCCAAATGGCAAAATCGTTGGGTATAACGAACCTTGTAGCATTCACGGATTCACAATTGATTGCTAATCAATTTGAAGGAAGATATGAGGCGAAAGAGGCTGCAATAGTAAAGTATCTCGAAAAACTGAAGGAGGTGACATCAAACTTCGATACTTTCTCTATCTCGCAGATCCCTCGATCGGAGAATGAACGCGCCTACTCTTTGTCACGATTTGCAAGTACCGCCGAAGTGTTTGTTGAAAGGCGAGTAATACTATTGGCTTCAGAACAACCCTCTATTGGCAAGGAAGTTGAGTTAAAACCAACGCAAGCATTGGACTACGTTCTGCCAGTAGAAATAGAGGCATGTTGGAAGGATGAGATTGTTGATTATCTTCAGAACGGGAACTTACCTAATGATCCTCAAGCGATTAGAAGGCTCAAGTACAAATCTGCAAGATTTACTATGTTCAATGGCGAACTTTATAAACGGTCGTTCGAGGGACCACTCCTGAGATGCCTATCTCCCACGCAGGCAAAACAAGTCTTACGAGAAATTCATGAAGTGAGTTGCGGAAACCATTCAAGAGGACGGTCTTTGGCCCAGAAAATAGTCCGACAAGGATATTTCTGGCCAACTATTATGAGAGATGCTATGGATTACTCAAGGAAGTGTAGAAGCTGTCAACTGCATGCAAAGATCATTCATACACCTGCACAACCTATGACAACGGTGAGCTATGGATGTCCATTTGATCAATGGGGAATAGATATAGTTGGACCAATGCCTAAGGCTACGGGAGGTAGAAAATGGTTATTGGTGGCAGTCGAGTACTATACGAAGTGGGTTGAAGCTGAAGCACTTGTAAACATTACGGAGGCTAATGTGAAGCAATTCATTTGGAAGAACATCGTTTGTCGATTTGGAATACCAAGGGTCTTAATTTCCGACAATGGAAGGCAATTCCAAGGTTTTAAGATCCAAGACTGGTGCAAAGACATGAAAATTGAGCAACGTTTTACATCTGTTACGCATACCGAAGCAAATGGGCAGGTGGAAGCCACTAACAACACATTAGTAAAGAGTTTGGAGAAAAGGCTGGAGGGAGAAGGAGGAAATTGGGCGGATGAGTTACCAGGGATATTATGGGCATATCGCACAACTCCTCGTACCTCTACAGGAGAAACTCCATAGTTATTGACATATGGATCTGAAGCAGTGATACCCGCTGAAATTGGAATGCCAACTTATCGTATTGTTACATATGATGAGGAGCAAGCATTAAGGGCAAGACAAATGGATTTGGAATTGATCGGAGCAACTAGGGAAGTAGCATACCAACGTACTCAAGCATACAAATCTATGATGGCGAAAGCATATGACAACAAAGTTCGTTTCAGGAACTTTCAAGTGGGGGACTTGGTACTTAGGAAAGTTGAAGCTACCAAGCATGTTGGAAAATTGAAGCCGAACTGGGAAGGACCTTACAGAGTGGAGAAAGCAAGCTCAAAAGGATATTATAACTTACAAGAATTGGGTGGAAGGACTTTGTCACGCCCCTGGAACGTCAAGAACTTACGAAGGTTTTATAGTTAGAACACTAGTTTTCTAATGGCCTTGTGGCACCATAGGATCGTAGTTTCAATACTTCATTCGCTTATTCTTTTACGAATTACGAGTCCCTCTACGTGGATTCTCATTGTAATAGTTAGCAGCGAACTACGGGGACTTGATTCCTAGCCAACCTATATACGGCGGGATACGTAGGCAACTCGGAAGTTACTCGAGCTCAGTCCCAAAACTAATAAAATCTCTTATTTTATTCAAGTTCAGCTGTTGCCTACTATTTATCCGCAAGATTACAATCTATCAAGAAACATGAAGATGAACTCATATTGTCTACAAACTTTAAGTTTAAAAAACTCAATCAAAAACAAACGTTAGCCTTGTATAACGAGCACAAGCCTCGTGGAGTCGAGCACAAGTCCTCGTACTCCCGCGAACATAGCTTCGCAAGCGCAAACATAGCTTTGCACAACGAGCACAAGCCTCGTGGAATCGAGCACAAGTTCTCGTATTCCCGCGAACATAGCTTCGCAAGCGCAAACATAGCTTTGCACAACGAGCACAAGCCTCGTGGAATCGAGCACAAGTTCTCGTATTCCCGCGAACATAGCTTCGCAAGCGCAAACATAGCTTTGCACAACGAGCACAAGCCTCGTGGAATCAAGCACAAGTTCTCGTATTCCCGCGAACATAGCTTCGCAAGCGCGAACATTAGCTTCGCACAACGAGCACAAGCCTCGTAGGGTCGAGCACAAGTTCTCGCACTCTCACAAATACTTGCTTATAAAACTTAAGTGCTTTCACAAGTACCAAATTTAAACTTAAAAAGTAGACACATATGAGTGAAGATGTAACGAGACAGAATAAAGACATTCAAAAGACTTTTCAAGTCAAAAATGTACTAGCAAGTGATAAAGCGCTAAAATCGCGCAAATGTTAGCAACATGTATTGTACGGAAAGAATGTACTGAAACTAATGTATATACGCAAACTAAAGATGTTCAAGAATATTAAAAACAAGGCACAAATGCCAAAAATAAAGGCACGCAGGCCACTCTAGAAGATCAAGGCAGCAGATTCAACCCAAGAGCCTTCACCGCACCCTCGCTCTGCTCTTGGATATCGGCAAAAGATTCGTTCAGAGGCCCAGTGTCATCAATAGGGGAAATCTGACGAGGAGCAGCAGCGGCAACAGGAGCATCATGCATAGGCTGATCGCCATCAGCAGGCTGATCCAAGATCTGCGGGTCGAAACCCATCTCACCCTCCTCCGGAACCTCATCTGGAGCAGCACCAGAAGCAGCAGCGGCAGTGGACGTAGATGGAAGCTCGTCGGCAAAGTCGGAGAGCCATACCTGCCGAAGAGGATAAAAGGAGGTGAAGGGGTCATGCTTTGGCTCTTCGTCGACCACAGTCGCAGCAGGTTCACCAGAAGGAGGATCGGCCAGAGTAGGATCCGCAGCAGCGGTACTAGAGGATTCGCCGACGTCCGTGTCGTCCTCATTCAGGCAATTGAGGACATTGAAGTCCTCCCTCTTGAACCCAGGAGCAAGAGCACCGCGGGAAACGATGTCATCAAGGGCCATGTTGTAGCCCTTGGTCGTATCAAAACCGCCCCGCTCCATAGCAATCTGCTCCCAGGTGGCTGAGCGGAAGAACTCGATGGCCACCATCACCTTGTCTTCATCGGGGAGCTCCTACGAAACAAGTAGAGGAAATGTAAGTATGTAACACACAAATTTCAAGGAAAAATAAATAAAGTCAAGTATCATAGGAATACCTCAGTCATGACCCTGTTGTAGCCATCCTCATCAGCAGTCGCAAGGCGAGCTTGTGCGTCAGCCAGCTCAGCCTCAAGCCTCAAACGTTCGGCCTCAGCAGCATCCTTCATCGTCCAGATGGTGTCAACATGATCATCAACAAGGGCGGTGGCATGCTGGCAGTCGGTGGTGAGCTGGCTGGATAGGCGTCTTTCCTCGGCAAGCTCCCTGTCAACGGTAGCTTTCGCTGCCTTCAAGGCTTCCAGCTCCGCCTGTACTGCCTTCAGCTCATCAACAGCAGCGACGAGATGTTTCTCCACTTCAGCCTTCGCCTCCTTGGCTTGTTTCTCCAGCCGTTGAGCCTGCAAGGCCGAAGAATGGTGCCTATCCATCAGAGCCCTCTGCTGATCCTGAGTCGTCATCACCATGTTGAAGTTCTCAGACATGGTCTGGAAATTGACGAAGAACTACGAGAGAGAAGAAACGTTAATGATATTCAAGTATGTACATAAAACAAAGATAAAGGAAAGCTCTAAATCCACAAACCTCACACAGAGACAAGGCAGTGCGACTGACTAGCTTCTCGTGGCCCATCGCCTGGTAATAGAGCTGACGGTCGAAGTCAGGCATGAATCCTTTGACAAGTCGAAGGGCAGTAGTGTCTTTCAGAGTGAACTGCCCCGATTCGACTGAAGCTCGCACGATCTCCTCCACGTCAATATCGAGATCGTCACCATCATATGCTCGCTCCTGCGCGACGCGCTTACCCCGTCGGATCTCCTCAGCAGTAGCAGCAGACCTCTTCCTCGTTGCTGCCTCAGGGTTGGCTTCATTGAAGCGACGAGCCGCTTCAGCAACGGAGGGAAGATGCACTCTTCCAGACGAAGGTGCTGATGAAGGAGAAAGATCCGGAAGGATCGGCTCAGAACCGCCAGGTGGTGATCCCGGAGCAGTATCAGCGGTCGACTGAGAAGGAACAGTCTCAGGCACTGGAGCTGGAGCAGGAACAGGGGCAGGAGCTGAACCTCTACCACGTCCCGACCCTCGAGTCGAGACAGTAGCAGGAGCATTACCGCTTCTCGAACTGGTACCAGCCGTCTTCGCACCACGACGACTGGTCTTCTCAGGAATGGGCACTGAAGACTGAGGAGCGTTTGCGCCACGCTTCATAGCGGCCAATCCGAGCTATATGGGCCCGAATAAGATCTATTTGAAGGCCCAAAAGCCCAATTCGAGCTATATGGGCCAAAGTTCGATCTATTTGAGGCCTAGGAGTCCAGTTCGAGCTATATGGGCCCAAATTCGACCTATTTGGCCCAAATTCGACCTATTTGAAGGCCCAATTCGAGCTATTTCAAAATAGCTCTAATTCGACCTATTTTGAGTCATAGTTCTACTTGGATTGCACTTTTAGATGAATAAGGACTCTTATTACTATATAAGGGGGTCCCATGTCTCATTCTAAGGTACGTTTTTATTTTCTAGCATCTAATTTCGAGCTATATACATCGAATTCGAGCTATAGAGCAATAATTCGAGCTATATTGCAATAGCTCTTGTTCGATCTATATAGAGTGTATTTCGAGCTATTTGAGAGTAATTCGATCTATTCAGGTTTTCTCATCACGGTTCTCAATACCATTTCGAGGTGTGCTAATTCGACCTATAGAGCTCAAATTCGACCTATTTGGGCATATTTAGAGCTATAAATTCGACCTATTTGGGCATATTTAGAGCTATAAATTCGACCTATTTGGGCATATTTTGAGCTATAAATTCGAGCTATTGTCTCTGACGACAATACCTCAAATTCCGACCTATCTGACTTGAGCGTCGGAGTGCCTTCGCCGGAGGAGGCACCGGCTTAGTTTACGTGTGGTGTTGAGTGCAGGTTCTGAACCCGAAAGCTGTTTAAGCATCCAGCAGGAACTAAAGCAGTCTGACGTGGAGTGTTGGAGAGCGGACACGTATCCAGACGAAAATACCCCACATCACCCGTATACACCGGCCCAAAATGGTCGTGCCGAGTGCAAGCATCGTCATATCTCGGAAACAGAACTTGCGATGTTGTTTCACTCTCATGCACTATCAACCCTTTGGGTGGATGCTTTGAGCACGACGGTTTTCACTATAAATCGCCTTCCGTCGTCGGTCCTCAATGGTCTTTCTCCCTTTGAGGTTTTGTTCGGTGAGACTCCAAATTATGATAATTTTCGGCCTTTTGGTTGTCGTGTGTTTCCCTGTTTACGTGATTATGCTTCAAATAAATTATCTCCACGCAGTCGATCTTGTATTTTTATTGGCTTCAATTCTCATCACAAGGGTTTTCGTTGCCTGAATCCCGTCTCTTCTCGAGTGTTTATCACTCGCCATGCCAAATTTGATGAGGCAATTTTTCCTTTTTCCGCAAGTTCCACTTTGGCGCCTTCTTCCACTCTTAATTTTAGCAGCTTTCATGATCGGGCTTATGATTTTGATGAAACAGCCGACTCATCACCGCCTCCTCCATCTCAGCCGCCTTTACGGTTCCCTTGCTCAATCTGCCCCGTGGAACAGCCACTTTCACCATCAACTGTTCTGCCACCGGAACCTGCTCCGGCTCCTCCTTCCACTTCTTCGCATCATATGGTTACTCGTGCTAAGGCTGGCATCTTCAAACCTCGGCATCTGTTAGACCTTGCTGAAATTTCTGCTTCCGATTTATTGCATGCTTTGTTCAGCAATGCCGATCCTAAGGGTTTCAAATCTGCAGCCAAGCAACCTCGTTGGTTAGTGGCAATGGAGGATGAAATTGCTGCTCTTAAATCTAATGGAACGTGGGAATTAGTTCCTCGCCCTTCTCATTCAAATATCGTGGGTTCCAAGTGGATTTTCCGCACCAAATATCGTTCTGATGGTTCTGTTGAGCATCTCAAAGCTCGTTTGGTCGCTCAAGGGTTTACTCAAGTTCTGGGTCTGGATTTCACTTCCACATTCAGTCCCGTGGTCAAAGCATCCACCGTTCGTGTTGTGCTTTCTCTTGCGGTTATGAAAAATTGGCCGTTGCGTCAACTTGATGTCAAGACTGCGTTTCTCAATGGCTACTTGACTGAAACTGTTTACATGGAAAAACCTCCCGATTTTATTGACCCTCGTTTTTCGGATCGTGTTTGTCGTTTCAAGAAAGCTCTTTATGGTTGAAACAAGCGCCTCGAGCTTGGTTTCAACGATTTAGCCGCTTCTTGCTCAGCCTCGGTTTTCTATGCAGCCGTGCCGACACCTCGCTCTTTGTTCTTCGACGGGGATCTTCACTTGTTTACCTTCTTCTTTACGTTGATGATATTGTTATAACCGGCAACGATCCGACTTTATTACAAACTCTCATTTCTCAAATTCAATCTGAGTATGCAATTAAAGATCTTGGGAAACTTGGTTATTTTTTGGGACTCGAAGTCACATACACGCCTGATGGTTTGCTCCTTAGTCAGTCGAAATATGCGCACGACATTCTCACTTGTGCTAAGTTGCATGATAGCAATCCTGTTGCTACTCCTATGACTCTTGGTCATCACCTTGTTCGGGATGGCTCGTCATTTTCGGATCCCTCTCACTATCGGTCTCTCGTTGGAGCTTTACAATATTTAACGATCACTAGGCCGGATCTCACGTTTGCGGTTAATTCCGTTAGTCAGTTTCTTTCGTCTCCCACAGACGATCACTTTCAAGCTGTCAAACGCATTCTTCGTTATGTTAAAGGAACTCTTTCCTTTGGTGTATGTTTTTCTGGCTCCACTCCCTCTATTCTCGCTTATTCGGATGCGGACTGGGCTAGTTGTCCGGACTCACGTCGCTCTACTTCGGGTTATTCCATTTTCTTGGGCTCTAATCTTGTTTCTTGGAGTGCAAAGAAACAACCGACTTTTTCCCGTTCTAGTTGTGAGTCTGAACATCGTGCGTTGGCAAATACTTGTTCTGAAGTTGTTTGGCTCTCCAATTTACTTCGTGATCTTGGCATTTCTCTTTCTTCTCGGCCGGTTGTTCTTTGTGACAACAAAAGTGCTCTTTTCCTCGGCAATAATCCGGTTGCTCATAAGCGTGCCAAGCATATTGATTTAGATTATCACATTGTTCGTGAACTTGTGGGTGATGGAAAACTCTCCACGCAATATATTCCTTCTCATCTTCAAGTGGCGGACGTCTTTACCAAAAGTCTTGCTCATCCTTTGTTTGAATTTTTTCGATCCAAGCTTCACGTCGTTCCAAATCCCACGCTTCGCTTGACGGGGGGTGTTACGGATAATTTAGATTCTGTTACTTAATTGATTTGTATATATTAGTTTAGTTTATCCTTTCCTTGTATATAGAGATTGTGTATATCTCTTTGTTGTATTCTTTTCTATTAGTATTGGCAATATACGATTCACCTTTCAAGGTGGTTTTTCCACATTCCAATATGGATCATCCATGCGGTAGACCAACAACACTAAGAGATATTTATCACAGGGTTTTTGGCAATTTACCTCCCTGTGTTATGTCAAATTGGCAAATTACCTCCCTGTGAAAAATAAATAAGCAAATTACCTCCCTGTGATTTTAAAAATTGGCACACCACCCCCTGAAAAAAATTTAGTATATTTTTTGTACTTAATAACCATAATACCCTTGTTATTTCTAATATTTTCTTTTCTGTAATTTCAAATTTGATTATAACCTTTCTTTAAAAGATTATAAGTAAAAGTATGAAAAATATTATAAAACATACATATTACGAAATCATAACATATTTTTAAATTTAGTTTCAATTTTTGCATTTTTTTAAAACAAGTTAAAGTATTAAACAAAAAATTTACATAATTATTTTAGAAATAAAGGGTATAATTGTCTTTTTTAGCCTAAAAATATTCATACTCTCAAATTTGAGCAAGTGAACTACACCTCCCTACATAAGGAGGTAATTTGCCAAATCTTGAAATCACAGGGGAGTAATTTGCCTATTTATTTTTCACAGGGAGGTAAATTGCCAATTCCTCTTTATTACAATAAAATGTTTAATTTGTTAAAATTTAGTAGGTATTAATATGATTACCCGGACGAAAAAATCCAAGAAAATGAAAAAAAATATTTCATACAACTATTTATAATAACGTGGTACAATCGAATATCAAGGTTATATATGTTTTTCTAAATTATAGGACAGTAACGTATCAGCAACTCATTCAACCAAACTTTTACAATAATAATCAAATTAACTACACCGTCTCGTCTCATTGTGTGCAACTACACCTTATAATTTAATCATAACAGATGGAAGTGCAAACCCCAACACACAAGTATTCCAAGGTTTCTTGAACTGCTCCTACGAACAATCTCTTTCTTTTTTCCACCTTCATAAAAATATTCTCTTCTGAGTTTTGTTTTATATTAAAAAATAAAAAATAGCGCACTATTCATGCCGTAGTTGAATCTCCTCCAACCGCCGCCCCATCCAAATTTGTTGTTAATGCTTTGCTTTGTCAGTTTTATTGATACCTAACCGCTGATACCATCCAAATTACAAAACAAAGCAATCTTTTCTTTTTTTTTTTAACCCTCTTCTTGTTAGTGCTTGCTAGCTACAGTTTATAATTTGTTCTTCTATAAGAAGAAGAAGTGAGAAACGGGTTTTGTCTAAATTTGACTGAATTGGAGTTTTTGAGGAGATGGGTTTGATGGATTCTCAGGTTTTAGTTGCTCTTGGTCTCTCGCTTATAGGTGGTTTGAGTACCTCCATTGGTGAGTTTACTGCTTAAACAAACATTCTGCAATTTAATTAGTTTATTAATTGAGGTGTTTGTTGCAATTGTCATCAACTTAGATAGTCTTAGAGTGTTGATTCATTTTGTTCTTGCTCCGTTTCATGACTGTGTTTGGTGGAGATTATCGAAAAGACAATCTGGAAGTAATCACTAGTTTTGATCATGGTCAAACTATTTTTTCGCAATCCCGGAATTTAGTTGGCCATTTCCAATTTAACTTTCGTAGAATTTTCAGTCGTTAACGTGTCTTCGTAACTAGAGTGTAGCTTCAGTTAAACAGATGACGGCAATTTCAGTATTAGCGACTGAAAACGAAGTTTACTATCACTGTTTGTGTTACAGGCGCGCTCTTTGTTGTCGTTAATAAGTCCCCGAATCTGAAGATGCTTGGGCTTTTACAGGTAATTTACGTGGTATCCCGTTTGTGGGTCATCACTCTAACAAACTGTAGTTAATACTTTTGGATAGCTTTAGTTATCTAGGGATCGATCTATCATCTTTTCAGTTAACCTTCAAAAGGTTCTACATTAGTATCTCCTTTGCGCAGGGTTTTGCCGCTGGGCTTATGTTGAGCATATCTTTCTTTGATTTGGCTCATAATGCCATAAATTCGATTGGCTTCTTGAAGGGGAATCTTTGGGTGAGAACTTCTGATCCTTATGCAGATTGGCTTCTACCTTTTATCTGAGGGTGAACTATACGATTCTTAATTGCTGATGCTATCGTCTTTTAGTTCTTTGCAGGTGTAATTTTCTTTGCCATTATTGCTAATTTCATCCCAGAACCAACTATAGCACCAGCTGCAGATGTGAAAAAGGTTTTGTGCTATGCATTTCGACCAATAAGTGGAAACCAGCTAATTTCATCCCAGAAACAACTATAAAATGCATCTTTTTCTTGAAAACAGAAGAATGGGGATGCAGGCGGCAAAGATATGATGAAAAAGCATCGGCGCCAAGTCATGTTCAGTGGAATTATTACAGCCATAGGTCAGCCCATTGAACTGATTTTCGCCTATCTCTAGGCCAATAGCTTCCACTTTGGTTCGAATAGTATGTATATGTAATCGAAATTATTGACATGACCTTTCTGTCGAATTCCTGTGGTTGTTTTTCTTCTTGTTTACCATAAGTTCATGCTACTTGAGGGGAGGGTTGGACAGACAGTTTTTCCATTGGTCATCATATTTTGCTGAATATCTACTTATTTCAATATTTGGCTTCATTGCCCCTTAAACAATGCTCGCTGGAGGCCTTCCATTATTCCTCTGTTGCTAAGCTCACATCAGTGAAGAACGTGTGGTATTAGTTGATCTCTGTTCTTTCTGTATTTTTGTATCCACTAATGTTCCAAAAAGTATTGCACATTTTCTTTTCTCTTAACCCCATATAAACAACCAACCAACCAACGAAGTGATCTAAAAATTAAGAACTGAAATACAATCTTGGTTAATGTTAATATTTCTATCCATATGAGTAGTAGATCCAAGTTCTATGTGCTTGAAGTTTTTAAATGTTGTTTGTTCATGCCTCAGCTGACATAGAAACCTTGGATCAGGTATAAGTTTGCACAATTTTCCAGAAGGAATGGCCGTGTTTCTTGGATCAATCAAGGTAGTTTCAAATGCCCAAAACTTTTGATAATATAAACCTCTGTAGTTTGTGATTCCTAGTTTAGTCTTCAACTGCAGATGGAGTTTATTATTTAGTGACTGGAGAACTGCCTGAGTTTACTTTTCCAATATACTATATATAAAAGTGGCATATCTGTAGCCCACAAGGGACTAGAGCCTACTGAGAAACATCTTCTTGGTCACGTTCCCCGAAATTGGTATATGTTTAAATTTCTTCCATTTTACTACTTAGATTCCCTGTTCGATCAATCATTTTTTATTTTATAACAGGTGTAATCATGTAAACAATACTAGCTCAACAACTTTCTTGTATTTAGAACCTCGCTATAATTGATATGTACGGTTAAACTCACAATAATAATAACAAAAATTTAGAACACATACGTAAAATTTTGTGAGAAGCAGTCAGATTATAAACCCTTGTCCTCTATAAACTGAGAATGAATTGTCAAGTCTCATGTCATGCCTTCTTGTATTTTGGCCTTCTTAGTATTCCTAAAAGTCAGTGCAGAAGCATGTTACCTAGAAAAACTTGTCTTAAAATGTATTGACGGAGGACTATGTTTGTGAATGAGGGACCCAATTTTCAGTGATAAGTTCAGAAGACAAGAAAATTTTGGGATTTCTGCCTCTACTGATACAAATGTGGTCCAAAAGGATAGAAAATTTTAGAGGTTTTTTAATAGGTGATTACATATCCTACATATTTAAAATGGACTGAGAAACTTCTGCAAGATATCAGTAGTAAGGGATTTAAGTTTGTGTTCTTGAAGACGATAAAAAGTAACTCAGGTCTCTGTATCTCTCACTCAGGGTCTTCGTGTTGGTCTCAACTTGGCTCTAGCTATTGCGTTGCATAACATCCCTGAGGTATCCTTCAATATCATGTCACAGTTATCTGTTAATTTAATGTGAAGTTCCTTGAATAATAGTTTTGATAGCATAATATGCTGTATGGCTTCTCTTGAACATTATACAAGCGTTCTGTACTGAGGTATATACTTGGTTAAATAACTCTCCCCATTTGTGTGAGTTTTTTGTTTTTTTCATTATTATCCTAATCAATCTCGTGCAGTGCATTTAGTTTAGATATAAACCCTTGTATATGGAGGGGGTGGGGGGGGGGGGGGGGGGGGGGGGAAGAGAACTCCCAGTTTATGAAGCTATGGTCTAATGATATCTATTTCGTCAAAAACTTTTATTATCTTAGAGTTTCCAAGTGCAAAAGCATCACACTAAAAAGGTAGAAGTAGAAGACATATCCTAGTGAAGCTTCTTGAGATAAGTTTACAAGATATACAAGAAACTACCCATTTCTGCATTGATACAAGCTTTGATTTTATGAGAATATCTCTTCACATGTTCACAGAGCTCCCGTTCTGTTTGAGAAACTACCAACACCTTCACCAAGTCTTATATACACATTATATCAGTGCAAGATGTAGATGCCTTCTTAATTCGGTGGACCAAAATTGTATGGGTCAAATAAACTAGAAAACTAATAGGGATAATTAAACTCAAATCTTAAAAAAATAAATAATATAAAGAACCAACCCCTCCCATCAACCCAACCGGCTTCCCCAACCACGTCCTAGTTGGTTGCGCTCCACCGTGTGACCAGATTTGGTCATGCAGCTGGGACTGACCAAGTGCAAATTAGGGGGTGGGATATTGGGGAGAGCTGGGGATGAAAATGATTCTCTTCATTTCTTTTTTAATTGACATTACATATGAAACAAGTATATAAAAAAAAAATTAGTTTCGAATAATTTATTTTCAGAAATTAAAATTAAGATTACATTAGAGATATTACAATTTTAATCAATAAATAATAAACCAATATAACATGAAGTTTTAGAAAAATTGGGTGTTCTTTTAATTCAAAAATACATACAACGTATAAAATTAAAAGAAATTATTTTCTTTTAAAAAATTAAAATTAAAATATAAAATATAATTTTAAAATTATATTATGAAGTTTACTATACTATATTATTTTGTGATTTTAACTTTTAGCCTCATAAAAAGGTTTAATTTGAATTTTGTTCTCTTGAAAATCAAACTGTACCCTCTAACATTACGTTTACACTCTCGGGCACTTAATAAGTATATCATATGCACCCTCTATTTTATATGGGTAACCTGGTCAAAACTTTTACTTAAAGTCAAGTAAAGTTGACGAAGGGTGACTTCGAAGATCATTATAATTTTATGTTGACAATTGACATCAACAAATTCCGTCAAAGTTATCAGCGGTTGGACCTATATGTCTTATTTTTGCAAGTAGTCTTTATAATTTTTCAAATGGTAGGGGAGTTTCCTGATAATTAGGCTAAACCTCGGGTGGTGTGGGTGTAATTTCCTTCTATAATATCATGATAAGAATTTGGTGTAAATATCAAATACTTCGAACCCTCTGTGATCCACATTTATGAAGTTTTGACAGAGTGGCATTTCAGTATGTCCACATTGTTCCGACGTAATTTAGCATTATTTTCTTTTATCTAATTAAAGTTATTATGAGCTCTCAATCTTCATCTTCTCGAACAAAACCCTGATATTCTATTAAAAGAGAGCTCTTAAGATTTTGCCGTCCATGACCTGATTTCTGATAATGTTACACAATTTGATGTTTTGTATAACTTAAAGGTACCTTTGCAAACTGTGCTCTTGACTTTTGCTTATGACAGGGTGTTGCGGTTGCTCTTCCCATTTATTTTGCTACACAAAGGTACACTACATCCTTTTTATCATATGCTTAAGCGGTAAAGATATCACCTGAGGTTTTCTTTTTTCTTTCCAGTTCCAGACTTTTAAAACTGCTTACGTCTGAGTAAGATCTATTATAAGTAAGCCTCGGCAATGGCTCCATTCTCTTTACAACTTTAACATTGGAAACAGAAGAGGAGAATTGGTTAAACTTTTGAAAGATATGGGTGGACGCTATAGGAGCAGAATAATTATTCTCATTAGGAAATTATCTAGTGTTGGCAGCTGATTGCAATTTCAATCTGACTCGATCTTTGATGCTCTATAGAATGTATATTAATATAATCGGAAATCATCTGGTCTTGCATCAACTGATAATGCTGTTTATTATTACTTGAATATTTTTATTTATAATATACCTGGTGCAAATGTGTGTATGTGTAGCAAATGGCAAGCGTTCAAGCTGGCTACCCTTTCTGGTTTGGCTGAGCCCCTTGGTGTAGTTATTGTAGGTTCGTACCCTACAGTTATTCTTATCTAAATTTTTTAAATATTAATCGTAAAAGATTATCATTCCTCATATATCTCCTACTATTAATGATTTGCAGCTTACCTATTTCCCAGCAGTTTAAGTCCTGAAATTCTGGAAGGCCTCCTAGGAGCAGGTTTACATTCTTCCTCTTTAAAATACTGATGTAAGGAGATAATACTATGCTGACCCTGACAGTTTGTCGATAATCTTGTGCAACTTCCAGTTGGTGGAGTCATGGCTTTTCTGACGTTGCATGAAATGCTGCCGCTCGCATTCGATTATGCGGGACAAAAGCACGCGGTGAAGGCTGTATTCTTTGGCATGGCTTTTATGTCTGCCAGGTAATTTCTTCTTGGCCGAAATTCAAAGTACTTTGGGTCTAACCTTTTGCTGTAATTCATTGTTTAATTATTCATGCTATCTCCTTTTTTAGAAGATTTAATCTCTTCTACCTAACACTCCATTTGATTCATCCGTACAAGGCTTAGTTTTATCACAAACTCCCGACTTCAAATTAATGACAAAAGTTGACCTCTTAATCTTATGGCATGAGAATATAAGAAAGTTATGTGCTGATTATTCGACTACAATTTAAATTCTCTACCAATCTCTTAGTTCTCTTGAGCGTTCTCCTTTCCACATCTCCATGAACCAATTGTTCTGTTTGTCTTTGGCAGCCTATACTTTCTTGAGATTAGCTTACCAGCAGAAATGAGCTTGTAATAGTACTGCAGCAGCAATCGTCTCCAATCACCACGTTAAACGGATTCTGATAACAGCCTTCCAAATCTTCATGTACTTTTCCACTACTTTCTGCACCATGTAAACTGTATGTAAAGCATTCATGGGAGTCCAATCATCAGCAATGTATAGGGATGAGATATTACGTCTCATATGTTGAAGGATTAAAAGATAAGATTGTCGGGCCCTTCTTCATCTTTAATGTTGATTATGGACAAGCTGTTGTGTTTGCATTTAAAAATCTGAGAC
This sequence comes from Misopates orontium, assembly GCA_946800315.1. Lineage (NCBI taxonomy): Eukaryota > Viridiplantae > Streptophyta > Magnoliopsida > Lamiales > Plantaginaceae > Misopates > Misopates orontium. Next base: position 11,011,209 of record OX326949.1, read on the forward strand.
AATAACATGAAGATAGTTCCATGCTATTTATAGGTGGTACCGATTGTTATATTTCATGCAATTTAGAAGGTTTCTGCTTTCTGTTTGAGACAATCTTTGCTTTCAGATTTTCTGTCCCAAGATCATTAGTTTAATACTTGTGACATGATTATTTTGTCAAACTGTATAAATCCGGAGTTTTGTCGGATCTTGACAAAATAGCTTGAAGTCTTTTTTCTTTGAGAAGCTTATAAGCTCCTAGTCCTACTAACATCTTATTTTCAGTAACAAGCTCTGACTTGAGAATGGCTTATATAGTTATATTCATAACTGGTACTGTACTAGTTTTCTTTTTGTTACGCGCGCATTTCTCAGAATCTTCCAAATCAAGGAAAAGCCAAAACGTTTTTGTTTCAAACTTTCTTTGAAAAGATATTATAAATAAATTTCTAGTGCGATTTTTTACCAACTTGTAAACATCACGGTCTGTATATTGTGTTCTGTCAGGTTCAACCCGAATAACGGCAAAAAGATGGTAAAATCTCAAATATAATGTGAAAGTTTGATTATATATTTTCGCAAATTCGCTACTATTCAAACTCGTCTTAGTTTCCTGAAACATACAATTGGATATTTGAAGTTTTATCAGTAAGTGAAAGTTAGGATCTTTATACAATTATTTCTTGGGAGAGTCTATACCCCTTAAATCCCAAAGCACAGAAATTGGGATATACCAAATCAACATGAAACTTTGATTCCAAACGCATGAATGACGCTAGTGCTATGTTGCACGGACACGGACATGGGGACACGGATACGACACGATATGGACACGGCGACACAGATTTTTAAAAATTTCTAGGACACGACACGACATGGACACGTCTTAAATTTTTTATTTATATATGATGATACCATAATAATAAAATCCCATCAACAATATTTTTGAGTCAACTCAAAAATTAAGATCAAGCACATATATTTCAAATACAAGATAAAATATTCATACAAACTCAAGTGTCAAATCTAAATGCAAATTAAACTACAAAGATCAGAGAGTTACATAAAAAGTTAAGCTAAAACAAATGAAAGACTCATACAACTAATCAAGCATTATAATCACTTGTTGGTTGTTCAACTACTTCATATAAGTTATAGGACTTTAGAAAGAAAAAAAAATTCAAAAATGTCCATGTCGTGTCGGACACGCCCTTAAAACGTGTCCGACATGCGTGTCCATATATTTTTTATTATTTTAATTATGGACACGCCACGTGGCATGTCGGACACGTGTTCAAGGCGTGTCCGTATCCTAGGCGTGTCCGACACTGCATTTTTTATTTTTTTGAAGTGTCCGTGCAATATAGCGCTAGTGCCAACACAGGTGTAAAAAACTAGAATATATCAACATTCTTATCAACTTGTGAAGGCTCAAAACTTATACGCTATATTCCGTTTGTGTCAAGCCATAAAAGCCAATTAGTAAACTATTGTGGGGCATGGTGTTTGGATGCAAGAACATATAGTTGGGTTGTCTTATAGGTGGCAGCAGTGCAAGTAATTGCCGAACTATTAAGGGCTGCCCCTCCTCCTACTAAAGAATGGGCCAACTTGTTTTCCTCAAATTCACCATGTCCTTCCTATAAACGTAACTTTGGCCTCATGGATGGATAAAATACTTTTGAAGGTGTTCAACAATATTTTAACATAATATACTAGGCAAACCAAATTCGCGGATGGCCTTACTGAATCTTATGTTCCATGATGGGAAAGCTTGTTTGAGTCCATAGATGGATCTTTTCATCTTACAATTTTTTTATTCTTATCCCTTCATCACGTAACCCTCTGGTTGACCTATACAGATTGTTCCATCAAGACGTCCGTTTTTAAATATTGTTTTGACATTCATTTGCGGAAAATGCCTATCTCACGGCGCCTGTGAGCTTACAGTCCTAACTAGCGTCTAATTTTCGCTGCTCCTAACGACAACTTGCTTAAGTACTATTTAACTATAATTAAATTTAGCATCCTTCAATTTTTTGTAATTTCAGTTTGCTTGTATAACAGTCATTTATTTTGCCGTATAATTTTATAAACTATGGTTGCGTAATTTTCTTTAAATTATGGAATTACCTCACAAGCCGAAAAGTTCTAATCACTTCTAAATATCACAAAAGTATGTATTGATATCTTACTTTCTAAGTTCTTATTTTATCTTTTTAAGTTGTGAATAATTCTTTGCAGTGCATATGATTTTAAAGAATATTTGGGGGAAAAACCAAAGACCAAAATTACATTTACAATGTTCAAGTCATCAATTAGATAAACAATAAATTACGTCTCAAACCATTTTTATTTCCCATATGGTGATTTTTCCATATAAAAAACTTATGAAAATAAATCATTTTTAAGAAGACATGAAAATGATGTTTCTTCTACACGCATGAGGAAATTTCGTTTGAAATCCTAGAGTGGGGTAGATAATTCATATTATTAAATTTATGTAAAAAAAATAGTATGGGGATTAGGGATGAGAAATCATTTGAAGATTGGGAGGCAAAATAAGATTTCGTGTTATGTTAATGATTCTATGGGTTATGATTTTGTTCCATTTTATAACTTGAATTCTAATTACATACGTAAAGTTTTGGGTCTCCTTTATAATATTAGAAAATAATGTGACTTTTTTGTAAAGCAATTAATTCCACTACTAAAACTAAAACCGGCTGTAAGGCTGTAAGGATAGGATTTCGGTTAGATTAGCACAACCCTTTGCCATATCTCATAGTCATAATACACGACAATTGATAAGAAAATCCTAATAGACTTGACCATGCATGGCTACCGATGAGAATCTCTCTTCAAAATTGATCATTTCTCTCTGGGTATGACCCTTGGCAACCAATATAGCCTTGAATTCTCTACATTCCCATCTACTCCTCTCTTTTTCTTGAAGATCCATTTGCACCCTATTGAGCTTACACCTTCCGCTAGATCCTCAACTTCCCAGACTGTATTTGAGTACATAGACTCCATATCAAGATTCATAGCATCATTCCGTTATTATTCGTCAGGGACCTCGATAGCCTGCGGAGATAGCGTCAGATAGATCCATTTGCACCCTATTGAGCTTACACCTTCCGCTAGATCCTCAACTTCCCAGACTATATTTGAGTACATAGACTCCATATCAAGATTCATAGCATCATTCCGTTATTATTCGTCAGGGACCTCGATAGCCTGCGGAGATAGCGTCAGATCAGCCTCAGGTACGATCCACTTCTTCGCTTGCAACAACTTTATGGCCCCACTGAACCCGATCATAAGAAAGAAGACAATCACATTCCGGAAAAAGCCATGATGGAGCGGGGAGCCGATGTACTGAATTATACGCTCGTACACATCCCACTTGGCCTTTTCGAAAATTTGCCCCCGCAACTCCTTGCCGACCCTTCGCACTTGCTCGACAACCTTCTGGTCTATGGACACCTGGAAATCCTACAACTCGTCTCGAAGAGACTCAACCGTTTTCATCGCCTCCGTGCACTCCGCCTCCGCCTCCAACTTCAGCCGAGAAGTCTTGTCCAGAGCGTCCTTCAGCGCCGCCAACTCCACATCAGAATCGTCTCTGTTCCCCTCGACCACCCGAAGACGCTCCAGCGCGAGATCTCGCTCCTTCGCCAACTGTGTTGCATGTGCTTCCCACTCACGACACCTTGTGGCTCGGGCCTCGAAAGCAACCCGAACCTTCTGCAATTTGGCCGTCACCGAAGAATGGTCCAGCTTCAGCTCTTCAAACTTCTGCGCTAAAGAACCCAAGGCAGAAGCCTCCAGCAAAGCCACACGGTCCTCTAAAGTCTGGATGTGCTTCATCAGCAAAAACTGACGAGAATTAAACTGGAAAAGGTTAGAAGCAGGACAAAACGGCAGAACACCAAACCGGGAAAAGCAAGGAACTTACGTCGACCGCAGCATAACACGTGGTATTCTTCAACCACTGAAGTCCTTGATTTTGGAGCGACTCAACCTCACGAGGATCCAATATTTGGCGTAGTTGAGCAAAACCAGAACCCACGCCGTGCAGTTCCTCTACCAAGGGAGGCTCAACGGAACCAGGACGAACCGTCTAGGCCACCACCACCTGAGAAGAAGTCCCTTCTTCTCGAATCTCCACTTGATCACCAACTCCATTACTCCGAGCCTCTGGAATCTCCTCCAACCTACTTCCTGCCAGCGACTCCAATAGAACAACCTCCTCCGGCCTGGGAGCCACGCCCCCTGCGGGGCTAGAAGATTCAACGAGTGAGCTCCTGTCCACCTCACCAGAAGGGCCCTCAGCTGGCTCCGCAAGACCCTCTCGCAACGTTGGAGAAGAAGGTTCGGACGTGTTCGTTTCTCCCCTACCCTCGATCATGAGAGAAGACCCAACTTCCTTCTCAACAGGATCGGACCGAACAGGCAAAGAAAAAGAAACACGAGGTGGAGAGGCGCGAGAAATAGACGCCACCTCGTGGCCTCGCAAAGGAACAGAGAGATAGCTCAGATCAAAAGAGGAGGGAAGAGACTCTAGAATCCACTCGAAGTCAGAAATAGGCTTCGGAGCGAGAGGAGCAGAATTATAGAAGGCATCGAGATCATCCTCCCGCAAGCTTTGGAAGTCGCCAAAGGATGGTAAGCCCGAGTTGACCTCTAGAAACACTTCAGACGCAGAGTAAGGAGATGGAGAAGGATCCTCACTCCTGACAGCGACCACCGAATGGGAAGACGATGCCTTCCTCACCTGCTCCTCCTAGGCACTTTAGGAGCCGCCTTATCCGACACCACCTCCGCTAGAGAAGACACCAATGCACCTAAAGGACATTAGTTGGAATTACGAAAGAAATGAAAAACATGAAAAGAAGCAAGGTTGCGATACTTACAGAACCCAGGGTCCTTATCCAGATGAGGAAAATGAACAGAACGAGTCCCCTCTTGAAGACCGTAGAGCTGGAACAACCTCGGGATCTTTGCCAGCTTCATCACGTTTTACTTCATCTGGAAGTAGCCTTCCTCCTTCATTCGGAGTCGGATCCCCTCGAACCGAGAAGAGTCTAACTCCGTTGACTGGACCACGTGTTGGTAACACCCCAACTCTTGCATCTACGGCCCGATGGCTTCAGAAGGAAGACTTCCAACTCCCAAAGGAGGAAGAAGCGTCTATGAGGACCCTCGCCCCAAAGACGGCTTGGGAAGGACGAGGGGTCAGGTAGAAGAAAGGCGTCGTGCTTATCCCTATGTCATACAAGGCCAGCAGGCGTTCGGCAGTACAAGGGAGCCCTCGGCTTCGACAGACAAACTCAAACCCCGCCACGATAGAAAAAGCGTTGGGCGTCAATTGGCTCAGACAGAGCCCTATGGCTTGGGCCACCTCCTGGAAGAACGACGGCACAAACATCCTCCACCCCGCCTCAATCTGAGGAAATAATACCGTCAAATATCCCTCAGGGGGCTATTCGCCCGATGAGATGCCCCCGGAAGCACCACCGCCACATCTCTTCTCACCACATTGTATTTGGAGAGATGGTTATTGACAGCCGCCTGTGTTACGCTACTGGCAACATCCTCCACGCTCACATACCGCTTTTTGGACTCTGGCCCCTTATCGCCACCGGTTTTGGAAAGAGCAGCAGATGCAGCAGTGCGCTTCTCGCGACGAGTGAGAGGAGGAGAAGGTAGCGTAGATCGAGACGGAGAAGCCGGGGGGGTTGAACCAGAATCAGCAACCACGACAATTTCAGAAGACGACATAATTACGATAATCAGAGAATGTAGAGAAGAAGAGCGGTTACGCAAAAGAAAGCAGAGAAGATAACAGGGCTATAGCCCTAGAAACCGCAGGGGAGGAGATCTAAATAGATGTACAAAAGGGCAGTTTCATTCCCGCTCAATCCCCCAGGAGCAACAGATGGCTGACACGTACCTCTCAACGTACGAAGGAAGTTTTCAGGAATCCGAGAAGTTAGGGCGTGAGATAGACGCGCGATTAGACGATTAGGCCCCTCAAAGTTTACTCTCTGCCACATTCTACGAACTGTGACAGAGACTGGGGGACTTATGATGATGCATACTATCTCTCCTGGGATCGTACCCGTCCACGTGGCCTGATCCTCTAATCCTAGCCTATCTCACGACCCCCTCTCGCCCTCGGATCCCTGGTAAGTCTTATAATATAAATATCTGCCTCGCTCACCCCTCGTTGGATCAACGAAGAGGGGGTCGTATTTTACACGTGTAGGAAAGCCTTCTTTGGCCGTTAAGCAAATACCACCGAACCATCCGCCCAACCAGAGCAGACAGCTGGCGTTAGCCCTTGCATCATTCTCCACTATCCGAGTGCGTTGTCGCCCCCTCAGGGCTCGACCGCCCTGCTTCCCCAATGGAGAGCGAGGGATCAGGGATTATAGTATGTAAGTGGAGCACGACATGCACCGAGGGTAGCATGCAGGCACCAGGTGCCCTACTCTACAAACCTACTCGGGCATCACGTGCCTATTTCGACAAGACTCTCAGGCACCACGTGCCCTACTCTACGAAGACACGCAAGTACTCTATTACTCTCGAAATCAACATGCATGCCGACACGTGCCCCTGGTAAGATTACATCTATACCCTTCCCTCGCCCTATAAATAGTGAAGCAGGCACGTCACAAAGGCATCCAAGCAAGCAGGCAGCTAAAGGCCACACCTAGAGAGAGAGAGAGAGAGCGCGAGAGAGCATGGTCGAAAGAGCACGAGCCCCGCCAGCAGCAGGGGATCAGAGAGGAAGCAAGCAAACGAAGTGCGGATCCCCACAGACCGCTGAAGAACTGTCGGAATCCCTTCAACGAGCTCCCAACGCTGCCCCCCCTTTCCAAGAGCTTGCCGGGTCCAGGGTCATCTTAGGTTTGGACCGGCGTGCGAACTGCCTCGGTGACGGGCATATATATAATCTCGAACGCTTGAGAAAATTTTATGATCAATAGTGTGCTATGTTGTGTATCCCTTATGTCAAGAATCATTTGACTGGAATTACATCACGAACTCAACATTTTTGAGAGACTCAATGTTCTTTAATAAGGACGAATCTTAAAAACTGGTGGACAAATCGGTTGAATGGAAGATGGGGATGAAGTTTTTGTTTGATCAATTAAGGCAAGGTATACATATGAATGAGAGGGAAGGGTACAAAGGAAAAGTAGTTTGAGTTTGTGCATGAACGAAAGCTTTCTAGATTTTTGTATTTTTCTTATCCTATATCATTTTTGAGCCAACACTCTAGCCTAACATTACAGAAATACAAAGTCCTAAGTGATCTTTGGTGGAACTTGTCTACATTAGTGGAGAGAAAGTGTGAAGTTAGGTGATGAAATAAAGTGGTCGATCTTAGTGAAACTTATCTCTGTAAACTTAGTCAAGAAGTCACTTTTAATATGCATGAGAAACTATGTTTCACACTCTTTTAAATCATAGATGTGCATGTGGGTTGTGTATCAACGATTGATGTTTTGCATAGTGCTCTTAGATTCCTTTTCGTTGTTACATGGTTATTAGATTACCAGATATTCTGAGGAGGGATTCCGCCACAATCAGATGCAAGAGTTTAAGTGTTGTTAGATTGTTGAGTTTGCACATTTTGCACATTTTGAGTCTTTTTGTCTTTTGTTTTTGGTTTTGTTTACTCGAGTACGAGCAAAAGGGTAAGTTTGGGGGTGCTTGATGATTCATTTTGTATCATAATTCATATACCAAATAGACCAAGTGAATGCCTGTATTATGATCGCTTTGAGTATTTTTACTTGTTTTTCTTTATTTAATTGTTTAGGAGTCATTTTGTTGAAAAGAACGGAAAGAGGTCAAAAAATAGAATTCTGGACTAAACATGCGAGCACGGAAGCGACGAGAAGCAACAAGGGAAAATCGCTTGGTTCAAGCGATCGCTTATGAGTGAAGAAGAAGACACAAGCGATCGCTTATGTCTACAGATTACGCAACCCAAAAATGAGCAGTCGCCGCATGCAATTGAAAAGCGGTCGCTTATGATCGCTTAGACTCAGAAATTAGTTTTTGATGCAAAATTAAAGTCTGAGATTTTCCAAGTCCAAGAAATATGAATATAAAACCAAAAACTCGTGGAGAATAGGTTATTCCAGTGTGAAGCTTGCTACATTAGGGTTTATTCGAGTTTTTGGAAGAGACTGAACAACTTTTGGAGCTATAAAAGAACGAGAACGAGATATGCGATTGAGTTAATTTGGATTGGTATTTTTACTGTTGGATATTTGTTAGAGATCATGTTGTGATGGATATGTCGAGATACTTGTGTTAGGAATAATTAACATGAGTGATAACTTGATTTTAATTCTTTGTGTGTCTGAACAACACATAATTGATTAGATTCGTAGGACATAAGCGACAACAATTCTACATGTCGGGTGATGGGTAGCGTCTAGTGTGAGGACCGCGCCCCACGAGTCACAATCCGATCCGAGTTGGTCCGGTGTTGGTCACCTAACAAACTCAACTTAGACCGAACTGTAGCCCATAGGAAGGGGTCTCACTGACCAGGATCAAAACCATAGCATTATAAAATAATTTTTCTTTAAATACAGCGGAAGTCATCTTTAAATACAGCGAAAGTCTTTGGAATACAAATTCATTTTACAATTTTAAAATGATGTAAATACAAAATCAAACACTTAACAATTTTTGCAAAGTTTCCAAAAGCGGACTTGTCGATCATTCGTTCCATCCGTATTGCTATACCAATCTTACTCTGAGAAAGGGACATATAGAACAGAGGAGTAAGTCTTTAATGACTTAGTGAAATTCTTAGATCACGACAATAACCAAACAGTAAATTAGAACAAAACGAACAAGAATGACCAGAATAGTTACATCTGCATCATTGAACTGAAATTATCGATTTAACCGATAATACTAGAGTATTCAGAAGAACGAAAAAATGAACTTGTGCAATTACATATAACAGATCCAACCTTAACTCCTAAAATTCAACCGTATACCTCCCTACGAGGAGCGACCTCGCAACAGAACATAAGACATGCTCGAGTACATGCCAATCTAACACCCGGGGTCACAGTCAACTCCTGACTGCAAGCGGCGCTTAGACATAATGGGTATTAATCGGAATTACTTAAACTGACAGCCCTTTGCTGCCCAGCAGTAAATCGTCTCAATCCCTGGGCCCAACTTCCCAAAGGCGTCCCAATGGGTGAAACATAAAACCAGATGAGCTAGTAAACCGGTTAATATCCGTTGCTCGTTTTTGAGCTACATAGGCCGAACATAGTTCGTTGCTCATTGCACAATTCAAGAATCGATAGGGTGATTATGATACCTGGTTAATTATGATTATGAAGAAAAATTCTGTTTATGAATTAAATGAGAGATTTGATTTAACAATATGTAAGAAAACTGATTTTTTTGTAAAGAAATAACGAATATGAATATAAAAGCATTAAAATAGCGATAGAATGCTGATCGTGATTCGAAACAAAGAATCACAATTGTTATGTCCAAGTTTCTCAGGGCCGGATGCCAAACGGGGTTTTGAACAAATCGTAAATTAAACCTCACCTTTTACCGTACTGAAAATTCTTGATTAACGTCGATAATTGCAGAACCTTAAATAAATCAAAAAGATATAATCAATTGTTTGCTCACGAGTTTACAACAATAAACATATATTTCCAATATTTATCATATTTAAATAAGTTCAATTAAATATCTAATTATTGTTAATCTTAGATAAATCCCTTATTTCTATTTTAACTTTAACCATGACGTAAAATTATAAATAATGAGATTTACGATTTCAAAGTAACAAGTTGAAGACTAGATCAGTTACAAAATAATAATTAAAGTCTCCATTTCTAATTTATTAACAACATATTTGATATTAATATATACATATGCATCAATGCATATTTAAACCATTTTTAAAACAATATTTCTTAACAATATTCTTGTAAATTACTTATTCAATAATAATCTCAATCCAAAAGTTTTACCATGATCTTAACATTGAACAAATACTTCAGTAAGCCCTTGAATAAAATCATATCATATATATAACTTTGGTAAAAACTAATTTTCTTATAGTTATTAGTATAAAATTACATAATATTGCACATATCACTAATAACAATTAAAATAAATTGTAAACATTTAGATCTAATTAAAATTAATATTTTCAGAATACTTATCATGCTAATTAACTAGATTAGATGATGAGATCACAAGATAAACACAATACTTCAATTAAAGTTAAAGAAATTGAAAGATCAACCGTAAAACAAACTACATGTCTTCTGAATGTTGCAAAATCCATGAAAATTATTAAACATGATTATAAATTATGATCAACTGATCCAACATCATTATTATGATGTAATGAGTCCATATTAATGATCAATTTCGTGATTTGTGTAGCTTTTGCAACATATATTGGTTAATTAAAATGTTTATGCAAATATAAGGCATAAAACTGTAGCAATCTTAGATTCACCTTCAATCGGACTTTCAAACGATATGATAATCTGAAATTGGTTGAGGGGTTCAATCTTAAACATCCTGGAGAATATGAAGTTTCAAAATCAGATCAATAGGACAAGGTTTGGTATTTTAAATAAATCATGAAAGATAGGAGCTGTTTTCGGATTTTCTGGACAGTGGTACGTATTTCTAATTTTTAGACCCCCCAAACGACTTTGTTTGAAGAAAGTTTCTGAACATGAAAGTTAGCTTACACAATAACCCGTATGTGGTAAAAATTGCAGAGACAGAATCAAAGTTTTGATATGATTTTCGGACTTCCAAATTTTCTGTACCGAAACTGGAAGTTTTGACAAGACTCGGTTTTGAGGATTTTTAAGGACTATAAAGAAGGCCTAAAGGACTGAAACAATTTTTCTATAAATTTAAATATCAAGAGGAAGATGTTGCAGAAGAAAAGAAGAGAAGATTCGGAGAAGAGAGGTGTGTGAAAATTGTTGAAAAGAGCCTCCCTTTTATAGGTGAAAATTGGGAGACAAGGATTAATTACCATACCCTACTCATTTTTATTTTAATCCAAGCTAGGCCACCCTAATTATGAAGATGTTTCAAGGCCTTATCTGATAGGATTTTATAAGAATAAAATATTAGAAATATCTAGCATAAAAGACAAAGCAAAGTTACCTTTTCCCAATTGTAAAAGTAAATATGCCAAGATTTACCATTGTCAATGAATATTTGGATATTTTAAAACTAAAAGGGACCAATTTGAAAGTTTTGATAACTCATTTGGTCTTAAATAAAATATACATGGTCAATCATAAATTTTTCAAAAGGAGTAGGACTAAATTGTAACTTTTTCAAAACTTTTGGGGTCAAAATCATATTTTCAAAAAAGTTCAAGGACTAAAATGAAAATTCGAAAATACTTTTATTTTCTTCCAAATTTCAGGGGCGTTACATCTAGAAATTAAGACGTATGTAATTTACTGAGATGAATGCGTTTGGAGGAACAACACACAAACACTAACATTTCGAACACACCCAAAATTATAGGAATACCTCATAGTTTAATATATCCCACACATGAATCGATCATCATTCATCGGAACAATGGTTTGTCTATGAGCCTTCGATCAGATCTATCCAGTGAAACCTAGTTCCTTATGATACATCTTGTTTATCACTAATTTCAATCTTTATTTACTCATTAATCATAGTTATTAATCACTCAATTCAAAACCCCATTTGTTTATTTTAATTATTGAGTCATGAGTGTGGAAGGTGATAGTTTCACATTCATTTGTCTTGTTTATGTACAAATAGATAATTTAGTAGTTAGATTCAACTGCAATCCTCCTTTGTGTACGATAGTTGTGGGTCGTAACTTACTTCTCCCCTGTATTATTTGCACCTGTACACTTGCGGTATTAATTTGCCAATAAAACTTGGGCAGATCACATGTAAAAGAAAGGAAAGGATGAACATATTGCATACTGTATATTGGAAATTAGTTGAGTTGTCTATTTATAGACTACTGGAATACGGTCGAACCCTAAATATAAGTTAAGGTTATTTATAATTAAACTTTCATTATCGCACTACAGTACTCTCTCTAATTTTAGTTAAAATCTGGTTATCCTCTTGATCTCTTTCCTTCACTTGAGGAGCTAGCTATATATGGTTTTTGACGTTGTAGAAGTAAGTCTTGAACTTGAGTTAAGGTAGTTTGTTATTGCTGATTAGTTTAATATGGAGAGTTGGGTTCTCAAGGTTGAATTTAATAACCTTGCCTATTTAAATATAATAATTGTTTTTATTTTTTTGATAAAGGGTTATAAGTCAAGCAAAATGACCTTTGATGTTTGGGAGATGATATATACAGAGCAAAATCCCTCAATGCTTAGCAATTTTTTTTATTGTTTACTATTATACCCTCTTCATATTAATAGTTTAATTTATTTTCCTTGTATTACTTGTCAATGATTATCACAATCTATGGAAATATAATCAAACCACTAAAATCTCCAATTTACGAAATGGAAATATTATATTTCCTTATATAAAATTTATAAATAGCTCATGTGAATAAGTTATTTAATTAAATTAGGATTAAGTATCTAAAATTAATTATGTATTACGTATTTGCATATTACGCATTAAGAACAAGAAAAAGTTTAATAACATTATTTTGATATGACTAAATTATTCATTAATTAAACAAAAACTGTGAATTTTTTTCTCAATTCATGTTTAATTGTCCTAAACACCTCATACTCAATCATAATTGCTCAAAGTAATTCAATTTTTAACTCTCCTATCATTCTCTCTTCTTTATAATGTTAGCTTTAGTGATAATATATAGGGATAATATCAGTGACACCCCCTGAGGTTTGATGAATTATCAGATACCCCTGAGGTTTGATTAAAACAAGAATACGATGAGATTAACTATTAGTATAATATATATGCATAAACATGTGTATTTATAAACAATAATAAATTTAATTCACCACAAGTTTTCATGCACCAGAAAAGTTTGCCAAATTTCTTTTCTAAAGTTATCGGGTCGTAATTACATAAACCAAAATTTGGAAGAAATTTGTCAAGAAATAGAATATTAAATAGATTTTGTTAAGTAACTAATTTAATTACGTTAGTTATCATTCATTAATTATGTTATAACAAAGAAAGATAATCTTTCCAATTCATAAATTGGAGAGATGAGTGATTTTGATTATGTTTCCATAGATTGTGCTAATCATTGACAAGTATTACAAGGAAAATAAATCAAACTATTAATGTAAAGAGGGTATAATAGTAAACCATGAAAAATTGCTCTGCATTGAGGGATTTTGCTCTGTATATATCATCTCCCTTGATGTTTGAGAAGCAAAAAAGTTACTCCAAATAATTTTAGAAACTAAATATTCAAATTTTTAAAATTTAATCAAAATATTTTTGTTTTATAAAACATTTAAGTTCTTATTTTTTAACTTTTAATAATCTCATCAGTTTCCTTACAGGTCCATATTAAACACTGTTACTAGTAGTGTGACCACGGAATTTTCAGCTTATCATCACAACAAAAATAAGCATTTGGTAAAAGAATAACATCTTCATGCAATCTCCAGAAAAAATAAAACAAGAAATAAGATTTCAATCGTAGATGTTCTCCTTCTCAATAAAAGTCAACAAAAACAATCAACATATTCACAACCCATTTTAAGAAATGAAGAATGATGACAAAAATACCAGCAACAGTGGTAGGAGAATCATCATCCTTAGATTGAACGTGGTCACTAATTTTAGAAAGCAAGTTTTGTTAAACTTTTTGACAAAGCAAGCAAGCTAAATGCACTACCTTTACTGCAACTTCCAATTTTTGTAGCATTCTTCTTTCGAATTTCCGAAACCAATTTTCAGTATGTTATCTTCTCGATTGTTGAAATTATTCTTAGGTTGCAACTGCAACGAGAAGAAGGGCATACAGATGAGTAGTTAGCTGAGTTTGGACGGAGATTTGTTTGGAAAAAAAATAAAAGTTTAATGTTTCGTTTCAAAAATAAATTTTGGATTAAATTTAACTTATTTTCAAAATAAGATTTTAATTTAAAAATATTTTATATTTTTATTTAATAATATAGTAGTTTTAAAATTATTTGGAGGTATTTTTTTTATTTACTTTTTAATAATCAAAGATTATTTTTATAATTATATCAAGATTCAAAGATGGCAGTATAATAAGCATATTATTAGCATAAATGATACTGAAACAACCATTAAGTTGTAGAAGGGAGGTTTCTGTAAGTTTTCAAACATCAAATGATGGTCTCTATAATTTCTCAAACCACACAGGTGGTTTTTGTTATTACATGAAACCAAGGGCGTATACATGTTTGGCTTTGAAGGGGCAATAACCCCCAAGATTTGTGAGGTCAGCCTACATATATTAATTTATTAGATAATTTCTAAGTATTTTAGTTTAGTTCATATGTCGTTCATTATTATTTTATCCTCTTCCACGTCAACGCACTGCGCATTAGTCACGATCTCGCGAATTGAGTGACTGTGCTCCGAACTAAGACGATTTAAGAATTCTTAGTTCTCTCATTAAGAATTCCTGAAGGGGTGCTTCACCAAAGGTGATCACACACCGAAAGAACTAAGAATTCTTAGTTCTCACACTAAGAAATCTTAGTTATGGTAATGAGAATTCTTATCTTACACACATTCAAGTCTACATTTTGCTCCACATCTAATCTACTACATGTGTCTAGTGCATCATTCTTCGACTAGATTGAAGGAATAATTAGACAAAATAAAAATAGAGAACAAAATAATTGCAAAAAATTGAGAACGGGAATAAGAGTAAACAAAACCAAGTTATAAAACGAATAATTGCACAAAGTTAAAGAAAATTATTGAAACAAAAGATTGAACTTAAGATCGTTAAAAGACTTCCACAATGTTGGTACGTAGTGACTTAATATGTAAGAAGATAAAACTAAAAGATATGAAAATTATAAAAATACAGAGATAAAAGGATTGAACGAGGAAACATAATATCAAATGGCTATGTTATCATGTTTTGACTAATAATACTAAAGATAGGAAAGAAAATGAGAAAAAATGAAATAAAAAAGATACAACTACTGATATTAAAAATCAAGTTCACAACTACCTATGAATAAATAAATAGACAATGATGGATTATATATGTTTGATTTAATTCATTATAATTACTTATAATCTTTATTTTTAATGACTATAATCTAGCCAGCGCAAATTCGAATCATGGATACGCCATTGCACTAAACCTCATGGGTGTTACTATAATTATCCATATATATTGTTATCTAGCAAATTCTGAATTCTGCAAAAATGAGATTACTTGTGGCGTGTCGCATTTTTTTTTCTTTTGTGTTTTCCCTCCGACAATTCTTGTCTTCTCTAATTTTTTACCATGGGCCACTCTTTTTATTCATGGCTTACAATGCAAGAACGTAAGCAATTAATTGTGTCTTAGCTTTCAGCGTCACCCACTCTCTCTGATACCTCCATACGTTACTGTACATGCATACCCAAACCTGTCGAATCTCATTACATGCTTTTGACGCGACGTTTCATCAGTCACTTTTGACTCTCTCTCTCTCTCTCACACAAAATATGTATGTATATATAGTATATACATATATTATATGCACATGTCAAATCCACTGTTTGCAGTCTTCCACAAGGGGTGTTTCTTGTTCTGCTTGGGCTGAATATGCTGCACAGGTTTTCCAAATTCCTTGTGCACTTATTTTTTAGGGATAATTACAGTTTCACCCCCTAAGATTTGGTGTAGTTACAAATACCTCCCTTATAGTTTGAAAAATTACAATGACCTTTAATTTTTGGAAAAATAAAAATATACTTCAAATTATTTTAGAAATTAATATATTATTGATTAAAAATATTTAAATTATTTAAAAAATGTTTAATTTGAAATTAAATTTGTGTTGTTTTTGTTAATTTTTATTGAGAAGAAGAATTTTTGCAATTGAGTTTTCTACTTCTTATCTTATTTAACGCATGGAGATTTTATTTTTTACCAAGTTTTTTTTTTTTTTTTTGGTGTGTGTGTGATAACCTATATGCTTAAAACCTGACCGAACGTTCAAGTTTACTTGATTGGTTCAACCACTGAATGAAACCATTCTTAAAGAATTCAGGTCAAATATACCAAAGCTATAGAATATTTTAAAAATAATTTTGTGTTCATTATATTTTCAGGGTATTTACCACAATAAATTAAACATTTATGTGATGATGTTAATTCCAGAATCAATGTGATCCCTAATGCTAAATGTATTAAAAGAACCTTCTTTGGTCTTAGCTCCAATAAAAGTCCAGGACCAGATGGGTACTCGGCTCTTTTCTACAAACAATTCTGGAATATAGTGGGTAAAGATATGGTGGAAGCTGTGCAAGATTTTTTTAAAAATGGTCCCATACCTCCTGATTTTAACCATACTTTCATTGCATTGATTCCTAAGGTTAACAGAGCTTGTGTGGTTGATAATTTTAGACCTATCAGCCTTTGTAATGTGGTTTACAAAGTCATCTCTAAAATCCTAAGTGATAGGATTAAAGATTGTCTTGAGCTATGCATTTCTCCTTTGCAATTTGCTTTTGTTAAAGGGAGACAGATACATGAGAACAATATTATAAACCATGAGATGATGCATTTCCTTAACTGTAAAAATGGTAAGAAGAAATACATGGCTCTTAAGGTTGATCTGTCTAAAGCCTATGACAGAGTTGAATGGTCTCTCCTCATGCTTATCCTTAAAAATCTTGGCTTCAATGATAAATTCTGTGGGTGGATCATTAATTGTCTAAATTCTGTTTCTTTCTCTGTCCTGGTGAATGGTGCTTCTTATGGATTTTTCAAACCTACCAGGGGTCTCAGACAAGGAGACCCCATCTCTCCTTACCTGTTTATTCTGTATGCAGAATTGCTTTCAAGATTGCTCCTCAAAGGAGAAAAAGGAGAAGAAGATTGCTGGTATCCAGATTGCCAGAGGTTGCACTCCTATTAATCACATCCTCTATGCAGATGACCTAACTGTGTTCTGTAGAGTTGAGAAGAATGAAATTCAGGCTATTAAAAAGTGTCTAGAGACATTTGAGCAGTGGGGAAGCCAAATTATGAACAAGAATAAATCCTACATTCATTTTAGCTCTAACTCAATTAACTCTGATAAGCATTGGGTGCTTGATGAATTTGGCATTAAAGAGTGCAATCACAAAAATCTACACCTAGGGATCCATTTCTGCAAACCAAGAAGGAGGAAGGAAGCTTTTGATGATTTGACTTGTAACCTGAGGAACAAACTTGGTGGATGGAAAAGAGGCATACACTTTCACAAGCTGGCAGATATGTGATGGTTAATGCAGTGGCTCAAGCTATGCCCACTTACCAAATGGCAAATTTTTTGTTGCCTGTGAAGATTACCAAAAAATTAGATAGCTTGATTTTAAGATTTTGGTGGGGTGAGAATGAGAATCACAACATCTTTCCTCTTAAATGCTGGGATGCAATCTGTCTTCCAAAAGAGGCTGGAGGTCTGGGCTTCAGGAAAATGCAAGATCTCAACATAGCCCTTGTGACCAAACTCTCCTGGAAGATAGCAACTGAGGAAAAAAAGCTGTGGATCAATATCTTCAGGGACAAGTATGTTAAACAGAAGAAGTTCCTGGATATGAAGAAACCCTCCAACAACTTGTCTTGGATTGCAAACGATATATTTAATTGTAGGGAGGTTGTCAGGATGGGAGCTAGGATCAAAATCTGTATTAATTCTGATGTTAATACCTAGAACGACCCTTGGATTCCAGTGGCTGGAAATGGATTACCTTGTCACAAGGATGCAAATGCTGATACTTTGTTAATCTGTCCTAGAGTGAGTGATCTGCATGAACCAGGCTCCGACCTTTGGAACATGAGCCTTCTCAACTTTTTATTCTTGCAAGATACAGTAAATGAGATTGTAAAAATCCCAATTGCTGTCTCCCAAGAACAGAGGAAACTTTTCTGGTTTCCATCCTCTTCAGGAAGATTCACTGTCCATAGTGCTTACCAATTACTTGTCCAGCAAAGAAGCAATTGTAATCAAGCTAAAGTGTGGAACTTAATTTGGAAGGCCAATATCCATAACAGGCAAAAGCTTTTCTGGTGGAAATGCTTATCTAATGCAGTGCCTACTCGCAGCAAACTTAAATATCTCCTGCAGATTGACAATATGGAGTGCCCTCTTTGTGGAAAGGAAGAAGAAACAGTGGATCATCTGTTCACTAGGTGCCATCTAGCAGAAATCTTATGGTTCACATCCAAATGGGGGGTAAGATTGTGCAATCTACCTATTAATTCTATTACTGACTTACTTTGTTTTTGTGCAGAGTACAGCAAGAAAGGGAGAAACCACGATGAGGATGGCATGGAGTTAATGATATTTGCTTCCTGCGCTTTAAACTGCATCTGGAAAGTCAGGAATGAGCTCATACACAATGGTGGTATTGTCAAGATTCATGACATGATCAGATTGGTGAAAGATCAAACAGAAAGCCATCTTGAGGCCCAGAAGAAGATTAGAAGAGACAGAGCGATTCCAAACTATCAGACAATCTGGAAGCCACCAAAAAAGAAATGGACAAAAGTGAACACAGATGCATCTTTTGCAAGCAATGGAAGTGCATCGAGTGCAGCAGTTTGGAGAGACAACAACGGTTCAATTGTTTTTGCACATTCAGACCTTTTCCAGTGCACTGATGTGGAAACTGGGGAAATAATGGCCATCCTCAAGGCTGTTAGATTTGCTGCACAGTTCAAAATTAAGAAGGTGATCTTTGAAAGCGACAATCTGAATGCCATCTCCCAGATTACTTCAAATAAAGATTGTACAAACTGGAGAGCGGAACAGTCGATTTTGGAAATTAGGAAGACTAATTTATTTTGGCCTCTTTGGAGCTTTAAATTTGTCCCCAGGCACTGCAATTATGCAGCGCATATTTTGGCAGTTTGGGCGAGGAATGTCCAGTTCGCAGGAATTGTTGATCTGTATAATATCCCAAACAATGTTTTTTGTGATGGGCCCCATTGTAGCCCCTCTATTTTGATGGTTAATATAGTTGGTTTACAAAAAAAAAATTAAACATTTATGAATCAAAAATACTAAATGTATTCTAACAAATAAATTCCATGTTCAAAAAGAGTATTTAAATGTATAATTAATACAAACATGACATAAAGAATTATGATAAATTATGAATTTAATAAATATTCTTTTTATAATCATACCAAACTTTAAAGGTGTAAGTATAATATGCACAATAATATCGCAAATGATATCCAAACATGCCTTAAGTTCTAGAGGGGAGGTTTCTGTAAGGTTTTAAACCTCAGGAGTGCTTATGGTAATTGTTCAAACTATAGAGGAGGTACATGTAATTACACCAAACCTCAGGGGTGTAGGGTGTAGCTGTAATCATCCTATCTTTTAATGCGTCATTTATGTGCAAAATGAGAGTGAGAAACATATGAAAAGTGAAAAAGTCACGCGAGAGCCAGGCCTGCTAGCTACAATAATGAATATTAAATGTTCGTTCTTGTTGATTTAAACTAGAAAGAAATTTTTATGTATTTTTTGGTAAAGTTGTTTTTTTTTTTTTTTTTTTTTTTTTTTTGTTTAAAAAGAAAAAAGAAACGGGGAGTTTAAACTTGTCCAATCATAAATAAAATATCCTAAAGTTAGAAAAAGTATTATCACGGTAGGTGGAGACTTCTTAAAGATGATTAGGGCTAAGAACTTTCTTTGAATAAACAACGGTAAATTTTATTTTGATGGACTAACTAAAACAGGTTCAAGATGTACTCAAAAAGTACAATAATTTAGAGGCACAATTGGAGACGCCTTAAATTGTCCTAACACAGTAACTGGTTTCTATACCAATCTACAAACAACACTAACCCCTGCAAGCTCTTACTTATTTCACTAATTTACAAGTACCAATATCTTAATTAACTAGTTTTATCCCTATGCTCTTTTCGTTTCAATTTTTAATTACTTTTTTCTTTTAATCCAATATGTTGATTGAAACTATTGCTTTCTCATTCCTTTATTAGCTAGAGTACTTTCACAAACTTTGATATTGATCTAATCTGTTCTGCTTGAGTTGCAAGGACCTTACATACAAACGCATCCCGGTAGAATAAGACAACTCAAAATCGAAAAATAAATTTTTGTTTATGCTTTAGTGCATGATGAAATTGATATTTATCACAGTGATCCTTATCTTTATTTAGAATTTTAATTTGATAGAAATGAGACAGGTTTAATAATTCGTTGTCGCGCGATACAAAAAAAATGTGAAAATTGAGAGTTTAAGTTGATCGTGTTTCTATTAATTATGCAGAAACATATAGAGAAAAAATGCAGTTGTTGAGCAAGATACTCGACTTTTGTTTTCATCAAAAGGAAGTCTTTCTTTGTTTTCAAGAAATACAGTGTTGCAAGTTCCCAATAAGATATTTCAAGAAATGGGAATTCGTGAAGCGGTTTTCCAACTATATCTTATATATCTAAAATTAATTTTGCCCAGATTTTTATGGGGCTAGCTCCTTTTCGAAAGAAATTATGGCTGAAAATTATAAAATCCTCTTATTGAATGAATAAAATCCCGAAATACATTTCCACAAATGTGTTAAGAATGAAATTTCCGTACATTTTCATAAAAAAGAGATGGAAATTAGATTGTATCTAACAATTAATTTATACACAAATTCTTACTAGGTCTTTGTCGAAAGAAACGGCATAATTTCTGTGATTGAATGACAAATACCTCGAAGTACATTTCCAGTTAATAATTATATTTCATATGAATTTCTAAAAAAAAGATGGAAAGTTAGAACGTTTTACGAAATGCAGTGATATACAGTCTCTTCATGCATCCTTTTTTTCTATGACTTTTCTCTTTTTCCTGCCAAAAGATCTTTTTGTTTTCTTTTTCTTTTTCTCAAGTGACAACTACACAATTCTTTTTTGTCACATAATTCAGGAAACTTATTGATTGTAAAGTATTGATATATTTCATGGTAGATTTTTTACAGCGTCATATATAAGGTGGTGTTTGCAAATGCTTATAAAAAGAGTTTTTTTGGCTTTTGCAGCCGCAAAAGCACATTTTTAAATGTTTGGAATGCTGACTTTTGCTTTTTCTTGTCTAAAAAAAAGTCAAAAAAAGCACAAGCCGCGAAAGCATGCCCAGGGGTGCTTTCCTAACTGCTTCTGCAATTATGTTATTTTTGAAAGGTCTTTAAATAGAAAAATTACTTCTCCATAATTTTTGTAAACACCTAATTAATGATTTAAGTAGCTTTTTAAAAAAATTTGCAAACACTCCCGACTTTTTATTAAAAGTCACTTAAAGTGACTTTAAGCAAAAGTATTGAACAAGCTCTTTTTATAAGCATTTGCAAACACCACCTAAGTATAAGATCCAAATGTCTAACGTACATATTGGGAACGGATTAAAATTGTCTGGATAACTCTAACAGGTAATAAATGTAACAGAAAGTTATTGTCTTATCATCAGTTACAAAAATACATATCTAACCTATTAGAATTAATTAAATAGTTTTCTTACCATGTTGCTTTAATTTATAATTTGATCATGCTGTTTCAAAATTTTTATTTCATTAATTTTTTAACACCTGTCAGTTAATATTTTTCCACTGAGAAAATTATGTAATAGAAAAATATAATAAGGTATATTAAATAAAATTCTCTAGATTAAAACAAATAAACCCTTTCAACAATCAAACCCATCCGTTTTAGAGACAAAAAAAAAAAGAAAAACTATTTGAGCTAGCTATCAAACCCTAAAATCTAATTGCAAAAGAAGTAAATAACCCTTTAACTTACAATATTCTATGCATTTCTTGTCACACTTTTCAAAAAGAATCACAGAACAACAAACCAAGTTATGAGAAGCACCCATGCACAAAAATGAAGTAGAACTCAAAAACCACAATAATTGTATGAGGAGAAATGAATGATGCCTTTTCATCAGAAGGGCATGTACTAAAAGTACTAACCGATGATAAAGGGTAGCAGCACAAAAAGCTGAAAATATAAAGGAAATGTCTCTTCAAATGCTAATAATGTCCATATCAAAGAGTCAATGCCAAAAAGAACTCATCATCAAAACCATTGTACATGCATCAAAATTCAAAACTACTTAATCCTTCAACCTGCATGATATATGTTTAATATAATCACTGAGATGATTCAATCTCAGAAGCTGGTTCATCTTCTTCTTCAAAGCAATTATCAATCCCATAAGCCGCATGTCCATTCCCAAAGGCCTTGATATGGTCTTTGAGGGATCTCTTGTGCTTGAAATCAGAACCACAAGTGCAGTACCAAAGTTTACCACAGTTCTTTTCATGAGTCCTCCAATCACCCTTGACCGCGAACGCCTTGCCGCACTTCCTGCAACAAAACGGTTTGATCCCGTGCTTTCTCTTGTAGTGAGTTTGAAGGGTTCTGAAGTCTTTGAGGGGTTTGGCTCTCGGGTGGTCTATGTTGTTACGGCAACCGGGGGCGCAGCAGTAGCAAGGAAGCCTTAGCATTGCTGTTGGCTGCGTGCCTTTCAGGGACTCTGGCCCTTTTCTGTACTGAGATCCATGACCCCACATGTGCATCTAAACACACAAAATAAATAAATTGCAGATAAAGTTTCATTCATATACGTACTCTAGATCTAGTGCCCCATCTTGGATGATGCATTTGACAAACAACACGAGTTAATAACTTATAAACTGATTTAGTATTCATGATGTAAAAGATCACTTCTTCCGATAATATATAGTTGAAATTATCAAAAAATTTAGTTGCCCCTTTTTAGGTCATGAGGAGCTGATTTGCTTGCATTTTAGTCATTGTGTTAAGGGAACAACAAGCACATTACCCATGGTAAATTATGCCTCTACTATGATAAATATGGCACATTATCTCCTTAATAAAAAATATAAAAAATTGGATAAATTACCCACTGTAATGTTTGTTTTTTTTTTTTTTTTTTGATAAGGCAAAAATTATTAAAACAAGCACAAGGGGTGCTAATCCCATTCTACAGGGAGACGGAACAAAAAGGTTCCGAAAGAGAAGAGTCAATCAAATGCAATCGAGAGGAAAACAATACCAATCCGATAAAGAAAAATTAAATAACCGATTTCTAGCTTTAAGCCAAATCCACATTCTAATTTTAATAGTCTCCGTCACCTCCTTAACATGAGCCTCGCCTCCTTCAACGAGCACTCTATTCCTCTCCTTTCAAATTGCCGACACCACAAAAAACCATATACTCTCCCAAAGGTTGCACGCAACTCTAAGTGGGATATTTTGCAACATGTTAAAATATACCTAATTGTGCTTATTTAACATAAGACAGGAAGACAGTTTGCTTATTTATTTGTTTAATACAAGTCAATGTGCCTAATTTAAAATAATAACACATAAGTAATTTGCCAACTTACTTTTACCATGTATTTGATATAAGCAAAAACCCCTTTTTCATGTGGACAGACAAGTTTCTAAATCTAGAAGTCTCTTGTGATGTTATCAAGAATGCACCTGAAAGAAAAGGAAGTTGCAGCACCAAAGTTTTCTGCTTTTCAATAATTGTGAATTTTTTTTCATTTTAAAGAAATCTTAAATGGTCTTCTGGGACTGGGAGGCAGTTGTTTCTGCTGCGTCCGCTACGTATTTACAAAGAGGGCAATACTATATATATATATATGTCTGTCTGTTAGAATATTTTGGATCTTGATGCAAAGAGTGTGGGTTTTTTTTTCCATGTATGTACCCTGATCAGGAGGTTTTGCCTCTCAGTGTACAGAATGAGAACCTTTTTTGTTTTTTCATTTTTTTTTTTTTTTTTTGGTCTTTGTTCAAAAATTCTCTCGAGTGAGTCTGTAGCTAGGCAGAGGAAATGTTCAGTTTGACACACACTTGACGATGTGTGAAAATACAAACTTTTTTGAAGGACAAAAAGCATAATGGTGGTGTGTGTGTGTGTGTGTGTTGTTCCATCAACAAATTAAGAGACCAGTAAAGTCACTGACCAGGTAGATTTCTTTATGCAGATCCCAAGTCCCAACCCCTTCTCCCACCTAACCAACTCCACTCTTGAATTAATTAACAAAAAGAGAAAAAGATTAACACTTTATAGTTACAAAGTACAAACATACATATACCTGCATGTTATTGTATCTGTTGAAGGTCTTGAAGCAAAGAGGACATGAGAATTGATTAGGTCCAATCAAAATCTGGGCAGGAGTTGGAATCCAATACTGGCCTTTGTTGAGTGGGCTGCTTGTTGATGAGTTATTATAAGTAGTAACTTCTTCTCTAAAATTGGAGGATGAAAACCTTGATAACATGAGCAGATCAGGATCAGTAGTAGTAGTCGTCGTCGAGAGACCTAAATTCAGTGTCGTTACCGCTTCGTCTTCGTCTTCTTCATTAATGATTTTCATGGCCGATATTGATTCATGAGAAGGCGGCGGCCTAGAGGGGCTCAAACTCAGGAGTGGGAGAGCCTCTCTAAGTGGCGGAGAAGGAGGCGGTACTACGGAAGAATTATCGGTATGATGGTATTCATACTGCCTGTGAAAGAAACAAGAGTTGTTATCGTTGTTGTTGTTGTTGTTGTTTACGGTAGAGTAATTGAAGTTGAAGTTATAGGGATTATTACTAATATAAGATGGTAGTGGGGCTGAAGAAGAAGAAGTTGAGGGGGTGAAATAGTTGTTGTTAGGGTTGAGATTGAACCATCCATATCTGTTGTTGAAGTAATTGGAATAGGGATGATCAGTCATGATGATGGGAGCTTGAAATTTGAAGAAAGGAGATGCAAAAAGAGGAGGGGTCAGACAACAGTAGAGTGAGTACCCAAATGACCAAAAATTCAAATGGTTAAAATGATTTGAGATAAAAGATTGTTGCAAGAGTGATGATGATGATGATAGAGTATACAAACCCTACTCCTCATGAGTAGAACAGGAGACAAGATAACACTTTGGAATGTGACTAAACAATATGCGCACAAACACACAAGAGGAGAGAGAGAGAGAGAGAGAGAGAGAGAGAGAGAAAATTAATTGGTCTTGGGACTTTGAAAGAACAACAAGACCCTTTTCAACAGTGAGTCATGACAAAATTAATTAAGGGATATCTATTAAATAAAATTGATCTACTTTTACCAATTAATATACAAGTTGTTAATCCAAGATATATGCTAGTGAGAAGCCAAGACAAGTGCAAGAAATTAGGGTTGGCTGTTGTCTCCCGTTTTACCACTTACAAACAACAACAAATAGAATGAATATTGTAGATGCAAAATGTACACCATTGTGTGTAAGTGTGTATGTGTGTTATTTTTGGTGTTTATTGGGAAACAAATAGAATGAAAATGAATGCGGGGGGGCAAGTGCATTGATAAGCGAGTACTGGTCGGCACAGTAGCAAAGCTTACAAACAATGTCCCTGGCCTACTACTCCTTCACTCTGGCAACTTCTTCACTGTTCAAATTCTTTTTTTTTTCTTTTTTTTTTTTAGTTAAAAACATTTACATGCAATGCACATCATGATCAAACTTACTATTCAATCGTCACACACCCAACACTATACTCCTTTTTAATATATATATCTCTATCTCTATCTCTATCTCTATCTCTCTTTGCATGCAGGCTCTGGCTTTCTGTGTGCACGCATGTGTGGTTGGTTTGGCTTCTTGTGTACAAGGAGAAAATACTGAGGCCCCATTAACTCCATTAATTCCAGAGAATACTATAGTCTAGTAACTATCATGCAGTTGCATTGCTTTCCTTTTCTTCCCTACCAGCATCCCAAGTACACATGGGTATAGTGCCATGATTCACGTAAAAATGGGATGAATTTATAACGCTGCTACCATGTGCATATTCAATCCATCAAAATTAACCTCAACTAATTAATTACTTAGGATTCGAATTCATCTTCTTCTGCAACAAACACTCTTATATTATTTTTTACACGGAAGCAAATCATTTTTACTCTGATAGGATCATTAATTTCGTACCCTGCCCTCTTCTTTCCACATCATATAGATATTCTCAATATATTTTTAAAATTTTATCGTTTTGTTCCAGGTTATTATTTTTTTTTAACAAAAGATTATACTCCTTATGTGAGAATAGTTTCGAGTCACACTCTAATATGAGTTGATTTGTGTTAGCCACCTAAATATTTCAATTCATACTAAAATGAAACAAATATGAAGGGGTCTCCATGGCCAAGATTAAACCACAAGCATTATCATAAAACACTTTAACAATACAATTTTATATATACAATTTTATATATAACAATTTCAAGAAGTTTTCAAAAGACATGCCTTATAATCATTTCTTTCATCTATGTTGCTGCTATGCTGGTCTCATTACGAGGAATTACGAGGAATGACTGGACAAGACAAAAAGAGGAGTAAGTCATAAAGACTTAGTGAATTCTTTGAACAGAAAAACTATTTCAAGAAGTAAATGAGAAAAAAAAATAAGAAATGCATGTGTAACTTTATCTTCAATAAAGAAATGTAATATCAGTTGTAAGGATAGCGATGAACATTTTTATTATACTCATCTTTTATATGTCTAAAAATTATTTGTATCCTATTTCTCTAGTGTTTTATGTCTTTTAAAAATGTTTTTCGTTATTTTTCAGGCTTAGAAGTCATTTTGTTGAGAAAAGAAAAAAACAAAAAGAGGTTAAGAAACAAAGTTTTGAACAATCTGTGCGCCGAATAAGCCATTTGATGTGCAAATACAGAAAGAATCACACAGGTGTGCGATCGCACTAATTAATTAGTGTTGCAGTCGCACCAAGGCCACGCGTTTGCAGATTTTGTTTCCAAATCAAACTCAAAGCCTCCCTCAACAATCCTATATATGAACACCAGAGCACGTTTTGGAGCAATACATTTGAGAGGAAAAACATCATAATACACATCCAAGAGAGTAGAATATATTAGAATTAGATTTTATTATTCTAAACAATGTATTTATTTATTTTCATAGGTTTTGTTCTTATGTTATGACGAGCTAAATTATCCTGAGGTACAGTAGTAAGTAGAAGAAATGCCATGTTATAATTTTTGAGTTTTGATTTATATGTGTAATCGGTACTGACACGTCATGCAATCACAACACCAACAATATGATGCCACAAGTG
Source organism: Misopates orontium (assembly GCA_946800315.1). Lineage (NCBI taxonomy): Eukaryota > Viridiplantae > Streptophyta > Magnoliopsida > Lamiales > Plantaginaceae > Misopates > Misopates orontium. The sequence continues at coordinate 11,038,539 of OX326949.1, forward strand.
AATCACATGCCACGTCATGCCACGTGGAAACCGTTATTTTATAATGCAAAATGGTACTTCAAGACAAAATCCAACACAAGAAAATAACTCAAATTCAGCCCATGCAGGTCCTACTAGAGTTGTTCAAAGGCAATTCGAGTTGTTTGGATAGGTCCAATAGAGTTATCCAAACAAATCTAGTTCAACCAGTTGCAAAGCCTATCTCGATAATTAAGGAAACTAATTCTTATAAATACAGGCCCTAATCAACTTTATGAGGTCGATAATCATCATTTATTGCTTCTTATTCGAGCTATTCAGATAGAATTTCGACCTATTTTGGGCAGTACATTTCGTCATGTCATAACAGCTCTATTCAATCTATTTGTGAGCCCAGTTCGATCAGTTTTGAGTGCCCAGTTTGACATGTTCTGCAACTCAGTAGTATCTGTTTTGTGTGTCTTGTTCGGCCTGTTTTCAAGCTATTTAATCTGTTCAATTTGACATTTTTTCAAGCTATTTGATCTGTTTAATTTGACTTATTGTCCTTGCAGAACACGGTCTCACTTTCCTGTTTATCTAACTTAAGCATCGAAGTACCTTTGCCGAAAGGACCCTGGCTTAGTTTACATGGGGTGCTAAGTGTAGGTTCTGAACTCAAAAGCTGCTTAAAGATCCGGCATGGACTAAAGCAATCTGATGTGGAGTATTGACAGGGTGGACACGTAGCCAGAAGAAAATACTCTACATTAGTGGTGCCATCTGTGGGAAGCACTAAACGCACTTACGTTTAGAACACCATTAGAACTCAAGACTTCAGTGGCTCAACGGAGAGCTACAGATAAGAATTGACTTGCAACCGGAGCAAGATCCCAGAGGGAAGGAAAAAAATAGAGCTACTAATACCTTTAAACACACCTGCAATGCACCACCGACTCAATCACAAGCAGCGGTAGAGGCGTAGGCTATGCCTCCGCTAGTGCCTCCACTATTGCACCCAGCTTGTGTGACGCATATCATGACTTCTTTCCAGCAAAATGTTGTGCTTATGATTGAACAACAATTTACAAATTGTGTTGCTACATGCTACTACAGCAGGAACAACACAACCGACGATTGTTCCACCCACTATATCGCAACAAACCCAGCCACAAGTGGATTCTTGGGTGAATACACACTCCAGGGCAAGATGAAGAGACCTTTCAGAGTCTCTAGAAAAAAGAAATCCCCGTTCACAACACGCATGAGCTAATGGGGGAGTAGAAAGAGCACCAGTTCAGCATCGACAGGGGATGTTGAAGTGAATTCAAAGCAGAGGGTCACTGAAGTATGTCCCGTCACTAGCAATATGGAGAGAAGAGGAAGGTCAGAGAACCATTCAGATTACAGAGGGCAGAGAATTGAACCAGTAGTCACTGAATATAACCCCCTTGAGGAAAAGTAGACTCTGTTTTGCGACACTATAAGTCATTTGACATTGGAGCAGGGCGTCAATCTCCCCGAGATGGAGGAATACGATGGAACGTCTGACCCAGTTAAACACTGTGATGATTTGGATGAACAGTTACAAATCCCAAGGTACAATAAGAGTTTGAGGGTAAAGCTCATTGCCATAAGTCGCCAAAGAATGGAAAAACATATCTCCCCGGAGAATCAATTCATATGAACAATTCAGGGAGATGTTCATATAACATTTTGCCATGCAGTGGCAGAAGAAGAATACGTCAAGCCATATGTTCACCATCAGGCTTACGAATCTTTGGGAAAATACATTGAACGGCTCAATGTGGAGATAGGCCACGTACAATCCCCAACTGCAGATTTGGTGGCAGCGGTGCTATCGAATTGCACCAAAAGTCAAAAGCTAGTAGATTTCTTGACTTAAGAGCAGCCTCAAACAATAGAGCATATAATGGCAATGGCTCGGCGAGTGATGGATATGGAGGAAGCCCATCGTAATTGAGGGTTAAAGGATTATACGGAAAGTAACAAATAAAGATAGAGTAAACTCTGTAGAAAGGAAGATAATGGAAGGGACCGCATGTCACCCTTTAGAAGATTTGATACCTAGACTTCCCTAAGAAAGGGAGTAGTGGAGATATTTGTAATCATATTCGCTTGAAGGACACACGAGTTAGAGACAAGGCTGATAGAATTCTTGAAGGACAACTATGACGTATTCGCTTGGGCTAATTCAAACTTGAAAATCACTTGAACATGGATCCAAAAGGTAAGGCAATCCCACAAAAGAAGAGGCATTTCAGTGAAGAGAAACACCGAGCAGCAGAATTGGAAATACATACTAAGTTGGCAGCTGGCCACATTTTCGAAGTGCGATACTCAAAATGGTTAAGCAATGTGGTGCTAGCTCCCAAGAAGCCTACGGTTTGGCGAATACACTGATCTCAACAAGCATTGTCCAAGGGATCCATTTTTGTTACCCATAATTGACTTGATGATGGATTCAACGGTAGAATGCGCCCTATTGAGCATGTGTGATGCACAAAGCACATTTCATCCAATACTTATGGTTGTGAAAGATCAACTCAAAACGGCCTTTATCACCGATAGGGGCATATTTTGGTACAGAGTAATGTCATTTGGTTTGAAGAACGCGCGAGCAACCTTTTAAAGGTTGGTGGCAAAGTTGTTTTACCATCAAATTGGCAAAACCGTGGAATTGTATATAGACGACATGCTCATCAAAATCTTAAGGCATGTACACTATAATATCCAAGAGGAATTCATAAATTATTTTGACAAAAATAAGAACGAGAAGGCAAAAAGAGGTGCAACACGAGGACTTCCCAAGGGGTCACCCATCTTAGTACTACTCTCGGCCGAGCACGCTTAACTTCGGAGTTGTGATGGGATCCGGTGCATTAGTGCTGGTATGATCGCACCCGAAAGTAACTACGCAACTTATTCATTTATACGCAGTAAAATAGTCAACCAAACTAAAAAATATTAAGGCTTTATAATCAAGAAAGCAATCAAACCGAGCTACGCATAACAATAATCGAAATTATATATCAAGATGATATATATATATGTAGATATATATACATATAGATATACATATATATATATATATATATATACATATATATATATATATACATATATATATATACATATATATATATATATACTTGTAAAAAATCGTTATACATTTATTCATAAATAAATAAATCTTGTATATATTATATTCACAAAATTAAGAACGAAAATGCAATATTCAAGAGGAATTCATAAACTATTTTGACAAAAATAAGAACGAGAAGGCAAAAAGGGGTGCAACACGAGGACTTCCCAAGGGGTCACCCGTCTTAGTATTACCCTCGCCCAAGCACGATTAGCTTCGGAGTTCTGATGGGATCCGATGCATTAGTGCTGGTATGATCGCACCCGAAAGTAACTACGCAACTTATTCATATATGCGCAATAAAATAGCCAACCAAAATAAAAGTTATTAAAGCTTTAAAATCAAAAAAGCAATGAAACCAAGCTACGCGTAACAATAATCGAAATTAAATATCAAGATGATATATATATATATATATATATATATACACCTGTAAGAAATTGTTATACATTTATTTATAAATTAATAAATCATGTAAATATTATATTTACAAAATTAAGAACGAAAATGCAATATTCAAGAGGAATTCATAAATTATTTTGTCAAAAATAAGAACGAGAAGGCAAAAAGGGGTGCAACACGAGGACTTCCCAAGGGGTCACCCATCTTAGTACTACTCTCGCCCAAGTATGATCGCACTCGAAAGTAACTACGCATCTTATTCATTTACGCGCAGTAAATTTGCCAACCAAAATAAAAATTATTAAAGCTTTATAATCAAGAAAGCAATCAAACCGAGCTACGTCATAATATCCGATATAGTACCACTAGCGTATTTCGGAACATATTATGCCACGTCAGCACCATTATTTTTTAATGCAAAATTACTATTCAAGGCAAAACTCGGAAATAGGCCCAAGTAGGCCCAAATCAAGCCCAAGCAGGCCAAACCGGCCCATTTTGAGCTATTTTAAGCCCAATTCGAGCTATCTGGGGCCTAGTTCGATCTATTTGAGGCCCAGTTCGACCTATTTGGAAGCCCAATTCGAGCTATTCCAAAATAGCTCTAATTTGAGCTATTTTGAATTATAGTTCTACTTGGAGTGCAATTATAGCTGAATAAGGACTCTTAATACTAGATAAGGGGGTGCCATGCCTCATTTTCAGGTACGTTTTTATATTTTCAAGCATTCATTTCGAGCAATACGAGTCAAATTCAAGCTATGAAGCAATCAATTCGAGCTGTTAGAAATAGCTCTCGTTCGACCTATATTGAGTGCATTTCGAGTTATTTGAGGGCTTCATTTCGATCTATTTAAAGACCTTCATTTTGACTTATTGTGCCGCTTTGAGGTGTTTGTTTTCGACCTATTCAGTGTGTTTCGATCTATCATTTCGAGCTATTGTCTCTCATGACAAGATCTCATATTCCGACCCATCTGACTTGAGCGTCGGAGTGCCTTTGCTGGGAAGGCACCGACTTAGTTTACGTGTGGTGTTGAGTGCAGGTTTAGGGTTACCCTCGGCGGCTAACTCCTCAATAGTCTCATCTACAATGGTGGGGTTAATAGACGGAGCATCAGTAGTCGGGTCAGGGTTGGGGGCATCAGAGGGTGGAGCTATATACGGAACGATGCTAGTCCTAGCAGAAGTAACATCATGCTCATCCTCACCTAAAATATCTACCTCCCTATCCGAGCCCCTATCATCAGAAGAATCGTCACTACTATTGCTAGTGGACTCATCGTCTTTCGACCTATTAGACCTAGTACTCTCACGTCTACTATTGCTTGAAGACTCGCTATCGGAAATGTGCGCCATAAAAAGGTTCAAGGTAAGTGATTACCGGAACGAGGATCGAGGTCAATGAAGAGTTCTTTGCTGGGATCACGCAGCTTGTATGACCTTTGAGCAGGTATAAACAGCTTGGGTACCCAGGAACTCGGATCTTTTCAGGCTGATATTGACGAGGCCTGTAGGGTGATGCCGGACGCCTCGTGTTCGGATTGCGAGGGTTGCTGTGGTGGTTATGGTAGGACCGTGAGGAAGATGGACGATATTGGTCGCGCGAATTATAAGATGGTCGATGCCGAGACTGTGACGGTGGGATGGAATGACGCCTCGGAGATCGGTTATGATGAAGACGAGCCGTTGTAGAAAAATCTGCAAAAAATGGACTCGTTTAGCACACAATAAAAATTTTCAAAATTTGACAAATTTTGACAAGTGTGATAAATCGAAATATTAGGGGTCTTTCGACCAATTATTTCGAGTTATCAAGGTAATTTCGGCTTACGGAGGACAAACAAGGAAAAGTGTGGGTTTTCTAGCTATTTTGGCAAATTTTCGAGCTATTTTGGATGTATTTCGAGCTATTCTCACTGTTCACTCTTGGAGTATTTCGGGCTATATATTTCGACCTATTTTTTTGAGCTCTCTGGGTTACAGCGTGCGCGAGAAATGAAGAAATGAATTTTAGCGCAGAGTATTTATAGGGGAAATGATGCAGAAATTACGGAAAATACCCTCTTTTCGACCTATAACCTATTTCAACCTATTTACCAAATTTGACCTACTGAATTTCGAATTACTACTTCGGGTACCTATTTCTAGCTATTCTTTTTCGAGTTACCAAAAATAGCAAATTCGACCTATTTTCGAGTTTTGTTATTTTCATCCAAAATGTTGGGTTTTCACACCGAAGCCGCCTTCGTTGCACGATTCTCGATTACCTGACTTATTTTATAGTTTGTATGACCAATGTTTCTACACATTACTCTTACAAACTGGGGACTCCATGATGTACCATGTTTCGGTACCGCCAAGTCATAACATCCGATATAGTACCACTAGCGTATTACATATTATGCCACGTCAGCACCATTATTTTTTAATGCAAAATTACTATTCAAGGCCAAAACTTGGAAATAGGCCCAAATCAAGCCCAAGCAGGCCCAATTTGGGCCCAAACCGGCCCATTTTGAGTTATTTTAAGCCCAGTTCGAGCTATCTGGGGCCTAGTTCGATCTATTTGAGGCCCAGTTTGACCTATTTGGAAGCCCAATTCGAGCTATTCCAAAATTGCTCTATTTCGAGCTATTTTGAATTATAGTTCTACTTGGAGTGCAATTCTAGCTGAATAAGGACTCTTACTACTAGATAAGGGGGTGCCATGCCTCATTTTCAGGTACATTTTTATATTTTCAAGCATTCATTTCGATCAATATTAGTCGAATTCGAGGTATAAAGCAATCATTTCGAGCTGTTTGAAATAGCTCTCGTTCGACCTATATTGAGTGCATTTCAAGTTATTTGAGGGCTTCATTTCGATCTATTTGAAGACCTTCATTTCGACTTATTGTGCCACTTCGAGGTGTTTGTTTTCGACCTATCATTTTGAGCTATTGTCTCTCACGACAAGATTTCATATTCCAACCCACTGACTTGAGCGTCGGAGTGCCTTCGCCGAGAAGGCACCGGCTTAGTTTACGTGTGGTGTTGAGTGCAGGTTCTGAACTCAAAAGCTGCTTAAGGATCCAGCAGGGACAAAAGCAGTCTGACGTGGAGTGTTGGAGTGTGGACACGTATCCAGAAGAAAATACCCCACATCAGTGGCGCCGTCTGTGGGACACTCTATACACACTTAGTAACAAACACTATCACTGATACAATGGCTCATCGCAGAGCCACGGACAAAAATGGAGTAGCAGCAAGGACTTGATCACAAAGAGAGGATGATAATCGGGTTACTGATGCATCTGAGCATGCATCAGTGGCAGCACCCAATACTCCCCTAGATCTACCACGTGATGCAGCGAATCAACCTGAAGTTCCTCCCACGGAACAACAACTGTTGAATCCTGCACGATTGGATCAAATCATGACAGCATTTCAAAGGACTATGGTACTAATGATTGTGCAACAATTGGCTAACACTGCCGTGCAGCAGGAAGTTCAAGCACCAATTGCACAACAAACATTGGCGCTGCAAGCAAGGACTCATCAGACGCAACGTCGTGCTGATTCAAGGCAACATACTCATACAAGATTGACAAGACCTACTCGAAGGGATCCGTCACCTTCCCATGAACGGAGAAATCCTCGTTCAGTGAGAACCAATGCAAACAGAGCTCCAAGCCGAGCAACTGTTAGAGATGGAGAAGTTAACTCAAGGCAGAGAGGTCCTGACGTTCGTCCAGCCACAAGTCATACAGCGGGGAGAAACAGGGATCTGCTTGAAAGGGTTATTCCAAGGCCAGAACCTGTCATTGCTGAACATATTCCACTAGTGGAGAAGCCAACTCCGTTCTGTGAGGCAATCAACAAGTTGACACTGAAAGAAGGAACTCTTCTTCCTGAGATGAAGAAGTATGATGGAACGACTGATCCTGCAGCGCACTTTGATGACTTGGACGCAGAATTGCAGATTCTAGGCTACAATGAGAACTTCAGGGAAAAATTAATATCACTAAGTCTGAGGGGAACTGCTAAGGAATGGTTCAAGAACTTGCATTCGCGCACAATTGAATCATCGAAACAATCCAGAACCATGTTCATCAACAAGTTTGGCACTTATCGATTAAAGAAAAAATCTCCACGTTCTCTATTCAATATTGTAACACCCCTAAAAATATTTTTTATTTGGTAACTCAAAATGGTATTTGAGTATATTTCAATTTAGTCCTTCAACTTTTAGAAATCTTATAATTGACCCCAAGTATTTTCTTTTAGATCAATTGAGTCCTTAAAACTTTCAAAATGGTCCTTTATAATTTTTAAATATACAAAAATACCTTTATAATGGTAAATCTTCACATTTACTCCTAGATATTTATATCTTATAATAGTTAAAAGTAGAATAAGGTAAAAGTAATTTCTTACTTTGTCTTCATTCATTCAATAATAGTAGATATTTCTTATGTTTAATATTATAAAATTCAAATCAGAGATAAGGGGTAAGATTTCTGGAAAATTCATCATAAATAGGGGTGGTCAAGTTAAAATAAAATAACATTTGGGTAGGGACTTAATTTAATTCCTTGTCTCCCATTTTCACCTATAAAAGGAGGGCTTCCTTCAACAATTTTTCTCACACCTCAAACGTCTGAATCTCCCTTCACTCTCTTCACGAAAAATCTTCCTCTCTCAGTCTTCTAGCTAAGAAAAATATTTCCAGAAATTGTCCAGTTCAAAATTTCCGAGAAAAATCCCTAGTCCCGAAACTGCGCAGAAATTACAGTTTCAACCCGAAACTTGCAAGCCCCAAAATAAATATCAAACCTTCATCTTTTGAGCTGAATTTTGGAACAGAGACTCTTGATCGTGTCTTTAACAAAACCCCTTAATCAATTTCATATTTTAACCAGTTCTAGACGTTCGATTTAAGGTAACTCTCGGACTGCTACAGCTTTCAGCCCTAACTGTGCGCATTCATTTTGTTTCTTAAATTAATACTAAAATCCGGATGATAAATATCAATTTGATGATACATACGTGTTCCTAACATCCTAAGGAATGTTAAAAGTCATTTTTGTTAATTTTAATCTTGTGTTAGTTTCTGTTTTGAATTTAATAACGTATTAATAGTTTATGTAACACATTTTCATATTTACTTTCTTGCTTACTTTAGTTTCCTATAAGTTACTTTAGTCACTTAATGATCTAGTCATATAACTTGATTCTTATATTATACTTAAGTTGTACAATGATTTATTGTGATGATTTTAATAACCTTGTGACTTTTATGATTATATAAATTTTACGAACACTAATTTATAATTTATGATAATAATTAGAACATGTTATATGACAAAAGTGATACTTATATGTTAATTCCATATCTTCATGAAAACATTTGCTTGGTTAGTGAATTATGGTGATAATGTAAGAATTAGTTAATTATCTTAAAGATAATTTAGAAAAAAATAAAATATTTATTCATTGAAAGATTGTTAACGCCTTTAAATTTATTTAGGAGACGGTCGACTTTTGCCAGAAAACCAAGGATTAGAAGGAGGTGAGATTCATGTGGTTTATTCCAGCCTTTTTGGCATTTGGCCCTGAGATTTTTGGACAGAACAATCGTGGTTATTTATTTCCAATCATGATCAACCTTTATCACGTTTCTCGCTTCACACCTGTTATCTCCTTTCATAATTCACTTGCTAAAATACTGTTAAACTAAACATATTCTTAATCCATTATCACATTCGTATGAAAATGTATTAATAATTCTGAGATTAAATAATTAATTCTTGAACTGTGCAACGAGCAACGAACTATGTTCGGCCTATGTAGCTCAAAAACGAGCAACGGATTTTATCCGGCTTACTTGCTCATCTGATATTTCTGTTTCACCCATTGGGACGCCTTTGGGAAGTTGGGCCCAGGGATTGAGATAATTTACTGCTGGGCAACACGGGTTGTCGGTTAGTAATTTAAATTAATACCCATTCTGTCTAAGCGCCGCTTACAGTCAGGAGTTGGCTGTAACCCGCGTGTTAGACTGGCATGTACTCGAGCATGTCTTCTGTTCTGTTACGAGGTCACTCCTCGTAGAGAGGTATACGGTTAAATTTTCGGTGTTATGGTTGGATATGTTATAAGTATTTGCACAAGTTCATTATTCCATATTAATCCTGTTGTTATTGGTTCTTTTTGTTCTAATACCTTATTGATAACCTGAATAGATTTTCGTTGCAATAAATCTGTCATTATTATTAAAAATCTCACTAAGTCCTCTAAGACTTACATCTCTCTTAATTTTCTGTCCATTCTCAGAACAAGAGTGATATTACCCGGCCGGATCGACTATCTTTGGATTACTGCGATTTTATTTAAAGCTTTATGGATTTTAATAAGCATATTTGGTCTCTCAAACCAAAATATGTCCGAAATATCGTTTGCTCGTGTGTTTGAATAATTATATCTTAAGATTTGTGGTTTGTAATAATTAACTGCTATTGTAACTTTGAAATTTTTCCGCTGCAATAAATAAGTTTGTTTGGCTTTATTCGATTCCGTTCAGTGGGACCCTCTACGGTATTATTGAGGTTTGAAATCACACATCGATTTTGGACTTCAATAAGACTTTAGATTTTGGGGCCTCACAGTATGGTATCAGAGCCGGTTATTATTTCTGGAATTAACGCTATAAAGATAAAAAATCGGTTTTCAAAAATGAAAATGTATATATTGTTTACAATTTTGAGTTTACTTATTTTAAAGTGTCTGGTCGCAGATGGCTTCTAACGGAAACCCCGGGCCTTTAGTCGTACGCAAGGACCAACCCTCACTCATATATTACCTTCCCGGACCAGGTCTTAATGGACATTACCCAGACTCAGCCGTCAGAAAATTAGAAGAGGACCGTGATCGAGTTATGTATGAAAGAGATGCAATTAATCACGCATTATCTAGTCTTGATCAGAAACATATAGAGGTTTCATTCCAGAATCATGTGTTAAGTAGTGAGAACCGTAGTTTGAGACGAGAGATTAAACGGTTAGGCGAAATTCATGCTCTTACATCTCAACTTGAACTAGAGAAAAATAAATTCATCCAACATCTAAAAACCATAAACCAATTCTTTCAAAATCAATTAGCAGTGGTTGGAGACAATTTGTTTGACATTCGAAACATGTTAGGCGCAGTACCATTGGCTACAGGCATAGGCATTCATAATAAATTGAGTCAACAATTGGATTTCATCCAAGACATAATGAAACATGCCGAAGAAATGTATCTAGAAGGATTAGAGTCCTAACTTCCGCCAGAACCCCCTATGAACCCCGTTAATGCCGTACCATCGGGAGCTGAAGGTCCAAATAATGTAGAGCCGCAGGATGTAGGCACGGGGAATATTCCGATTGAGGAGGAAGAAGATCCCGAAGAAGATCCCGAAGAAGACCCCGAGGAAGACCCCGAAGAAGACCCTGACATTTGGATACTGGAGCAACCTGACGGGAATATATGATTTAGTATCATGCATTAAAAAAAAAAAAAAAAAAAAATACCTGAATATTTGTGTTGTGTGAAGCTATAACTACTTGATTATGCTTGTGTGATGAATAAATTGTTATGTGTGCCTAGAAACCTTGGTGGAATTGTATTGTGAAAGTAAATGTTCGAGTGATTGTATTATTATAAAAAAATAAATTATGTATGTGTATATATATATTAATAAGTCATGTTACTGTTTACTTGGTTCATTCCTTTATATGTCTCATCTTATCATGTGTGCACAATTTTCTGTTATTGAAAGTATTGAAATTTATGTAGAATGACTACACCCATCAGAAGGAACCAAATGGACGTAGCGGGGAATCCAACACCCCAAAACAGCAACGACGAATTTTCTGACCCTGACAACGTCAATAATGGTCAAACAACAGGAACACCAACTCATATCGATAACAGCCAGGCTGTTCCTCCCATATATGCTTTAATGCATAGCCAACTTATGCAATTTGCTCAAGCAAATGCTGAGAGGTCGATTACACATTCAGAGGATCAACTCTTTGAGAGGTTCCTTCGCCTCCAACCCCCTAAATTCTTGGGAGAACCTGATGACCGCAAGGCGGAATCTTGGGTTGCAGAAATGGAAAAAATCTTCAGTGTCACCAATTACACTGAAGAAAAGAAGGTCAACTTTGCTGCGTTCCGCCTTGAGGATGCTGCACGTCACTGGTGGCGTATATTGGACCAACGATGGAAAAATGATGGGACTCCACGAACCTGGGATAACTTTGTCAAGGAATTTTACAGTAAGTATATTCCCCAGGTGGTGCGAATTCGTCGAGAGAAAGAATTTCTGGAATTAATCCAAGGATCTATGTCAGTCTCTGAATACGAGTCTAAATTCACTCGTTTGATCCAATACGCGCCCCACTATTTGGAAGATGAAGAACGAAAAGTGCGAAAGTTTATCGAAGGGCTGAAATTAGACATTCGTTGGGCTGTAATCTCTATTGATCTAACCACCTATGAAGCGGCGGTGGAGAAAGCACTCCGTGTGGAAGCGGAGATTAAAGAACTTCTGAAAATCGAAGAAAGGGTGAAAAGAAACAGACCATCGGATGGAAAATCTCCAGGTGGAGGAAAACCTTCTCATGGGAACAAATACCCTCGGACCAACCAGACAAAAGCTGTCAATTCAACATCTCAAGTTCCTTCGATACAAGCAAAAGCAGCAGGCACAGGACCTTGTGGATTTTGTGGAAAAATGAACCACAATGAAACTACATGTTACAGAAAGCTTGGAAAATGTATGGCATGCGGTAGTGACCAACATCTTCTCAGAAACTGTCCAAAGAGATCAGCTCCAGCACAAACTACTTTAGCGCAAATGGGGAAACCCAAGATCCAAGCTCGGGCATACGCTCTTGAAGCAAGGGAAAATGATGCAAACCCAAACGCAGTGGTTGAAGGTAACATTCTGATACTTGATCAAATTGGGAAAGTTTTATATGACCCTGGAACTACTCATTCCTTTATTGCCTCATCTTTTGCTAAGAACTTATCTATTCCAAATGAATGCTTACCTTATGAAATTGAAGTAAGCACTCCAGTAGGAAATAGTTTAGTAACTGATGTTGTGTACAGAGCCTGCCCGATCATGATAGATGGGGTTGAATACCCCATAGATCTAATACAATTTCCAATGCATGGGTATGATGTAATCCTAGGAATGGATTGGTTATACAAATACCAAGCTGAGTTAAATTGTTTTACCAAAGAAATAAAGCTTGGTAAAACAGTTACATTGGGAAGTAAGCTCAAGCCAGTTTTATGCACCACCATCTCGCTTGTTGAAGCTAGAAAATTCATTCGAGATGGAGCATGTGGATTCATAGCTTATCTAATCAATAAACCCAAGGATAAAGATAAGTTTGAAGAAGTACCAGTGGTCAAAGAATATCCAGAAGTGTTTCCTGAGGAATTAGAATCTCTCCCCCCAGATCGAGAGATAGAGTTTGTGATAGAACTGCTACAGAATACCACACCAATCTCAAAAACACCATATCGTATGGCTCCTGCGGAATTAAAAGAACTAAAAATCCAGTTACAGGATTTATTGGAACGAGGATTCATACGACCCAGCACATCACCATGGGGTGCACCAGTTTTGTTTGTGAAAAAGAAAGATGGAACACTAAGACTGTGTATTGACTACCGTGGTTTGAATAGTGTTACCATTAAAAACAAATATCCTTTACCCCATATCGATGAGTTGTTCGATTTGTTACAAGGATCACAAGTCTATTCAAAGTTAGATTTGAGGCAAGGATATTACCAACTGAAAATTCGAGAAGAGGACATACCCAAGACTGCATTCAATTCTAGATATGGTCACTTTGAGTTTGTCGTAATGCCCTTTGGACTTACGAATGCCCCTGCAGCTTTTATGGACATGATGCATAGAATTTTTCGACCATATTTATATAAATTTGTGGTGATCTTTATTGACGATATTTTGGTATTCTCAAAAACCAAGGAGGATCATGCACAACATTTAAGAGTGGTTTTGCAAGTTTAAAAAGATAACAAGCTTTATGCAAAATTCAGTAAATGCGAATTTTGGTTGGAACGAGTAACGTTCTTGGGTCATGTGATTTCCAAAAAGGGGGTAGAAGTCGATCCTTCAAAAATCGAATCAATAACCGATTGGAAACAACCTGAAAATGTTACGGAAGTCCGTAGCTTTCTAGGGTTAGCAGGTTATTATCGCAGATTTGTCAAGGATTTCTCCAAGTTGGCTGCACCTCTCACACGACTAACCCAAAAGAATCAACATTTTCGATGGGACGAGAAGTGCGAGGCAAGTTTTCAGGAATTGAAAAGGAGATTGACCTCTGCACCAGTCCTAGCACTGCCGGAAGGATCAAAAGGGTTTGTAAATTATACCGACGCATCAAAGGAAGGTTTAGGATGTGTTTTAATGCAAAATGGGAAGGTCATTGCATACGCGTCAAGAAAGTTGAAGCCAAGTGAGAAAAACTACCCCACGCATGATTTGGAATTGGGAGCAATTGTGTTTGCATTAGCAAAATGGAGGCACTATTTGTATGGAACAACTTTTGAAGTTTATACAGACCATAAAAGTTTGAAATACATATTCACCCAAAAAGAATTAAATATGCGCCAACGACGATGGATGGAGTTTCTTGAAGATTATGATTACTCTATTCTTTATCACCCTGGAAAAGCAAATGTAGTGGCAGATGCTTTGAGCAGAAAAGCTAAATTAGACCACTTAAGGGTGGGAAAAGAATATATTGAGATTCAATCACAAGCACGCTTTGCAGGATTAACAATTCAGTCCAAGTTTCAAAAAGAAATTTTGAAAGCTCAACAAGAAGATGAAGAAACTCAGAAACAAAAGACTTTGATAGAATCAAAGAAAAACCCCAATTTTCACATTGGTTCGATGGGGTTATTGATGTATAAAAATCGCATATGCATACCGCAGAGACTACGAGCTGAACTTCTAGAAGAAGCTCACAAGTCAAGGTACACGATTCATCCGGGAGGCACTAAAATGTATCAAGACATAAAGAGATACTTTTGGTGGAATGGATTGAAACGAGATATTGCTGATTTTGTACAAAGATGCATGACATGTCAACTCATAAAAGCGGAGCATCAACACCCTGCTGGGAAATTGCAACCCCTTCCCATACCCGATTGGAAATGGGAGCAAATCACCATGGACTTTGTAACTGGTCTTCCAACGGTTAGAGGTGGATACGATAGCATTTGGGTTATTGTGGATAGACTCACAAAATCAGCTCATTTCTTACCCGTCGGTAACCACTATAAAGTTGAAACTTTGGCCAAGCTCTATAAAAAGGAGATTATCAGATTGCATGGGATTCCAATAAGCATTGTATCTGATAGGGACCCCAAGTTTACGTCAAGACTGTGGAAACAGTTACAAGAAAGCCTTGGAACTAAACTAAAGTTTAGTACCGCATCTCATCCTCAAACAGATGGACAGTCGGAACGGACAATTTGTTTCCTTGAAGATATGTTGAGGGCATGTGTACTTGATTTCGGAGGATCTTGGGATAAACATTTACCTTTGGTAGAATTTGCCTACAACAACAGCTATCAGGCCTCTATTCAAATGGCTCCATATGAAGCCCTGTATGGCAGAAAATGTAGGTCACCCATTCATTGGGACTTGGAAGAACGTCGAAACTTGTCTGACGGAATTGGTCGAGCGTTGAGACATGAAATTATTCAGGATGCTATAGAAAAGGTCCAGAAAATAAAACAACGCATCAAGGCATCTCAAGATCGACAAAAGAGCTATGCCGACAAGCGAAGGAGAGATCTCGAGTTCGAGGTTGGAGATAGAGTTTTTCTCAAAGTATCACCTCGAAAAGGGTTCAAAAGAATTGGCAAAGGTGGAAAACTAAGTCCACGCTATGTTGGACCTTTTGAGATCTCACAAAGGATTGGAAATTTGGCTTAGCGGCTAATACTTCCTCCAAACATAACAGGAATCCACGATGTGTTCCACGTATCTCAATTGAAGAAGTACTATCCTGACGAGTCGCATATCATCACTTCCGATACTATTGAACTTGAGAGTGATTTATCCTACGTGGAAAAACCAGTCAAGATTCTTGATAGGAAGTTTCAAGAACTTAGAAATCGAAAGATTCCGATTGTGAAAGTCCTATGGAGAAACCATCAAATTGAAGAAGCTACTTGGGAACCTGAACAAGATATGCAGAAGCATTACCCGTACCTCTTTAACAATACAGGTTAGAAATCTGGAGACCAGATTCCTTTAAGGAGGGGGGATTGTAACACCCCTAAAAATATTTTTTATTTGGTAACTCAAAATGGTATTTGAGTATATTTCAATTTAGTCCTTCAACTTTTAGAAATCTTATAATTGACCCCAAGTATTTTCTTTTAGATCAATTGAGTCCTTAAAACTTTCAAAATGGTCCTTTATAATTTTTAAATATACAAAAATACCTTTATAATGGTAAATCTTCACATTTACTCCTAGATATTTATATCTTATAATAGTTAAAAGTAGAATAAGGTAAAAGTAATTTCTTACTTTGTCTTCATTCATTCAATAATAGTAGATATTTCTTATGTTTAATATTATAAAATTCAAATCAGAGATAAGGGGTAAGATTTCTGGAAAATTCATCATAAATAGGGGTGGTCAAGTTAAAATAAAATAACATTTGGGTAGGGACTTAATTTAATTCCTTGTCTCCCATTTTCACCTATAAAAGGAGGGCTTCCTTCAACAATTTTTCTCACACCTCAAACGTCTGAATCTCCCTTCACTCTCTTCACGAAAAATCTTCCTCTCTCAGTCTTCTAGCTAAGAAAAATATTTCCAGAAATTGTCCAGTTCAAAATTTCCGAGAAAAATCCCTAGTCCCGAAACTGCGCAGAAATTACAGTTTCAACCCGAAACTTGCAAGCCCCAAAATAAATATCAAACCTTCATCTTTTGAGCTGAATTTTGGAACAGAGACTCTTGATCGTGTCTTTAACAAAACCCCTTAATCAATTTCATATTTTAACCAGTTCTAGACGTTCGATTTAAGGTAACTCTCGGACTGCTACAGCTTTCAGCCCTAACTGTGCGCATTCATTTTGTTTCTTAAATTAATACTAAAATCCGGATGATAAATATCAATTTGATGATACATACGTGTTCCTAACATCCTAAGGAATGTTAAAAGTCATTTTTGTTAATTTTAATCTTGTGTTAGTTTCTGTTTTGAATTTAATAACGTATTAATAGTTTATGTAACACATTTTCATATTTACTTTCTTGCTTACTTTAGTTTCCTATAAGTTACTTTAGTCACTTAATGATCTAGTCATATAACTTGATTCTTATATTATACTTAAGTTGTACAATGATTTATTGTGATGATTTTAATAACCTTGTGACTTTTATGATTATATAAATTTTACGAACACTAATTTATAATTTATGATAATAATTAGAACATGTTATATGACAAAAGTGATACTTATATGTTAATTCCATATCTTCATGAAAACATTTGCTTGGTTAGTGAATTATGGTGATAATGTAAGAATTAGTTAATTATCTTAAAGATAATTTAGAAAAAAATAAAATATTTATTCATTGAAAGATTGTTAACGCCTTTAAATTTATTTAGGAGACGGTCGACTTTTGCCAGAAAACCAAGGATTAGAAGGAGGTGAGATTCATGTGGTTTATTCCAGCCTTTTTGGCATTTGGCCCTGAGATTTTTGGACAGAACAATCGTGGTTATTTATTTCCAATCATGATCAACCTTTATCACGTTTCTCGCTTCACACCTGTTATCTCATTTCATAATTCACTTGCTAAAATACTGTTAAACTAAACATATTCTTAATCCATTATCACATTCGTATGAAAATGTATTAATAATTCTGAGATTAAATAATTAAATTCTTGAACTGTGCAACGAGCAACGAACTATGTTCGGCCTATGTAGCTCAAAAACGAGCAACGGATTTTATCCGGCTTACTAGCTCATCTGATATTTCTGTTTCACCCATTGGGACGCCTTTGGGAAGTTGGGCCCAGGGATTGGGATAATTTACTGCTGGGCAACACGGGTTGTCGGTTAGTAATTTAAATTAATACCCATTCTGTCTAAGCGCCGCTTACAGTCAGGAGTTGGTTGTAACCCGCGTGTTAGACTGGCATGTACTCGAGCATGTCTTCTGTTCTGTTACGAGGTCACTCCTCGTAGGGAGGTATACGGTTAAATTTTCGGTGTTATGGTTGGATATGTTATAAGTATTTGCACAAGTTCATTATTCCATATTAATCCTGTTGTTATTGGTTCTTTTTGTTCTAATACCTTATTGATAACCTGAATAGATTTTCGTTGCAATAAATCTGTCATTATTATTAAAAATCTCACTAAGTCCTCTAAAACTTACATCTCTCTTAATTTTCTGTCCATTCTCAGAACAAGAGTGATATTACCCGGCCGGATCAACTATCTTTGGATTACTGCGATTTTATTTAAAGCTTTATGGATTTTAATAAGCATATTTGGTCTCTCAAACCAAAATATGTCCGAAATATCGTTTGCTCGTGTGTTTGAATAATTATATCTTAAGATTTGTGGTTTGTAATAATTAACTGCTATTGTAACTTTGAAATTTTTCCGCTGCAATAAATAAGTTTGTTTGGCTTTATTCGATTCCGTTCAATGGGACCCTCTACGGTATTATTGAGGTTTGAAATCACACATCGATTTTGGACTTCAATAAGACTTTAGATTTTGGGGCCTCACAAATATCCATAGAAAGCTTGATGAACCATTGGGAAAGTACATAGAACGTCTCAATGTGGAGATTAGGCGAGTGCAATCACCTACTGTTGATTTGGTTATCTCTGTGTTAGAAAATCAGTGCCAGAGTAAGAAGCTGATAGAAGTAATCACTTGGGAAGCACCAACCTCTATTGAGCAAATCATGGATCTTTCTCGGAGAGTTATTGACATTGATGAGGCCACTATGAATCAGGGATTGATGGATTTACCAGAACTCCCTAGAGGAAAGGAGAATAAAGACTGAAGGAAGGATGGTAGAGGGAAAGGACGTGATCGTAATCGACAACCCTTCAAGAAATTCGATAACTACACTCCGTTGAGAAAACAAATTGGTGAAATTTATGCAATTGTGAAGGATAGTGGGATATTCAGACAACCTAAACGCTTTAGAGAAACTGATGAGACGAAGCAGTCACAGAAATATTGCAAGTTCCACAGGCAAAATGGCATTATACTAATGAGTGCAAAGCCTTGACGAACGAAATTGAACGACTTATTCAAGACGGGAAACTCGTTGAGAACGTCCTTGAGAATAAGGAACCGCGAGAGGAAAAGTCATCACGTGGACGTAAACGGAGTCGATCTCCACATGAGAAGAAGGATAAACCTAGGCGTAAAAAGGGTAACGACAACGATGCCGCTGAAAATGGAATCAATGTGATTGTCGGAGGACCAACTGGCGCTGACTCGGCCAAAAGCAGAAAACAGATTTCACGCGACATACACAATGAGCGTCTGAAACGTCCAGAGATTGATCTTCTCTTTGCGGTAGACAAGTTAGATACAAGGATCACATTCAATGATAGTGATTTTAATAGCTTGTCTTCACAAGCTAAGGAGGCTTAGTATCTAAATTGCGCTATGGTAGTTTCAGCAGTGATTGCAAATCATGCGGTAAAGAGGATCATGATAGATAATGGTTGCTCAGCCAACATTATCTTTATGGATGCATTGCAACAAATAAAGCTAGGACAATACGAGATCACATAAGTGAATTCTCCGTTATTGGGATTTGGTGGAGACAAAGTTAAACCCGTTGGAAGGATAATGTTACCAACATCTTTTGGGGAAAATCCACAAAAGAGAACTTTGAATGTGGAATATCTCATTGTTGACATCTCTTTTGCATACAATGTGTTGGTTGGAAGGCCCGGAATAATGGCATTTGCTAGGATCATATCGACAGTGCATCAAAAGATCAAATTTCCAACACCTGGGGGAATTGCTGAACTTACTACAAACTATCGCGACTCTTGGAGTTGCTATGTTACATCAACTAAACCAATTAAGGCAAAAATTGATCCCAATGTTGCAATGATCGGAATTCATCCCTTAGAAACACCTGGGATAATTGAACAGATGGATACAAAGATGGTGCTTGCAACTCAGGGGGATCATACGATGATGCCAGGCAGGCGATCCTAACTCCGTGAGCGAGAAACTTGTGTCACATGAGACTAAGGAGGAGAAGGAAGATAAGACTACCTTGTGTTACAAAAAACAAATGGAGATTGAACGCGTGAAACCCTCTGGAGAATTCAAGGAGGTTATTTTGATGAACAATGAACCTGACAAGGTCATTAAGATCGGTAGCGAGGTACCATCTGAGATTGAGAAGGCATTGTTGGAATGCTTGCGGAGAAATTTTGATGTATTAGCATGGACGGACTCAGATTTGAAGGGAATAGACCCTCGAGTTGCAGTGCATCACCTGAATGTCAATCCGAATCCTAAGCCTCTTCGACAGAAGAAGAGACACTTCAGCGATGAAAAGAACAAGGCTGCAGAATTGGAGGTATAAACAAAGTTAGCCGCGGGTCACATATTTGAAGTGCGATACTCTGAATGGCTCAGCAACGTTGTACTTGTACCGAAAAAACCAACCGTATGGCTAATGTGTGCGAATTACACTGATTTGAACAAACATTGTCCACGAGATCTTTTCCCTTTGCCTAGGACTGATCTCGTGGTTGACTCTACTGCCGGGTGCGCATTACTAAGTCTCTGCGATGCACATAGAGGATTTCATCAAATCCTAATGGCTGTCAAAGATCAACACAAAATGGCTTTTATCACAGACAAAGGCATATTCTGTTACCGAGTAATGCCGTTTGGCTTGAAGAATGCAGGAGCAACCTTTCAGAGGTTAGTAGCAAAGATGTTCTACCATCAAATTGGTAAGACTATGGAGGTTTACATCGATGACATGCTTATCAAAACTCTAAAGGCGGAGGATCACGGTAAACATCTTGATGAGGCTTTTGGTATCATGAAACAATACAGAATGAAGTTAAATCCAAAGAAGTGTACATTCGGAGTCAAGGCTGGAAAATTTCTTGGCTTCATGGTAAACGAGCGAGGCATTGAAGCTAACCCAGACAAGATTAAGGCTATAATGGATCTACCATCTCCCAAGACCGTTCGCGAGGTGCAACGTTTGGTGGGGAGAATTACGGCACTTAGCCGTTTCATTTCACATTCTGCGGAGAAAAGCTTACCTTTCTTTAAGAAGCTACGCAAGACACCTAAGTTTGTCTGGGACTGAAGATTGTGAGGAAGCCTTTCGCCAGTTAAAGGTCTATCTTATGACACCACCATTATTATCTAAGCCCAAGGATAATGAGATGCTATATCTCTACTTGGCCATAACGAGGAATTCATTGAGTACAGTACTCGTGCGCGAAGAAGATAGGCAACATCTGCCAATCTATTACGTGAGTAAAGTGTTGAATGGGGCAGAACTAAACTTTCTGGAAATAGAAAAGCTAGCATATGCACTCGTGATAACTGCACGGAAGTTGAGGCCATACTTTCAATCACATCCGGTCACTGTTTTAACTAATCAACCATTGAAGCAAGTTATGGCAAAATAAGAAATATCGGGCAGACTAGTGAAGTTTGTATCGAGCTAGGGGAGTACGGTTTGGGGTATTTACCAAAGACTGCAATTAAAGCACAAAGGTTGGCGGACTTTGTGGAGAAAACTATATCAGAGGCAGAAAAAGCGCCCGATGTACCTATGTTGACGGAGGAAACTAAAAAGGATACATCTGGGATCGCAAAGGAAACATGAACTTTGCACGTGGACGGATCTTCCATAGTTGATGGTGGTGGCGCTGGAGTATATTTAAGATCGACGGATGGAAGAGAATTTGACTATGCTATAAGATTGAATTTTCAAGTTACAAATAATCAGGCCGAGTATGAGGCTATGCTAGCTAGAATTCAAATGGCAAAATCCTTGGGAATAACAAAACTTGTTGCATTCACGGATTCACAACTGATTGCTAATCAATTCGAGGGGAGATATGAAGCTAAGGAGGCTGCAATAGTGAAGTATCTTGACAAGTTAAAGGAAGTTACATCAAATTTTGAGACATTTACTATTTCACAAATCCCACGAGCGGAAAATGAGCGGGCTGACTCCCTATCACGATTTGCATGTACAACTGAAGTATTTGTTGAAAGGCGGGTTACTTTATTGGCTGCAGAGCAACCTTCGATCGGCAAAGGGGGCGAATCGAAACCAACAAAAGCATTGGATTACGCTTTGCCAATCGAGGTTGAGGAATGTTGGAAGAACGAAATTATTGACTACTTACAAAACGAAAGTCTGCCAGCTGATCCACAAGCGGTTAGAAGGCTCAAGTACAAATCGGCGATATTTACAATGTTCAATGGAGAACTTTACAAAAGGTCATTCGAATGACCACTTTTAAGGTGTGTGCAGCACAGGCTAAACAAGTCTTAAGATAGATCCACGAGGGAAGCTGTGGAAATCATTCAGGAGGACGATCGTTGGCCCAGAAAATACTTCGGCAAGAATATTTTTGGCCAATTATTATGAGAGATGCTATAGATTACACTAGGTAATGCAGAAGTTGTCAACTACATTCAAAGATTATTCATACACTTGCACAACCTATGACAACAGTGAGCTATGGATGTCCATTTGATCAATGGGGGATAGATATTGTTGGACCAATGCCAATAGCTTCTGGTGGTAGAAAATGGCTATTGGTGGCAGTGGAATATTACACCAAGTGGGTTGAGGCCGAAGCACTTGTGTCAATAACGAAGGCTATGTGAAGCAATTTATTCGGAACAATATCGTGTGTCGATTTCGAATTCCAAGGGTCTTAATTTCCGATAATGGAAGGCAGTTCCAAGGATTTAAGATCCAAGACTGGTGCAAGGACATGAGATTGAACAACGGTTTACATCTGTTGCGCACCCCAAAGCAAATGGACAAGTTGAGGCAACCAACGATACACTGGTGAAGAGCTTGGAGAAAAGGTTGGAAGGAGAAGGACAAAAATGGGCAAAGGAGCTGCCAGGGATACTATGGGCATATCGTACAACGCCTCGAACTTCCACTGGAGAGACTCCATATTTGCCAACATATGGTTTTGAAGCAGTGATACCTGCTGAGATTGGGATGACAACTTATCGTATTGTCACATACGATGAGGAACAAGCAATAAGAGCAAGACAAATGGATCTTGAACTAATAGGAGCGACAAGGGAAGAAGCTTACCAACGCACTCAAGCTTACAATTCTATGATGGCTAAAGCATACGATAACAAGGTTTGTTTTCGGAACTTTCAAGTGGGGGACTTGGTGTTGAGGAAAGTCGAAGCTACTAAGCATGTTGGGAAATTGAAGCCAAACTGGGAAGGACCGTACAGAGTGGAGAAAGCAAGCGCAAAAGGATATTACTACTTACAAGAGTTGGCTGGAAGGACTTTGTCACGCCCTTGGAACGTAAAGAACTTGAGAAGGTTTTACAGTTAAGGCACTAGCATTCTAACAGCCTTGTGGCACGATAGGACCGTAGTTTCAATGTTTTATTCGCTTATTCTTTTACGAATTACGAGTCTCCACGCGTGGACTCCAATTGTAACACTTAGCAGCGAACTACGGGGACTTGATTCCTAGCCACCTATATACGGCAGGATACATAGGCAACTCAGAAGTTACTCGATCTCAGTCCCAAAACTTATAAAATTACCTATTTTATTCAAAGTTTGATTGTTTGCCTACATCTGACTTACATGTTTATCAACACAAACATAATTAAAATTGAGTTCACACTCACACGTATAAGTATAAACCCTTAGAATAAATTGAGTACTAGCACTCATAAAACGAGCACAAGCACTCGTAAAGCCGAGCACAAGCACTCGCAAAACGGACACAAGTACTTGTAAATAAAACACAAGTACTTCAACAAAAAATTAACAGCATTAACACAATAAACATGAGTATTCGAGATATATGTGCAAGTACTAAAACCACAAAGCATACAAGTATAGCAAGCAAGAGAATCAAAAAGATACTAAGTAATGTCAAAGTCAATATGTACTAAAAACGAGGGATAAGCGCTAAAAACGTGCACAAGTCAACAAACAATGTACTAAATCAAAAGAATACTATACGAATGAGAAGATGTTCTAAAACAGCTAAGGCACAAGTGTCGGATATAAGGCACGCAGGCCAATCAAAACAGGATCAGGGAAGAAGGTTCAACCCAAGCGACTCCACGGCGCCCTGATTCTGCTCCTGGATGTCCTGAAACGACTTATTCAGGGGGCCAGTGTCGTCGACAGGAGAGATCCTACGCGGCGCGGAGACTGGAGCGGGAGCATCTGGCATCACATGATCCATCTCCATCGGCACCTTGAGAACCTGAGGGTCAAAGCCAACTCACCCTCCTCAAGTGGCGCAGACGGCGCAGCAGCAGTGGAAGTAGAAGGCTGCTCATCTAAGTAATCCAAAAGCCACACCTGCTGCAAGGGAAAAATAGGGGCAAATGGATCATGCTTAGGCGAGCCAACCTCCTCTTCAGGAGCGGGATCGGCAGCAGCGGCAATAGTGCCTGAGGTCTCACTAGCCTCAGCCTCATCCTCCTTCAGGCAGTCGAGGATGTTGAAATCCTCCTTCTTGAATCCCGCGGCAAGAGCACCTCGGGCTATGACATCATCCAAGGCCATGCTGTAGCCCTTCGCCGTGTAATACCCGCCTCTGGTCATAGCGATCTCTTCCCAGGTCGCAGAGCGGAAGAACTCAATGACCACCAACACCTTGTCATTGTCAGGGAGCTTCTACATTAACGTAATCACAAAATTAAATGATCAACGCAAGATAAAGAATGTAGAGAGAAAGAAGAAGTTAGAGTAAAAGGATTACCTCACGCATCGCCCTCTCATAGCCATCCTGCTCAACAGTCAGGAGCGCAAACTTAACAGTAGCTAGCTCAGCCTCGAGCTTCGTGCGCAACTTGTCAGTGGCCGCAACGGCATTCGTCAGGGTCTTGATAGTGTAGGCATGATCATCGATCACCGCATTGGCAAGGAGGAGATCTTGAGTCAACTGAGCCGCATGAAGCTTTTCCTCCATAAGCTCTTTCTGAGCAGCAGCAGTAGCAGCGTGTGCAGCCTCCAACTCAGCACTGGAACGCTGCAAGTCACCAACAACCACCTGCAGGTTCTTCTCAGCCTTTGCCGCTTCATCGTTGGCTTTCTTCTCAAGGACCCACGCCTGGACCGCCGCGCTGTGATGCCTCTCCAACATCGAGTTGTACTGGCTCTGAGAAGTTATGGCAATGTCAAAGTTCTCCACCATTGTCTGGGCGTTGATGAAGAACTTCTTAAGACAAGGAAAGTTAGTACAAAGGACAATATACAAACAAATAGAGCAGTTGGCATAATAGCTCACTAAATACAAAATAATAAAGTACACTAACCTCGCACATGGACAGTGCCATGCGACTGATCAGCTTCTCGTGGCCGAGCTCCTTGAAGTATAGCTGGCGATCGAAGGCAGGCATGAAGCCTTTCATCAGTTGAAGGGCGGTGGTGTCAGTCATTTTAAACTGACCCGCCTTAACGGAAGCCCGAACGATCTCCTCGACGTCGATATCCAGCTCGCTTCCTCGTATGTGTTCGACGTGCCATGCGCAGGCCGCTTGCCACGGCGACGATCCTCAGACGAAAAAGGCCTCTTCCTCGCAGCAGGGTCAGGACCCATCTCGTTCCCCTGCCTGACAGCCTCCACAACTGGTTGAATCCTCACTCTTTCAGTCAAAGGTGGGGGTGGAGGAGAATGCTCCAGAATGATTGGCTCAGTATCGATCGGCGAAAAAGAGGGAGCAGTAGTGGAAGTCGACTATGAAGGAGCAGGAGACGGAGCAGGCGCAGAACCCCTACCACGACTCAATCCCCGTGTTGAGCCAGCAGTAGTAGTAGGGGGGAGTAGGGGCGTTGAGAGCCCGATAGCTGGAACTAGCACCAGCAGACTTGGCACCCCGACGACTCGTCTTCTTAGGGATAGTCGCCGCAGTTGGTGGCACGTTAGCACTTCTCATCATAGCCGCAAGCCTCTTCTTCGTCTTGTCCATGACTATCCGCTCTGCAAAGAAAAAAATAATCAAAGGTTAGAAGACATGAAAAGAATGAAGAAAAGACAACAAAAAACAGTAACATGCATA
The DNA here is from genome assembly GCA_946800315.1 of Misopates orontium. Classification (NCBI taxonomy): domain Eukaryota; kingdom Viridiplantae; phylum Streptophyta; class Magnoliopsida; order Lamiales; family Plantaginaceae; genus Misopates; species Misopates orontium. The sequence goes on from OX326949.1 coordinate 11,064,443, forward strand.
ATAATATACCAAAAAGGGAAGACTCAACAACAGCATAATGAGTAAAACCACCGGCATGCAAGACCGCGGACGTGGTCAACTCAAATGCATCAAACTGATGCTCATTAAGCGTGTCGATCACCGTCTGAGTGTAGACAGCAGCAGGACACAGGGGCGGCCGACGAGCGTCAGTCGAAAGCCTTTGGAATCGAAATTCTTGTGGCTTAGACTCTTTCACATAGAACCATTGCTTCTTCCAGTGCGCCCCAAAACTCAACTGCAAGTCAGACATGAAGCACTGCTTCTTCCTTGAACTCAAATAGTAAAACCCGGCGTCGACACCCTTGTTACGGAATTTGACCAGGAATAGTTGCCAGAAACTGTTCACCAAACAAGGCAGGTTGAAGACCCGGGTGAGCATAACATACGCATACATCTGAGTATACGCGTTTGGTGTAAAGTGTGAAGGGCACGAGTTCAAGGAGCTCATTATTTCTGATACTACTGGGTCGATGGGAAACCTAAGACCACACAGAAGGTAATCGTTGAAAACGGTGAGACACCCCTCAGGCGGGTTATTCATCCTATCGTCTGGCCCCGGCACTAGCACTTGGTAGGTATCAGGAATATCGTAGGTTTTGCGGTAATAAGTTATATCGTGAGGAAAAGCGGAATGATAATGGTCAAAATTGAGAATGTTGGCAATAGGGCTTGGAGCAGGAGAATTTAAGTTAATATCCTCGGCGGCTAACTCCTCAATAGTCTCATCTACAATGGTGCGGTTAATAGACGGAGCATCAATAGTCGGGTCAGGGTTGGGGGCATCAGAGGGTGGAGCTATATAGGGAACGATGCTAGTCCTAGCAGAAGTAACATCATGCTCATCCTCACCTAAAATATCTACCTCCCTATCCGAGCCCCTATCATCACTAGACGAAGTGTTATCAGAAAAATCGTCACTACTATTGCTAGTGGACTCGTCGTCTTTCAACCTATTAGACCTAGTACTTTCACCTCTACTATTTCTTGAAGACTCGCTATCGGAAATGTGCGCCATAATAAGGTTCAAGGTAAGTGATTACCATAACGAGGATCGAGGTCAATGAAGAGTTCTTTGTTGGGATCACGCCGCTCGTATGACCTTTGAGCATGTACAAATAGCTTGGGTGCATCGGGAACTCGAATCTTTTCAGGCTGAGATTGACGAGGCCTGTAGGGTGATGTCGGATGCCTCGTGTTCGGATTGCGAGGGTTGCTGTGGTGGTTCTGGTAGGACCGTGAGGAAGATGGATGGTATTGGTCGCGCATATTATAAGATGGTCGATGCCGAGACTGTGACGGTGGGATGGAAGGACGCCTCGGAGATCGGTTACGATGAAGACGAGTCGTTGTAGAAAAATCTGCAAAAAATGGACTCGTTTAGCACATAGTAAAAATTTTCAAAATTTGACAAATTTCGACAAGTGAGATAACTCAAAATATTGGGGGTCTTTTGACCAATTATTTCGAGTTATCAAGGTAATTTTGGCTTACGGAGGACAAACAAGGAAAAGTGTGGGTTTTCTAGCTATTTTGGCAAATTTTCGAGCTATTTTGGATGTATTTCGAGCTATTCTCACTGTTCACTCTTGGAGTATTTCGGGCTATATATTTCGACCTATTTTTTGAGCTCTTTGGGTTACAGCGTGCGCGAGAAATGAAGAAATGAATTTCAACGCGGAGTATTTATAGGGGAAATGATGCAGAAATTACGGAAAATGCCTTCTTTTCAACCTATAACCTATTTCGACCTATTACCAAATTCGACCTACTGAATTTCGAATTACTACTTCGGGTACCATTTTAGAGCTATTCTTTTTCGAGTTACCAAAAATAGCAAATTCAACCTATTTTCGAGTTTTGTTATTTTCATCCAAATTGTTGGTTTTTCACACCGAAGCCGCTTTCGTTGCACAATTCTCGGTTACTTGACTTATTGTATAGTTTGTATGACCAATGTTTCTAGACATTTCTAACATCCGATATAGTACCACTAGCGTATTACATATTATGCCATGTCAGCACCATTATTTTTTAATGCAAAATTACTATTCAAGGCTAAACTCGAAAATAGGCCCAAATCATGCCCAAGCAGGCCCAATTTGGGCCCAAACCGGCCCATTTTGAGCTATTTTAAGCCCAATTCGAGCTATCTGGGGCCTAGTTTGATCTATTTGAGGCCCAGTTCGACCTATTTGGAAGCCCAATTCGAGCTATTCCAAAATAGCTCTAATTTGAGCTATTTTGAATTATAGTTCTACTTGGAGTGCAATTATAGCTGAATAAGGACTCTTAATACTAGATAAGGGGGTGCCATGCCTCATTTTCAGGTACGTTTTTATATTTTCAAGCATTCATTTCGAGCAATACGAGTCAAATTCAAGCTATGAAGCAATCAATTCGAGCTGTTAGAAATAGCTCTCGTTCGACCTATATTGAGTGCATTTCGAGTTATTTGAGGGCTCCATTTTGATCTATTTGAAGACATTCATTTCGACTTATTGTGCCACTTCGAGGTGTTTGTTTTCGACCTATTCAGCATATTTCGATCTATCATTTCGAGCTATTGTCTCTCACGTCAAGATCTCATATTCTGACCCATCTGACTTGAGCGTCGGAGTGCCTTAGCCGGGAAGGCACCGACTTAGTTTACGTGTGGTGTTGAGTGCAGGTTCTGAACTCAAAAGTTGCTTAAGGATCCAGTAGGGACTAAAGCAGTCTGACATGGAGTGTTGGAGAGTGGACACGTATCTAGACGAAAATACCCCACATGAGTGGCGCCGTCTGTGGGACACTCTATACGCACTTAGTAAAAAACACTATCAATGATACAATGGCTCATCGCAGAGTCACAAACAAAAATGGAGTAGCAGCAAGGACTAGATCACAAATGGAGGATGATAATCGGGTTACTGATGCATCTGAGCATACATCAGTGGCAGCACCCAATACTCCCCTAGATCCTCCACGTGATGTAGCGAATCAACCTAAAGTTCCTCCCACGGAACAACTGTTGAATCCTGCACAATTGGATCAAATCATGACAGCATTTCAAAGGACCCTACCAGGTGGGGTGTGAATTATGTGGACTCCCTCAATCCTGCCGATACTGGGGCATCCTCGGGTGATGGTTATGGTGGGCCTTCAGACTGGCCTTGATTATATCGACTTCATCGCTACTTAACTCGGAAGAGGCACTCCTTTTGGTAAGTTCATTTTTCCTCTTTGAATCATGTCATTCCTTTCGTACTTCTCTGTTTGATTCTGACGCTGGTTTTGTTGTCAGGGCTCGAGTTGGCTACGCATGAGCTGGGTAACTCTTCTACGGAGGCAGCTCAGGAGATTTCTCCCGATGACGATTCTCCGGCGCGCGACGGTAATGCCACTTCGGAGAGACGTTGTATTAGTCTATCGGCCCCTTTTGACCCCATCTCCTCGGGAAGTGGTATGGCTCGCTCATTCATCTCCCCTGTCTAGCCCTACTCCGAGGGTTAGCGTAACTCCTCCAGGCCGTACTTTTTCCATCAATGATTACCTTCGAGGTTCCTCCGAGGATAGGTCCGGTGGAGAAATTCTGAGGAGTGCTACTCCCGTTGATCCCGAGGCCTCCAATATTCCGTCGGCTCCTACCCCAGTAATTCCTTCAGGCAAAGGAACAAGTAGTACACCCTTCCTGCCTCGTGACCTTCGAGCCATGTATTCCTCTGTCTCATGGATGGTCTCAGGGATCTGGTTGATAGCCTTCTGAACCCTGAGTAGAGGCAGTTCCTTAGCCAGGACGACGGCGCTAACTTGCTTGTCCGCTTGGCTCGAAACCTCTTTGATGTATAGTGCTTCTTCCTTCTCCTTGTTAACCTTTTCTTTTGCATGAATGTTTTTCTAACTCGCTTCTTTTTTCTTTAGGCGTTGTTTATCTCTCGAGAACTGGACTCTCGTGAGATCTTATCATCGAGACACTCACATCGCATGCAAGGGGCCCAGATGATGGCACATCTGCATCATGAGGTAGCCGACAAATATCACGAGGAGCTGGAGGAAACGAACGCTTCTTGGCGGGAGGAGTCGCTTAGGTTGAGGGGCGAGGTGGATGCCTTGAAGGAGGCTCTTGCAGCGGCTATGGTGAGAGAGCGTCTTCTTCAGAAGCAAGTGGACCATTTGTAGGAGATGGACGAGGAGTCTAGGGTGCTGGTGGACTCGCTGATGGTGGATCGGGCTCAGAGGGATGCTCTGAGAGGTGAGTTGGTGCAGGTTGAGGCTCATATTGCTGAGGTAGAGGCGGCCTTGGTGAGGGAACACATTGCAAGGACCGAATTCGAGGCGAAAAAGCAGACAGAGTTGGATTCTGCTCGAGCTGACTTTGAGGAGAGGCTTCGAATGGAGCTTTCTGTGGCTCGGGCGGAGGCAGTTCAGAGTGATAGAAGGACGAGGCCTACCGAGCCCTTCTCCCCCAAAGATGTCCACAAATTCATGGGCATGGGATATGATATGTGCTCAAGCGTTGTGATGAATCTGCACGGTGCGCCCCGAGGTTTGGTGATCCCCCCGTTCGAAATTGCCCGTCGGACGAGGGTCAAACCCATTCATATTCGGGATCGCACTCCTATGCATGTTGTTCCTGCCTCTACTGCTGCTGCTGCTGCTCCCATTGTTCCTCCGCGTGAGTCATGAAGTCCCCCAGAGAGGGAAGTTAGGGAGGTGTCGGAGGAGGAATGCAGGGCAGCCATCCGTGCTGGGAAGCGTCGAAAGGATGAACGCTGATGGAGAGTTGGTGATGGCCCTTGTTGGCCTTAGTACTTAGGTTTTTCTTCTCTTTTTTTATGTTTCTTTTGTGTTCCATGCCCGTCCTATGAGTGGGTGGCGGGCAAAGTAGACAGTTGGGGCTTGTCCCCTATATTGTAGAAACCCACTCCGTTTGAATAGAATGTTCCGTTTTCGTACCTACAGTGTTAGTTTCCTTCGTGCATGTGTGTCGGTGTACATTCATTATTTTTATTTTTTGGGGCTGAACTCGTGTAACTTCCAAGCTACCTACGTATCCCTTGAGGTAAAATTGGGAATCAAGCCAAACGTAGTTCTCCTTAATACATATTAAAACTTGAAAACATTTATTTATGTACCTGGGTTAGTTTCTCCCTCGTTTTTCCGAGGACAAAAACTACCTTCTTCGTGCAAGTTGTCTTCATGGGTAGAATTTCCTTAGATTGAGTGCGTGCCACGAGCGTGGGTAAGTCCGACCTTCCATATCCCGCAACTGATATATTGCTTCTCCAAAGATGCGGGAGATTTGGAAAGGCCCTTCCCAGGCGGGATCAAGTTTTCCCACATTTTTTGACGCCCCTACTCTTCGGAGAACCAACTCACCCACCTGATATGTTCGTTCCTTAACACGTTTATCATAGTACCTGGCCATGCGGGCTGTGTAATGGGCACTTTGGAGCGTTGCTTATCTTCGGTGTTCTTCCAGTAGATCCAGTTCAAGGATCATATGTTCTCATTACGTCCCTCTTCGTACTCTTGAATTATTCAGCTAGGTGTTGATATTTCTGCAGGAATGACTGCCTCGTGCCCACAAGCTAGGCTGAACGGTGTTTCACCAGTGGAAGTTCTTGCCGTAGTTCAGTAAGCCCACAGGAGGCCAGGGATTTCCTAGACCCATTTACCTTGATATGTTATGAGACGTGCTTTAGCCCCTAAATCATGGTGCGGTTCGTGACTTCGACCTGCCCATTGGATTGGGGATATTCGACAGAAGTAAAGCGATGTTGTATCTTCCAATGATCGCACCACTTCGACAGTTGATCGCTGGTGAATTGTAGTCTGTTGTCGCTGACGAGGATTCGGGGCACTCCAAATCTGCACACGATTTTCCTCCATAGGAAATTGATTACGGCTGCTGAAGTGAATTGCGCCATTGGTTCGGCCTCAACCCATTTGGTGAAGTAGTCCACGGCAACCAGGAGGTATTTTTTCTGCCCTCAATCTTGTATCAGTGGCTCGAGGATGTCAATTCCCCACTTATCAAAGGGGCAAGGGACGTGGTTAGGTTCCCAGGCGACAACAGGCAAATGGGACATCGTCGCGTGCCTCTGGCATTGCTCACATTGGTGGGTGAACGCCTTGGTATCCTTTTGCATGGTGGCCAAAAGTACCCTTGTCAAAGTATCTTCTGAGCGAGGCTTCTGCCTCCCGAGTGGTTCCCACAGCTTCCTCCGTGTACTTCTTACACTACCTCTATTGCTTCGTCTTCGTCTAGACACCACTGGTAGGGTTGTGAGAACCCTTTCTAGTACAACACCCCTTCCTTCAGAAAGAACCGAGAGGCTCTCTTGCCTAGTCCGCTGTCATCCTTATATTTCTCCGGGTTTTGCAGGTGTGCCATAATCCCAGCTATCCAGCTCTTTCCATTATCTCTCTCTATGTTCACTGCTTCCAGGGCTACATGGATTCTCTCTGACGAGCTAATAGTGAGGAAGGTTACCTGCCGAGTGCCAATGGGATGCGTGCCGGCTGCTGTTCTAGACAAAGTGTCAGCTTCCTCGTTCTCTGCTAAGGGAATCTGATCGAGAGTGAATTCTTCAAAGCTCTCGCGTAATTTGCGTACTGCAGTCAGGTAATCTTTCATCCTTTCATCTCGAGCTTCGTACGCGCCTCCCACTGGCTATACCACTAGCTGCGAGTCGATGTGGAAGTGGACCCGAGTCATCTTCCCTTCCTTGGCCAATCTCATCCCTATGAGCAAGGCCTCGTATTCTGCTTCGTTGTTGGACACGGGAAATCCAATCTTCACGGCAAAGGACAGCACCTCCTCGGGCTTGCCTTCATGCAGCAACTTAAAGACGATACCAGCTCATCCACTACCATTACTAGATGATCCATCCACGTATGTTGTCCACAGGTTCACAACAGGTTCTTCATCGGGTGGTTCAGTTTCTATCATGAACTCAGCTAACACCTGGGCTTTTATAGCGGGTCTCGGGGCATAGTGAATATCGTACTCCCCATGCTCCACTGCCCATTTAACCATTCTCCCTGACACTTGCGGGTGGCTCAATATTGCTCGCAAGAGGTTCTGTGTGAGTATGGTGATGGGATGAGTTAGGTAATATGATCTCAGCTTCCGAGTTGTTGTGACAAGGGCAAATGCGAACTTCTCGATAAAGGGTGTATTGGGTTTTGGCATGTTTCAGAGTTCGACTGGTGTAGTATATAGGAAGGTGATCTCGACGCTCTGCCCAAACCAACATTGCACTCACTACTTCTTTCCCTACGGCTAGGTACACATAGAGCCGCTCTCCCGGTTGTGGCTTTACAAGGAGAGGTGGGCGAAGCAGATATCCTTTTAAATCATCGAAAGCGTTTTCACATTCATCTGACCACTGTAAAATTTTCACATTACGAAGTACCTTGAAGAAAGGGAGTCCCTTTTCTGTCGCTTTAGAGATGAATCGGTTGAGCAAGGCCATCCTCCCCGTGAGCCGTTGCACATCTCGAACAGTTTGGGGCTGCGGCATATCCAATATTGCTTTAGCTTTTTTCGGGTTGACTTCAATTCCTCGCTGAGTGACGAGAAATCCCAGAAACTTTCCTCCTTGAATTCCAAACGAACACTTCCGAGGGTTCACCTTCAAGCCGAATTTGTCCATAATCTGGAAGGTCTCGGTCAGATCGGCGTTATGCTGATTTGCGTCTTTGCTTTTGACAACGATGTCATCCACGTAAACTTCCAGGTTGTTTCCGATCATTGATGAGAACATGGTGTTCATGAGCCTCTGGTACGTTGCTCCAACATTCTTTAATCCGAATGGCATAACCAAGTAACAGTACGTACCAAAGTCTGTGATAAAGCTAGTTTTCTCCTGGTCCTTCTCTGCCATCGGGATTTGGTTGTATCCTTGGTCACCATCCATCATAGATAGTAAGGCGCATCCCGCCGTGGAGTCCACAAGCTGATCAATGCTGGGTAAAGGGAAGCAATCCTTTAGACAGGCATCGTTAAGATCAGTGAAGTCAATGCACATCCGCCATCTTCCTCCGGATTTGGGCACCAAAACCACGTTGGCTAGCCATTCGGGGTATTGTACCTCTCTGATCTAGTTCAGGCTGATTAGCCGTTGTATCTCTGACTTGATCACTTTGTTCCTCTCTGGCCCCATCTTGCATCTTTTCTGCTAGACGGTCTTGGCATCGGGGCGAACATCGAGGCACTGCTGACATACGTAGGGGCTGATGCATCCCGGAGGTCCCCCTTCCTACGCGAACACGTGTTGGAAACGTCGCAGCATCTCGAGGAGTTGCATTTCGATTGGAGGATCAATGTTGGTTAGGGCAAATTCCATTGACCCCTCCTGAGGTTTTATCTCTTTCCATCCACCTCCCCTCTAGTTTCAATTTTCTTATCCACCTCCCCTCAAAAAGTTAAAGTGCTAGTACCTCATTAATTTGAGGGGTAGTTTAGTCAATGTACATGTAAAATGTTATTTTATGGACAAACAATGTATATTAGGTATATTTAGAACAAAAAAATTAAAATAATTACGTTGAAGGGTTCATTTCTTGAAAACTTATTAAGTGATTATGATATTTATTATTTGTAAATCTAAAAATTTTGAGAATCTTTTACTAAAATAAAAATAATTTCTTTTAGCTTATATCTTTTATTTATTATATGTTATATTATAATATTTTGAAAATCATGATAAGATTATAGTCATAGTAAATGAATTCATCCAAAATTCCAGCATTTTTAACTTTAAAAGAAAATCTAATCTAACTTAAAAGATATAATCTAAAGTTTGAATTCGGTACATGTTTATATTTTTATGCATTCTTTTCTCGATTTTAAAAAGACACAAAAGGTGTTAATGTGTAGATTCTTTCATAATGTAATTTAGACGGTGTGCCTTCTTCAATGCAGTGTCTTAAATGTTGTATATGTCTTTAACGGGTTAATTGATAAAATAAAATCAATACCTTGTCTCATTTTCCTTCAGTTAACAATGTGCGTGTAGAAAATGCAAAGAAACGAAATTTTTGTAATTAACTACGGCAGTCGTGATTGTCGTGCTTTAATTTCATGAAAAAGAAGTGAATATTTTATCAAACTCGTTGCTTAATTTGTATATTTTATATAAATGTAAATACAATTATTAACTATACTTAATTGCTAGTGCATATTGAATCATAGATATAGTTATATTTTGTGCATCAACCAAAAAACAAAAGAAAATCAAACATGTATTTAAAACTTAGTTTTACTACTGCACTTGAATATAATGATCTTGTACATATTATATTATTTTTCTACCATCGGCAGTCAACTTGTAGAACACGAGCAAAATATTTAATTCTAATAGTGATTTCTATGATATCTATCTTGGGATGAATTTAAATTATAAATAATTAAATTTATTTTTAATATTTATCATATTATTTAGGCCATTATTTAATATTATTTTTTAAAAATGGATGTATTCAAAACAATGCTTTTTTTTGTGCACTAATTGGATCATGTGTGTCTTGTAATAACATTTAGTAAATACATTGACTAAACTACCCCTCAAATTAATGGTGTACTAGCACTTTAACTTTTTGAGGGGAGGTGGATGAGAAAATTGAAACTAGAGGGGAGGTGGATGGAGAGAGATAAAACCTCAGGGGAGGTCAATGGAATTTGCCCATGTTGGTTACCATCTTAACAGTCTTCTCAGCCTCTCCAGGGATAACCTCAACCATCTTAAGTTCCTCAGTCGGATAGAGTTTGCCTGTGTCGGTCCGTCGTGGCTCGTACGGGGTTTTCTTGTCGCTGTTCTCTCCCTCTTCAATTGCGGCGATGGTATTCAACCGACACTCGTGCGCCGGGCGTGGTTTTCTTTAATTTCTCCAATTCCATTAAGAGTGGAGAACTTTACCTTTAAGTGGAGGACATAGGGTACTGCTTCAAACAGGCGAAGACACGGTCGTCAACAGATCACATTGTAGGTCTTGGCGCATGCGTTTATGATCCAGAACCTGACTTCTTCAGTTCTTTGACATCAGAAGGAGAATAGAACCCAGAGTCTCACTGGGACTACCATCAAAACCTACCAGAGGCGTTGATCCTGGCACTATTTGTTCTATCTTGAGCCCCAGGGCCAGGAACGTGGGCAACACGTTCCAAAAACATAACATCTACTGAACTTCCGGTATCAATCAGCACCCTGGCTACTTCCGCCCCTTGGATGGTGGCTTGAATTACTATGGGGTCGTCATGAGGATGGACGATGTCTATCAAGTCTGCCAGACTGAAAGTAATTGCAAGAGGGCCGGAGATAGTAGTAGAGAAAACATGATATTTTAGGCTAACCCGTTGAGTCTCCTTGACGAACTTTCTTTTCCTCTGGGCAAATGAAGCTGACAACGGACCTCCCTCGATCATATTGACTATTCTGCCTGTGAGGGGATTATGTGCATCGTTTGAGGGCGGGGGTGGCAAGTGCTGATGTCGAGGTTGTTCCTCCGGTGCCGATCTAACTTCGTATCTCCTTCTCCTGCTTTGAGAACCTTCTCTCTCATGTCGCTCAATACTCTTGCGGTGCTCCTGTGCCTGCTCTCGGGGTCGGCTTTCTTCTCTCCTTTCCCTGGGTCGCTCATTTCTAGGGGAAACTTCCCTTCTTTCGATGAATTGGCGCAAGTATCCCATTTTCAAAAGACGCTCGATCTCTATCTTCAGATGATTGCAGTTTTCTGTTCTATGCCCCCAACTACGGTGAAATAAACACCATTTTCCCGTATGGCGCATGGCCTCAGAATTTTGGGCTTGGGGCGGCCATCGGACATCTTGGTTTCCCCCCATTATGTTTAACACCTCCGTATTAGAGATTTTCAAAGGAGTCAAGGGGAGAGGTTCTAAGTACCTTCTAACCACATCTTGTTGACCGCGAGTGTTGTCTCCCCACCTATTCCTCGAACGATCATCATGTCCGTGCATCCCCAACTTCGCCAGCTGCGTATCCTCTCGTAGCATGTACCTTTCAGCTCTTTGCATGAGCTCTTCCAGGGTGCGAGTAGGGCTCCCCACCAGGGAATCGGCAAACTCTATAGATCGGGTACCTTGTGCTACAAATTCAGAGAGGATATGGGGATCTACATGCCTTACATCGATCACAACGTCTGAAAATCTCCTCATGTAGTCCCAAAGAGTCTCTCATTTGGCTTGGACCATTGTCATCAGATGCCCGACTGTCTTTGGATATCGACGGTTGCATGCAAATTGTCGCACGAATAGTTCCCGGAGTTCATCGAAGCTTCGGATGGATCCTTTAGGTAATTGTGAGAACCAAGCATGCGCTCTTCCCATTAGCGTGGATCGGAAGATCCATCACAGAGCATGATCAGAGGCGTTGAGTATATCCATCACTGCTAAGAACTGGGTGATGTGATCTCGGGGGTCTCTGGCATTGCGATCTCCAGCGTAGACTACTGGATTGGATAGGCGCATGGAGACCGGTATCTCGGGAGCTAGAATGTGGGGGGCAAACGGGCTGCCCTTCTCATCTTCTTCCGCTGTCCCATCTCGATCTCTTTTCAAAGCTTGCACCTCCCTTTTCAACTCAGTCATCACATCCATAAATTGATGGTTATTATTGACCATACCTGGGAACGGGTGATAGGTCCCATTACGATGATTTCCGATGGGTCGTTCACCTCGACTATGGGTCTGCTCCACTTCGGCTCTCGACCGCCGAGGTTCGGGTCTTGCATGCATGTTTCCGTTAATGGGCGCGCTGGGGCTGGGAGGTGGAACCTATCTTTCTCTGGTCCGGGCTTCTTGTTGTCATACGCGCCGGGCTCCTCGTTTCGCAGCAGTTTCCAACAAGCGATCCAGCTCGCTCATGGTGAGGTGAACTTCAGTTGAAGTTTCTTCATCAGGGGTTTCCCCTCGATCTGGGGATATATAATCGCACAGGCTCAGGCCCTCGGGCGTGGAGGATGTAGATTCACTGGAGACTTGTGTGAAATTGCCATAACAGCTTGGGACAGTATACGGGTGGGGTACTGAAAGCTAATAACACTACTCGAAGAAGAAGAACTTACCGAATTCATGCTCATTACTTAGGCTACCTCAGGGACTCTAATGACGTTCCCACAGACGGCGCCACTGTTGACGCCTCCGGATCGTGATGCCCATCATCGAGGCAATTTGCACGTCGGTCCAGACCTAAGATGACCCTGGACCTGGCAAGCTCTTGGGGGGAGCGTTGGGAGCTCGTTGAAGGGATTCCAGCAGTTCTTCAGCAGTCCGGGGGGGACCCGTACTTCATTCACTCGATCCTCTACTGCTGGCGGGGCTCGTGCTCTTCCTACCGTACTCCCTTGCTCTCTCTCTCTCTCTCTCTCTCTCTAGGTGTGGACTTTAGCTGCCTGCTTACTGGATGCATTTATGACCTGCCTGCTTCCCTATTTATAGGGCATGGGAAGGGTATAGATGTAATCTTACCAGGGACACGTGTCGGCATGCATGTTGATTTCGAGGGTAATAGAGTACTTGCGTGTCTTCGTAGAGTAGGGCACGTGGTGCCTGCATGTCTTGTCAAAATAGGCACGTGATGCCCGAGTAGGTTTGTAGAGTAGGGCACGTGGTGCCTGCATGTTACCCTCGGTGCATGCCGTGCTCCACTTACATACTATAATCTCTGATCCCTCGCTCTTCATTGGGGAAGCAGGGCGGTCGAGCCCTGAGGGGGCGACAACACACTCGGATAGTGGAGAATGGCGCATGGGCTGATGCCAGCTGCCTGCTCTGGTTGGTCGAGGGTTCAGTGGTATTTACTTAGCGACCAGGGAAGACTTTCCTGCACATGTAAAATACGACCCCCCCTCGTTGATCCAACAAGGGGAGGGTGAGGCAGATATTTATATTATAAGTCTTACTAGGGGTCGGAGGGCGAGAGGGGGTCGGGAGATAGGCTAGGATTAGAGGATTAGGCCACGTGGACGGGTACGATCCCAAGAGGGAGAGTATGCGTCATCAATGAGTTATTTTTGTGAAAAGAGGCGAAAAAGGTTAAAGAATGAAGTTTTGGGAAAAATGCAATCAAGCAAGTATGCGAAAACTATGCGATCGCTTAGATTGCATAGTCTGAAGATTCATAACCCTAGTCAAACAGTGTCGTCGCATGCAAGAACTATACGATCGCATGGAAATTGCATAGACTAAAAATTTAGGGTTTTTGAATACAAATCGAATTCCAAGACTTTGCAAGCCCGGGGGAACATAAATACAAGACCAAAAACTCGTTTTGGAGCAGCCTAGCCGAGATGATTCATGTTTTAACGTAATTTTACTGAATTTTTGCATATTTAGGCTCAATTACATTCTTCAAGACTTTTGTTAAAGATTTCAGTACTTAGTATTTACTTTTACGCATATAGATTATTGTTATTTGACTTTCAAGTTTATTTATTGCAAAGATCTTGTTTACTTGTATTAATTCTTGTGTTTACAAATCGATTATGTCAGACTAATTAGTTTGTGTGACGGGGTATGGAAGTAGCTGAAAATGTGAATATGAGTATTTTATTATGATTTATGTGTTTGGAACAATTGATATGATTTCGTAATGTTGAATTTAATACTTTATGTGCTTGATCACCATGATTTGATAGTTTATGAAAGACTCGAGAAAGATGATCACAAATCAAAGTCTCAAAGATACGTAAATCCAAGTCTGTGATGTTATTTGTCGATAATAAAGATATAGGTGATTCATAGAGATAGATGCATTTGGAGGAACAACGTGCACCAACTACTATTCTGAAGAACATAGTGAAAATTTAAAAGTTTAGGAACACATCATAGATCAATATATCACATATGTATATGTAATTATGGAGAGTCATTCATAACAATGGTTTTTGTAAGGACTTAAGATTGTTAGCTTCCAGTGAAACCTAATCCTTGCGATACATTGTTTTATTATTGATATTCATTTAAGTGTGTAACTGTTAGTTAATTTAAGCTAAAATCTATAAAATTCCCCTTTGCACCTCTTAATTGTTGTTTTAGTTGTGTCATCACTATTTGCTGAAAGGTGACAGCTTTGCATTCAATTGTTAAGTTAAAGTGTTAGTAAATTGAGTTAACTTGAGGTTAAGCGTCAATCTCCTAGTGGGATCGATATTTTGGGGTCGTAACTCTACTTTCCTTATTACTTGTGATCCGTACACTTGTGGTAATAAATTGCCATATAATTTTTGACGATAAATACACAATCAAGAAGGTTACAACTATGCTCCTTACGACAAGATAACCCACATAATTGTGGACAGATTTCAATGCTAACCTCTCACGAGATTGACAATCATTTCAGCCGAACATACATGCTCATCAACTACCATAAATGCCACCACCTAAAAAAAGATCACTTTTCGATGACCAAATGGAATGATGTATGGCAACAACCAATAAGAGTATGCGTAGGAAAAATGCCCAGATTGAATGTTGGTAGGAAACAATCAAAATCGTGCAGAATCAATCAAAACTCTCGAGCAACTGATGACTGAATTGTGCCACAAATTTGCATCCATGAAACAAAAAAGTGCTTTCACATAGTAAAATGGAAAGTTCAAAAGAACCTACAAGTTCAAAAATTGAAGAGGAGAAGTCAACATGGGAAGAGTTTAAAGAGAACTGTGTGAAAGAGCGAACAAAGCAAAAGAGGAAATAACAGAAGCTACACCTCTAAAACTTTTTCGTAACAATTCACTCTCAGCATTCGTCCTTTGAATGTCCAGAATATTCTTTAAGTCATAGAGTCATGAAGAATGAACTTTTTCGAAGTGAAGAAAAGAGTGTACCACTTCCTAAAAAGAAATTTAAAGAGAATGAAATGATCAAACCCAATAAAGAGTGTGTCAAGACTACTCTAAGAAATTCCTGCTAAATGGGCAAAATGAGGGAGTCTCATTCTCCCTTAGCTGATAAATTCCATGCATGTATTCGTGATCCAAATGCAAATGTGAATTTGATGCCTATTTCAATGTAAACTGCTTTGAGGTTGAAGACACTAACTCCAACAACAAATAAATTTTAGTTAGGGAAGGTAGGTAGCAACCAATCAGATGGTATACTAGAAGATAACCTAGTTGTTGTGGGAAGGACTTGTAACGGACTTTGTGGTACTAGAGAAGAAAGAGCATGAATTTCCACTAATTCTTGGTAAACCATTTCTAGAAGCAAACATAGTTAGAATTGATTTTGGAACTGGAATAGTAACATTAGGAAGGGACAAGAATGAGACCGTGTTCCAAATGAATCCAGGAATGCAAGAATCGAGCGAGCCATAAAAACAAAGCATAAAAGATGTCGAGCTACATGAAGAAGGACCAAGTATTGATCCAAATTTTAGAAGGCTACTTGATGATGAAATAAAAGAAGAGTGTCAGCTAATTGAACCAAAATCACCTGAAATACAATTTGATGGCAGTAATGCCAATAAAGATTCAGGGGATTAGGAAAAAAAAGTAAAAAGGCATTGACTGAGGGCATGAAAAAGAAGAAAGATAGGCAGATGAAGTCTTTTCATTCTTTATAACTTTTACTCAAGCATACAGGAAAGTGAAACCCAACAATGGTCGATGCACTAAATCTAAAGGTGGATTAATGCTGATGATTAGTGGAACTGAATTCAAGGACAAAACTTAAATTCACCACCAATGTCCAGCAAACAACAATAAACAACAATGCTGAGTGGCTGCCCAAAATCCAGATTATTTTTTTTTTGTTATATTTTGTTGTTGTTTGGTTTTGAACAGGACCAAAGCAAGGAAATTAAAGTGCAAGTGTCAAGGAAGAAAGTTTAAGAGTAGAAAAGAATTTCTCAAAAAAGTTTATGTGCGCCAAGTGTGGCCACGCTCCTCACTAGCGTTGCCTAGCGTGGCCACACTCCCAAGAGCATTGCCAATGCTAGACAAGGCTATGATTTTTTTTCCCTAAGCATTCCCACACTCCTCGGGAGCGTACCAACGTTGGTCAAGAAAAAAATGTCTACATGACAAGCGTGAGGAGCGTGGCCAATGTTATGCACAACATTTTTTCTAAAGGTGTAGCATTGCCACACCTCTCATGAGAGTTACCAACGCTACGCCTACTAAAATTTGTGAAACTCAAGCTTCTCCACGCCACCAAGAGCATTAACAACGTCTGGCCACACTTTTGGCCATGCTCAAGTTGCAAAAAGTTTGGAAGGCACTACAAGAAAATGTAGTAATGAGGTCAAAAAAATTACTCACTATTGGTATATTTTCACTGAGCATTGATCAATGGCTACAAAAATTTTTGTAACCAGCTTTTGTTACTATTGGCCTTGTAGGCATAAAGTTATGTTAGCAATGGCCAAAAATTAATTAGTCACCAACCAGTCAGGAAAATCAGTCACCAAGTAGGATCAAAATAATCTGTAGCCACGACGTGGGGTCAAATGAATTTGTAGCCATACAATTAGAATAAAACAAAATCAAAAATTAAAAAAAGGGTGGCGTCCGATTATTTTGACGCCACCCTTTATCTTTTTTTTTTAAAAAGGCGTGGAGTCCGATTTTTGGGACGCCACGCATTTTTTCGTTTGTTTTTTTAAAGTGTGGCGTCAGAAAAATCGGACGCCACACGTTTTTTTTTATTATTTTTGAAAAATCGTGGTGTCAGAATAATCTAACACCACGATTGTACTGTGGTGACTGAATAATCAGTCACCATGGTTTTTTATTTTATTTTTTTAAAAAACCGTGGTGACTGATTATTTTGACACCACAATTCCGAAAATTTAAATAAATAAAAAATTGGTGGCGGATTTACCGCCATTTTTCGCCAAAATTTCAATTTTTTCAATTTGGTGGGCTTTTTCCCTCCATTTTATTATATATACATATATAATTAATAATATACCAACACACACACACACATATATATATATATATATATATATATATATATATATATATATATATGTAGATAGATATATATATATATAGATATATATATATATATATATATATATATATATATATATATAAACATATATTATATATACACCCAAAACATACATAACTAATATAAACACCCAAAAAAAACAAAAGAGTGATAGAGGAGATGATTTTTTGGATTTTAGAGTTAGATTTTCGGATTTTTTGAGGGAGAGGAGATGATTTTCGAATTTTTTGAGGGAGAGGGGAGGATTTTCGGATTTTTTGAGGGAGAGGGGAGGATCTTCGGGTTTTTGAGGGAGAGGAGCTGAAGAGATGAAGTTTGTGAAAAATGGGGTATATTTATAGATATATGAAATTGTGGTGACAGGTTTTTTTTGACCCCATTGCTATCATAAGGATTGTGCCCTCAATGGGGTCAAAAAAATCTGACACCATTGATATCACGTGGATTGAGCTTTTGTGGGGTCAAAAAAATCAGTCATCATGTGTGAACATGGTGACTGATTTTTTTGACCTCACAAACTTTAAAGCAATGGTGACTGATTTTTTTGACCCCACACATACCAACAAATAAATCTATCACCATTGTTTATCTATGGTGACTGATTTTTTTGAAGCTATACAGATATCACAATATATTATAGATTTCTTATCTTCTTCCCCTTATTTCCCCCATTTTCACCCATTTTCATCCCCAAAAACCTCCATCTTCCATTTCTTTTATAAACAAACTCTCCAAAAATTTGCTGAGATCACTCCACTGCTCACAATTCTCGCAATTAGAAGGTAATTTCAATACATTTACTGTGTTTTGTTGGCTTGATTTTACTTGCTAAAATTTGGGTTATTTATTTACTTAAAATTATTATGTTTTAGCATGCAATTTAATTATTAATATACTATAGTTTAATTTTCTGTGGTATATATATGATCATCATTGGTATATTGTTTGTATGTAATAGTTCGTTAGTGCATTTTAACTGTTTTAATTAAGTGTTAAGTAGTTTTGCATATGTACATAGATCAATGTTGTAGTGATATGTTTATTTTCCCATTTTAATAATAGACAACCCCCACACATAATTGTTTATTGATTAAGGGTAGTTTTTTGTGTTTGTAATAGGTTATAAAATGTATAACAATGAAGACCGAAGTTGGACGTACGACAGATTAAATCGTGGTGATGATGGGTATTTGAATCCTGTTTTTGAAGCCGGTGTTGGAATTTTTATAGACCACGCATTTAGTGCAAAAAAATTATTACGAAATGGCAAAGCTAGGTGCCCTTGCATTAAGTGTTACAATAGGAAATTCGGTGGTAGAGATGGTATTCGATTTCATCTTTACAAGAATAGATTTTTGCCTGAATACTACGTATGGATTGGGTATGGTGAAATTCGAAGGCCCGAGGAGGGGTTTGATACAAATATGGGGTACGATACAAACATGGACGAGTCGCCGTTTGGGCGTAACTTGCGGGATAGACAAAGAGAGATGTTCGAAGATGCATTTGCTGGCCGATTCGAGAATATGAATGAATTTGAGATTGGAAATGAACAACCGAATAGGGAGGCACAAGCATTCTTCCAGATGTTGCGTGAGGCCGAGCAGTCCATACGAGCGGGAGAGGGAAACACAATATTGGGATGGGTTGCTGAATTTCTCAATAACACGGTACTCCACTTTATCCCTAATGTGGCGTGCGAAAAGAACGTACAACTGTTTTGCCAATGGCTGAGTCCGAAAGATTGACAGAGGATGCCAGACAGTATGTATAGCATACAGAGATATATGAACCGATTGGGGATGGGCTACCAAACATTTGATGTCTCCGTTAACAACTGCTTCTTATTTTATGGTGAGTACGTAGACAGTATGTATACGGTGTGTCTTGAATGCAAGGAAGCCAGGTTCGAAGAGAGGCTGAGTTCACATAACAGAGCGAAGTTGGTTGGTCGCAAGAAGTTGTGGTACCTGCCATTGACGCCACGTCTGCAACGACTCTACATGTCTCGCGTGAATGCGGAACACATGATGTGGCATTTGAAATGTCGGAGAGACAGTGATCAAATGATCCATCCTGCACATGGAGAAGCTTGGAAATCCTTTGATGCAACGCACCCAGATTTTGCCAACGAGCCTCGTAATGTTAGACTTGGAATTTGCAACGATGGATTCAACCCGTTTACGAATAATGTCGTTCCATACTCTTGTTGGCCTGTCTTTGTCACGCCGTATAATCTTCCGCCCGATCTTTGCATGAGGCAAGAATACATCTTCTTGAGTTTGTTGATATCTGGACCCAGAAGCCCAGGGAAGAACATAGATGTTTTGCTTCGACCGTTGATTGATGAGCTGAAATCACTGTGGGAGGTCGGGGTTGAGATATACAACATCTTTAGGATGGAGAATTTCAAAATGAATGCAACTTTTATGTGGACCGTCACTGATTTCTCAGGGTATGGCATGTTTTCGCAGTGGAGTACCCAAGGCAGGTTGGCATGTCCATATTGCATGGAGGGGACCAAAGCATTTCAGCTGAAGCACGGGAGGAAGAACTGTTTTTTCGACCGTCACTGACGTTTCTTGCAAGATAACCATTCTTTCAGGGACAACACCACTGATTTCCTAAGAGGCAAGACAGAAGAGTCTTTGCCCTTGGTGAGAAGATCCGGGGAAGAGATGCGGGAACTGGTCGAGTGCTTGCCGGATATTCCATTCAGCCAGAAAAATATCATCATTCAAGGTTATGGAAAAGAGCACAATTGGTACCGGAGAAGTATATTCTGGGAACTGCCCTATTGGTGCACTAACATAATACGTCACAACTTAGACGTAATGCATTGCGAAAAGAACTTCTTCGATAATATCAAAAACACGGTGATGGATGGTCCAGAGAAGACTAAGGATAACTTGAATGCGAGGAAAGATTTAGAGTTGTTAACGAGCCGACGGGAGTTGTTCTTGGGGCTGGGCCGAAATGGTAGACTTGTGAAGAAGAAAGCCAAGTACTTCTTAGTAAAGAGCAAAAGAAGTTAGTGTGTGAATGGCTGCGGGGTTTGAAGTTCCCTGATGGGTATGCTTCTAACATTTCACGATGTGTTCATATGGACCAACTTAAACTAGTTGGGATGAAAAGTCATTACTGTCACGTGTTCATGCAAAGATTGTTGCCTTTTTCATTTTGTGACTTATTACTGGATAGTGTTTGGGGTCCATTAGTGGAGGTTAGCAACTTTTCAGAGCTTTGAGCGCCCCTGAAATTCGAAAATCCGATATGGCCACGCTCGAGGTATCAATACTGGAGACGATGTGCAAGTTGAAAAAAATATTTCCACCAGCCTTCTTTGATTCGATGGAGCATTTGGCGATTCATCTACCGTGGGAAGCGAAGGTCGGTGGACCGGTTCAATACAGGTGGATGTACCCATTTGAGAGGTAACAGTCTTTGTATTATTACTCATTTCTATATTTATAGTTAGTAAAGTATATGGATTTAATAAATTGGATATGTTTCGTACCAGGTGCATGCTAGTTTTGAAGAGATCGACGGGTAATCAAGCAGGAATAGAAGGGTCGATTGTGAAGGCCAATATTACGAGGGAGATTACTAACTTTTGTGCAGTTTACTTTGGACAAGGAGTCGAAACCCGTCATAGCCGCCTGAATAGGAATGAGGTTGAGAGGTCTCTGAATTTGAGCGATGAGTTGTCCCTCTTTCAAAATAGAGGAAAACCTTGGGGAGATGAGACAGATCATGCAATTTGACCCTTGCCGAGCACACACCCGCTGAGTTATACGTCCTTCTTAACTGCACTGAGGTCGAACCGTGGATAAGGTATTGATTATATTATGATCGGTCATGTTATGAGTTCCTATATATATATATATATATATATATATATATAATTGTATACATATGTAATTTTTGTACCTCCCATAAAGTTGTTTATATGTGACAGGTTGTTTGAACACGAGATGCGTTCCGGTGTCCCGGATCGTGTGATGGAGGAAAGGCGCAACACTTATTTTGCGGATTGGTTCAAACAGACTATCAGGTCGGGGCGTTACACGGTTGACCAACGCCTGCTTGCTTTAGTAAACAGCCCACTATTACAAGTAAAAGTATTCAAGGCGTTTAAGATTAACGATTACCGTTTCCATACTGAGGATCATGGGATGGACAAGAAGACGATGAATAGTGGCGTATATCTGAGGGAAATGCAGGGGGCTTGATGATTTGATCTACTATGGCATGCTATAGGAAATTATAGAGTTGGAATACTGGGGTAGCGGTGAAATGAAGAGTGTTGTAATGTTCAAGTGTGACTGGTACGATTATGGGGGCATGATGACACATCCCAGTTACCGGTTGGTGGACATCGATCCGCATAGGCGATTGAAAACTGGAGCTGCAGAACCGTTTATACTTGCAAGCCAGGCACATCAAGTGTATTGCACAAAATACCCTTCCCAACAGAATGCGAGCAGAAGAGGGTGGTGGGCAGTGTGTATTACAAGGGCAAGATACGTCGTGGATGCCACTTCAGTGTTTCAGGATGAAAATGCAACTGTTGTTCTGCCCGTTCCTGATAACAGTTCAGTACCTCTCGCAGACGACGAAATTCAGCAAGTCGATGATGTATAAGAAGAGGATGAGGAGGACGAATATGGCGATATAAATGACGAGGTTGGCGATGATTCTGCCCCTGAAGATGACAACATCGATGATGACCCTGATTATGTTAATTAGATTTATCATTACGATTTTAACGTGTAATACATGTATTTTTTTATTGAACTGAGGATGAGAGGATTGTGTGAACTTGTGGACTATTTTTAGTATTTACCAAAAAAATCTATTTTAAAACTAAGAGGAAAGAAAATAACCATTCGACAACAACTTAATTAATAATTTAATTTAAGACTACTAAATATGATAATAACTAAAAAGTTACACACTTAAACATTACAAAAAAAATGTTCAACTAATTATATGAAGGGCCGAATGGGAATCCAGTGGGATCGTGGCCATCTCTGCTATCGGGGGGAGTGAGGCC
Source organism: Misopates orontium (assembly GCA_946800315.1). Taxonomy (NCBI): domain Eukaryota; kingdom Viridiplantae; phylum Streptophyta; class Magnoliopsida; order Lamiales; family Plantaginaceae; genus Misopates; species Misopates orontium. The sequence goes on from OX326949.1 coordinate 11,086,483, forward strand.
CGGGCTGATGATCCTACGTAATCCCTGTCTCTGGCGGCAGAGGAGTGTAAGTCCCCAGTGTCTGCGTCTGCGCGCGGTGCTCGTTGAATTGACTCAACATGGCATGCTGAACGGGAAACGGAGGCTGCACAGGCTGACTCGTCCCACCTGGAAGAATGCTAAGTTTACTCTTGTCATGAACTGCTGGAACTCATCCTCTCGCTCCTTCTGGCTCTTTAACTCTTCCTCCAAATAGGTGATTTGTCCGTCTCTCGAATTGTAGCAGTTGCTGCTCGTTAACACCCAGTTGTTGTCCTTCCATTTCGGGTACTTTCGTACATCGAACTCCGCGTATTCTAGTTCCCATGTGTCGGTACACCTGAAAATCAGAACATTTATATTTATCAAGTTTCAAACATTAAGGGTGGATGCAGATATATAATGCATCACAACATTTAAACAGACGAATATTTAATTACCAGGCATCCTGTGTTTGAGCCCCCTACCGCATCCGACCACAGATGCGGATCCAACGAAGGGTACTTATCTTCACTCTGGTATGACGGTGCTAGTCCCGCGACATATCTATCCTTTTTATAAAATTAAATATACGAAGTCAATATTTTCATTTAGTAAAAATGAATATTTAAAACTATCACTTTAATTGATCAAGGTTGAAATTACTTACATGCGCCATCTGATCCTTCTGGCTCGTCCACTGCTCGAGTCCGTCCAGAATCTTTTGCACTTTCCCGCCTTCCAGGCATCATGGTGCTTCACATCATCTGGGTTCCCCCCCCCCCCCCCCGATTCTTCCACCTGATAAATCACATAGAAGTATCGGTTAGATGATTAAGTTAAAGATAAATAAACACTAATAGATAATTATACCTATATTAAAAGACATACCAGTTTTTCCTTCACTCCGTCTATGCTCCTCGAGCCGCCAAACCACGTCGTTTTAGGATTCTTGGCCTTGTTCACCCTTGCAATTGCACTCCGTCTCTTGGCCTCCTCAGACTCCCGGTGACGAATGTAATCCGGGAGATATTCGTCGTGCATCCAATAGTTCTAAATCCTCTTCGGCGGACCTGAAGTGCTCGTGTTTTTCTCCCAATACTTCTTAGCACGATACACTTCAGAACCGAATCTCTTGGAACAAATGCTATGGTACGTTCTGTTGATCCTTAAAGCGTCCCCCTCACTCTACTGATACGTTGCTTGAAATTCAAGAATCGATAACAAGTCGTTCATATAAAATTATATAGTAATGATGCATATAATGTTAAATCATACTTCATGAAATTATGGCAAAGTGTACATACCACAAATCTATCCCAAGCCGCCTGACGATCGTTTGCCGAAAAACCCGCGTACGTGAGGTACGGTCCATTACAATACGCCTTCAGATTCGCGCTGATCATGCTAACCAACCTGTTACTGCCCCTAATCGCCCCATTGCGAGGGTTGATATAAAGCCTCTTTCTCAGAGAACGGTTTGTGGGGGAATGCTCAGGGAGAGTCCCCCCCCGATACACAACACCGTCAACCTCCATCTCAACCCCCTCTTGCCACCATCACTGGCACCCGCCTCCTCGTTCCCCACTGGACCATCCGCACCATCACCCCTCCTGTTCCACATCATCCCCCAAATGGACCCCCTCTGTATCTCACGGTAAAGCACTCACGACGCCTGTCCAAGCTACACCCGCTGATCCTGATAACTGACCATCGGCATCTGATGGTAGGCTACCTCAGCAGGTCCTGATGCCGAATAGCGAGGTGAAACCAATCTATTCGCCTGAGGTCGTCCGCCCGAACTATGGAACGACATGGACTGTCGTGGATCTTACTGGCCGCCTGGCTGAACTAAGTTCCCCTGCACCTCGCCCGTGAGGCCTGCCATCCCCTACATCCCGCATGTGTGCCCTCCCGTCCCATGCATCCCGCCTACGGGTCCTGCCATCCCCTGCATCCTGCCTGCGTGGGTCGGCATCCCCTGCATCGGGTTGGATGCCCCCTGAAACAGTTCGCGAACAACATTTGGTGGCGTCTGCAGCAAGTTAGTAATGCCCCTTCTGCATTATGGTTATACGCTCCAACCCTTCCGTCCCGCGACGTACTGTTGGGGTTCTGCCTCATCGCCTCAAGCACCCTATGATTTGGCATGGTATACGGTGCAATGATCAATGGCTGTCTAGATGATGCGCCTGTAGATTTTGTCTTGCCTTTGCCCTTGCCTTGCTCCTGTTGTGAGGGATCGATCTGTCGTCTATCTGCCATCTGTTATACATTAACACAAATAATTGTTAATAAACATCATATATTACATTTGACGCTCCACTAAAAATATACACATAATTACTAATTATGTAATAACAGTCATAAAAGTGTTAATTACTAATATGATCATGACATTTAATTTAACTACAAATTTAATTTGGCTATTTTATGCTAAATATAAGTTTTTCCTAAATTCCATAATATTTCTTAAATTTTCCTAATTTTTATTACAAAATTCCAACACTTTTACTAAAACTGTCCTAAATACAACTAATTATAGAATGAGTACACATTTATAATCATGTTTCACCTAGCTAAACATAATTACTAATTAATATTAATCAAATTACTATGAATTTGATAATTTTATTACTAATGATGTGGGGTATTTCGTCTGGATACGTGTCAAACCTCCAATACTCCACGTCAAACCGCTTTAGTTCCTGATGGATGCTCAAGCAGCTTTTGAGTTCGGAACCTACACTCAACACCACACGTAAACTAAGCCGGTGCCTCCTCCGGCGAAGGCACTCCGACGCTCAAGTCAGATAGGTCGGAATGTGAGGTATTGTCGTCAGAGACAATAGCTCGAACAAATAGGTCGAATTTAGCTCAAATAGGTCGAATTTGAGCCGTATAGGTCGAATAAGCACACCTCGAAATGGTATTGAGAACCGAGATGAAGGCACCCGAATAGGTCGAATTACCCTCAAATAGCTCGAAATACACTCTATATAGATCGAACAAGAGCTATTGCAATATAGCTCGAATTATTGCTCTATAGCTCGAATTCGATGTATATAGCTCGAAATTAAATGCTTGAAAAATAAAACGTACCTTAGAATGAGGCATGGAACCCCCTTATATAGTAATAAGAGTCCTTATTCAGCTAGAAGTGCAATCCAAGTCGAACTATAAGTCAAAATAGGTCGAATTAGACCTATTTTGAAATAGCTCGAATTGGGCCTTCAAATAGGTCGAACTAGGCCTCAAATAGATCGAATTTGGGCCCATATAGCTCGAACTGGACTTCTGGGCCTCAAATAGATCGAATTTGGGCCCATATAGCTCGAACTGGGCTTCTGGGCCTCAAATAGATCGAATTTGATCCCATATAGCTCGGATTGGGCTTGATATAGCTCGAATTAGGCCTTTTTGGGCCCAAATAGATCTCGCTTGGGCTCAATTTGGGCCTACTTGGGCCGATTTCCGGGTTTTGCCTTGAATTGTAATTTTGCATTAAAAAATAATGGTGCTGATGTGGCATAATATGTCCCGAAATACGTTCGTGTATTGTATCGGATATTATGATGTGGCGGTACCGAAATATGGTACATCATGGAGTCCCCAAGTTCGTAAGAGTAATGTGTACAAACATTGGTCATACGAACTAAAAAGAAGTCACATAACCGAGTATCGTGCAACGAAATCGGCCTCGGCGTAAAAAACCAAGAATTGGACCAAAAATATCAAAATTCGAAAATAGGTCGAATTTACTATTTTTGGTAACTCGAATTAGTATAGGTCGAAATTTCCTTTGAAAAAGATAACTCGAATTCCAAATTTTTTTTCTGAAAATAGCTCGAATTTGCATATTGGTCGAAATTACCCTCCAAAAGATAACTCGAATTTCGAGAAAAATTTCCCAGAAAATAGCTCGAATTTACAAATAGGTCGAATTGGAGGGCATTTTAGTAATTCCCCGCATCATTTCGCCTATAAATACTCCACTCCCAGCTTCATTTCCTCATTTCGCGCCTAAGCAGTCCTCCAGAGCTCCCGAGAAATAGCTCGAATTTATAGCTCGAAATTACTATTTTTAGTAAGTTCACTGAAATAGCTCGAAAATCCTCCAAATTTAGTAAGTTTAGCATAATAGCTCAAAAATACTCCATATAGCTCGAAAATAATCCCAAATAGATCGAATTTGGCTGGAATAGCTCGAAAAACTCCCCTGCTAATTATATCCTTTGGTGAGTGATTTATAACTCGAAAATATAGCTCGAATTTCCTGTGGAAATTCGAGTTATAACACTTAGAAAAATTTTTCAATTTTTGAAAAATTGTTTAAAATGCTAAAATTTTAACTTTTGCGCAGATTTGATCACGACGGCGCGACTTCGACGTAACCGGTCTCCACGTCGATCACCACCACGATCTCACCAACGTGCCTACTATAACTCATGCAATCAACCACGAGATTCTTCACATCGGAATCCTCGTAACTCAAACACAAGGCGTCCATCGTCCCCGATTCGTCCTCGGCAACCAGATCCTGCCCGAGTCCGAGTACCTGGCGCACCGAAGCTGTTTGTACCTGCTCAGAGGTCATACGAGCAAATCGACCCAAACGAAGAAGTTTCTGTAGATCTAGACCCTCGTGCCGGTAATCTTTCAACCTGAACCTCTTTATGACGCGAGTTATTGATCTTGAGTCTTCCAGTAGTAGTAGGGAAAACAGTAGTGAGTCTTCTAAGTCGTCTAAGGCTAAGGAAAATGAGTCGACTAGCGGCAGTAGTAGTGACTCAAGTGACGAGACCTCATCTAGCAATGAAAGAAGATCTAGCAATGATAGGGCGTCTGATATGGAAGTAGACATCCTAGGAGATGACGAGGTTGAATCTAACCCTCTCCCCATCGAGCCTTATTTGCCTCTACCTGACGATGTTCCCATACCTGCCGCAAAACTCTCCTGAACAACTCACTCCGCAAAACTTGATTAACTTTGATCAGTTTCCTTCTTCTCTTACTTACGACATAGCTTATTATCGTGATACCTTTGACATCCCTGATACTTATGAGATTATCGTTCCTGGGCCAGATGATAGGATAAACAACCCGCCAGGAGGGTGTCTCACTGTCTTCAGAAGTTATCTCCATTGTGGCTTACGGTTTTCCATATCCCCTGTTGTTTCAGAAATCATGGCCTCTCTCAACTCTTGTCCTTCACATTTTACCCCCAACGCATACACACATATGTATGCTTATGTGATGCTCACCCGCATATTTGACCTCCCTTGTTCTGTAGCCAGTTTTTGGCAATTGTTCTTAGGGAAATTCCGTAATAGAGGTGTAGACGCCGGGTTTTACTATTTGAGTTCGCGAAAGAAGCAATGCTTCCTATCTGATCTACAAACGAGCTTCGGGGCTCACTGGAAGAAACAATGGTTCTTCATCAAGGAATCCAAGCCCCGGGAATTCCGATTCAAGCGGCTTTGGACTGACGCCCGTCCATCGTCGAGACGCCTCGATCCTCCTATCTATAGCCAGACAGTGGTTAAGAACTTGGAAAGAGCATCAGTTTTATGCTTTTGAGTTGACCACCACCCCAGTGTTGCGGGCCGACGGTTATACTTATCGTGCAGGCGTTGAGTCTTCTGTTTTTGGTATAACATTATGCATGTTTGTCCTTTTTACTTGTTGAATTTACGTCTTCCTTTATTGTCTTCTAACCTTTGCATTATTTGTGATTTTCAGAGCGCATCATCATGGACAAAACGAAGAAGAGTCTGGCCGCTATGAAGCGCGGCGCGAACGCTCCTCAGGCCTCAGTGCCCATTCTTGAGAAGACCAGTCGCTGTGGTGCGAAGACGGGTGGCACAAGTTCGAGAGGTGGCAGTGCTCCTACTCTTCCCTCCACCACTGCTGTCTCGACTCGAGGATCGGGACGTGGTAGGGGTTCTGCTCCAGCTCCTGCACCTTCTCCTGCTCCTGCACAGTCAACTGCTAAGGCTGCTCCTGGATCACCACCTATCGGTTCTGAGCCGATCGTTCCGGAGCTTTCTCCTCCACCAGCACCTTCAACTGGAAGAGTGCATCTTCCTTCTGTTGCTGAAGCGGCTCGTCGCTTCAATGAGGCTAATCCAGAGCCAGCGACCAGGAAGAGGTCTGCGACTGCTGAGGAGATTCAACAGGGTAAGCGCGTCGCGCATGACAGATCAAATACTTATGACGATGACGAGCTCGACATCGACGTAGAGGAGATAGTGCGAGCTACGGTCGAATCAGGACAGTTCACAGTGAAGGATACTACTGCCCTTCGACTCATCAAGGGATTTATGCCTGACTTCGACCGTCAGCTTTACTACCAGGCGATGGGGCACACGAAGCTAGTCAGCCGTACTGCCTTATCTCTGTGCGAGGTTTGTGTACTTATATGCTTTCTTTGAACTCCGTTTTGTACTTGTTTCCGAATATCACTGACTTTCTCCATCTTTTGTAGTTCTTCATTAACTTTCAGACCATGGCGGAGAATTTCGACATGGTCATGACTTCTCAAGATCAGCAAAGGGCGCTGATGGACAGGCACCTCTCTTCAGCCTAGCAAGCTCAACGACTGGAGAAACAAGCCATGGAGGCGAAGGCTGAAGTTGAGAAGCATCTTATCGTAGCTGTCGACGAACTGAAAGCAGTGCAGGCCAAGCTGGAGGCCCTGAAAGCAGCTAAGGCTGCCGTTGACAAAGAGCTCGTTGAGGAGAAGCGACTGTCTAGTCAGCTCTCCACCGACTGCCAGCATGCCACTTCCCTTGTTGACGACCACGTTGACACCATCAAGACGATGCAAGATGCCGCTACTGCTGCTGAGGCAGAACGTGCGAGACTCGAGGCTGAGCTAGCTGATGTCAAAGCTCACCTTGCGACCGTTGAGGAGGATGGCTATAACAGGGCCATGAACGAGGTAGTCCTCTTTTACTTGACTTTATTTCTTTTTTCTTGATGTCTTGTGTTTTGTACTTACTTTCTCTTTACTTGGTTTGCAGGAGCTCCTTGATGAGGATAAGGTGATGGTAGCCATCGAGTTCTTCCGCTCGGCTACATGGGAGCAGATTGCTATGAAGAGGGGCGGCTTTGATACGACCAAGAGCTACAACATGGCCCTTGGTGACATCGTCGCCCGAGGTGCCCTCGCTCCTGGGTTCAAGAAAGAGGATTTCAATGTCCTCAACTGCCTAAACGAGGATGATACAGAGGTTGGTGAATCCTCAGGTGCTGCTGCTGCCGATCCTTCTCTTGCTGATCCGCCTCCTGCTGAGCCTGCTCCTACTGCGGATATTGACGAGCCTAAGCATGATCCTAAGCATGATCCATTCACCTCCTTCTATCCCCTCCGTCAGGTATGGCTCTCTGACTTTGCTGATGAGCAGCCATCCACGTCTACTGCTGCTGCTGCTGCTCCAGATGAGCCCTTGGAGGAGGGTGAGATGGGTTTCGACCCTCAGGTCTTGGATCATCCTGCTGAGGGCGATTAGCCTATGCCCGATGCCACTGTTCCTACTCCTGCTCCTCGTCAGATCTCTCCCATTGATGACACCGGGCCCCTGAACGAGTCATTTGCAGATATTTAAGAGCAGAGCGAGGGTGCCGTGAAGTCTCTGGGGCTGAATTTGCTGCCGTGATCACTTTGAGTGGCCTGCGTGCCCTTATTCTTGGCGTCTGTGCCTTATCTTAGTATTTTTGAACATCTTTTCATTCCGTACAGTATATTCACAGTAGTACATTCTTTCCGTACAGTATATCTTGTTGACTTGTGCGCAATTTTAGCGCTTATCCATTGCTAGTTCAGTTTGACTTTAGAAATCTTTGAATGTCGTTACTTTGTCTTGTTAAATCTTCACTCATATGTGTCTACTTTTTAAGTTTATATTGGTCACTTGCTAAAAACACTTAAGGTTTATAAACAAGTATTTGTGAGAGTGCGAGAACTTGTGCTCGACTCTACGAGGCTTGTGTTCGTTGTGCGAAGCTAATGTTCGCGCTTGCGAAGCAATGTTCGCGGGAATACGAGAATTTGTGCTCGATTCCACGAGGCTTGTGCTTGTTGTGCAAAGCTATGTTTGCGCTTGTGAAGCTATGTTCGCGGGAGTACGAGGACTTGTACTCGACTCCACGAGGCTTGTGCTCGTTGTGCAAAGATATGTTTGCGCTTGCGAAGCTATGTTCGCTGGAGTATGAGGACTTGTGCTCGACTCCACGAGGCTTGTGCTCGTTGTGCAAAGCTATGTTTGCGCTTGTGAAGCTATGTTCGCGGGAGTACGAGGACTTGTGCTCAACTCCACGAGGCTAGTGCTCGTTATACAAAGCTAACGTTCGTTTTGATTAAGTATTTAAACTTAAAGTTTGTAGACAGTGTGAGTTTAACTTTATATATCCTTATAGATTGTAATCTTGCGGGTAATGAGTAGGCAACGACTAAACTTGAATAAAATAAGAGATTTTATTAGTTTTGGGACTGAGCTCGAGTAACTTCCGAGTTGCCTACGTATCCCGCCGTACATAGGTTGGCTAGGAATCAAGTCCCCGTAGTTCGCTGCTAACTATTACAATGAGAATCCGCGTAAAGGGACTCGTGATTCGTAAAAGAATAAGCGAATGAAGTATTGAAACTACGGTCCTATCATGCCACAAGGCCATTAGAAAACTAGTGTTCTAACTATAAAACCTTCGTAAGTTCTTGACGTTCCAGGGGCGTGACAAAGTCCTTCCACCCAATTCCTGTAAGTAGTAATATCCTTTTGAGCTTCCTTTCTCCACTCTGTAAGGTCCTTCCCAGTTTGGCTTCAACTTTCCAACATGCTTGGTAGCTTCAACCTTTCTAAGTACCCAAGTCCCCCACTTGAAAGTTCCTGAAACGAACTTTGTTGTCATATGCTTTTGCCATCATAGATTTATATGCTTGAGTACGTTGGTATGCTGCTTCCCTTGTTGCTCCGATCAACTCCAAATCCATTTGTCTTGCCCTTAATGCCTGCTCCTCATCATATGTAACAATACGATAAGTTGGCATTCCAATCTCAGCCGGTATCAATAGGTATGGAGTTTCTCCTGTAGAGGTACGAGGAGTTGTGCGATATGCCCATAATATTCCTGGCAGCTCGTCTGCCCAGTTTCCTCCTTCTCCTTCCAGCCTTTTCTCCAAACTCTTCACTAATGTGTTGTTAGTGGCCTCCACTTGCCCATTTGCTTCAGGATGCGTAACAGATGTAAAACGTTGCTCAATTTTCATGTCTCTGCACCAGTCTTGAATCTTAAAACCTTGGAACTGCCTTCCATTGTCGGAAATTAAGACCCTTGGGATTCCAAATCGACAAACGATGTTCTTCCAAATGAATTGTTTCACATTAGCCTCAGTAATGTTTACAAGTGCTTCAGCTTCAACCCACTTAGTGTAATACTCGACTGCCACCAATAACCATTTTCTACCTCCAGTAGCCTTTGGCATTGGTCCAACGATATCTATTCCCCATTGATCGAATGGACATCCATAACTCACTCTTGTCATAGGTTGTGCAGGTGTATGAATGATCTTTGCATGCAATTGACAGCTTCTGCACTTCCTAGAGTAATCCATAGCGTCTCTCATAATAGTTGGCCAGAAATATCCTTGTCGGAGTATTTTCTGGGCCAAAGATCGTCCTCCTGAGTGATTTCCGCAACTTTCTTCATGAATTTCTCGTAAAACTTGTTTTGCATGTGACGGAGATAGGCATCTTAAGAGTGGTCCCTCGAAAGACCGTTTGTATAGTTCTCCATTGAACATAGTAAATCTTGCAGATTTATACTTGAGCCTTCTGATCGCTTGAGGATCAGTAGGTAAGTTCCCGTTTTGTAGATAATCAATGATCCCATCCTTCCAACATGCCTCAATCTCTACTAGCAGAGCATAGTCCAAGGCTTGCGTCGGTTTTGACTCAACTACTTTGCCAATAGAGGGCTGCTCTGAAGCCAATAGAGTTACTCGCCTTTCAACAAACACTTCGGCGGTACTTGCAAATCTTGACAAAGAGTCAGCGCGTTCATTCTCCATTCGACGGATCTGCGAGATAGAGAAAGTATCGAAGTTTGATGTCGCCTCCTTCAATTTTTCGAGATACTTTACTATTGCAGCCTCTTTAGCCTCATATGTTCCTTCGAATTGATTGGCAATCAATTGTGAATCCGTGAATGCAACAAGTTTCGTTATACCCAATGATTTTGCCATTTGGATGCCAGCTAGCATAGCCTCATATTCCGCTTGATTATTCGTCACTTGAAAATTTAACCTTATTGCATAGTCGAACTCTCTACCATCCGCCGATTTTAGGTAAATTCCTGCACCACCAGCGTCGTTTGTAGACGATCCATATACATGTAAAGTCCAAGTTCCCCTCGCAACTACAGGTTTGTCCCTTTTGACCTCTTCCGTCACCATTGCTACATCAGGCGCTTGCTCCGCTTCTGAGATAATTTCACAAAGTCCGCTAGTCTTTGTGCTTTGATCGCCGTTTTTGGCATATACTCCAAGCCATATTCTCCTAACTCGATTGCCCACTTCACCAGTCTCCCAGATGTTTCCGGTTTTGCCATAACTTGTTTCAATGGTTGATTAGTTAAGACAGTAACCGGATGTGATTGAAAGTATGGTCTTAACTTTCGTGCAGTTATCACAAGTGCGTATGCTAGCTTTTCGATCTCCAGATAATTCACCTATGCCCCATTCAACACTTTGCTAACGTAATAGATAGGCAAATGTTTCTTGTCTTCTTCGCGCACGAGTACTGTGCTTAGTGAATTCTTCGTTATGGCCAAGTAAAGATATAACATCTCATTGTCCTTGGGCTTAGATAGTAATGGTGGTGTCGTAAGATACACCTTCAATTGGCGAAAAGCTTCTTCACAATCTTCAGTCCAGACAAACTTAGGTGTCTTACGTAACTTCTTGAAAAAAGGTAAACTTTTTTCTGCAGAATGCGAAATGAATCGACTAAGTGCCGTGATCCTCCCCACCAAGCGTTGCACCTCTCGAACAGACTTGGGGGACGGTAGATCCATTATAGCTTTAATCTTGTCAGGGTTAGCTTCGATTCCTCGCTCATTGACCATGTACCCCAGAAAATTTCCAGCCTTTACACCAAAAGTGCACTTCTTTGGATATAGCTTCATCCTGTATTGTTTCATGATACCAAAAGCCTCTTCCAGATGTTTTACGTGATCTTCCGCCTTTAGAATTTTGATAAGCATGTCATCAATGTAAACCTCCATAGTCTTGCCAATTTGATGGTAAAACATCTTGGCAACCAACCTCTGAAAGGTTGCTCCTTTGTAACAGTATATTCCTCTATCAGTGATAAAGGCCGTTTTATGTTGATCCTTTACTGCCATTAGTATTTGGTGGAAACCGCTATGCGCATCACAAAGACTTAGCAGTGCACACCCTGCTGTAGAGTCAACTACGAGATCAATCCTGGGCAAAGAGAAAGGCTCTCGTGGGCAATGTTTGTTCAAGTCAGTGTAATCCACGAACATCCATACGGTCGGCTTCTTTGGAACAAGTACAACGTTGCTTAGCCATTCAGATTATCGTACTTCAAATATATGGCCTGCAGCAAGCTTTGTTTGTACTTCCAACTCCGCAGCCTTGTTCTTTTCATCACTAAAGTGTCTCTTCTTCTGTCGGATAGGTTTAGCATTTGGGTTAACATTCAGGTGATGTACCGCAACTCGAGGATCTATACCCTTCAAGTCCGAGTCCGTCCATGCGAATACATCAAAGTTTCTTCGTAGACATTCCAATAACGCCTTCTCAATCTCCGGGGTCAACTCGCTTCCAATTTTAATGACCTTGTCAGGCTCATTATTCAACAGAATCACCTCCTTAAACTCTCCAGAAGGTTTCAAACGCTCAACCTCCATATTCTTTTTATAGCACAAAGTCGTTTTATCTTCCTTCTCTTCCTCCGCTTTCTTCGAGGCGTCTTCAACATTGGAAGGAGTAGGATCCTCCTGCATCGCCTTTTGGTCCACTTGCATAGCAAGCACCATCTCCATATCAACTTGTTTTCCTATTTCAGGCGTCTCCAATGGGTGTATGTCAATCATCGCAACATTTGGATCCGTTCTAGCCTTGATAGGTTTAGTCGATGTAACATAGCAACTCCAAGAATCACGATAGTTTGTAGTGAGTTCAGCAACTCCACCAAGCGTTGGGAATTTGACCTTTTGATGCACCGTAGAGATGATCATAGCAAATGCCGTTATCCTAGGCCTTCCAATCAGCACGTTGTATGCAAAAGGTATGTCAACAATGAGATATTCCACATTCAGTGTTCTCCTCTTTGGGTTCACGCCAAAAGATGTTGGCAACATGATCCTTCCAACAGGTTTAACTTCACTTCCACCAAATCCCACTCGTGGCTTAACATCAGTGATCTCGTATTATCCAAGCTTCATTTGTTGTAAAGCATCCATGAAGATGATGTTGGACGAACATCCATTATCAATCATTATCCTTTTTAGCCCGTGATTTGCAATCACCGCGGACACTACCATAGGGCAATTCAAGTATTGCGCTTCCTTAGCTTGTGAAGACAAGCTGTCAAAATTGCTATCGTCAAATGTGATTCTTGTATCCAACTTGTCTACTGCAAAGACAAGATCTATCTCAGGGCACTTCAGTCGTTCATTGTATATATCACGTGAGATGCGTTTTCTACTTTTGGCTGAGTTGGTGCCAGTTGGTCCACCAGCAATCACATTGACTCCATTCTCAATATCATCGTTCCCATTACCCCTTTTACGCTTTGGTTCATCCTTCTTCTCATGTGGGGATCTATCCGCTTGCGTCCAGATGACGCCTTCTCTTGACGTGACTCTCTATTCTCAAGGATGTACTCAACGAGTTTCCCCTCTTGAATGAGTCGTTTGATCTCGTTCTTAAGGGCCTTGCATTCGTTAGTAAAATGCCCATTCTGCGTGTGGAACTTGCAATATTTCTTCGACACCTTGGTCTCCTCCGTCTCTCGGAACGGTTTTGGGGTTCTCAGCAACCCGCTATCTTTCTCAATGACGTAGATTTCGCCAATTTGTTTCCTCAGTGGAGTATAATTGTCAAATTTCTTAAAGGGTTGTCGATTGCGATCACGATCTTTGCCCCTTAACTCCTTCCTCCAATCTCTATCTTTATTCTCCTTGCCCCCATGAATTCCCGGCGAATCCATCAACCCTTGATTCATGGTCGCCTCCTCAACTTCACTGACCTTACTAGCGAGGTCCATCACTTGCTCAATGGAATCAGGTGTGTTCCATGTTATTACTTCTATCAGCTTCTTGCTCCGGCAACGATGCTCCAATACAGAGATGACCAAGTCAACATTGGGAGCATTCACTCTACCAATCTCCAGATTCAGACGCTCGATATACCTTCCCAAAGGTTCATCGGGTCCTCTATAGATATTAAACAGCGTGCTTGGAGATTTCTTCTTTATCCGATAAGTAGCAAACTTCTTTACGAACATGGTCCTAAATTGTTCACATGATTCAATTGAACGGCAGCGCAAGTTTTTGAACCATTCCTTTGCAGGGCCTCTCAGACTGAGCGAAATAAGTTTCGCCCTCATATTCTCTGCATACCCCAAGACCTGCAAATCTCCATCTAACTCATCATAATGTGCTACTGGATCGGTATTTCCATCATACTTCTTCAAGACAGGAAGATTAGTCCCTTCCTTCAACATTAAATTACTGATCGCCTCACAAAAGGGGTTTGGCCTCTCCCTTAGTGGAATATGTTCTGCAACAACAGGTTCCAGTCTTGGCCCAACTCTCTCTAGCAAATCCCTATCTCTTCCGGCAGTTCGACTTGCTGCAGGTTGATGATCAGGAACTCTATGCCTTGAGTTCACCTCTCCGTCCCTCACTTCTCTATCTCGACCAGTTGCTCGACTGGGAGCTCTGTTAGCATTAGTCCTCATTGAACGAGGATTCCTCCTTTCAGGCGAGGGAGATGGATCCCTTGGCCTTGTCATCCTAGTCTGCGTATAATGCCTTGAATCATCACGACACTGGGTCTGATGAGTCCTTCCTTGCTGCAATGCTGCAGGCTGCCAACTGAGCGGAATTCAATAGCTGTTGTCCCGTGGGAGGAACTTCAGGTTGATTCACTGTGTGAGTTGGAGGATCAAGGGGAGTGTTGGCCGCTGCCACTGATGTTCGCTCAGAAGCATCAGGTGCCCGATTATCATCCTCCCTCTGTGATCTAGTCCTTCCTGCCATTCCATTCTTCTCCGTTGCTCTCCGTTGAGCCATTGAGTGTCAGTGTTTGTTACTAAGTGCGTATAGAGGTTCCCACAGACGGCGCCACTGATGTGGGGTATTTTCGTCTGGCTACGTGTCAAACCTCCAATACTCCACGTCAGACTGCTTTAGTTCCTGATGGATGCTCAAGCAGCTTTTGAATTCGGAACCTGCACTCAACACCACACGTAAACTAAGCTGGTGCCTCCTCCGGCGAAGGCACTCCGACGCTCAAGTCAGATAGGTCGGAATGTGAGGTATTGTCGTCAGAGACAATAGCTTGAACAAATAGGTCGAATTTAGCTCAAATAGGTCGAATTTGAGCCGTATAGGTCGAATAAGCACACCTCGAAATGGTATTGAGAACCGAGATGAAGGCACCCGAATAGGTCGAATTACCCTCAAATAGCTCGAAATACACTCTATATAGATCGAACAAGAGCTATTGCAATATAGCTCGAATTATTGCTCTATAGCTCGAATTCGATGTATATAGCTCGAAATTAAATGCTTGAAAAATAAAATGTACCTTAGAATGAGGCATGGGACCCCTTTATATAGTAATAAGAGTCCTTATTCAGCTAGAAGTGCAATCCAAGTCGAACTATAAGTCGAAATAGGTCGACTTAGACCTATTTTGAAATAGCTCGAATTGGGCCTTCAAATAGGTCAAACTGGGCCTCAAATAGATCGAATTTGGGCCCATATAGCTCGAACTGGACTTCTGGGCCTCAAATAGATCGAATTTGAGCCCATATAGCTCGAACTGGGCTTCTGGGCCTCAAATAGATCGAATTTGATCCCATATAGCTCGGATTGGGCTTGATATAGCTCGAATTAGGCCTTTTCGGGCCCAAATAGATCTCGCTTGGGCTCAATTTGGGCCTACTTGGGCCGATTTCCGGGTTTTGCCTTGAATTGTAATTTTGCATTAAAAAATAATGGTGCTGACGTGGCATAGTCCCGAAATACGTTCGTGTATTGTATCGGATATTATGACGTGGCGGTACCGAAATATGGTACATCAACTAATTATACAATAATTTTCATATAAGTGTTAATTACTAATATAATCATGAGGCATTTTTTAAACTACAAATCTACTTTTCCTATGTTATCCCTAAATTTGAGTTTTATCCTAAATTCCATAATATTTCTTAACTTTTCCTATTTTTTAAAACAAAATTCCAACACTTTTACTAAAACTATCCTAATTAAAATGAAATTCTCCTAATTACTACTAATTATAGAATTGGTACACATATAGAATCATGATTTACCTACCTAAACTTAATTACTAATTAATTTTACTCAAATTACTATGAAATCTATACTTTAATTACTAATTATACAATAATAGTCATCAAAGCATTAATTACTAATGTAAGCATGTCATTTAATTTAACTACATATTTAATTTTGCTATTTTATGCTATATTTTAATTTTTTCCTAAATTCCATAATATTTCATAACTTTTCCTAATTTTTATAACAAAATTCCATCACTTTTACTAAAACTATCCTAATTAAAGTGAAATTCTCCTAATTACTACTAATTATGAAATGAGTACACATAATGTGGTCCTAATTATACTTTAATTATCTAATAACAAATAATTAAGACATGCATGCATGCTAAACATTCTAATTAACAATAATAATTGCATAAACAAATATAAAATGCAAAATATTTAATAAAAAATAAAAAACAACCAATAATCCAATAAATATTATATTTTGCTAACAACACTCATAAACACAACAATATCAACATATAAAATGCATACAAACTAATTATAAGAATAAATAGAAAAAATTAAGAAACCTAAAACATACAATTCAACCATAGAATATCGAATTTTTTTTTTTTTGCATAATAGTGTTCTCCAAACATTATACAAGAACATACCTTAATTAATTGTTGGACTTGGAGAGGATTTGAGTGGATTTAAAAAACAAAACTAGGATTTTGTGTAGGGCCGAGCTTGGAGAAGGCGGGGAAGAAGAAAATGGGGGAAAAAGAAAGAAAAAGAGGAAAAGAAGGGAAAAAAAATAAAAATAAAAATTATTTCGGACGTCGGGTGTCAACGTATCAGATCATGCCGTGTGGCATGATCTGATCCATTCAAGCATGGCATCCGATTTTTCGGATGCCTGCCATGGTGTCAGATTTTTCTGACACCACGTGGCATCCAAATAATCGGATGCCATTGCCTATTTTCTTTTTTATTTTTGTTTTTTTTCTTTTATTAAAGCACGGCATCAGATTTTTCCGATGCCTGCCATGGTGTCAGATTTTTCTGACACCACGTAGGCATCCAAAAAATCGGGTGCCATTGCCTATTTTTGTATTTTTTTTTTGTTTTGTTTTATTAAATCTAACGGTCCAGATCATGCATTTTTGCATGATCTGGACCGTTAAATCGTGGTGTCAAATAATCTTGACACCACGATTTAAATAAATGGGGTCAAATTATTCTGACCCCATTTATTTTGCATGGCTACAAATTATTTTATCACCATTGTGTCCAATGGTGACTGATTATTTTCACCCCATGCTTGGTGAGTGATTATTTTCTCACCATTGCTGGCTACACAGTTTTTGGAGTCCATTGAATTAAATTCAGTTGCTACATGGCTACATTAATCACTCACCATATTTTTGACGCAATTGCCTTGTATTCTTGTGTGAGGACACTAGTGTGGTCAGAGTGCCCACGCTATGCAGCATTTCCAGTGCTACCATTAGAGACAAAAAAAATTGGAAATTTTGAAAATTCTTCCCAAAAAAATCACCCACAAGTTTCCTTCTTCCATTCAAACTTTTCTACCTTACACTATTCAATACAAAATCTTTCGATATTGTACGGAAAATAAGTCTTAAATTAATTAGAATTCCCTTTTCCACATGGTTATTCTACTTGAGTATTTCTTTTTACAAGAATTCTTCTATTCATATATACACATAAAAGAGTGCCCATAAAATGAAGCGACCTTGAGAAACTAGCCGAAAAGTTACAAACTCTTAATGGAAAGTTTTTCACGATGAATGCAAAATCACAATACTCCAAAAAGAGTTCGAGAAACAAGATGGAGGAGATTTCGCTCCAAAACACTAAGGATGAAAGAAACGGTAGTGAAGGAGTTCTATGTTAACACCACATATTCTCTAAGCGACCACATTTAGGATCGACGAAAATTGGTGACAATATCTGAAACTGCAATTAATATTTTATTTGGAGTACCCTACTAAAAAATTGAAAGTGGAGTGATGACGCATACTCTCCCTCTTGGGATCGTAACCGTCCACGTGGCCTAATCTTCCGACCTTATCGAGCCCCACTACTCCCCCCCTGTTTTTCTCGCTCGATACCCGACCCCCAGGTATATCGACCCCCTTAACCCCCGCTCCTTTATTAAATACTTATTATGTCATATCCTATGCTGTGTGTATTCCCCGAGGGGGGTCGAACCCCTCATATGCAGGCGTACGTCATCTACTCGCCAGCCAGTGGCGACCGTCCCTTTTCCCCAACCAGAGGGGAGGGTCGGACGTCAGAATCGACGTCACACTCCACTTACCCGGATGCGTTGTCCTCCTCCCAGGGCTCGACCACTCCGCTTGCCCAATGAAGAACATCGGTTCGGAAGTCATAAGGTGCAACTGGAGCATGCCGTGCACCGGGGGTAGCATGCAGGCACCACGTGCCCTACTCTACAAGGGTACTCAAGCACCCTATCACCCTCGGACGAGCATGCACGAGGACACGTGCCCAGGGGGACGGACGTCAGAATCGACGTCACGCTCCACTTACCCGGATGCGTTGTCCTCCTCCCAGGGCTCGACCGCCCCGCCTCCCCAATAAAGAGCATTGGTTCGGAAGTTATAAGGTGTAACCGGAGCATGCCGTGCACCGAGGGTAACATGCGGGTACCACGTGCCCTACTCTACAAGGGTACTCAAGTACCCTATTACCCTCGGACGAGCATGCACGGTGACACGTGCCCAGGGCCAAATTACACTTCTAACCCCCCTTTGCCCTATAAATAGGGAGGCGGATCAGTTGCAAAGGACAAGCATTCACACAACTCAAGTCAGCACAACACATTCTTCCCTCTAAATCACAAGCTAGAGATAGCCTCACCTAGTGGGAGAAAGAGTAGTGAGCACGCGCCGAGAGGGTCGGAAGAGTTCAAGATTCGGTCAAGGGAGCAGTTTGAAGGGAGATCGTGCGAACGGAGCCCGAACCCCCAAGGGTCGTGGATAGTTGCGGAGCAGCAGGGAGCTTACCCGAGTCCAGGTGCATCTTGAGCCGAGACCGACGTGCGAACAGCTCCGGTGACGAGCGTGGCCGAAAGAGGGGCCGTCATCAGTGGCGCCGTCTGTGGGAACGTCATTAAAGTCTCTGAGGTAGCTCAAGTAATGCACTTGGAATCGGTAAGCTCTGATTCTGTAGATAGTAGAGTTAGCTTTCAGTCCTCATCGCGTTTGTTCTCCCAAGCTGTTATGGCAATAGCGTCACAAGAGTCCGACGAGTCCATCTCCTCATCACCGGAAGTTCCCAGCCAGCATGCACACGAGTCCCCAAATTGCGCAGCTACATCTGACGGAGGAACCACCACCGAAGTGCGTATGACTATGAGTGAGCTAGACCGCTTACTAGAAACCGCCGCTGAGCGAGGCGCCAGGCGAGTACGACAGCAAGGAGCGAGAGTCAGTAGGAGATGGACTACGCCCCCAGAAACCACGGCCCGAGTCAGGGAGTATTATCGGAGGCGAGATGAAGATCGAAGAGCCAGAGCAGAAGCCGAACGCGCCAGAAACCCGGGTATGTCTGGTAGCGATCCGCGTTTGTTTGATATACTATTTGACTTAAAGAAGGAGGTGCAAGCCTTGAAAAAGGATAGAAACGGAGAAATGGAGGAAGAGGAGAGGGGCAGCCCGTTCGCCCCGCACATCTTAAACCCGGAAATCCCGGCGTCCGTCCGTTTGCCCAATCCGGTGGTATACACGGGTGACCGGCACGCAAAAGATCCTCGCGATCACGTAAACCAGTTCTTGGCAATGATGGATATCCTCAACGCGCCCGACCACGCCCGATGTCGAATTTTCCGATCCACCCTAACTGGGCGAGCGCAAGCATGGTTCTCCCAGTTGCCCAGGGAGTCCATCCACAGCTTCAATGACCTCCAGGAGCTGTTCGTCCGACAATTCGCGTGCAACAGGCGCTACCCGAAAACGGCCGAGCACTTGATGACCATGGTCCAGGAGAAAGGGGAAAGCCTGAGGGACTACATGCGGAGGTTTGCGGATGCTGTGATCGACGTAAGGCACGTGGACCCCCACATACTGTCTGAATTTGTGGCGCAGGGCACTCGATCCATAGAATTCGCTGAAGCGTTGGTAAGGCATCCGGCTCGGACCTTAGAAGAACTCATGCAGAAGGCGGAAAGATACATGTTACTCGAAGACACGCGGCTAGCAAAGCTCGGGCAAAGAGGGCAAGAGGAGCGAACGAAGAATCGGCGAGGAGATGACATGCGCAACCGGCATGACGTGGTGAAGAGGTACTTAGACCCCATCCCGATAACTCCTCTAAAGATTTCTAACGTTGAGGTACTAGAAGTTATGGAGGGGCATCCCGACCTTCGATGGCCGCCCCAATCACGGAACTCCGAGAACTTACGCCGCACGGGGAAATGGTGCCAATTCCACCGGAGTTGGGGGCATAAGACGGAACAGTGCGATCATTTGAGAAACGAGATTGAGCGGTTGATCAAGAATGGGTACCTGCACCAATTTCTCGAAAGAAGGAAAGATCTTCCCCAAGGAAGAAAGCCGGCAGAGGAACGAGGAGCCAGTCGGGCCCGAGCAGTGGAGCGTGAAGAACAGCGAAGCGCGGAGCGTCGGGAGCTGGAAGGAGAAAATTCCCATGCTCGCAGACGAAGGTACGAAGGTGGAGCAGCATACGAAGAGCAAGTTCCACCCCAGCATTTACCTCCTCCCCCTTCGAACTACCTACGCAATCCCATGAACGGCAGGACCGTTAACGTGATTGAGGGGGGCCCTTTGGCGTCCTCATCCACCCAAAGGAAGAGGAAGTTCTTAAAAGAGACGCAGCGGGTAAGTCTGAAATACCACGTCTTTTCCACTAACATGTATGCACCCCCCCCCCCCCCCAATTACTTTTGGTCCCGAAGATCTAGCGGACATTGTTCATCCCCACGACGACCCCATAGTAATTCAAGCCACAATACATGGAGCTGAAGTAGCCCGAGTTTTGATTGATACCGGAAGTTCGGTGGACGTGATGTTCCTGCCAACGTTCTTCGCACTCGGGCTCCAGCTGGAGCAGATAATGCCGGAAAAAGTCCCATTGGTGGGCTTTGACGGGAGTCCGAGCGACACGCTGGGTTCGATCCCACTTTTGATGTCTTGGGGAGAAGGACACTTGCGCAGAACCGAGGAAGTGGAGTTTTGGGTCATCAATGCACTTGCCAAAACCTACAACGTGATCTGCGGGCGACCCTCCCTTCGCCTATTCGAAGCGGTGCCATCGGTCTTGCATCTGAAAGTAAAGTTCCCCACCATGAATGGGATTGGGGAAGTTAGGGGAAATCAAGCTCGAGCCCGAGAATGCCGCCTAAACACGATAGCTACGATAGAGGAGAAGGAGGATGGCGGTTCCCGAGGCCAGGGGGATTTCCGTAGGATCGAAGCCAGAAAGCTATACCCGGCGGAAGAACTCAGAGAAGTCCAGATCATCCCGGACGAGCCCGAAAAGAAGCTAAAAATGGGAACGAACATCAACCCGACCATCGAATTACAGCTACTCAAGACCCTGCAGCGATTCCAGCATGTGTTCGCCTGGATAGGGGGACCTCCGGGGTGCATCAGCCCCCATGTGTGCAAGCACTGCCTAGACGTGCGGCCCGATGCCAAGCCAGTGCAGCAAAGGAAGCGTAAAATGGGACCTGAAAGGAACAAGGTGATCAAGTCGGAGTTACAAAGGCTGACGGAGCTGAACCAGATCCGGGAAGTGCGATATCCCGAGTGGTTAGCCAACGTGGTATTGGTTCCAAAGTCAGGAGGGCGATGGAGGATGTGCATTGACTTCACTGACCTAAACAACGCCTGCCCGAAGGATTGCTTTCCCTTACCGAGCATCGACCAGCTGGTGGATTCCACGGCGGGATGCGAACTGCTCTCCACCATGGACGGAGATCAGGGGTACAATCAGATCCCGATGGCCGAGGAAGACCAAGAAAAAACTAGCTTCATCACAGACTTTGGTACGTACTGTTATTTGGTTATGCCTTTCGGTCTAAAAAATGCAGGGGCCACATACCAGCGGCTTATGAACTCTATGTTCGCTTCAATGATCGGAAACAACCTGGAAGTATATGTGGACGACATCATTGTGAAGAGTCAGGAGGCTAGCCGACACAACGCTGACCTGACAGAAGCCTTCCAGATCATGGAAAAGTTCAGGCTCAAGGTTAACCCTCGCAAATGTTCCTTCGGGATCCAAGGGGGCAAGTTCCTCGGCTTTCTGGTCACCCAGAAAGGGATAGAGGTAAACCCCGAAAAGGCCAAAGCCATTCTGGAGATGCCTGCCCCAACGACAGTTCGGGATGTACAACGACTCAGCGGAAGAATGGCTTCACTCAACCGCTTTATCTCGAAAGCCGCCGAGAAAGGACTTCCCTTTTTTAAGGTGCTCCGCAATGTCAAGGATTTCCAGTGGACTAATGAGTGCCAAAAGGCGTTTGACGATCTGAAAGGGTACTTGCTCCGGCCGCCCCTGTTGGTTAAGCCTCAAACAGGAGAAAGACTTTTCGTGTACCTTGCTGTGGGAAAAGAAGTTGTGAGTGCGGTGCTCGTAAGAGCTGAAGGAACGGACCACCTCCCGATCTACTACACAAGTCGGACCCTGAAGGATGCCGAAACCCGATACTCACCCATTGAGAAGTTTGCCTTCGCCCTCGTCACAACAGCACGGAAACTCAGGGCATATTTCCTGGCTCATCCTGTTACCATACTCACGAAGCATCCGCTACGGGCCATTCTCAGCCATCCTCTGGTGTCAGGAAGAATGGTGAAGTGGGCTGTGGAACTCGGGGAGTATGACATCCAGTACGCCCCTCGGCCGTCCATAAAAGCCCAGGTGCTAGCCGACTTCATGGTTGAGACATACGAAGCCCTGGAAGAAACCAGCACAGAGAGGATCTGGAAGGTATATGTCGATGGCTCCTCAAGCGGGGGCGTAGGAGGAGCCGGTGTAGTGTTTAAGCCGGCACCCGATGATGGATCCGAGGAATCTCTATCCTTCGCCGTAAAGATAGATTTCCCGGTGTCAAACAACGAGGCGGAATATGAGGCACTACTGGTCGGGATGAGGTTGGCGAGCGAAGGAAAAATGACCCGGATTCATGTCCACAGCGACTCACAGTTAGTAGTACAGCAAGTGAAGGGAACATATGAAGCTAGAGACGAAAGGATGAAAGAGTACTTAAACGCAGTGCGCAAATCCCAGGGAAAATTCAAAGAGTTCACCCTCGAACAGATCCCCAGGACCGAAAACGGGGAGGCCGATGCCCTATCTCTAACGACCGCTGGCATGCATTCCATCGAGACCCGACAGGTAACGTTTCTTACGATTACGTCGTCGGAGAAAAGCCACGTTGCGTTGGAGGTACTGAATCTGGAAAACGAGAGTGGAAAAGGTTGGATGACGGAAATCAAGGAGTACCTGGTGAACCCAGATAAGTACGAGCACCACGGGGGATTAGGAAAAAGAGCTACCCGCTTTTTCGTGAAAGACGGAGTGACGTACAGAAGAGGGTTCTCACAACCCTACCAACGTTGTTTGTCCGAAGACGAAGCCATCAATGTGATGAGGGAAGTGCACGGAGGAAGTTGCGGAAACCACTCCGGGGGAAGAAGCCTAGCCCAGAAGATACTAAGGCAAGGTTATTATTGGCCTACGATGCAGAGGGACGCTAAGGAATTCGCACGGCAGTGTGAGCAATGCCAGAAGCACGCCACAATGACGCACCTTCCCGCGACAGCATGGGAGCCCAACCTTGTCCCCTGCCCCTTCGACAAATGGGGTATAGACATCGTGGGACCGCTGGTACAAGATCGTGGACAGAAGAAATACCTTTTGGTGGCCGTGGATTACTTCACTGAGTGGGTCGAAGCAGAGCCGATGGCGCAGATCACTTCTGCGGCTCTGATCAACTTCCTGTGGCGCAACATTGTATGCCGATTTGGTATACCTTGGGTGCTAGTCAGCGACAACGGTTTGCAATTCACCAGCGACCAATTAGCAAGATGGTGCGAGCACTGGAAGATCCAACACCGCTTCACCTCTGTAGGTTACCCCCAGTCAAACGGCCAGGTCGAGGTCACGAACCGCACCCTACTCCAGGGGCTAAAAGCCCGGCTCCTGGCGTACCAGGGAAAGTGGGTCGAAGAAATCCCAGGCTTGTTATGGGCATACCGAACCACCGCTCGGTCTTCTACCGGAGAAACCCCATTCAGCTTGGCTTATGGGCACGAGTCAGTCATCCCCGCAGAGATAACCACCACAAGTTGGAGAGTGCGAGAGTACGAAGAAAACAACAATGAGGAGCATATGATTTTGGAGCTGGACCTCCTGGAAGAACGAAGGCTAAGTGCGGCGCTACGAAGCGCCCGGTACACGGCTCGCATGGCCAAGTACTACAACCGTCGGGTGAGGGAACGGACGTACCAAGTAGGCGAGTTAGTCTTGCGAAGGGTAGGAGCATCGAAAGCCGTAGGAAAACTAGACCCTGCATGGGAAGGACCCTACCAGATAGCCCGCATCTTGGGAGCGGCAACATACCAGCTGCGGGATATGGAAGGCCGAACCTACCCCCGATCGTGGCACGCCTTAAACCTTCGGAAGTTCTACCCTTGATAGCTGGACATAAATGGTAACCACCCCCCTCTTTTCGGATGATGAAGAACGGACCAGACCCAGGTAAGTAAGTTAGCTTGTAAATTTTCCAGTCAAATTATCTACTTAAGTCCATGTAATTTAGAGAACTACATGCGGCTTGATTCCCAATTTTACAGCAAGGGATACGTAGGAAGCCCGGAAGTTACTCGGGTTCAGCCCCAAAAAATAAAAATAATATATGTACACTACGCACACGCAAAGATAAGCTAACAATGCAGGGAAAGCCAAGAAAATTCCATTTAAAAGAAAGGCAGGGTTACATAATTCGCTTCGCCCGCTACCCGCCACGAGCGGGGCGAAGGGTAAAGAAAAATAAAAAAAGAGGAAAAGGAAAAACAACAAAATCCCTACGGCCTAAGCGCCCCCTCGCCTTCACCACCCCCCTCAGTGGTCCTCCCGACGCCTCTTGCCGGCGCGGATGGCCGCCCTTCTTTCTTCCTCGGTCATCTCCCGTATCACCCGCTGAGGCGATCTCCTCGACCCACCAGAGGGCATCGTCGGCGAAGAGAAGGCAGGAGCAGCCGACGCAGGAGAAGCAGGAACGGGAAGGCGACTCCGGGAGCGGCGAGGCTCAGCCCCCGAGTGATGGGCTCTGCTGAAGGAAGGGATCACCATACCCGGAGGAACCCCCGGAAGCTTGTACACCACACTCATACACAGATCGTAGCCACGACCCATGTACGTTTGGATGTCTTCCTCGGAGGGCCCCGCAGACTCCCCCCTCCTGGCCGAAGAAGAACGGGCAGCAGCCGAAAGCCCCTCGGCCAACTTCCTCTCATAATCAGCACGGGCCGCGGCCAGATCCGCCTCCATTCGGGTCGCAAGCTCCGCCTTGGCGACATGCGCCCCCACTAAGGCCGTCTCCACCTCGGCTAGCCTGTCCCGAGCTTGCTCCAGGTCCGCCTGAAGGCCCTCCAGTTTAGCCCGGTCCTCCATCAGGGAGTCCATCAGCTCCTGCGAGTCATCCACCATGTCCCTCAAATCCCTCACCTGCTCCGCAAGCTGACGCTCACGCAACCTCGAGTCAGCCAAAGCTGATTCAAGCGACGCTAGGTGATGGGAGTCATGAGAAGACACGATCTCCCGACCCTCCAACTCCCGAACCACGAACAGCACCTGAAAAAGAGAGAGTCAACAAAAGTACGCATTACAGGAAAACCACGAAGGAAAGAAAAGACACATACGTCGAGAGCGCTGCGAGATAAATGAGCTAACAGGTGAGCACCGTCCGCTTGACCAAGGGTCTCTCGTTCCTCAGGCTCCAAAAACCCATCCACCCAATCCCGCAAACCCTGGGGAATAAAGATAGAGTGAGGAGATCGGGGACCCCGACTCGTCCCCTCCCCCGTAGGAGCCATGGGAGTGCGGGACGAGGGAGCCTCGGATCTGGCGGGAGCAACAGGATTCTCGGAGGTAAGGGGATCGAAAGAGGCAGTGTTCCCCGGTTGTCCGACCCCCGTCTGATCAGCTGCAAAGCTGCGGGAGACGTGGAGCGAGGAGTGACGGCTGCGCGGCGTAGTGTCCTCTCTGGCAGCAGGATCGGATCGAGAAGATGGAGAGGCCGTATGCCCCTCGGAGGGAAAGGTGGCGGCGGTCGGGTTCACCGAATGATGCCCCGAGGTGGTCCGGCCCGCTGAGGTAGGGGAACCGCCGCTCGAAGGAATCTCCTGAACAACTCCAGCCGCACTCCCGGTAGAATTACCCACCAGGTGCGTGGCCAACTCATCGCCTGCCAGAAGAAGTTTACAAAAGAAGGTTAAGTACTGGAGCATTGTTAAGCAAGAGATATAATAGAGAAATACTTACCGAAGGGTGTGCCGCGTCCCATCGGAATGTCGGCACCCCCGAGATAAGCAGCCCCGGACTGAAGGCCAGCCATCACCAAGGCTCGAGGGCGCTCGAGGATCGACACCGAATCGTAGACGGCGGAGAAGAATCCTCGCTGCTCCAGAAAGGCGGTCTTGGGGGCGGAGTCGACGGCATCCACGTAACTCACCCCCCATCGGGTAGGCACAGCCCATGGCCTGTTTTGCCGACGGAGGAAAAAGTAGTGGCTCCGCCAGTTGCGGTAAGTGGGGAAGGCGGTTGAGACGCGGGTAATGAAATAATTCGCAGATTGACGAGCCACCAATTGGAAGAAGGGGTAGCTCTGTCTCACTGGACGAAGAGAAAAGGCCCCAAACAGCAGGGCAGGAGCTCGGGGGATGTTGTGATAATAGCACAGAAGGATGAAACCTACCAGGTACCGGTAGGAGTGGGGGACTAGTTGGCTTGGGCAGATTTGCAGAAGATTGAAGATGGCAATCATAAAAGAAGGAAAAAAGTAGCGAAGCCCGTTGCGGACTTGCTCGGAATAAACGGTCAAAAAACCCTCGGGAGGGTTGTAGGCTCGCTCCTCGGGGGTCGGAATTCTCACCTCCACCCCAGGAATCCCGTGCTGCTCCAGCAGCGCCTGCACGGATTCGGCCGTCTCCAGAGAGGGGGCGTGGCCGGCCAGCCCTGCACCCATCATGTGGATGGGCTCAACCTCAGCCGTCACCAGTTGGAATCCGGCTCTGGGGCGGCTGTAGGGAGCCCGGTTGGCAAAGGCCACCTCAATGTTGTCTGCAACGGGATCGTCAAGCAGGACCGGCTCGGTGGAGTCCCTGGGACTGCGGGCGTCAGTCGCCAGCTGAAGAGTGGTCCTCCGGCGAGACCGGGAAGCCGCAGCCCGCGAACTACGGCGAAGGCGGGAAGGACCGGCCCCAGAAGGATTGGCAGCAGGGGGACTCGGCCATGGAGCAGTCGGAGGAGAAGCAGGTGGCGAGGGGAACACCAACGGTGTCTCCTCAGAGAAGGATTCATCAGATCCTAGGATGTTCTCAGAGTAGGAGGCGGAAGAAGACATTTTTTAGCAGGTAACAGATAGCAAGAGAGCAAGAGAGCAGGAAGCAAGAAGCAAGAAGATAGGAATCGCTGGAATGCAGAAGATGAAGTGACGAAATAAGGTAAGTCAGTTTGCTTATTTATAATCTTAGAAGTAACGCTTCAGTATAGGCGGGAACGGCTAAAACGCCTTAAACATTGATACCGCTCGGGCTGCCAATGAAGAGACGAGATGGGGGACGCGTGGCAGTCATACAGTGGCGTCTGCCGCTAATGTGCCTTTTCGAGGCGCTAATGATGGCAAAGAAAAATTTATGCGTGCTAAAGTAAGTAACATTTAGAGTAGCACGATAAACAAAACTACCGGATGGGACGTGTTGGTCCAAGAAACGGCGGCAGTGAATCGCCAACTGAAAAGACTTCTCGAACCATTACAACCTTCAAAGAAGGGCCATTATCCGAGGCGACTCCTAAAGAAGTTCCCCGAGCTGTCACAACCGTTGGAGGAAACGTTGGTGAAAAGATTCTAAGGAAAAAGTTGACCGGTTTGGGTAGCGTTTCGAGGGGTTACATCAAACCCCGCTCTACGAGGTGTCCAGCTGAACCTTTGAGCACCACGCGTACTTCCGAGGGGAAAAATAACAACTCTCGTCGAAACACGCAACGAGGGGCTAAGGGTACGCCCTGTTGACCGGCAGAAAACCCTTGGAAAGTATCGTGAGTTGACTTGCTCCTCATCATACGGTTCGAGGGTTTTAGCCAAATGCTCTCTAGAGGTGTCCCGTTGAACACCCGAGCCAAACACGCGTACGTCCGAGGGGAAAAACAACAACCCTTGTCGACACACGCAACGAGGGGTGAAGAATACCCTGTTGACCGGCGACCGACCGTTTAGAAGTATTACGAGTCGACTTGCTCCTCGCAATACGGCTCGAGGGTCCTAGCCAACTGCTCTAAACGAGGTGTCTTGTGATGAACCTCAGAGCCCCACGCGAGCAACGCAACTAAGGCGACCGATTCCTTTAGGGGTATTATGGGTTGACTTGCTCCCTATAATACACCTCGAGGGTCATAGCCACACAACTCCTGGGTGCCTTTACGGGAACTCGAGGAGCCCCGCTCGTACTTCCAAGGAGTAAAACAACAATCCTTGTCGAACCACGGCACGTGGAGCAGATGTGCTCCCGCGATTGTTTCATCCTCGAAATTCTACCCCGAACTGGCAACTTAGTAGAAAGTGACGTGCAAAAAAGAATAAAGAAAGACCTCGAAAAGCAGAATATTATTAAATCATGAAATTATTACAACTACCAGGAAAAAGAATAATCAAATACAGAGGGCCTAGACTACAACATCCTTCAGGAGGGTCGCTTGCCCTCCCTTATCGATCTACGACGCCCCTCTAGCGTCGGAGTGTCATCGTCGACCTCAGGAGCTTCGACAGTGGAAGCCATCCGCAGGGCTGTCTCCGTCACCCGGGGAGCAAGAACGTCAGCAGGGCGAGAGTCGGGAGGACCAGGCCCAGTCACCAGCGGTCCACCAGCTAGAATCGCCTCGGCCATCTCCCGGGTCCTCCTCGTCCTCGTCTCCGGAGAAGAATGCCGGGAGGTCGTCCCACCAACCTCCGGGAGAATTATCCGAGCGGTAGGGAGCTTGGCCTGATAAGCCTCGAGAATTGCTTGTCTCTCGGCGAGGCTAGGAGGAGAACCGGGCGGTATTTCCGATGGTACCTCAATCCCCTGAGGGGAGAGGGTCCTCAGGTCAGCTTCAGGTACGATCCAACCTCTTGCTTTTAATTGTTGTATGGATCCTTTGTACCCAACCATGACCAGGGCAGCAAATACCTTCCGGAAGTAAGCGTGATGGAACGAAGAACCAATCTACCGAATGATGCGATCGAATGCGTCCTTACGGGACCTCTCGACGATTTGCTGCCGAAGCTCCATGTTGATCCGCCGAAGTTCAGAGGCGACCCGATCACTTATAGTGGCTTGACATTCCTCCAACTCCGCCCGAAGGGTCTCAGCAGTAGCCACCGCTTTCGTCTGCCCCACCTCGGCCTCCTTCAATAGCCGAGAAGTGGTTCCCAGAGTGTCCCTCAAAGCTACCAACTCCAGAGCTCCTTCATCCCTTACCCTCTCCGCCTCCCGAAGCTGCTCTTGGGCCCGGACCAGCTCTTCTTGTAACCCAGTCGCGTAAGTCTCCCACTCGCGACACCTCTTGGTCCGAGCTTCCAGAGCTGTCTGAGCTCCCTGCAGATCGGTCAAGACCTGAGCATGGTCCAACCGCAGCTTCTCCAAATCCTCCTGTCCAGAAGAATCG
Source organism: Misopates orontium (assembly GCA_946800315.1). Lineage (NCBI taxonomy): Eukaryota > Viridiplantae > Streptophyta > Magnoliopsida > Lamiales > Plantaginaceae > Misopates > Misopates orontium. The sequence goes on from OX326949.1 coordinate 11,115,969, forward strand.
GGGACGGCGGACTCCAGTTCCGCCACCCGATCCTCCAGGGTATGAATGTGCTCCAGCAATAGAAATTGGCGGGCGTTAAACTGAATAAGAGAACAGCGAAACATGTCATAAACAGAGAAGGAGAAAGATCGACATAAAGGAAGAGGTGAAAAGCTTACATCCACCGCCTCGTAGCTAGCTTGGTCTTTCAACCATTGGATCCCTCGGTTCCGGAGCGATGCAACCTCAAGAGAATCCACCACCTGGCCCAACATGGCGAAGCCACCACCCAGGCCACGTAGTTCTTCCGTTAGGGAACGCTCGACGGACCTGGGACGATCCGGTTGATTTCCCACCATCCGTGAAGAGGTGCCTTCGTCCCAAGCACCACCTGCACCACCCCCAACCTCCGGTCTTTCGCCTTCAGCCTCTTCTTGCTGGGGCGCCGTACCAGCCTGAGGATTCGAGGGTGGCACGGGAGACCCCACGTCGGCTGCCCCAGGAGACCCGACGACCGAGCCCGTTAAACCATCTCTCAGGGTCGTAGAAGAAGGCATGGGAGCGTCGGATTCCCCCCGACCCTCCGGCAATCGAGCAGTTTCTGCACCCTCCCCTTGGGGGTCGGAAGATGGGTGAGAAATGGAATCCCGAGGAGGCGAAGCTGGAGAAGGCACAACCTCCTCGTGGGCAACAGGGGAAGTAGCCAGACCACCCCAATCAAAGGTGGCTGGTAAAGACTCCCGGACCCAACCAAAGCCGGCATCGAGATTAACGGGAGCCGGATCGCGAAAGAGGTCGAGATCTTCCTCCCGAAGGCTAGGGAGATCACCGGAAGTCGGCGGGGCTGAGCTCGCATCACTGCTAAGCCTAGGGGCCGAGCGAAAAACAGACACCGGCTCTCTCTCGGGAGTAGACTGAGATGGAAGAGGAGGCGGTGGAGCATCCGCGACTTGAGTTCCTGCCACGGATTGGGAAGACGAGGTCCTTCCTCGAACAGATCTGCCCCCCTTAGGAACTTTAGGGGGCACAGGCGCGTTTTTGGCTGCCTCTGCCAAAGTGGACACCAGTGAACCTGAGGGCATGGATCGGGAAAAAGAAATTTAGCACAGCAGTGCAACAAGGAGAGACAGATACTAAGGGAGACGGAATCAGAACTTACAAAATTCAGGGTCCCGCTGCAAATCTGGGAAATAGGGTGACCTAACCCCACCTTGAAGACCACAAAGCTCGAACAGCCTTGGGGTTTTGGTCAGCTTCAGCACGTGGTACTTCGCCCCAAAGTACCCTTCCTCCATCATCCGGAGCCGAGTCCGGTCAAGTTGGGTGGTATCCAACTCCGTGGGACTGCTCGACCACGCGCTTGTCACCCCCCAGCTCTCACAGTTACGACCCGGAGGCTTTACGAAAAAGAAATTGGATTTCCAACTGCTATAGGAGGAAGAAGCATCGGTAAGAATCCTCGCCCCCGGAACAGCCTGAGATAAGCGGGGAGTCAGATAGAAGAAAGGCACCTGGCCGGCACCCACGTCATATAAGGCCAACAAACGGTCGGCCGTACAAGGAAGCCCTCGACTCCGGCAGGTAATCTCGAACCCAGCCATAATGGAAAAGGCGTTGGGTGTAAGTTGGCTTAGACAAAGCCCTAGGGCTTTGGCTACATCTCGAAAAAGAGGCGGCACAAACATCCGCCACCCAGCCTCGACTTGAGAAAAGAAGACAGTCAAGAAACCGGTAGGAGGATCATTTGCCCGATCCGAAGGCTCCGGGATCAACACCGTCGCATTCTCCGTCGCCACATTATATTTGGCGATTAAGTTGTCAACAGTGGCCTGAGTCGCGGTGCTCACGGCGTCGTTTATATTCACTGCCTGCCTTTTGGATGGCGTCCCTTTCTCCAGGGCGGCGGAGGCAGCCGTGCGCTTGCCGCGGCAAGTAGCCAGAGGAGAAGACGGCGCGGACGGAGACGGAGAAGCAGGAGGAGTGGATCCAGAAGTAGGTGAAAAGAAGCAAAGGAAATTACAGCTACAAGGGGGCAAAAGTTATGAACCTATAAAACTGCAACGTGAAAAACCTAAATAGACGTGCCAAAAAGGCGGTATAACTCCCGCACGAAGCCCAATAGACGCGGATGGATAACACGTAAGGCCCAGCGTATGAGGGAAGTTTGAGGAATCCCGAGAAATCAGGAAGTGAGGCCGACACGCGGTCAGATGATTAGGCCCCTAGCTATTTTACTCTCTGCCACGTTCTGCGAACTGCGACAGAGACTGGGGGACTTATGATGACGCATACTCTCCCTCTTGGGATCGTAACCGTCCACGTGGCCTAATCTTCCGACCTTATCGAGCCCCACTACTCCCCCCCTGTTTTTCTCGCTCGATACCCGACCCCCAGGTATATCGACCCCCTTAACCCCCGCTCCTTTATTAAATACTTATTATGTCATATCCTATGCTGTGTGTATTCCCCGAGGGGGGTCGAACCCCTCATATGCAGGCGTACGTCATCTACTCGCCAGCCAGTGGCGACCGTCCCTTTTCCCCAACCAGAGGGGAGGGTCGGACGTCAGAATCGACGTCACACTCCACTTACCCGGATGCGTTGTCCTCCTCCCAGGGCTCGACCGCCCCGCTTGCCCAATGAAGAACATCGGTTCGGAAGTCATAAGGTGCAACCGGAGCATGCCGTGCACCGGGGGTAGCATGCAGGCACCACGTGCCCTACTCTACAAGGGTACTCAAGTACCCTATCACCCTCGGACGAGCATGCACGAGGACACGTGCCTAGGGGGACGGACGTCAGAATCGACGTCACGCTCCACTTACCCGGATGCGTTGTCCTCCTCCCAGGGCTCGACCGCCCCGCCTCCCCAATAAAGAGCATTGGTTCGGAAGTTATAAGGTGTAACCGGAGCATGCCGTGCACCGAGGGTAACATGCGGGTACCACGTGCCCTACTCTACAAGGGTACTCAAGTACCCTATTACCCTCGGACGAGCATGCACGGTGACACGTGCTCAGGGCCAAATTACACTTCTAACCCCCCTTTGCCCTATAAATAGGGAGGCGAATCAGTTGCATAGGACAAGCATTCACACAACTCAAGTCAGCACAACACATTCTTCCCTCTAAATCACAAGCTAGAGATAGCCTCACCTAGTGGGAGAAAGAGTAGTGAGCACGCGCCGAGAGGGTCGGAAGAGTTCAAGATTCGGTCAAGGGAGCAGTTTGAAGGGAGATCGTGCGAACGGAGCCCGAACCCCCAAGGGTCGTGGATAGTTGCGGAGTAGCAGGGAGCTTACCCGAGTCCAGGTGCATCTTGAGCCGAGACCGACGTGCGAACAGCTCCGGTGACGAGCGTGGCCGGAAGAGGGGCCGTCATCATGGAGAATAGAGACTTCCGCTATTGTTGACCCTATACTAAACATTATTTCCTTCACCAATTATACCATGTTTTAGCACACTATTTGCAAATATGAGCACATAATGCTCTATTAGCTCGTCATAGCCGTCTAATGTCAGAATTTAGTATGTAATAATTAAACGAAATAATAACTCTAGAGTCTAGCATAGTTCGAAAGTCCCAAAGGCCAAAACTATCCATTTAAAAATCTCAAAACTATGTACTTGAATATTGACATAATTCACGTTATGCTAATCACAATACTGCAACTGACGTCACCGTCTATGTAATGTCAGGACGGTTATGGTGGGAGGCTTTGAAACTTTAAAAAAGGGTTATCAATTCAATAGCCAAGGCAATGTTTGGTTTATACTTTTTAGCTTTTTTGAGTGTCTAAAGTAGCTGATAATGCAAAACACAATATAAAGTTTTCAGAAATAATTTTTTTTAAAATAATGTTGAAATAGAATGATGAATTACTTTTTATCTAACTTCACATGCATCGATTTAACACAAGGAGGCAGTTCTTCTTTTCCAGAAAGAATCTCTCTATCGAGGCAAAATACAAACACATACAAGCAAAAAAAGAAAAAGAAAAAGAAAAACCTTATCATTACTTTTCTATTTATGCTTTTCATAGGCAAATTGAAACAATCCCTAGTGATACAAAAGTTTAAAAGAACCTCGTCAGTACCCACTTTTACAAAAGATGGCGTGATAAAATTGGAAAGAACTTTTCCTAAAGATGGAAATCGTAACGTAGTAAATGTTGTTTCCTATCTTTTAGGATAATTATAAAAGAAGTAAAAAATATTATTATTAGCGCTTTGGATTATTCATTATTCATTATTCATATATTTTATACTAGAGAAGTGTTTGCAATTTCTTACTAAAATACTTAAATAGTCACCTATACTAATATATAATTGTAGCGGTGTTGAACACAATTTCGAGTTTAACCTCATAATTTATGTTCCGCAATCACATCTTATTATTAATTTCTCAATCTAACATACAATTTAAAAGTTAGATAAAACCAAGTATACCATTTACTAAGAAGGACAATTTAATTTTCCCATAATTTATTACTTTTCATTCCATTTTACTCAAATTATAATGATTTCCTCTCTCACTAATTTAAACTTTTTCTATTTAAGCAAATCTATTTTCTTGCTTTTTTTTTTCTAATTTTATTTTTTCCATATGAAGTATATAATACTTTGCGCTCAGAAAAATTAATGTGTTGAGCTCCAATGCCCCAATTTCTGAAAACTTATTTTATACAACCGTTGCATTATTGACGTGGTGCAACCAACAGTCAAGATAACAATAATTTCTTAAAATATAGACACCAACTATCCCACAATCTATTCACAACCTTGCATTCACACTAATAACCAGCTTTTTGTGTCACGAAATAATCTTCTCCCAATTTCTTGTCATTAAAAAAGTATTGCGAGTCTGAAAAAGCAAACCAAACGCAGCTTTTCTTGTTGTTTCCCGCAAACAGAGAGTATAAAAGGACGCGGTGGATCAACACGACTTCAAAATTCAAATCCTTCTTTTCATTTGCTAAACAAAACAAACAAACAAACAAAACAAACTGATTCATTCCGGCTCAAACCCTAATATTCCCTCCTTTATTCGAATTAATACACCACACAACTGGACCAACATTCTTTTTATGTGAATCAGGTACTCTAACTTTGTTTTTCTATTTTTTTATTATATAGATTTGATAAGTTTGTTCCTGATTACTGAATTGAAGTTTAATAATAATGCTAAAGCGACGGATTAAATTTGACCTGCGGAAAATATGTTTTTATGTGCTCTTCAATTGTATTATTATGTTTTTTTTGTGTGGTTTGCTGGAGAAGACTAGTGTAATTCATTTCTTGAACTTGGTTATTGATTCCTTAAAAGTTTCGATGCGTTGTTCGTTCCAGGTTACTACTGATACTGCTATAATTTGTTGAGGCTAATCATGGACATAAATGGGAAGGATCATAATCTGAAATCACCCCTTTTGCAACATAAGCCAGATGATGTTGCTATCACCATATCCTCAAATTGCAATAACAAAAAAGTTAGGACTCTTGTCTTCAAAGTAGGCGGCATAACATGTTCGTCTTGTGTCGCTTCGATAGAAGCTGCACTCGGCAGACTAGACGGTGTGCAAAGCGCGATGGTGTCTGTACTCCAAGGGCAGGCTGTCGTCAAGTACATACCAGAGTTAGTCACCGTAAGTGAGATTTTAATTAACGTTTTGTGATATGAGTGAAAACTCTTGGTGTGATAGTCGAATAATGAATGCTCCATCTTTCAGGCACAAATGATAAAGGAAGCAGTGGAAGACACGGGTTTCGAAGTTCAGGAGTTTCCAGAGCAAGACATTGCTATATGCCGTCTTAGAATAAAAGGAATGGCTTGCACAAGCTGTTCGGAATCAACAGAGCGTGCCCTTTTGATGTTGGATGGAGTTAAACAGGCGGTTGTTGGGTTAGCTCTTGGAGAAGCCAAGATTCATTACGACCCAAACGTGATCAATACTAACCGTATAGTTGAAGCGGTAGAAGATGCTGGGTTTGGAGCTGATCTAATAAGCTCTGGCAGCGATTTGAATAAAATATACTTGAAGCTGGAGGGAATCACTTCACCGGACGATTTTGCTATTATCCGAGGCTCTCTTGAATCTTTAGACGGTGTAAATCATGTTGAAATTGATATGAAAGAGCATAAGGCGACCATAAATTATGAACCGGACATCATTGGTCCTAGAACTCTTATACAATGCATCCAAGAAGCTGGCCACAAGCCCAACATTTATCAGGCAACCTTGTATTCTCCACCAAGAGCAGGAGAAACAGAGAGGCACCGTGAAACCCTTATGTATAGGAATCAGTTTCTCTGGAGTTGCCTATTCTCGGTTCCGATTTTTCTTTTCTCTATGGTGCTCCCAATGCTTCCTCCTTATGGAGATTGGCTGGACTACAAGGTTATCAATATGCTTAACGTTGGGATGCTTTTAAGGTGGATCCTCTGCACACCTGTGCAGTTTATTATAGGCAAAAGGTAGTTCATCTCTTCTCTTTAGTTGAAAAAAATTAGCTCTAGGTACTCTAAAAATTCAAGCCCACAGTATGCATACTTTTGTAGGAATTGTTAATAGGTCTTAACATCTTACCAGGTTTTATGCTGGATCATATCATGCCTTGATACGAAAATCTGCAAACATGGATGTTTTGGTTGCCTTGGGTACTAATGCAGCTTACTTCTATTCCATATACACAATGATAAAATCATTGACTTCAGATTCGTTTGAGGGGCAGGACTTTTTTGAGACTAGTTCAATGTTGATATCTTTCATTCTTTTGGGAAAATACCTGGAGGTTTTGGCCAAAGGAAAAACATCAGATGCTTTGGCAAAGTTGACAGATTTAGCTCCTGATACAGCTCAACTTTTAACTCTAGATGCTGATGGAAATGTGATTTGTGAAACTGAAATCAACTCCCAGCTAATACAAAAGAATGATATACTCAAGGTAGTTCCTGGGACAAAAGTCCCTGTTGATGGCCTTGTTGTTGACGGTCAAAGTCACGTAAATGAGAGCATGATCACAGGAGAAGCTGTGCCAGTTGCTAAAAGGCCAGGTGATAAGGTACAATAAATTATAAGTAGGCTGATTTGTTGCTTCTCGAGATATATGCATAACCATTTTATGAACAGGTGATTGGAGGCACTGTGAATGAGAACGGGTGTGTATTTATTAAGGCCACTCATGTTGGTTCAGAAACCACACTTTCACAAATTGTGCAACTAGTTGAAGCTGCTCAGCTTGCCAAAACACCTGTACAGAAGTTGGCTGACCAGATATCAAGGTTTTTTGTCCCCACTGTGAGTTTCTTTACTCTCTCCCTGGGATTGATTTTCTTTTCTTTCTACAAGATTTACTTAATAAAAAATAAATAAACGGAAGTTGTGCTCGTGGTACATATTTTACGCGAGCAACCTCAGTAACTAGCATTAATTTTTTTCTCCTGGACCTAGGGTGCTTTTCTTTTTATTTATGAATGTCTAACATCAACCTACGTTCACTTTATATCTTTTGATTGAGGGATGTTCATGTAGAAATCTTGATCTAACTGTTGTAATTTTTGCAATAGACTAAAATTGTATTTATAATAAAAGAAAAAACATAAGGTAAAATTAAAGAAATAACTACTTCAATTCTATCCTGTTGAGATGTCTAGTTGGAATTTGCCTATATGATCTTTCTTAAATGCATTATTGGTCTCAATGAGAGTTTTCCGACCTCTGACCTTTTAGCCGATGGTTCATTAAAAGTTTACCTTATGAGAGAAATTACTCGGCCTAATTTGGTAGGTCATTCTTATACCAATTTCTAGTTTGCAATCTGTTTCACTTGGGTTCAAACTTAATATCTTGAAATCAAGTAGTGATCAGGTCTGCTGGTTATATTCGATTTGATTACATTGATGGCTCTGTATGGCATGCAGTATGTCACCTTTTGAAATCTCACTTAAATGTTGTCAGTAGGGCATGATATGAAGGTTTTGTTTGTCTACACCAGGTTGTTATTGTTGCTTTTCTGACATGGCTGGGGTGGTTTATCCCCGGAGAAGCTGGGATGTATCCTGAAACTTGGATACCCCCTGCTATGGACGCGTTTCAGTTTGCTTTGCAATTTGGCATCTCGGTCCTGGTGGTTGCCTGTCCATGTGCCTTGGGATTAGCAACACCAACTGCAGTAATGGTTGCAACAGGAAAAGGTGCTGCACAAGGTGTATTAATTAAAGGTGGAAATGCCCTGGAAAGTGCACACAAGGTACATTATTAACTCAATTATTGACCAGTTAGTCTATCAAATCTATATTTGTCACTACTACAGGAGATACTCCTGCACCGTTTCCTGTCTACTATACTTAAACTGTTTGGACTGAGCATATAAATTCACATCACTTCGATTGAGGTTAAATTGTGAGATAGGAAAACGGATATCACTTTTGCCATAATAGCTGACTGGAAGCTCGTAACTCATTCTATATTCTAACATATGTCCCTTAGTTATTCTTAATTTGTACTTTATGATAGTATATCACTTGCTTGGTGGCATGTCCGACTATGATGTCTAGGGTTCACGCCAGGTGTGATACCATGGTTGTTGTTACTCACGCATCTCATACTAGTTGGAAGTTTCTTGATTACTTGCTTGCTATAGCGATGCTCGACATTTCGCTATTTGAACTACTTATAGTTAACATAGTACATTACTTCCTCACCCTATCTCCCGATAAACATACCCATCATTGATTGAGGCGCGATTTATATTTTCTCATAATATTTGAGTCTCAACAATGTGTCAGAGCACATCTCCAGCTCTACCCTATCATGTAAGGTCTGGAGCTAAAGTGTATTTATTGCCGGGGAAAATGCATAAAACCCCCTTGTGGTTTCGAAAACCTGCACGAAACCCCCTTATGGTTTGATAATTGTCTAGAACCCCCTTGTGGTTTCAAAAACTATGCACAAAACCCCCTTGTGGTTTCAAAAACCCTGCACGAAATCCCCTTTCCGTCCAACTCTGTTAGAGCGTGGTCTACACTCGCTCTATGTGAGAGTTGGCTTGATTTTTGTGTACTTTTTTCTCTATAAAAAGTCAATTTTACCCTTTAAAACTTTAGCACAAAACCCCCTTGTGGTTTGGTAACCTGCACAGAATCCCCTAGTGGTTTGAAAAACCCTGCACAGAATCCCTATTTTAATTTATAGTTTATAAGAAAATACACGTAATTAGTTTTATTTGTCTTATAAATTCAAACAAAATTATGTTTGAATTTTTTTTTTTTTTAAAAAACATTTTTTAAAATTTAAACAATATATATTTATAGATAGTGAAGTAAGGGCATTATAGTCACTTAATAAAAAAAACTAATGGAGTTACAAGAAACTTAACAGAAGAGATTTTGTGCAGTGTTAATGAAACCACAAGGGGGTTCTACGCAGTTTAAAAACCACAAGGGGGTTTTGTGCAGGTTTTTGAAACCATAGGGGGGTTTTAGGTTGATAGCCCATTTATTGCCTTTAGGTTTTACTTATCTTTAATTCATAAGCTGCATATGTTACATGTATAGGAAGGAAAAGCATTAAATGATGATTGCTCCAAATTTCACCAAACAAAACGTTTATCCTGTCAAGTGGAGTTTAATGTTTTTTTTCTTTTTTTGGATCTTTCAGGTCAAGACTGTTGTTTTTGATAAAACTGGAACACTTACAATTGGGAAACCAGCTGTGGTTAGTTCTGTTATCTTCTCCAATATCTCTATGGAGGATTTCTGCGACATGACTGTAGCCGCAGAGGTTCGTTTTCTATCCTTTGTTCTGCTTCAGTTTAACCTTTGCAAATGGAATTTAGTTGTGAACTACGGAAACTAGAAACATTTATGGCAATGACTATTTCTGATGACTTTAATTGAGTAAGTAAAGTAATTAGCCCTGGAATCTGTAGCATGGAGTATATCACATTTTCGTTTGTAGCACAGTGATTTTTCACTTCTGATTGGTGAGGCATATTGTGAATCTTAAACCAGGTTTGTTAAATTCATATGGTTGTTCCAGGATACATGGACCTGGGGTGGGGGGGGGGGGGGGGTGCATTTAAGCAAAAATTAAAATGTCTTTTTCTCAAGAGAATACGTAGAATTCACATATATTGCATTTAGCTCACCACCCTCTTCTGATGCTACTTAGGTCAACCTACCAAACTAACTTCGCATTCTATCAATTGAAAAGCTCATTAGTTACTATTCCAATAAATTCCGTGGAAATAAACATGTGATACAGTACATAGAAGTGAAAATATGAAATTTTTTCGTCTATTCTCTGTGCCGTTTTTCAGATTCTGCTCACTGATAATGAGTATTTCTGTAGTTGTATAATATTCCTTCATTTTTAATCTTGTGTTCTACTTTAAGAGAAACATTTGGCACGATCTAATAATGGCTCCACACCTTTTTACCAGAACAAAGTGATTGAAATCGGAAAATGATTAGAAGGGAGGTAGAGAACAGCAGAAGATTAGAGTAGAAGCAGAATAGAATTAGAGGAATAAGAATAAGATGAAGAATTCTAATAAAAAAAAAAAAAAAAAAGAAGAGAAGATTGCAATCAGCAAATCAGTAATCATAGACTCATAAACTTGTTCAACAATAAGACTAGCTGAACAAGAGAAACCTAGCACAACTACAACTCTCAACAAAGCAATAAAATAAACTAGACTTCTAATCTAATGACAACCAAAATAAATTAATCCTAAATATGCTATACATCTAGAATCCTAATAACTTTGAATTCTTGATTTCCATCACATAGATTAAAAGAAATTTGATGCACACATAATATTCGAATTATCATTGTTGAACCTTCAATTGACCAACATGTATCCTTAAGGATTGAAATACGAGTACCCATTTTATCTTTATTTCAAATGTCCAAAACTCAATTAGGATATCAGTATAGAGTTAAGTCTCAAGATATCCAAAATTTAAAATGATAGAGAGGGTTTTTGGAAGTTAATCAATTGCATAGTTCATTAATAATATTCAAACAAATTAAGAAAACTAAACTCACTTGGGAATCCCATGTGTGAAGCAACAGAACACTTAGTATAATATATCTGTCTGGTTTTCTAATTTATGAGTAGGTGTACCATGTGAATTAGAAAAAAGTAAATTTTAAGAACCTTCTGGGTAGCATAGTGGGGCGGCATACATCTCTGTTGATACTATAGCCTAATTCTGTATTACCCGGTGGCCCATTTGTTAATACTGATATATATGTTCCAAATACTTTGTCAGGCAAACAGTGAGCACCCAATAGCAAGAGCTGTCGTTGAACATGCTAAAAAACTAAGGAAGAAGCAAGGATCCGAGTATGAGCAGTTTATTGAGGTGAAGGACTTCGAGGTGCACCCTGGAGCAGGTGTAAGCGGAAAAACTGGGGAGAGTACGATTTTGGTTGGAAACAAGAGGCTTATGCGTTCTTTCAATGTCGCACTTGGCCCTGAAGTAGATGCCTATGTTTCTGAAAATGAGCGCCTGGCTCGTACATGTGTGCTTGTTGCAATTGATGGAAGAGCTGCTGGAGCTTTTGCTGTAACTGACCCTGTGAAGCCAGAAGCTGCTCTTGTCATATCTTATCTCCACTCGATGAGCATCTCAAGTGTGATGGTTACAGGCGATAACTGGGCGACAGCAACTGCAATAGCCAGTGAGGTGGGCATTCAGAAGGTGTTTGCGGAGACGGATCCACTAGGAAAAGCTGATAAGATAAAAGAATTGCAGGTAAAAAATATGTCCAACTCCCATCATTTTACTTATATTCTTATGTTGGTCAGAAGTATTTCTCTTTTCATAAATATGCTGCTTAGGATGGAGATGTATTACATGTGCTAATCCCAGAATATCTTGTCCGATAGGTAAGGAGTTCCTGCATACATAAGTGACTGTAGTAGAATGAGTTTGCATGGTTCTGAATCTTCTAATCATTTAAGTCACCAACAGAACCAGTTTTATATGACCTTTTCTTGTAAGGATAACTACATCTACATCCCTTAAGGTTTAGTTTAATTAGCAGAAACATAAACTTTCCTTACTGTTTGAGAAATTACATATAATGTTTTCCAAATTTTCAAGGGGGGTTCTTTATAATCATCCAACCTCTAAACGTAATATTTTTCAAATTTCAAATGGTGTCGCGTAGTTATTGTAGGAGATGTTTCTCTGATCAAGCCAAGCCTCATGGTGTAAGTAATTGAAATTCTCCCTTTCTTTTATGATGAAGTATGAGACAAACGCAAAAATCCAGCAGATCACTTTGGAATTGAACTAGTAATTATTGGTTCCTGAAGAGCACTGCCTACATGTATGTCTAATATAGATCAATAAATTCATGCACAATATGAGAGCTGAAAGAATTAAGCGCATCAAAGAAATATGCAAATGAAACTTTATACCTTGTACATCACTGGCTGAACATGTACCAAACCTTGATGCAGTTAAGTGGGACCGTCGTTGCAATGGTAGGAGATGGGATAAATGATTCACCCGCCTTAGTCGCAGCTGATGTAGGCATGGCAATTGGTGCGGGCACTGATGTCGCCATTGAAGCTGCTGACATCGTCCTAATAAAGAGCAACTTGGAGGATGTCGTTACGGCTATAGATCTCTCGCGCAAGACAATGTCTAGAATCAGGACCAATTACATTTGGGCGCTAGGATACAACATTCTTGGGATGCCGATTGCTGCTGGGGTATTATACCCGTTTACAGGAATTCGTCTCCCCCCTTGGCTTGCTGGCGCTTGCATGGCTGCTTCGTCTATCAGCGTGGTGTGTTCGTCGCTGCTACTTCAATCTTATAAGAAGCCGTTAAGTGCTAAAGGTGGCTGACGGGTGTTTTCTCTTCAATAAAACTGGTATCGTATTTTACTTAATGGGCAAAGAACTTGACCTCATCAGCACTGGACTCTCAAGCTAACCATTGATTAGTGTATGATTATTGAGATTTTAGGATTATCTCGACTTGATCTTGAAATAAGTACTCCTTTTGTTTTGAGGGTGGAACTGTTTTGTGGGCCTGTAGCATACAACCATGTATAGGGATCATAGGGTTCTTGACAGTGAGGCTGAGGTATGAAGTTTACCTGCTGCCATTTCAGATGGAATGTTGTATAACTCTATGTTTTTTTACAAGCTTGTAACTTTTCCTTTAAGTCAATGACTTGTATTTCATGATTCGTCCTTCATTGGGTGTGTTTTATTTTTAAAAGAATGCTTTCGTTGTGTGTTACTTATAAAGTGGGGATGGCTTAAACGATTATTAGGCGATAACTGCATTGTTCTTATACTGAAATGAGAATTTGGTGCCTTATATCGCACATTAGAGGTGCACTGCAATGCCTAGAGAAATATGTAATGGTGTTGCACAATTCGTGAGATATTTGGCTTCTATCTCCCCTCATGTTTCAAAGTTGCGTTTATTACCGATGAGTATTTGCCAAACCGCAAAACTTCAGAAAAGGTGGATGAGAAGTGCCCCAATTTCGTGTATATATACACAACACGCCTGGGCGAAAAAATACTTTTTCTTGAGTTCGGATAATTATGTAATTTGATTTCTAGGTTAGCTATTGTTGCCTGTTGGAAACGTGATATTAGGTTTCGACGAAAAACAAAAGGCCTGCATTGAGTACACTTGAAAAGTGGTTAATAAATGGGTAATTCAAGAAATGATCAGTTTATATTATTAATCAAAAATACTAATTCTGTTAAAAAATATTGATTCTGTTACACATATGAATAATGAAGAAAGTAACCCAACTCATCCAAGCCATCCCGTGGGATCCAAGCCCAACTAAGTCAACCCAAGCGGTGATAGCGTGAGGCTAATTTCCTCCTAATCATGTGACCTACGTGGCACGGATACTGATATGGAACACATATTTCATAAGATACAAATACGTAGTCACGGTTTTTTGGAAAATTCCAGGATACATAATACGTAAACGGTTTTTTCAAAAATTCCAGGATACATAACGACGTGGATAAGCATATTTATTAATATAATTACATTATTTTAGTTATTAAAATAATAAATTTAAGTGTACCATATAATTAGAATACACAAAGTTATATTTTTAGTATTATATTTAAAATTTTAAATAAGCATAATCTTACTTACTGCTTCTAAATAATGTAAAGAAACACTCAAAAAGAAAATGTAGCAATTAATTTTTTTAAATTTAAAAAAAATTGTCTTAACTTAAATGAAAAGAACTATATCTAGTATAGATATATCGTAATTAGTCTCTTTTTATTTTTTGTTATTTCAATTTTTTCTCATTAGATTCAAAATTATAATATAGGTTTACATTGTGCCGATAATTGTTGGATACGTCCTAGATAGTTGTTCGACACGGGTATTCATAATTTTATTTTATTTTAATAGTAGGGTACACCACGTAGCACGTCTGACACATAACTGAGAAGTGACGAGTATCGGTATCTGGTACACGTTCGACACGACACCACACGATGCGATGTGATTTTAGAAGCATCCGCACAAAACACAACATGTGACTAATAAATCTTTGGTTGCTTAAACAAACGGGGAAAACTCTACTGTCAATAAATCATGGCAATTATCTGAAATGTCATAAAGTATTTCATTAATCATGGAAATCAAACATGACAACATAAAGCTAAGTTAGATATTTTTCACATTAATAAATATCGATTTTTAAATAGTAACTACATATTTAACTTTGTATAATTCATCGAGAAAGCTAGAAATATGCATTCAAATTTCATAGAATCTTAGATTGTTAATTTTAAAATATAAGCAAGTTATTCAAGAAGATAAATCAACAAAAATATTTAGCATAAAACTTATATATTTTGGTGCTTAGTTAAGCTTTTAAATCATATATTTTTCTCAATCATCCTTCTTGATATAATTGAAGATTTTCACTTTACTCTAAATAGACTTACAAGATATTTTTACACATTGTGCACGAACTCTTAAAAAGAAAATCAAGACCATAAAAAACTAGTTTAAACAAGATTTCACTATTTGATTATATAAATTTATGAGTTGTAACAAATTCTTATGTTGTAATGGGTTTTAACGGGGCAACTTACAGGTGAGGCCTCTCTCTGACCTTGATAACTCTATCAGCTTTCTTTTGCAAGACTTAAAAAAGTCTCTCATGGCTCAATTATTATTACAACGTTCTCTAACATAGAATTTGACCTTCAGGGTCAACCCGGTGGAGTAAGATAACTCGGATGTAGCTAACTTGCTGGTTAAAGGTATGGCTAGCTAAGTAAGGTTTGCTGCTGCTTGAAGTGCTACCTGACAGCTTCCTCGATGAGTTGTTTGGATAGAGGTAGGAAGAAGCAAGCACACCCGAATAAGTTGCCTTTAGTGAGAAGATAAAATTAAAATCATGAAACATAGATTGCTCATGAAGTCATTTGACAATATATTTTTCGACAATATTATGTTATTCATATTCAAAAGCTTTTTCGACATGCTCACTCTTGTTCTCCTCATAAATATCATTTGTATACCAATTAGGTAAAGCATGTGCCCCCTAATTGATCCACTATTTCACAACATATGCAATTTGGCTCCACTTCTCTTGTGAACTTTCAGGCATAAAAATTCATCAGGATTTCTTACGAGATTAAGTATATAAACTTTCTTAGAAGTGATACAAAATTTTCCAATTATTTATGACTAGTTTAATAGTATGTATATATATATGTGTGTGTGTGTGTGTGTGTGTATTTATCATTGATGACATATATTTCACCACGAGAAATACACTTGTACGAATCACAATGGTTCAACAGGCGACCTCCTCATTACATGACGGTTTAATAGACGACCCCCGTTGCGAATATTATTCGTCTCCCTAAACATTATCACACCTTAAATTGATTATCATAAACCCTCCCACCACTATCCACCACTTATCTCCACCTTCAACCACATGTCACTCCATACCACCACCATATGTCTCCACCTTCCATCACTTTTTCCACCACTTGTCACAAGCCCTCATCCACTTGTCTCAAGCCCTCCACCACTTGTCATCATGCAAGGCTAAATATCCCCTGCAAAAAAGAGCCTCCCCCATCCTCTTCTAAAAGTTAAGTTACTACATTCTCCCAAATTTACTACTCACTACACTACAATAAACCTTTTTCCTAAGTTACTACACTTTCCATTATATTACACTAAGTCATCTCCTCCACTTCTATACATACATATACTACACTCCCACTACACCTACGCAAACATGAGCACGCACGAACTACGATGGTTTGATTCTGCCTTGGAAATACGTAGGCATCTCAGAACTTCCCAGTGTCCAACCGTATATCACACAAAACACACATATGTCTCGCTAAAATTGAGCCTCCCGACGTCCCAAGGACTCCACCCTACTCAACCTGATCCAGGTCAAGATTGACAACGGTACAAAAAATAGTGAAGCGTGCAAATTCTAATTTCATATGAAAAATATAATCTCAGCAAAATTCTTTATTCCCGTGTATACCCAACAAAAAACGTCTCTACAGTTTTTCTTACTCTCGTTCACGATTTCACTTTATAACTAGGGCAACTTTTTCTTTTCAATCTTGCACGGTCATACCTACTGGAGAGCTAGTTAGAGTTTATGTTGGATTTTACTTTTCTTCCTCACAGATCTCTTCGCTTAATACCTAATATCTAATTTTCCTCTCATGTGTCACAGGTATTAGAAAAAGGATGGGTTACAGAGCAGTCTAGAAGCATACGTCTGGTCGCTCGCAAGGGGGAGGTATATTGAACGCGACTCCCTCGATTTGTAACATTTTGGGCTTTTTGAATAACTTGTGGTAGCAATTGCTGTTATTTCTTATCATTTTTTTTTTGTTTTGTTTTTTGTTAGTTGTTGGTTCCTTGTTGTTTGAACATGTGTAAATCTTATCAAGTCCTTATTGTTGGTTTCTGAACATGTGTGAGTATTTGGTTAATGTTCTTGCATAAGTGTGGCCCCTTTTTTGGAATATTGCTTATGTAGTTATCTGTTGAACAAGTGCAAAAAGTATCAAACTGATTAATTTTTGTGTTCTGCCAACTATAGTAGCAAACTAATTCTTTGTGGTTAATTTTTTGTACATTATATGTTCTTGCCAACATTAGTAAAGTGGTGATTGTCTAAGTTTTATTGGTGGTGATGGTTAATGTTGCTGGATATTTGTTGTGTGTGTGTTTAACTTTAAATAGTGTTTTTTTTTTAAGTTTCATTCAGTGTCACCTATATTGAAACAACTGATGGATCCTTCTGGGGAGTGGTGAAACTACTTTTGGTACACCAGATACTATTCAGATCATCCCTTGAGTGTCTTCTGTTTATTCTGCTTCGCCATAGGATAAATATGCATGGTCGTAGACCTCGTAGGGAGGGGATAAGGTACAATTTGATTAGTCGAATTCCAAAACAAGTAAAGCACTTGGACAAACTACTTAATACGGGAGATACAATGGTATGAAATAGTCTTAGAATGAATAGGGATAGTTTCACGAGGTTATGCAACATGTTATACTAAACCAGGGGACTACAACCAACAAAGTATATCGAAATTTCTGAACAAGTAGCAATCCTAGATGTTCTATCCTATCACACCAAAACCCGAATTATAAGCCACAATTATCGACGTTCAGGAGAGACTGTGAGCAAGTGTTTCAATAATGTTCTAGTGTCTATTATCAAGTTATACACCCTACTCCTATCAAAATCACAGCCGATTGCTACAGATGAGGTAGACTACACATGGAAATACTTGTTATATTTAATTTTTGCTGACCTTTTCCTTTACACATGGCTGTCTTGATACTTTGATGGCACGTTTATTGATGTGAGAGTACCACTAGCTGATAAACCGCGTTATCGTTCAAGAAAAGGAGCCATTGCAACTAACGTGCTCTCAGTTTGCGATAGAAATGAATTGTTTTTATATGTTTTGGCAGGATGGGAAGGTTCTGTCGTAGATAGTCATGTGCTAAAAGATACAATACACCGCACCAATGGCTTCAAAGTCCCTCTCGGTAATTCTACAACCATAGTTTGTAAAAAAAAATTGAACTTCCTTAGGGTCAATATATGACTGAAAATGTGTTTCAAATTTATTGTAAGAAACATATTACCTTGCTGATAATGGCTACACCAATGAAAAAAGTTTTCTAGCACCGTACGGTCATTTGATATCATCTGCATGAGTGGGGAGATGGCGAAGTGTGCCACAAAATTACAAAGAGTACTTTAATATGAAGCATTCGAAGGCGCGCAACATAATTGAACACACTTTTGGGGTGTTGAAGCAACGATGGGCTATACTCCGTAGTAATTTATTTTTCTAGTCCACACTCAAAACCGTATCATTCTAAGTTGTTACCTTCTTCACAACTTCATAAGGCGGAGATGGGAGATGTCGGTGATGATGAATTAGAAATTCTAGAGGGCGATGCTGACAATTACATTGGGGATATGGAAGTAGATTACGTGGATGTAGTGCAACCTCCCGACGCATGGACTGCTTTTCGTGACAATTTGGCCCAAGAGATGTTCAATGATTGACAGTATACAAGATAACTAAGTTTCTACATTTTCTTGTCTTGTAATTGTTAGAATTTGACTTTGGTATTGACATTTTAGGTATGGTGATGACTTGGCTGTTAGGAACTAATATATGTTTTGTGGGAGTAGCATGTTAGCTTACTTTTTGTGATGTTTAAACAATTTGAGTATTATATGAATATCCAGATTCCTTGATTATTTGCGCATTTGTAATATATTTGGAATGCCCTGTTACCTATCTTATTCTTATTTCTCATATTATTAATTAATTTGTTAGATGGAGGCATCACAGAATGTTTCAAAAAGTAAGACCAATACACCGTTCAAGAGATCTCATGTGTCACGTCGAAAATGGACGAGACCATGAGAAGATGTATTGATCAATGCGCTTAAGGATTTGGTTGTCAATGGATGGCATTCCGAGGCTATGGCCAAGAGATTCCCTAATGCTAACATATGTGGCATAAAGCATATAAATCAAAGGTGACGGTGTTGAAAGAAACTTATGGCCAGCTTTCCAGCATTTGCAACACAAGTGAATTTGGATTCAATGAGCAGGAGAACATGATTGAAGTTGAGGATGATGTGAGGGAGAACTATGTTAAGGTTCGTATCATTATCTCAATTATTATTCTTTATGTTTAGTTCTATTCAAATTCTACTAATGATGTATTAATGAGATGAATTGGGCTGCAGGTTCACCTAGAGGTTGAGAGTTTGAGAAAAAAGAACTTATTTTTCTACAATGAATGGGAGATAATATTTGGGGCTAATAGGGCTACTGGTAAAGCGGCATGCGAATTTAAGAATGCTATCCTCGAACTCCAGCATCTGCATCAAGAAGATGATGTTGTTTACTTGCCTCATGTATTGAATAGGGCAAAAGGCAAGAAAGTTGTTGAAGGCAAACCAAAAACCCCAACTGTGAACCTAGAGGAAGAGGACTCGGATGAAGATACCTCAAACTTGAAGGATAACTAAGCTCCAAAGGGAAAAAGGAAGATGGGCAGCAAGGAAAGATATGAGAAAAAGCGAAAGACTTACATTGGCTCCCTGTCTGATCCTCTTGTAGGAGTAGTGAAAGACTTGTTCAACAAAAACAATGGAAACTTGAGGGACTTTTGTCCAAATATTCGATCGATAGATCTGCTGCTGCTGAAAAATGTCGCAAAGTCCACGAAATTGTCGATGGAATGGTTGGACTGCCAATTAGAAAGGGTTCAAACAGCACACAAGACTATAACGTTCCCCACAACAATGATTTGTTTCTCAGCATGGATGCTAAAATCGTGTTATTTTTGTCTAGTTAACACTAGATAATCAACTTGGATGATTTTAGAAGATTTTCAACTTATTCTTCTTCAAGAACCACTTTAAATTTTTGAAAGAATGTAATGATTACATTATATTAGCATATTTTGTCCTGAGTAAAATTGTTATGTTTCAGTTTGCTACATTGTCATCTATATGGTGACTCACTTATATGGAGAAGAGTAATACATTTCGATTGATATTTATGAGCGTTTTAATCTTCTTGTGACTTTTAACTCATATTTGGTTCAAGATTTGTTGTTCATAAGAGCGAGCATCAACAACAGAGAAAATTTAAACAGAAGGAATGCATCAGTGTTTACTATTTCTTTCTCATAATTGTTTCTCGAACAGATGTTTTGTTGGAGAAGATAGGTCTGATTATATGTTGTTGAACAAAAATAATTTTTCGAAGGAATTTGTACCATTGTGAATGAATTTATCTCATTTCCATATTGGTCAATAAGATACGTACATCATCTGTATATCAATTTGAAATTATATTTTTCATGAAAATATTTTGTTTTCACTATGAGAATGACATATTTCAGGGTTGTCTTATTTTACTGACGGCCATATACCATATTATGAACAACATCAGTATGTCAGTTATAATTGCTCAGTCTAAGAAGAATACTCTATATGATCTAGTAGCTTATGTATTTGATTTTCTATTTTCGTTTATGGGGTTGAGTGGATATTAATACAATGAGACTAAGGGAGATGATGGGTTGAGATGGACACAAGTCTCTGGTATGAACATTCCTTTTTATATATATATTTTTTGAGATGGACAATAGTCTCTCGCTTTTTTCTTCAAATCTACTTTGATTGCTGGATGTAGAAAAAAGAATGAAATGCAAGTAAACTTAATTGGACTGAAGCTTTGTTATTGTTGGGAATTTTATTTGTTAGGCATTGAGGCCTAAACAATGTAATTGAGAACTTGGGCCAACTGAGTGAGCCCAAATAAAATAGTGTGAATAAAATTGCCTTGAGGCACATGAGTAAGTGGGAAAGTCCCACATAGGAAAAAGTTCACATTTTGAGAATGTTTATCTACAAACAAAAATCAAGATGGTGTAGTGAACTTGAGAAGATTGGCTCCTCGCGCCATCATCGTCCGTCCGTCTCGAACCGTCTCGCCTTACCTCATTGCGCGTGTCCCTGCCGGGAAGGCAGCCTAATCTTTTTGGTGGAATTTTATTTATTTTGTGTAATAAATAAAAACAATAAACTGAATTAAAATTCAATTTCAAATTTAAAATTCAGTCAAATTCACACTTAATGCTTGCTGCTAATTGCTGAACGTTTCAATCAGCTTCATGGTCCGAGTTTAATTGCTCAAAAACGTGTGAGACGTTTTTCGTCAAGTTAATGACAGAGTTATTCCCCTCCTTAATGTGATTTGTGGTTGTTACATGTTTTACCACCTATAAAAGGAGGCAAGCAAGCTCCTTCGTTATTCATCAGAAAATCACAACATCTTCATACTCATAGCATAAAAAAGAGTTCTGCAATTATCACTGGTATATAGTTCGGAGCTAGCTTTCCGCTTCAGAAACTTGCTCGCCAAGAGAGACGTTGTACCTTAGAGCTTGGTGTCCACGAGGGCGTGAAGCAAATTGCCGGGAATAACAAGCTTAAGGGAAGGTGGTCCAACCACTGCCTCGTCTATTCACTCTACTCGAAACTCGAATCTGCATTGAGGTCTTCTGTATTTATATTTTTGTAATCTGTTGCTTTTGTATTAGTTTATTATCTTGTGTTCATATGCTTATTGTTTGCAAAGTCTTGAGATTATGTTTATAAGCATGTTCACAGCTTCGTTTTAAGCACGTATACGTTTCAACTCCTATAGTTATATCTAGAATGCAAATTGATGAACTCTCTTCGTTTACTACCATTATATTAAAGTTCATAATATATTAGTTAATTGATACATCCCAACAACCTTTTGAAGGGGAAATTGGTTGCTTTAGAAACTGAAAGACCATTACTTAAAAATAAAACTAAATGAAACAAAATGCATTAATAAATTATAGCCAAAAGTTGATCAACAACAATAAAGCATCCATCTCTGATTTGAAAGTCTTCATTTGCCATGAGTTACAGATTACTCATCGGACGAATCATTCTCCCACCGTAGTTCGCAACGTCATCCCGAAACGAGTTGGTCACGTATGTATCAGGATTCGCAAAAGGTATCCTTGATGCACGAACTATATCTTCAGGCCATTCAAATGGTTCAACAGTCTCCTCATCCAGTTCTAAGACAGGTGCTTCCTCATTCAGCTCTACGATAGATGTTGCTTCCTCCGGAATATGCTCTATACCAGGATATGTATCACAAAATATTTTATATAATTCATCACATAGAGGTTCACCCTCTAACATGTATGTCTCGCCTAAGACGTATTCCGACAAATTTATTAAAACCATATTACTAATTTTCACATGGTTTGTATCAAAAGATTATCAAAGTGAGTACTTACATCGATAATACGATCCCAAATGATATTTTCAGCAACTTCCACAACATTGTTGTTTTCATCATAGTGGACTGTACTCAAATTTTTTATGAATGTAAACACAATATACATTTCTCGCAATTTCCTGAACTTAAGCATGCAGTACCTAAACCTGAATAACATGTTGAGTTGCAAGTTCACTTTGTTTTGTGCAACACGAATGGAATCAACATCTACCACACCAAGGGTGGTTTGTTTTCTTCCGGCTTCAACTACTAGTTTCTTGGCAAAGATACGGTCCACAAGCAACAGTCCATGTGGTGTTGTAAAGGAATGTTTGCTTGGAAGGGTGATGAAAGGAGCCATAGAAATTTGTTTGCTTTCGAGTAAAAATTTCTAGTATTCTTCTCCAAGCTTAGAATGAAATCTTTAGCCTTCACATACTATCTCATATAAAGCCATGAGTATAACTACATTACAAAATATAGCAATACATCATCCTCTGCATTCAAATGGGAATCAGAATCTCATTTTACTTTCTGCATTCAAATGGGAATTAGAATCTCATTTTACTTTTCTTCACGGGTGGATATCCCATCAAATCACATATTAGGCAATCTTATTCCTGTTCTCCTCAAAAGTGTTTGGTCTTTGCATGAATAAAAGTTTGAAGTAACTTGTTTGAAGTTAAGAAAAAAAAAAAAGATTCCCAACAGAATACTCCTGTAAATTCCTGGCTTTTTTTCTTCATATGATTCTCACTTCCACAACAGTGAAATATCACTTTCATTAGATATAAAACACTGATACATAATATATAACTTTTGAAAGCAAAGCATTCCAATGGCATCTATATGATGACCATTACTATTTAAACACAATCCAAATTATTATCAAGCCGATGAGTATAAAAAACATCAATTTTTATTGACGACAAATAATTTCAAAGTGCCATCTATGTGTATAAAACGAGTTTGTATCATCTTCACCATAACTTCGCATTGATTGGAGTCTTCGTGATCTTCCTACTGAAAATATCTGCATTGTTGTCCATGAGTAATATGCAAGTTATTTCCCTATTAGAAAATGTCAGCTGCATATGGTACTTTAATATGAATTTAAAGAATGTTATCTAAAATTTGATTAAACACTTTCCATGGTTGTAGGGCAACGCCAGAATAGACGACCGCGGTTAGCAGTAGTGTTACTAGGGATTAACACTGGTTGCATGCCACAATAACATAACTCCGAATTCCTATCATTTCTAGTTTGTCGACGAAGACCACAACCACTTGCAGATCCTTGAGAATGTGCATCACTGCTCATGATTTCTATGTAAAACTAGAGTTAGTAAAATGAGGTTGGTGTTTTGTTTAAAAAACTTATAAAAGTTATTACATGAATAACACAAAATTTATCAAAGTAAAGTAGTTCAATACCTTTGCTGCCTCGAATGTCTTCTTGAATTTAGACTGCCAATTGTGAGGTGATGTCCACATGAGAGGTATAAATAGAGGTTTGATAGAGAGTTATAATAATATCAAGTATTTGAGTTGTATATTTATTTTGTGCTGGAGGAGCATTACTATCACCATTAACCATGGCAGGTGGGTTGGTGAACTTCATTGCTAAAGTACAAATGATTGTCATAAACTCTGAAACTACCACCATTTACTATTAAAAAAAAACATCATATTAACACCATAGTAGTGGAGGTAGTTAAATGATATTCAAACCAACAAGGAAATATATATTCACTTCATAACATGCACAATACATTCAACATGGTCAATCTTTTTATAAACAAAGTACAAGATGTATTAAATTAGTTACCAAAATGATGAACTAAGAACACAAGAGTTGAGCCTACAATATTTAAAGATGAGTTGCGTGTGCAAATACACAAAAAAAATTGGAGAACTAAAAATACAAAGCAGAACAGATTATCAAACAATTGGCGTGCGTAACAATGATCTAGGGGCATATTTCAAAATTATGGTAGATGCTAAAAGTAAAACCAGTTATAAGTATTCGTTAATCAAGAAAATGTTGAATGAAACATTACATGATCAAACCATTGCGAAATATACAATTCATATTAGATATACAAATACCTTTCGTGGGTTATATTGACTCTGCTCATTTTGTAGGGGAAATTTGGTATATTGATGGAAGGTATTCCAAAGGTTTCTCAATGTATAGATTTCTAAATTACAAACTCGAATCACAAAGAAGAAGAGTTAAAAAGATGAAGCATAGAGATTGTAGCTGGAAAAAGAATGAGATGGTCTATGAATGCAAAAGAATCCCATCAATTCTCATATTTTTACTTTTCTCCATGGACAATTTTAAGGGCAAATTCGGTATTTCATTGTAATCTGATGGGGTTTTGCTGAACCAAACGTAGATATTCTCATTTCAATTACTAATGAATCATCAATGTTATTTCACCGTCCAAACACGTGTACTCATTAGTATTACACCCTTATCTGGAATCAT
Source organism: Misopates orontium (assembly GCA_946800315.1). Lineage (NCBI taxonomy): Eukaryota > Viridiplantae > Streptophyta > Magnoliopsida > Lamiales > Plantaginaceae > Misopates > Misopates orontium. The sequence continues at coordinate 11,140,839 of OX326949.1, forward strand.
GGTATTGCCAACCAAGAGAACCAAACATAGCCTTAGTAGATTTAAGTATTTTAGGAAGTTTTTGATTCTAGTTTAAGTATGTTTTAGCATTTAGAAAACATTTGTAGTGCTTTGATTTTTGTTTCTACGAAACTTTCAATTTTCAATCTTTGATTATTCATGTAGTTTGGCTATATAAATACTAAGATAGCTTCATCACACCTCTTTAAGTAACTTAAATAGTAAATTGAAAATGTGCGTGGAATTTTTTAAAATAGTTTACTTTTAGGTTATGCTTATAAATGGTGGGCTCATTAGAATTTAGGTCAACCAATTTTCTAGCTACAAGACACACACACTATATATATATATATATATATATATATATATATATATATATATATATTTAGCGCTCAACTCGACTCATGGATATTATTATTGATGATGTATTGATTCAATCATAAGTAAGAAGAGATTATACAATGGTTTTCTAAGTCTTAAGAATGCAATTAATTATTTAGAGTAAAACTAGTAGTAAGATTGAACATTCAAGAAATGTGATATTAGATTTTAGGTCACCTAGATACAAAAAAATTAATTGATTAAAAAATCTCATGAGTTTGATAATCAAAAGATTTCTATTACAATGTCACTCGGATGAATCAAGTTAGAAGAAGTTATGTTGGAGTTGGAATATAAAAATGTAGAGCATAAATCATCCTCTTCAAAACAATTCAGTTATAATTTCATTTAGAATATATAGTAAATGTAATTTTTCGTGTTCATATGAGAAGCACATTGGGTTTTTGTAATATTAGTTCGGCATATGTGCAAGGAAACATTACTGCTATCATTTTGATCAAAGTTGATAAAATACAAAATAATATGTTCATCAAAAAAATAATCGTAGATCAAAGTTCCATTTTCATTGTATGTTTCGACATGCTAAATATTAGAATTTTTTTTTTCGCAATATTTCTAAAAATTTGTAAAAGTTGTTAATTGCAATAGACGTAGCAAGTTGTATGTTTTGTTTCTATAAAGTAAAAAATAAAAAGCATTTCTATACTTTTCGTGAATAAAAGAAAAAACTTTGATTCATGAACATAATTCGACATTACTAATTTTAGTTGACTTTTTAGCAGTAGGAGTTGTGTTATAGGTGACATCACACTCCAAAGTAAATTAATAATATTAAGCCAAAACTCAAAAGTGTTGGTGACATTCTTCTTTATTATAATTGTAAGTAGTACATATTCAACTCATGGTGTTCCTAGCTACGATGCATTTTAACTAAAAACATCAACCTACAATATTTCCACTAAACCAGACTTAGTGATAGTCACATCTATCATTCATTAAATTTGACTAATTATCAGGTTCAAAGTTCTACAAAAAAAACGAATATGAAAATACCACTCTCTATTTCTTCTTTAAAACATAAATAGAGTCATAAATAAAATTAAGTCTAAAGAGTTTTTTTGAACAACGTGAATATGCAATTATTTAATGAAATTATTAGAGAATCTTGTCCCTAGTCCAAATCGCCGTCAATGATGATGTTGTGCGGCCCCAATTCACAATTAGGAGAAACCCAAGGGACTAAACGTGTAATTAACCAGAATGAAGAAATAGGAAATATCTTCGAAAAAAGGAACAACTAGGTCAGGCACACTATATATACCGCACACAGCCTCCCTTGTGAAAAACCTCTTTGTTTCATTTCTTCTTCTTCCTGAATTCCGCGGCGAGTTAAGGCGCAGCAGGTAAAAACACTCTCTCTCGATCTTTGTCACAATTCTTCAAGTACTTGTTTAGATCTGGATCTGGATCGGTGTTTGTTCGATTTGTTGTTTCTTAGATCTGAATGATATTTGTGCCGATTGACCTTTAGATCTAGTTCGAATGAGTTTTGTGATGTTCGATCTGTGTTATTCTATGACTGTTTTGATGTTTTTCGATTTGTTCGATGTTATTTTGAGATTTTTGTTGTTGTTAACTGCAAATATAGAGATCTAGATGGAATCTTCGATTTAGTTGCTATGATTCAGTTTTATTGCTATTTCATCAGATCTTGTATCGGATCAGACTATGATTTAGTCTCTTTTATGTATAAGACTGCACAAATCGTGTAGTTATTAGATGTCATTTGGTATCGTTGACTGTCATAGATCGAGACTTACACATTTTATAAACATGGTAGATCTATGATTTACGCCGAAATTTTACTGTTGATGAATATTTGGCTCTTATATTCTTTGATCTTCCTCAATGGAAGTTAGCTTTGTTGTTGTTTATATTCATCAGATATTTTTTTTTTTTGGTACAGGAGTTCTATACAAGTCTATAAATGGCAGATCAGCATCAGTACCCATCTGTTGCTCAGAAGGTAGCTAACCAGCTACGTCTGAGTTCCAGCCTCTCCCAGGATGTCAAATCTCGCTATGGGGGATTCCCTCAACCAGCCGTGAGGCGATTTTCTTATGGCAATTATACAAACGCTGGATTGCAGTACCCAGTGACATGTGGAGCCACCCAAGATCTGTCCTTGATCTCTGCAAATGCTTCACCAGTGTTTGTTCAGGCTCCCGCTGAGAAAGGATTATCTGGCTTTGCAATTGACTTTCTTATGGGAGGAGTCTCAGCTGCTGTGTCCAAAACGGCTGCTGCCCCTATTGAGCGTGTTAAGCTTTTGATCCAAAACCAAGATGAGATGCTCAAGGCTGGCAGGCTGTCGGAACCATACAAGGGAATCGGGGAATGTTTCAAGAGAACAGTTTCTGAAGAAGGATTTGGATCCCTGTGGAGAGGAAACACTGCCAACGTCATCCGTTATTTCCCCACTCAGGTCTAGCCTATCTCCTATAGGAGGATGCATTATTATATATATATATATATATATATATATATATATATATACATCCCTCTTAATTAATGTTTTGCATGCTTTACTAATCTAAACGATATGATATGTTCCACAGGCCTTGAACTTTGCATTCAAGGATTACTTCAAGAGGCTCTTCAACTTCAAGAAAGACCGTGATGGCTACTGGAAATGGTTTGGTGGCAACCTTGCATCTGGTGGTGCTGCTGGTGCTTCCTCACTGTTCTTTGTCTACTCCTTGGATTATGCCCGTACTCGTCTTGCCAATGATGCTAAGGCTTCAAAGAAGGGAGGTGAGAGGCAATTCAATGGTCTAGTCGACGTATACAAGAAGACCTTGAAATCTGATGGTATTGCTGGTCTCTACCGTGGATTCAACATCTCCTGTGTTGGTATTATTGTGTACCGTGGGTTGTACTTTGGATTGTACGACTCCTTGAAGCCTGTGCTCCTGACTGGATCCCTGGAGGTTAGCTTATGACAGTTTTGTTTGTTTAGTTGTCACTCGTATCATATATAATATCTGCCATACATATAAGCAACACATAGATCATGTTAGTATGTTAAATCAGAATTAGTTGCATTAGAATTGCAGTAGTTGACTGATTTGATCCAGGTTTCTTCCATTTGGTTTTGATAGAGAAGTTATTAACTAATTTCTACAGAACATTTTGTGCATATATGTGCATATTTTGCTTATTGTAGTTTAGGTTTAAGTTTATGTAGTCGAAATAACTGAGGTTTACATTTCATTTTATTACAGGACAATTTCTTTGCTAGCTTTGCCCTTGGATGGCTCATCACCAATGGTGCTGGTCTTGCCTCATACCCCATTGACACTGTGCGTAGAAGAATGATGATGACGTCTGGTGAGGCCGTGAAGTACAAGAGTTCCTTGGATGCTTTCACTCAAATTCTGAAGAACGAGGGTCCCAAATCTTTGTTCAAGGGAGCAGGTGCTAACATTCTTCGTGCCATTGCTGGTGCTGGTGTGCTATCAGGTTATGACAAGCTTCAGGTGATTGTTTTCGGAAAGAAATACGGCTCCGGTGGGGCTTAAGTACAACTCACCACCTTTTTACCTTTAGGAGATTAGATGGTGATGAAAATCTTTTTGTTGTGTACTTTGAGAATCCATTCAGGTCACAGGTTGCTTATTTTGAATAATTTAAAATTATCAAGGGTCTAAAACCCAAACATTATTCCCCCTTTTATGGGTGTTTTTTCTCCTAAATCTTGTTGAAGAAGAGGTTTGTTAGACGGATTTTGTCTGTCATTTACATGAGATTTTGATTTCAGTATAATGCTTTTTTGGGTGTTGATCTGCGATTGAAGCTTTTCTTTTTGCTGGTAATGCATGATGCTTATCTCTTCTGTTGTTCTGTTATCGCCATGTTGTAGCATTCTGCAATATATATATATATATATGTCGATTTTTTCAAAAAAACATTTAATTTGAATTGTCAGTTGTTGGTGTGGGGACTGCCACAATCTTAGTTAAGGTTAAACTACGAGTTGTGGAGATGCTAACCTTTCTAAGACGTACATTATTATGAGCTTTTGGATTTTGGTGAAACAATGCATCGTCTTCTGAATTTGATTAGCATGTTTGACAATCATGAATTGAAGGCAACATTCGGCCCGAATATTAAACTTGTAGGATCTGTTCATTTTAGGCTATACGTTCCTATTTCATTAATGATTATGTAGATATTAACTGCTTCCCACACGATGAGGTGGTATTAAGCTGTGGACCCACCACCACAATTTTATTTTCACAGAAATAATTCGGGCTACAAAAAAATTTTGGCCTCTAGAGATGATTCATTGCAAACAAGGCAAGAACTAAGTCACATAGATTGTGTTCGGGGAGCGAGTGAGCACCAAATTAAAAATTTTATAAATATGAGTGTGCATTAATGCGTTTGTTAAAAATAATGAAATACATATATTTATATGAATATAAATGATAAAAGTAGTTAATAAGTGATTATAATTAATTAAATCAAACATATATAATCCATCATTGTCAATTTATCTATTTATAGGTAGACGTGAATTTGATTTTTAATGTCAGTAGTTGTATCTTTTTTCCTCTCTTTCAGTCATTTCATTTCTGTATCTTTGTTATTTCAAATCTTTAATTTCTTTTAGTTTTATCTTCTTACATATTAAGTCACTACCAACATTGTGGAAGTGTTTAAATGGATTCTTAGTTCAATCTTTTGTTTCTATAGTTTTCTTTGATTTTGTCCAATTATTCGTTTTGCAACTTGGTTTTGTTCACTTATTCCAGTTCTCACTTTTTTGCAAGTATTTCATTCTCTAATTTTATTTTGTCTAATTATTCTTTAAATCTAGTAAAAAGATAAAGCACTAGACACATGGAGTAGATAATATGTGGAACAAAATGCAGACTTGAAAGTGTGTAAAATAAGAATTCTCATTACAAGAATTAAGATTTCTTAGTCCAAGAACTAAGAATTCTTAGTACGAGAACTACAGATTCTTAAATTGTCTTAGTTCGAAGCACAAGCACTCAAGTCGTGAGAGCACGACTAATACTCTGACCAGTGGAGGAGAATTATGTGACTTAGGGCAAAATTAGTCCCAAACCCATATGCACCAAAACTCGTAATCAACTTTAAGAACTAGTTTCAATTATAATTTTCTTTTTTGATAAGGCAACTCCGATCTGATCAAAAGATATCAAAAAGGCTATGAATTTGTTTAGAGCTTTAGCACTGATGCCAGACAAATTGCCTATGCGCGGTTCCAATTTGAAGAAGTAAATCTCATGTACATTGCATTTGAGAATTGAGAATTGAGAATTGAGATTTGAGTATGACGTGTAAATTTTTCTCATTGTTTGACATGGTTGCTCCTTCAAAGAGATATATGGGTGGGATACGAATTCTATCAATTGAGATTTTTCAATTGTAGAGAGAAGTTGGGTGATCCTCATAGCCACGTGTGGGTTTCTATAAGAGCATTGAGTTGTGCTCTATAATGCACCGACACGTCAAAACATCACACGTGTTCGTGTTGGACAACTATACGACACCAACGTATTACGTAGCGTGTTATAATAAAAATAAAAATAAAATCAAAGGGATATAGGTTTTAAGGGTGTGTCAGACATATTTTTGACATGTTTTGTGATACTTTCTTAATCCCAATAATATATGCTAGGGGAGTCGATGATGTGGGATGTTGTGGGGGATGCATTTGAATCCTTAGATACTGTTGACACTATATAGATTGCAGATTTCACTTGATGAAATGTAAATTACTTGTTTAAAAAAAAAAAAAGAAAAACTGTAAGTTACTTATTTGAGTATTGTGTAACACTTTGGTTGATAATTTGACTTTTACCCATATTTATGTTTAAAACTTAGAATTAAGACTTGAGTTTTACGGTGTACTTTATTTAGACTTCATATTAGTTGGTTATTTGATTTTAAATTTAATATGTTTGGTTTGAATTCGTAATTGGACTAAGGATGTTATTCGTGCTGTTTTGAAGATGCTATATATTTTTAATATAAACAAATATAGACGTACCCTTGTCGTGTCGTGTCTTATAATGTTTAAAAATTCGTGTTGTCGTGTCTGTATCCTATCCTATGACTATCAGGTCCCCGTCCGCGTATCCGTGTCGGTAAATGTGCGCAATTGGGTAAGTCCGAATTTCCCGAGTAAAGAGAAAGTGAAACACAAATTTTATCATCCAACTCAAATCTCAAATCCGATGAAAATTAAGTACATGTAGCCATGTAGGGAAGTTTAGCATGAAACACAAAAAAAGTTCCAATATTATTGTATTTGGATGAATAGGATTAACAATTTGGAAATTGTGAGTTTTTATAATTTTCTTTCTTTTTCTCGGGTGAGTTGACCATGTATCTAAATTCCAAACTCTATATTATTATTATTATTATTATTATTATTATGTAAAACTTTTTTTTTTTTATTAATCATCAAGATTAGTTTTGTTTTTGATTTTATAGATTTCCTCGTTGATTTCTTCAACTTTAACATTTTTCTCTCTCAAAATTTAAGCAAATACGAACATTGTTTTAAGCTATGTTTTATTTGCATGGTGGATGACGATATCTTTTATTTTTATAGTTAGTTACCATTTTAATCCACTACAAACTTAATGACATTTTCTACAGAAAAAATAGTCATTTAAACGTTATATTAGTGCATGTTGTCTTATTTTGCATAATGACTATCAGGTAACTTTTTAATAGATTACTTAATTATTTTATGTAAAGAAATATTATCCTTCCATCTCATAATGAGGAAAGAAGAAGATTGTAAGTCATGTTTCTATAACATCTGCTAATTAGTGGTAATCATTAATAAGAAAGATAAATTAACTAGTAATTTAGAAGGCATAATAGAAAATAATAAAATATTATTCTGAATTTAAGGATTTTTTTCTGTCTATAGTAGTTATCAAAAAGTATCTCATTAATTGATAAAATTTATTTGAATACAAATTCTAGTCTTCAACCCAGTAACCTACAGTTAACTTTATTACACATATATTTTGCTTGAAATTCGGAATCAATTCGATTATACAAATACAAACGTTCTTCCTCCTCCTCCTTCTTTTCTTTTCTTTTCTTCTTTTTTTTTTTCTTTTTCTTTTTGCGTAAGAAACAGAGATAACAATCTCCTAGAGTGTTGTGTTTCCTTTTTCAGCAAAATGTCAGTTATAACCTAAAATTTAATTATTCATTAGTGGTAAGGAAAAAAAGCAGAGGTCGGAGACAAATAATGTCATAGCCTCTTAGGAACCTTTCTTTCCTTTGATCTTGCTACGGGGAAATGCATCAAACCCCCATGTATTTCAGAAATTTTGCACCAAACCTCCTCGTGATTTGATAATTGTCTAAAATCTTCTTATGATTTTAAAAATTCTGCACGGAATCTCCTTTTCATCCAACTCCATTAGAGCGTGGTGTACACTCGCTCTATGCGAAGCAGGCTTGATTTTTGTGTAATTTTTCTCTTTAAAAAGTCAATTTTATCGTTTAGAACTTTAGCATAAAACCCCCTCGTGGTTTAGAAACCTGCACAAAATCCCCCTATGGTTTAAAAATCTTGCACGGATTCCTTGTTTTAAATTATTTATTTTAAGAATAATTTAGATAATTATTTTTATTTTCTCTTATAAATCCAAAAAAAATTTATGTTTGATTTTTTTTAAACATTTTTTTTTTAAATTTAAATAATTGATGTGTCAAATCTCGGTATCGTCATATCTTAAAATTCGGTATTATATCTACGGGATTATTTCGGAATATTACGCCATGACAACACCATTAATTTTTAATGCAAAATTACAATTTAAGGCAAAACTCAAAATTAGGCAATGAGGCCCAATTTTGAGTTATTTGGGGCCCAATTCGAATTTCACAAGCCCAATTCGAGTTGTTCCAGGCCCAACTCGAGCTGTTTCTAGTTCATTCGAGTTATTTCTTTACAGGTAATTCGAGCTATTCCTTTGCAGGTCTTTCGAGTTATTTCTTTGCAGGTCATTCGAGTTATTTAGTGGAGGTCATTCGAGCTATTTTCTAGGAATCCTAGTTTGATTTATTCAACTCATAGTCCAACTTGGAGTGCACTTCTAGCTGAATAAGGACTCTTATGCCTATATAAAGGGATCTCATTCCTCATTCTAAGGTACGTTTTACATTATTCTAAGCTCTAAGTTCGAGTTATATAAGTCGACCTCGACCTATTTTCCAAGCTCATTCGAGTTGTTCTTCAATAGCTCGAGTTCGACCTATTTTGGCTCTCATTCGAGTTGTTTTGTTCTGATTCATTCGACTTGTTTGATTCAGTTCATTCGACTTGTTTGGCCTTCTCATTCGACTTATTGCTTTCTGCTCATTCGAGTTATTGCTTACTGCATATTCGACCTATTCTAGCCAGTTCATTCGACTTGTTGCCTTGTTAAACAAGATCTCATATTCCGACCCGTCTGACTTGAGCGTCGGAGTGCACCCGAGAAGGCACCGGCTTAGTTCACGTTTGGTGTTGAGTGCAGGTTCCGAACTCAAAAGCTGCTTGAGCATCCAGCAGGAACTGAAGCAGTCTGACGTGGAGTGTTGGAGAGTGGACACGTATCCAGACGAAAATACCCCACATCAATAATATATACTTATAAATAACGAAGTAAGGGCATTATGATCACTTTATAAAAAAATTAGAGTTACATGAACCTTAACAGAGGGAATTTTATGCAGAGTTTATAAAATGACAAGGGAGTTCTAGACAATTAACAAACCACAAGGCGGTTTTTGTGCAGGTTTTTAAACCACATGAGAGTTTTATGTAGATATCCCCTTGCTCTGCCAAGTTTTTAAAGGAAAATGATACACACACTTCTTTTTTCTAGTAAAAAAAGCAATTGTCTTTGAAATCTTATCTTTACCCTTTTCCTGTGATGCACCGACACGTCAAAAAATCTCTTAATACAATATCCAACACATGTTGAACACCGACACGTGTCTAACATGCCACATGGCATGTCTTTTTAAAATTAAAAGAAACATAAAAGGTACAGCGTGTCGGACACGTTTCAAGGACATGTCCGACACTCCTGGACACATTTTGGAGTTGGTTTTGTGGTTAAAATTAAATTTCTTAAAATATATCGATAAAGATATTAGAAGAGTGAAACATTAAACTTTAGAAATCGAATAACTAAGTAGCAGAATAGAATAAAAGATATTTTTTTTTTGTTTTTCAATTAAATCTCACGAAGAAGCCCACTGCATTTGTCTTCATTTCAATTTTGCGGAAGAAACAAGGACGTGCATAAAAAGTTCGTTCCTTTTTTCTAGTCATGCCACTAAAATTCAATTTGAAAATTTTATGTGAGTATTGTATAACACTTTGTTTTGTAATTTGATTTGTGTATGTGAATTTGTATTTAATACTTGAAATTTATGACTTAAATTTTATGAGTATTTTATCTAAACGTTTAGTAGTTGGTTACTTGGTTTTGAGTTTAAATATGTTTGGTTTGATTCTCTATTTGAACTTAAGAATATAATTTATAAATGTTTTGGCGATGTTTTATATATTTTAATATAAAAATAATGCCATGTCGCGGCCGTGTCGTGTCATGTATTTTCAAAAATCTGTATCGCCGTGTCCGTATCATATCTTGGTCGTTTTCACGTATCCGTGTTCGTGCATCTTAGCCCTTTTCTAATCAAAATCTCACAAAATGCAATTGCATAATTCCTAACTAGTATGATGAGGTATCCATAATCGAAGGAATATTACAGCATAATTAAGGCTAACTATATTCTACGATTAATGCTCCTAAAACATCCGATTCCATGACAATTCAATGTGAAATCCAATTTTAAAATTCTAGAAAATTATGTCTTCTTTTTTTCTCTATATGCACTAATCTAAGTTACTGATTTATTATTTTAAAATTCTAGAAAATTATGTCTTCCTTTTTTCTCTATATGCACTAATCTAAGTTACTGATTTATTATTTTAAAATTATTCAAATATTAAATAAAAATTCGACAATGGCAAAGAATGCTTCTTAAATTTAATATTAGAAAGCACGCTTAACCATATAAAAAATATTTCACATTTAAATTTGAAAACATTTAAAAAGAAAATAGTCCGCCATTTTACGAAATCATTTACTCCATAAAAGTTAAAACTATCAACGAAAATGAGTGCATGAGAAATAAAAGAATCTTCATGCAAGTAAAAAGTTAATAAAGTTGAATAAACAAAAACTAATTTATTTAGGTTCTTGAATTTTCTATGTCTTTTATATACACTACAAGAAAAACGGGCTTAAAAAACGGCCCTATTACAAACGGTCAAAAGCCGGTTTGTAAAAATGATTATTACAAACGGGCGCCCCGTTTGTAATAATCTCTAAAGTATTACAAACGGGTCGCCCGTTTGTAATCCTATTACTAGAAACAGGCCTCTCGTTTTTAGTAAATATTAGAAACGGAACGGGCGGCCCGTTTCTAATAAGTGGCTTATAAAAACAGGCAGCCCGTTTCTACTCGCCATTTTCCCCATTTTCAAGCTTTCTCTCTCTTAAAATCCTCCTCCATCTCTCTAGAAAACTCGTCCCTCTCTCTAGAAATCTCACTGGTACGTATTTTTCACCGATTATACTACGTTATTTATGTTTTTTTTTTAATCCCTTTTAGCATGTATTTATCGTGTTTTTGTGTTATTTCATCGGTTAATTAGGGTTTATCTAGTTTTGTTTTTGTAATATATTGTGTAGATTGTGATTTATGTTAGGTATGCTTGTTTTTCACCGATTATATTACGTTATTTACGTTTTTTATGGCTTTTAGCATGTATTGATCGAGTTTTTGTGATATTTTATCGGTTAATTAGGGTTTTAAAAAGTTAATTATTTGTAGTTTATCGTTTAGATTGTGTTATATCTATTGTTAATTAGGGTATAGTGTATTAATAAAATCGACTATTATATATTGTATGTGTCGGTGTTTGTTTTGTAATTTATAGTTGAATTAATTAAAATTTTGTTTTACGATAGTTTGTAATGTATTTTATCGGTTATATTGTGATTTAATTAGTCGATTAGTGTGGCGATTGAGCGATGTTCGGTTAGAATTTGTGAAGTGGCGTGTATTTGTTTATAGTTACGTCTTTTGAGTTACGAATTTCTTGGAACTCGTGGTTGTAATTGATGTTTGATATGACGTTTACAGATGGCAGTTCAATAGAGACCAGTTGATTCTCGTGCTGGGTTGACGAAGCATAGAGCTGTGACCCGTAGATCCCGTGCTGACATTGGTGGCCAGGATGATGCACATGTACCAAGCGTTCAGGCTGGCCCGCGTACGAGACGATCAACACCAGCACCACCTAGTCACGTATCACCCCCTGTTGCCAGTGCTCTGAGGCCGAGCGTTCAGGGTGGCCCGTGTACTTGAGGAGCAGCGGCGCCGCAGCCACCACTTAGCCATGTATCACCTGCTGGGCACATGCTCGGCCTCCTCTGGGGCTACCTCGCGGTACCGGACGCTGACCGGGTCAACCCCTCCACCTCGTGCAATTCCCGATGTTGTTGCGGGGCCTCCCAATACTGCACCGTTTGGGACAGCGGCCCTCCAGGCGGCGGAGTTCAGGTGTTCCATCCCCTGTTGGCTCGCAGGGTGCATCGATCGGCACACTTGTAGGTTCGCGTATATCGCACGGGCTGCAGGGAGCAGACGTGGGCCATGCAGGCCCGTCAGCTGAGGCAGGAGATAGTGCAGTGGCCCCTGATCAGGGAGGCCCGTCCGCTCGGGTGCGTCCTGAGGATGTAGCTGGGCCGAGTCGAGGCGTTTGTGGTATGACCCTTGGTGATATGCCTGCTGCTCGGCCAGATGATCGGATATGGATATGGAGGGATGAGTTGGGCTATTGGAATGATTAGAATCGAGTCGTACGCACAATTAGCAGGATGGTGAAGACAGGATTGACGTTCCCGTGGCTCACATACGACTTGATTCCAGAGGAGGTCAGATTAGAGTTCTGGAATCATTTTCAGGTTAGTGTAATCTTTTGAGTTTTGTATAGTAATAATTAATAAAGTTAATTTGAGAAGTGTATTAGTAATAATTAATAAAGTTAATTTGAGAAGTGTATTAGTTATCTAATTCCTATAATTATTGTTGTTTATGCAGTACATTTATCAGTGGGATCCCGCGCAGACTGATTCAATCTACGAAGGGTTTGACTGGTGGACACACCGCCAGATGTCTGCCGAGATGAACAGGGCGGAGTCTTGTTACTTCGTCCGAAAGGACAATCCGAAATGGGCGGATAACCCCTGTTGGATTCCAGGGCGACTTCTTCCACACTACATTCACCATTGGGAGAAGGAGAAGACGAAGGTGAAGTCGGCCCGAAATAGGGCCAACAAGAAGAAGGGGCAGACAGTCAACTACCGGGGGGAGGGGGTCTATCAGCACGCAGGACCATCACATGAGGAAGGTAAGTTTAGAATTTTAGTTGTCAAAAAATAATTTTGTGCTTATTAGTTTTGGTTAAATTTTTTGACATGTGTTCAATTGACAGAAAGCTGAGGACCTGGAGAAGGAGGTGTTGTACCTTGACACGTGGCTCGAGACGAGGACCATGACGACGGCTGATGGGAGGAGGGAGTTTATCAACGACGATAACAAGGTTATATACGTTAGTTTCTTTTTTGTACTTTTTAACTTTGATAGTCTTAATGATTTTGGCTAACTCTCGATTTCGTTTACACAGGAGAGGTACATCCAGGATTGTATGGACATTTACGGTGCTGACCGTAGCAGCTGGCCACAGTTCGACTATCCAACATGAGCGAGAGCAGTGGGTGGACCATACTAGAGTAGGATTAAGGGACTCGCCAGACCCTTAGATCTCGATGGAGTTGGTGTCAGGACTACCAAGGAGCCGAAGAAGGCTCGTGTCACGGGCTCCGCGTTCCAGTCTCAGTTTATTGCGATGTAGCAGCAGATATATAAGCTGACGCAGGAGATGGCAGCTATTAGGGCGCAGTCCCAGCAGCCGCCGAACCCATTCGCCCCAGGACCTTCTACTCAGCCTGATCCATTCCTCCCGTGGCCTTCTACTCAGCCTGATCCATTCGCCCCAGGGCCTTCTACTCTGCGAGGCTCATCAGCTAGACATGGACATGCCGTCGATCTGGGGTCGATCATGTTGACGACACCTTGGACATCGACCAGCTATATGAGTCATTTCAGCAGGTGGATGAGGATGGGGACGCGCGTGCGAGACAGTTGGCTGCAAAGTTAGGGATGAATGTACGGTTCGCGCCAGACGGACACGATCGTGCATCATCATAGGCATGTGGATGACGACCTCGAGGCACACGAAGATTATGGTGACCTCGCGGAGGAGGAGGAGGAGGCACTCAAATTTTATGCTTTTTTTTTTTTTTTTGGTTGGAATGTAATTAACTAATATTGTTTCATTTTTTTTTTTGGAATATTTATGGTGTTTCATTTTGTAATTATTCGCTGTTGAACGCTAATTTGACTACTAACCCAAATTTATTAGAAACGAACAAAATTCTATATAAAATTTAACTAATCTTAAATTTTAAAAAATTAATTTAACATTACATTAGAATTAAACTAATAAGAAAAAACTAATCTTAAATTTTAATAAATTAATTGAACTTGTTTGGATAGACAACTCCTAATTAATTAAATACATATATAATTAGAATCAACTAAATATAACTAATCTTGACTTTTCTCAAATAAGCTTAACTTATTTGAACAAATATTACATAAGGACCAGATTACTTAGATTTAATCTTAATTTTTATCATGAATAGATGTTATTTGAATGAATAAATCCTAATTACGTAAGAATAAAACTCCGTACGTGGAAAAATACTCTTTATTTTTGTTGAATTAATTAAAAATAGAATTGATAACTCAACATTACATTAGAATTGAACTAATAAGACAAAACTAATCTAAAATTTTAATAAATTAATTGAACTTGCTTGGACGGACAACTCCTAATTAATTAATTAATTACATATATATTTAGAATCAACAAATATAACTAATCTTGACTTTTCTCAAATAAGTTTAACTTAATTGAACAAATATTACATAAGCACCAAATTATTTAGATTCATAATTGACAAAAAAATTGTGAAAACCTTTAGAAACGGGGTAGCCGTTTTCTAAAGGGTGCCAAAACCTTTAGGAACGGCTCTGCCGTTTCTAAAGGTTTTGGTAATTTTTTTTAAGTTTTGGCGGAATTTTAAAACTTTTGAAAAACTTTTAGAAATGGGGAAGCCGTTCTAGAGGTTTTGGCGGGATTTTAAAATACATTTAGAAACGGGGCCGCCGTTTCTAAAGGTTTGAAAACTTTTAAAAACGGAGGAGCCGTTTCTAATAGTCTCACTTTCATCTATAAATAATCCTCCCCTTCTTCATTTTCTCAAACATCAAACTCATACATATTTACATCTCTCTATCAAATGCTCTCCTCTTCTTTTAATCTCTACTCTAAATTATATGTTTATAATCATATTTATTTTATAGTATATAGTTTAAAGATATAGTTTTTTTTTTAATTTTTAAAAAGTATTTACATTAAATGTATTATATCATAATTAACACTCATCTTTAACTTATACTATGTTATAATTGTTATTAAATAAATAATGTAGGTAATTAAATAATTGACTGAAAAACTATCACTATTAACACCAAATCATATTCTTAATTAATAATTATTATTGGCAGATTTTCTGCCAATAATCTTTTTTAATAGTATAGAAATGGGCTACTCGTTTCTAATACCATTTAATTTTTTTTTTCAGAGTATTAGAGACGGGCTGCCCGTCTCTAATACTACAAAACAGGCTGCCCGTTTTCCAAACTATTCTCGTATTTTTTTTTTCAAATTTTCTTGTTAGAAACACCTAGGCCGTTTCTAAAAGTCTAGGGGTAGTTTTGGAATTTATTTTTTAGAAACGGGGTGCCCGTTTCTATAGGTCACCAATCTTTAGAAATGGGCAAGCCGTTTCTAGTGTTCAAGCATCTTTACAAACGGCTTGCCCGTTTGTAAAGATTTTTTTTTACAAACGGCTGAGCCGTTTCTAAAAGTAGAAACGGGAACGTTCTCCCATTTCTAAAAGTCATTACAAACAGAGGTATTAGAAACGAGCAATACAAACGGCCTGCCCGTTTATGTTGGTTAGACCATACTAGAGTAGGATTAAGGGACTCGCCAGACCCTTAGATCTCGATGGAGTTGGTGTCAGGACTACCAAGGAGCCGAAGAAGGCTCGTGTCACGGGCTCCGCGTTCCAGTCTCAGTTTATTGCGATGTAGCAGCAGATATATAAGCTGACGCAGGAGATGGCAGTTATTGGGGCGCAGTCCCAGCAGCCGCCGAACGCATTCGCCCCAGGACCTTCTACTCAGCCTGATCCATTCCTCACGTGGCCTTCTACTCAGCCTGATCCATTCGCCCCAGGGCCTTCTACTCTGCGAGGCTCATCAGCTAGACATGGACATGCCGTCGATCTGGGGTCGATCATGTTGACGACACCTTGGACATCGACCAGCTATATGAGTCATTTCAGCAGGTGGATGAGGATGGGGACGCGCGTGCGAGACAGTTGGCTGCAAAGTTAGGGATGAATGTACGGTTCGCACCAGACGGACACGATCGTGCATCATCATAGGCATGTGGATGACGACCTCGAGGCACACGAAGATTATGGTGACCTCGCGGAGGAGGAGGAGGAGGCACTCAAATTTTATGTTTTTTTTTTTTTGGTTGGAATGTAATTAACTAATATTGTTTCATTTTTTTTTTTCGGAATATTTATGGTGTTTCATTTTGTAATTATTCGATGTTGATTGCTAATTTGACTACTAACCCAAATTTATTAGAAACGGACAAAATTCTATATAAAATTTAACTAATCTTAAATTTTAAAAAATTAATTTAACATTACATTAGAATTAAACTAATAAGACAAAACTAATCTTAAATTTTAATAAATTAATTGAACTTGTTTGGATAGACAACTCCTAATTAATTAAATACATATATAATTAGAATCAACTAAATATAACTATTCTTGACTTTTCTCAAATAAGCTTAACTTATTTGAACAAATATTACATAAGGACCAGATTACTTAGATTTAATCTTAATTTTTATCATGAATAGATGTTATTTGAATGAATAAATCCTAATTAAGTAAGAATAAAACTCCGTACGTGGAAAAATACTCTTTATTTTTGTTGAATTAATTAAAAATAGAATTGATAACTCAACATTACATTAGAATTGAACTAATAAGACAAAACTAATCTTAAATTTTAATAAATTAATTGAACTTGCTTGGACGGACAACTCCTAATTAATTAATTAATTACATATATATTAAGAATCAACAAATATAACTAATCTTGACTTTTCTCAAATAAGTTTAACTTAATTGAACAAATATTACATAAGCACCAAATTATTTAGATTCATAATTGACAAAAAAATTGTGAAAACCTTTAGAAACGGGGTAGCCGTTTTCTAAAGGGTGCCAAAACCTTTAGGAACGGCTCTGCCGTTTCTAAAGGTTTTGGTAATTTTTTTTAAGTTTTGGCGGAATTTTAAAACTTTTGAAAAACTTTTAGAAATGGGGAAGCCGTTCTAGAGGTTTTGGCGGGATTTTAAAATACATTTAGAAACGGGGCCGCCGTTTCTAAAGGTTTGAAAACTTTTAAAAACGGAGGAGCCGTTTCTAATAGTCTCACTTTCATCTATAAATACTCCTCCCCTTCTTCATTTTCTCAAACATCAAACTCATACATATTTACATCTCTCTATCAAATGCTCTCCTCTTCTTTTAATCTCTACTCTAAATTATATGTTTATAATCATATTTATTTTATAGTATATAGTTTAAAGATATAGTTTTTTTTTAATTTTTAAAAAGTATTTACATTAAATGTATTATATCATAATTAACACTCATCTTTAACTTATACTATGTTATAATTGTTATTAAATAAATAATGTAGGTAATTAAATAATTGACTGAAAAACTATCACTATTAACACCAAATTATATTCTTAATTAATAATTATTATTGGCAGATTTTCTGCCAATAATCTTTTTTAATAGTATAGAAATGGGCTACTCGTTTCTAATACCAGTTAAATTTTTTTTTTCAGAGTATTAGAGACGGGCTGCCCGTCTCTAATACTACGAAACAGGCTGCCCGTTTTCCAAACTATTCTCGTATTTTTTTTTTCAAATTTTCTTGTTAGAAACACCTAGGCCGTTTCTAAAAGTCTAGGGGTAGTTTTGGAATTTATTTTTTAGAAACGGGGTGCCCGTTTCTATAGGTCACCAATCTTTAGAAATGGGCAAGCCGTTTCTAGTGTTCAAGCATCTTTACAAACGGCTTGCCCGTTTGTAAAGATTTTTTTTTACAAACGGCTGAGCCGTTTCTAAAAGTAGAAACGGGAACGTTCTCCCGTTTCTAAAAGTCATTACAAACAGAGGTATTAGAAACGAGCAATACAAACGGCCTGCCCGTTTATGTTGGTTAGACCATACTAGAGTAGGATTAAGGGACTCGCCAGACCCTTAGATCTCGATGGAGTTGGTGTCAGGACTACCAAGGAGCCGAAGAAGGCTCGTGTCACGGGCTCCGCGTTCCAGTCTCAGTTTATTGCGATGTAGCAGCAGATATATAAGCTGACGCAGGAGATGGCAGCTATTGGGGCGCAGTCCCAGCAGCCGCCGAACCCATTCGCCCCAGGACCTTCTACTCAGCCTGATCCATTCCTCACGTGGCCTTCTACTCAGCCTGATCCATTCGCCCCAGGGCCTTCTACTCTGCGAGGCTCATCAGCTAGACATGGACATGCCGTCGATCTGGGGTCGATCATGTTGACGACACCTTGGACATCGACCAGCTATATGAGTCATTTCAGCAGGTGGATGAGGATGGGGACGCGCGTGCGAGACAGTTGGCTGCAAAGTTAGGGATGAATGTACGGTTCGCACCAGACGGACACGATCGTGCATCATCATAGGCATGTGGATGACGACCTCGAGGCACACGAAGATTATGGTGACCTCGCGGAGGAGGAGGAGGAGGCACTCAAATTTTATGTTTTTTTTTTTTTTTTGGTTGGAATGTAATTAACTAATATTGTTTCATTTTTTTTTTTTGGAATATTTATGGTGTTTCATTTTGTAATTATTCGCTGTTGAACGCTAATTTGACTACTAACCCAAATTTATTAGAAACGGACAAAATTCTATATAAAATTTAACTAATCTTAAATTTTAAAAAATTAATTTAACATTACATTAGAATTAAACTAATAAGACAAAACTAATCTTAAATTTTAATAAATTAATTGAACTTGTTTGGATAGACAACTCCTAATTAATTAAATACATATATAATTAGAATCAACTAAATATAACTATTCTTGACTTTTCTCAAATAAGCTTAACTTATTTGAACAAATATTACATAAGGACCAGATTACTTAGATTTAATCTTAATTTTTATCATGAATAGATGTTATTTGAATGAATAAATCCTAATTAAGTAAGAATAAAACTCCGTACGTGGAAAAATACTCTTTATTTTTGTTGAATTAATTAAAAATAGAATTGATAACTCAACATTACATTAGAATTGAACTAATAAGACAAAACTAATCTTAAATTTTAATAAATTAATTGAACTTGCTTGGACGGACAACTCCTAATTAATTAATTAATTACATATATATTAAGAATCAACAAATATAACTAATCTTGACTTTTCTCAAATAAGTTTAACTTAATTGAACAAATATTACATAAGCACCAAATTATTTAGATTCATAATTGACAAAAAAATTGTGAAAACCTTTAGAAACGGGGTAGCCGTTTTCTAAAGGGTGCCAAAACCTTTAGGAACGGCTCTGCCGTTTCTAAAGGTTTTGGTAATTTTTTTTAAGTTTTGGCGGAATTTTAAAACTTTTGAAAAACTTTTAGAAATGGGGAAGCCGTTCTAGAGGTTTTGGCGGGATTTTAAAATACATTTAGAAACGGGGCCGCCGTTTCTAAAGGTTTGAAAACTTTTAAAAACGGAGGAGCCGTTTCTAATAGTCTCACTTTCATCTATAAATACTCCTCCCCTTCTTCATTTTCTCAAACATCAAACTCATACATATTTACATCTCTCTATCAAATGCTCTCCTCTTCTTTTAATCTCTACTCTAAATTATATGTTTATAATCATATTTATTTTATAGTATATAGTTTAAAGATATAGTTTTTTTTTAATTTTTAAAAAGTATTTACATTAAATGTATTATATCATAATTAACACTCATCTTTAACTTATACTATGTTATAATTGTTATTAAATAAATAATGTAGGTAATTAAATAATTGACTGAAAAACTATCACTATTAACACCAAATTATATTCTTAATTAATAATTATTATTGGCAGATTTTCTGCCAATAATTTTTTTTAATAGTATAGAAACGGGCTACTCGTTTCTAATACCAGTTAAATTTTTTTTTTCAGAGTATTAGAGACGGGCTGCCCGTCTCTAATACTACGAAACAGGCTGCCCGTTTTCCAAACTATTCTCGTATTTTTTTTTTCAATTTTTCTTGTTAGAAACACCTAGGCCGTTTCTAAAAGTCTAGGGGTAGTTTTGGAATTTATTTTTTAGAAACGGGGTGCCCGTTTCTATAGGTCACCAATCTTTAGAAATGGGCAAGCCGTTTCTAGTGTTCAAGCATCTTTACAAACGGCTTGCCCGTTTGTAAAGATTTTTTTTTACAAACGGCTGAGCCGTTTCTAAAAGTAGAAACGGGAACGTTCTCCCGTTTCTAAAAGTCATTACAAACAGAGGTATTAGAAACGAGCAATACAAACGGCCTGCCCGTTTATGTTGGTTAGTAGAAACGGGCAGGTGACCTTTAGAAACGGCAAGGTCTTTTTTTAGTAGTGATATATATATATATATATATATATATATATATATATATATATATATATATATATATATATATATATAAGTAGTCCATTCACAATATCGTAAACATAGTATTATTAATTATAAATTAATTATTAAGACTGTTATTCCTAGTTTGTTTTAGTTGTTCTATTTTATTGTATTTTTGATTGATTATATGAAATGGCTGATTTGATTAGGGAGAATCTGGTACGTGAGAGAGGGAGAGAAAGTGTTTTTCCTTTTTAAGGAATAATCACATAATCAAGAGCTTAAAAGAGTAATAAATTATTGAACCCAATAAAAGGGATTATACAGCTACAACCCTTGAAGTTTGGTGTAATTACAGATACCTTCCATGTGGTTTGAGAAATTAGAGAGACCACTCCTGTTCTTTGAAAAACTACATGGGCCTCCCCTCTGCAAATGAAGGGTTGTTTGGCGTATCATTTATGATTTATTATGCTTATTAACACTTAGATCCCTGAAGTTTGATATATTTATAAAAATAATCTTTGATATTTGAAAAATATAGATAATACCCCAAATAATTTTAAAAACTGCTATATTACTAACTAAGGATATAAAACTTAGTTATTTAAATAACTTATAAAATTTAATCACTACAAAAAAAGTGTTCTTTTGTGGCGACTTTATACGACGTAGTACAACTTTCGTCACATAAATTGTTAATATATATGACGATATGTAATATTGCCACATAAGAGTAGCTTTTTATGTGACAATCCCAAATTTCACCATAAAAGCTGGATTTTCGTCACCATTTTTAAAATTTGAGTGACAAAGCACGATTTCGCCATAATTTTTGTCACTTCAGCTGCTTCAATAAAAAAGCGGCAAAATTCCCGCGACTTTGCAAAAAACTCCCTCCCTGATTTTGTTTTTCTCTCATGCGCTCTTTTGCCACAAAAATAATTAATTTGTCAAAAAGAAACTAAACTACGTCGTTTTGCTAAATTTTAGATTTTAACAACCTTATTGTGTAATTCAACACCCCCAAAGTAAGAAGCCCCCATCGATTGAAAACACCCTCCACCAAAAAAAAAACCCTTCTCTTCGTATTCACACCCAAATCCCTTATTCTCTTTACAAATTAGATCTGGAAAAGTTGCTCACATTCTCTCATTTTCACACTCTCTTTTCACATATATTGGTAAGAAATCTCTTCTTCTCTATTATATTTGAAGATTAAGCTATAAGTCCATCCTACAATACCCTAATTTTTTGATTTTGGTGATGTTTAAC
The DNA here is from genome assembly GCA_946800315.1 of Misopates orontium. Lineage (NCBI taxonomy): Eukaryota > Viridiplantae > Streptophyta > Magnoliopsida > Lamiales > Plantaginaceae > Misopates > Misopates orontium. Next base: position 11,162,530 of record OX326949.1, read on the forward strand.
AGGTGGGTTTGTTCGACCGCACTGGGTTACTGACGTTTCCCCAAAATTTGTGTGAGTTGCATCTTATATTAGCTTTGTTTAGCTTACATGAGTGAATCAATGGGTATTTCTTGTTCTTTTCTGGTAATTTTTAACAAGTATGAACTAAAATTTGGGGATTAGGGATTTTGAAGTTCTGCAAATATGTTTCTGTCACTTTTTTGTGCAATGAGAAAGTTGTGTTTCTCAAAGATGAATGTATTTTCTGGATTGGTTATCTTACTTTTAACATTGTGTTGAAGTTTTGGTTCACAACTTTAATATATGTTGTTTTTTGTGTAGCTTTTGTTATTCTTAAGTGGAAGCTTTTCAAAAACTGCGTTGATTTGTAAAATCTCTTCTAATTTTATAATATGCTGCTATTATTGTGATTTGTTTTGTTAAAAGTAGTTGGCTTGCTGAGGATTTTGTCTATAGCTGTATAAATTGTTGGTTTTCCGGTCATTTTTGCTGTTAAGAAAAACTTTTGTGTCGAATTTTTTGTTTATAACATCTGTGGGTTGTTAAGTAAAAGTTTTTCAACAATGTGTGGATTTGTCTGTTTATGACTTTGTAAATTGATAGTGTTCATGTGATTTAGGTTTTCACTTTTTGATGATTTTTCTATAGTTTGTTAAGTAAGTTTACATTAAACTACCAAAGAAAAAAAAAAGTAAATTTACATTACTTTATGCAGGTTTAGCAACTGGAGTTTGTTTAGGTGTGTAATTTCTTGGGGTTTAGATTGCTATTCTGTAGAAAAGTTGAAAAGGTTCGTATAGTTTCTGGTTATATTATAAATGAATGATGTTTGGTCTATTCATATGTTTAGCAACTTGTTCATGTTTATATTGTAGAAAGTGTTAGTCGTGTGTATTACTTTCAAAATTGTCTTGATGTTTCAGTTTATAACAGTATAATTGTTGGAATTCATATATTTTTGTTGTTAAGTAAAATCCCTTCAAAAAATGTGTGGATTTATCATTTCCTTTTTCAACTTTGTAATGTGGTGGTTTTACTGTGATTTGCTTTGTTAGAAGTTCTTCATAACTTCATAAACTGATGTTTGTCTTCTGTGAAATAGAGGAAGAAGAGGGGTCTGATGAAGAAAAAGAAGAGGGGTCTGATGAAGAAGAAGATGATGAGGCACACTTTGATCAAGAAGAAGAAGAAGATTCTGATGAAGATTAAGTAGAAATAACAATCTTATAAACATAATTTTAAGTTGTTTTGCTTAATGTTATTCCATGAAAATTATCTATTTTCCATTGTTATTCTGGATCGCTTGTGTTACTTTATAGTCATTCTAGTTATAAGATAACATCCCTTGACACTTCATTTAAATATTCAAGCATTAACATTTTTTGTTGTTTGTTTAGATGGCACTAGGACCAAACTTCAAGAAGGCTCGCAAACCAATAGGATCGAAGATGCAATAGGTGTTGTTTATTCTCAGTTTCATATGAGGAATAACTTAACAAATTGTAATTTTCAATGTGTTTTAACATTTGGTTCCATTATTTCATTTCAGGGTCTGATGTTGTAAAGAATGGCCGCGGTGTTAATAGACGCCTGAACTTGGATATGATAGTTGATAAGGTACGTGTATTTACTTTAACTTTGAGTGAGCAGAGTTTTGTTGATAAATTTAGAGTTGGCTGTAGTTTTCATCTTTTTTTTTTACATGTGTATGTATGTGTATTGTGAGCTTGTACTAAAAAAAGAAGAATCCAAGAGAAAGGAGTCCCCGAAAGGATGTGACTATGCAAGATGGTTGGTTGTATGTGTTTGGGTTGAGACTACATAATTTAAGATAATTATTTTAAGAATCTCTTAATTTACATTTATTTTTCAAACAATGATTTGAGTTAACAAAATAATGTTCTGGAAAATGTTATACAAAAGAGATATTTGACCAATTCGGCAAATATGAAATACATGCCTTTCAACCACAATTCTGGAAAGCTTGGATATCTTACTCTTCGTAGAAGAATGGTACAAAAAATATATGTTATCATTATTTAAATATTTGAATAGATTCTTTATTATTGATCCTTTGGTTGTCCATATAGAGCCAAGTAAAGTTCATCCATGGAAGAGAACACCCATGGACAAGACTGGTCAGTTTGTGAATTTTTCTGCAACCGTCATATTTGTGAGATACACTTTATACTTTCTTTTCTTCCTAATATTAAAAGGGTACATGGTCAATTTAATTGATATGATATGATATGTAGGGAAAAAAAATGAGTGAAGTGGAGCAAAGGAGATGGAAGATGAGTTAGAGGCACAAAAGGCTAAAAGCACGAGGTATGATGCAGAGCTTTTGGCAAAATCTGAAATAGGTAATGATGCCATAACCCTATTGTTTATTAAATGCATAAAATGCCTTGAATTGGTTAAATTGTTGGTTGAAAGTTTATGGTTTCATTCAATATGTTTATATATATACATCGTGGGTAATGTTGAATGTTTGTTGTGTAAGCTATTTGAGATTTTCTCTCATTTGATATGTTTGTTGGTTTAGGATGTTTGCTAATGGTTTGTGAGAATGTGGGTGCAATGAGTTTAGGTGGAATATGTTTCCTTTGGATCTTCTACAGTCTCTGAAAATCAAAACCATTATGAAGATTATGTAGTTCTAGTAGTGACATTAGACAATTTATAAATGTATGAAAATGCTTTGAATTACAGAACTTCTGGCTGAAAGTTCATTGTTTCATATGATATGTTTGTATATATTGTGGTGATTACTGAGTGGTGGTAGTTTCGGCTATTTGATATGTTTTCTTGTTTGAGAGGTCTGTTTATGGTTTCTGGAAATGTGGTAGCATCTGGTTTGTGTGATTAGTAGCATCTGCCAAATTAATCTTATGATCATGTGAATTTGTAGAATCTGCCTTTATTGATTACTATTTGGTGATCAGTTATGCAGATGTTAAATGACTAGCCTCACAACAAATTGGAGATCATGGAAGTCTCAAGATATTGGAGTTCAATGAAGAATGGTGAAGGTGCTTAGTTTTGATAACTTAATTCTGGTACTTGAACTAAGTGCTTTCCAATTATGAAAGCTATTTTAGGTTTAATTGACCTGGAGACTCTATATTTATGCTATGTAAGAAGAATGACAACCCCCTTTTGATGGATGTAGGTTTGATGAAATTCTATCCAGTAACTAAATAAAGTCTAGTACAGTTTTTGGTGCCAAGTGCTAAATGTGTTTGTATATATGCAACTTTGCCAATTACTTTGTTGTTGGGTTGAACTTGGTGTAAGATTGTATATTTTAGTGAGGTCCTCAATTATGTGATAACGTGTTTGCTGGTTATTGGATTGCCAATCACATTTCATGGCAATATGTGTATGTAATTAAACGACAATTATAAAACCCGACATAATTTTTGGTGACAATAGTTAATATTCCATTCACAACAAATTTGTCACAATGAAAAATTCAAATAACACTGTAATGACAATTTATATCGTAGTAATAGGTTTTGTCACACAATTACAAGGTATTCAAATATTAATGACGAACTACATTGTCACAACAAAACTTTAAATTTAAAACTTCATGTGACGATGCGATGATATGATGACGAAATACTACAGCTCATGTGACAATATTTGGTCATATAAATTAACCCTTTTTTGTGACAAAAGCACATTTGTCACAACTATATGTGGCAACAACGAAATTTCGTCACAAAGGTCCTTTAGTGACGGGGCTATCGCAGCGAATTTTGTGGCGAAATATTTTGTCGTATAACATTTATGTGACGAATTTTCGAGATTACATGACGATATTTGGCGTCGCATAAAAGCAGTTTTTTTTGTAGTGAATCCAAATAATTTTATTTTATAAAAATGCTTAATTTCGTATTTTTGTTTCTTATTTTAATTTTTTGTTCATGTTTTTTCTCTTAGTAGTCTCATGGATTTCATCACAGTTCCACATAAATACTATTACTATCATGACCACATAATTTTCAACAAATCACAACAAAAAGGTAAGCATTTGGTAAAAGAATGACATCTCCCCCAATCTCCCAGAAAAAAAAAGAAAATAAATAGAAAACTCAATTGCAAGATTTCACCTTCAACATGAAAGAAAAAAACAAAAATAATCAAGATTTTCACAACACATTATAAGAAATGAAAAATGATGATAAAATTACCAACAACAACAACAAGAGAATTATCATCCTTGGATTGGACGTTGTCATTGATTTTAGAAAACAATTATTGTTGAACTTTTTGACAAAGTCAGCGAGCTAAAATGTGCTACCTTTACTGGAGCTTCGAAGTTTTTAGAGTATTATTTTTCTTCCAATATTCTGAAACCAATCTCATTGTTTATGTTCTTATATTGCTAAAATGATTGTTAGGTTACAATTGCAATTAGAAAGAGATAAAGATGGTAGTTAGTTGGTTTGACGAGATTTGCTTGAGAAATTAAAATAAATAAAAAAAAGTAAAAGTTGAATGTTTTGATTAAAGAATGTATTTCGGGTTAAAATTTTAAATTTGTTTTCAAGTTTTAAATTTTAAAATTTAATTTAAACAGTTTTTTGATTGAGAAAAGAAATAAATTGTGCATTAAAACATAATCGATTGATGTTTCACAGTAATTAATTTAAAAAATCATGATGCTGAGAAAAATAATTTAAATATTTTTATACTTTAGTTAGTAATATAGTAGTTTCTAAAATTATTTGGAGTATATTTTATATTTTTCAAATATCAAAGATTATTTTTATAGATACACCAAACTTCGGGGATGTAAGTGTAATAAGCATAATACACTCCAAACAACTCTTAATTTGTAAAGGGGAGGTCTCTGTAATTTTTCAAATCTCAAGGGTGGTCTCTGTAATTTCTCAAACTACCAAACATGAGGGGGTTTAGCTTTAATCCCTAATTTAAAAGATAAAGGATGAAGTTGTTAGAAAAATTGTTATGTCTATCATTTGCCTTCTTTTAACACAAATAACCAAAAGATCATCCAAAAAAGTGCACTGCCTTAAAGTCAAGCGTTCTCTCGCCTCTTTAAAATCTGATTCACCCTCAAGATACAACTTATTAGCCGCATTACCCAGATTATTGTACAGACTGTGTGCAACTTATTAATTAATGCAACTTTTTTGAATGAAACTTATACCTTTAATTATATCAATTGGGTGGACAAAAATAATTTTGGTAGGTAGTGTTTGCAAACACGTTTCTACACGGCTCATGCCACCGAATGAGTTCCACCATCCGATGAGCCCTTTCTTGTGAAGAGTGCCATGTCGGAGCGTTTCTACACGGCTCATGCCAAACTCAGGTATCCACTTCTTACCCGACGCATTCCTGTTAATGAACTCCAGCTTCATAATGATTTTTTTGCGGGTACGGGGGTTATCGAGTTTCTGGAAGGGAGAGGTTTTATTGAATCCACTCCTAGGGTACAACCGTTTGTCACGCAGATTGTGCACGGCTTTTATGCCAATCTGGATACTCAACTTGGCATTCCGGGCTTAGCCCAGGAACATTCAGCATTCGTGAGGAACCACATCTTCCAGATCAGTCCTCAAATTCTGAACATGCAGTTGGGTTCTCCTGATGTGCAAACAGGTCGCGACTCCGAGTTGGAACAAGAGGAAGACTTGAACGCAGTCGTATCAACCATAATCCACCAACCCATGAAGTGGCCCCAGAATGGAAATCTCCAACGAGGTTCCCGTGATCCATGGTATGGTTTGCTTTTTGGAATCATGGTAAGAAACTGGTTTCCATGTCTCATACATCTACCTTGAGTCCATTAACTGCTTTTCTTCTCGTCCTTATTGGTTTGAATGCCCCCATTAATCTGGAGAAACTGGTTTTTGAGAGAATACAACTTGAAGCATTCGACCAAAAGATAAAGATGACCCTGGGCTATCCATCCCTGATCTACCGCACGCTCACATCTCAAATGGATATCCGGTTCAAGAAAGATAAGATGACGCGCAAGCCCAATCATTATCATGCCCCGAGTCACCTTGTGCAAGCCATTCTCGGTTCTCCTATCCGGCGAAATGTCCCACCTGCTGGTGATAATGAAGCTGGACCATCTGTTTCCCAGGGCAGTCTCGACAACCTACAGTCGCAACTAGCCCGTGTGATTACATTGCTCGAGTCCATGAACGAGTCACTTGCCCAATTAGCGGCTAAGCCTTGACTAGTTCTGTCAAAATGGGGGAGTAAGCAGAAAATGGAGAATGTGGAGATTTTGAAGAATGAGGGAGATCTTCTCGGCTGCTGCTGTTATCTTATGTTTTTATTTTAGTTTGTTTTTATTATTCCACTTAAGACCAATTATAATTACTGCTTATTTTTAAGTTGTTTTGCGGAGTGTTGCACTGCTGTTGCAACAAGTTTTTATTGCTGTTAAGACTTGTTAGTTGGTTTATCTTCCTGTCTCTTTACTAACTTGTTATTTTTCAGCATGTCTACATTTTCCTGGGATTTTAAAAGAGTTTTGCCAAACAAGTCAATTGGGGGAGATTGTTAAGACCGCAAGTCCAACACGATTCAAACTTGATTGAAACAGTCAGGACTACAGGTCCAACTCGATTTATTTTCCTGTTTGCAAAAATATTTTAAAGGAAAATTTTGGTTTTATTTTAGTTTGATTTATTTACTGAAATATTCGCTCTTGATTTTACGGTATTTATCTTGTTAAAGGCGAGTGAATATTTGAGTAAGTTTGTAAAGATTTACCTTGATCTCTTAAAATCTTATCTTATGAAAAGTTAATCTTTATCAAAGTTTTGTTTATATCCTTAAGTAATCTAATCCTTGTGGAGTTTCTTTTTCGTCTTTGATGTGCAGATTTACGAAGATCATGAAGATCTTATCAAAAAGAAATAAAGACTTATCAAAGGAAAAAAAGCCTTATCAAAGGAAAGATTCGGATATATTTGGAAAGATTCTGTCCCGACTGGATTGGGAGACTGACCGCGGATCTCGGGATCTTTCAAGGAGAGCTATCCTATAAATAGTAGAAATCCTAGGAATCAATGTAGAACACCCGTGTAACAAAATATACATCTTTAGGTGTTCTGTTTTATTTTGATTTCTTAGTTTTCATTACTTGATTCAATTCAAGAACGTGACAAGCTGAGAAGAGTTTAAGGGAGTTCAACGGGAAAGGATTGCGCCAGTTAGAGGGATCTATACGTACGTGCAGTTCGCTTGGAAGCTTGATCATAAGAAGATCACAACGGGAGTTTGGTCTTACGGGTTCAAACGGAGTAGACGCGAAAAAGGTTCCGGTGGTATCAACATTAGAGGGATTTGTGTTAGAGTAAAACCATTAGGTGTAATAACTTTTGTCCGACGAAAGAAGTTTGTTCTCAGGCGAAAGCCTCGTGGATGTAGGACATATTCCGAACCACGTTAAAAATCTGCAGTCTTTATTTACTGTCTTATATACCTGTCTAGACTAGGTATCGCAACAACTGTTTAAAACGTAAAGTTAAAGACTTAAAGATCTATCAAATACCATTCAGTATCGTGTTAAGGTACGTAGATTCTTTTCTAGGTATTGTTGTATTATTCTAGATACAAACATTTCTTAATTTGAATGAATATTGTAAGATCTTAATCGCAGATTATCCAAGTAAATATCTTAAAGTTCTGGTGTTTAAATAGTGAATATTGTAGTTGCAACAATATAATGATAGAAAACAAATAACACCAGGGTTTTTACGCGGTTGGGACAACTGCCCTAATCCACAAGACTTTCGCCTACTAAAACAAATATTTTGCGCCTTGAATGAAAGACATACGCATACAAATGTGTAACAAGAAAATGGAGATGACTCAGACATTAAGTGACTTTTGACAAAAAGTCGCAAGCGTTTGCAAATCCTTTTAAAAAGCTACTTAAATCATTAAGTGAGTGTTTCAAAATCTAATAAGAAGTGACTTTTTCTTTTAAAATACGTTTTAAGCAGTTGGAGAAGCAACTCTGTTCCTGGTTCTGTGGCTTGTGCTTTTACTGACTTTTTTTAAGACAAGAAGAAGCAAAACTCAGTGTTCCAAATAATAAAAGTGTGCTTTTGCGACTACAAAAGTCAATAATCTCATTTTATAAACATTTGCAAACGCCACCGTAGTCAACCTTCCGAAATTTAAACTGATCAACAGTGTTAGCCCACTAAAATAGAATAGTAACGTGAACTAGTGAGTATTCTTTTAATTGGCAAATTTGGTTTATTTAATTATTACAAGCTCCCCAGCAGCAAAAATCTTTTATGCCATAATATGTGGCGTTAATTGTCTGTGACTTTCTTAAAATTGCTACGTTAGTTTTTTGCCTGGCCACAGAATAGGTGGTACAAACATAACAAGGACATAGACAATACCACATATATGGCCATAATTTGTTGTTGCATATTACTATTTACTAACAAGTTGACTTGATCCGTTTTTTACAATTACATACTATATTAATAATTTTTTCAAATGATATTATTATTTCATGCTTCTCTTAGTAGAGAATTTCGAAATTGGGATTCTTGCTTAGTGGAGCACTTATACTTGAACATTTTTTTATGTTCAAACAATATATGTATACTGTCATACTGATTCATTCTTCTATACACTATACATAATATAATTTTATATACATAAATATATAGTCGTGTTTGCATCATATATGTTGTGTTTTGTAATTATACGTGGGTAGTAAGTTGGCGGTGCCTGTATGAAGGCTTAGAAAATCCCATCTTTAACTTTAGTGTGAAGGGCTGCGATTTCTAATAAAAACTCTACTCCATAAAAACATGAAGTCAAGATTCATTTTGGTAGATATTTTAATCATTCCGAGCTGAAGTCGTCCCAACTATATAGGTACCGTGCAACTCAATGGGGCGCACATCCGCCATTTTGATCGAGTAAAAACCTACAAAGGCTAAAACTATTAATTTATTACACAATTCGCTATTAGATTTAATCTGTTATGACCATTTCTAGACTAGTTTATGATAGCAAACCATATAACACAAGTTTCAAATTATCCTTGAGACAGCAGTTTGGCCTCAATTAAATAATGACAACCAATGCAGATATATCATAGATTGCTGGGTATATATAAGGGGTTCACCAATAGCTTCATTCTTACAATTCATACACAGTGAACTTTTTCCAACCAAAGTAAGTTGGAGGTCTCGAATGGAAACCACAGGAAAACTAGGGCAGTTGCCCTTACTCTTATTCGCTTTTGTAATTGGTTTTGTTGCCACTCAAGCAGAAGAATATAAACCTTATGTTTATGCGTCACCCCCGCCACCAACCAAGTATCTTTATAGTTCACCACCACCACCACCATATTATTACAAGTCACCACCACCTCCAAAACATGTAGAGCATCCAATATATTCTTACAAGTCACCACCTCCACCGTCAAAGAAGTACAGCTACAGCTCACCGCCACCACCATATTTGTATAAGTCACCACCTCCACCACCAAAGAAATACTACTATAGTTCACCACCACCACCTCCAAAGCATATTGAACAACCGGAATACTCGTACAAATCACCACCTCCACCAACAAAGAAGTACAGCTACAGCTCGCCACCACCGCCATATTCCTATAAGTCACCACCTCCACCACCGAAGAAGTACTACTACAGTTCACCACCACCACCTCCGAAGCATGTAGAGCATCCAAAATACTCCTATAAATCACCACCTCCACCACCAAAGAAATATTACTACAAATCACCACCACCTCCAAAGCATGTTGAACACCCAAAGTATTCCTACAAGTCACCACCTCCACCACCAAAGAAGTATTACTACAGTTCACCACCACCACCACCATATCATTACAAGTCACCACCACCTCCAAAGCAAGTAGAACACCCAGAATATTCTTACAAGTCTCCACCTCCACCACCAAAGAAGTATGATTACAATTCTCCGCCACCACCATCGTATATTTATAAATCACCACCTCCACCTTCCTCTTCTCCTCCTCCTCCATATTACTATAAATCTCCACCACCTCCATCACCATCCACATCGCAACCTTATTATTAAAATTAACCACGTTCTTCCAACCTGTACTGAGGAAGTTTATGCTACTTGAGATTTTACAACCGAGTGTTGGAATTCACTAGTCATCATTCATTATCTCATATTTATTCGGTAGGAATTCATAAGTCAATAAGCGATGGAAGGTGTGTGATCCTCGTTTCTGCTTTTCTTTCAAAAAAAATTTGTAACATCTTTTGTTGTACAACAATTTATTGAAAATACAATTATGAGATTTTGTGAAGTACTCATCCGATGCGCAGTTTAGTTGAATACTAGATTATCTTCCTTCTTAATATCTCTTGCTCGTACTTTTATGATATGATAGGGGGTAATTTGTTCGTCTGCATTGCAATATGTCCCCTATAAGTTGGGAAGACTAAGTGAAAAGGCTTTCGACTGTAGTGTTTATCTTGATATATTTTTCAACAACGAGCACTCTAGACCAATATTTTCTGAGGGAGGATGTTTTGCAACATTCTTTTATTTATTTATTTTTAAATTTTACGATAATTTTGATGTTTAGAATAATAATTTCGATAAAAAGATTAAATTGTGTTCTAAAGTTGTTCCACAACCAAAAGTGATCTTCAACCACTGTTGCAAGTTAAAGTTTGTATTATTTCGATGAAAATAATAATTTATATTTTTTCTAAAGTTTGTTTGACGATAAAAAAAGGGCATTAGATCCGTACCTAGACAAAAAGGCTTTTAGGTTGAGTGTTTTAAAAGGCGCGCCTCAAGATTCGCCTTGAGGCAAAACTCTCTTAAAAAGCCTCAAGGTGCATATCAAGGCAATTGTGCTATGAGGTGTACGACTAGTTATCAAGGTGTACTGCACGGCGCGAAAAGCTCACCTTTTGCGCCTTGAGTCAAAGATGTACGCATTAGAATGTGTAATAAGAAAATGAAGCTGATTAAGACTGAAATGAGTGAGCCTCCGATTTTAGAATGAAATAAAAAATTTCATATCTTTTTTTGCCAAGGAATGATTCAACCAAATAGCTCCTTGTGAGTTACACGGTAGGCATTCAGTAGAAGATGGAATTATAGGAATTAAGTTGAAGATGGTATTAACTCTGAGGGTTTATGATTTTGAAAAATATTGCAATTAATGAAGTTTATTACATAGTTGCTACGGATTTTTTTTTTGTTTTCATCGAAGCTAAGCTTGTTTAACAATAATATGACACATAATTAATTATTGTTAGGACCGCAAGTCCGACACCTTTCAAACTCGGTTGAACAGTCAGGACTGCCAGGTCCAACTAGATTTTATTTCCTTGTTTTCAAAATTATTTTAAAGGAAAAGTTCGGTTTTATTTACTTTGATTTATTTACTTAATTATTCACTCGGTTTTATATGGTATTTATCTTGTTTTAGACGCGTGAATATTTAGGTGAGTTAGTAAAGATTTAACTTGATCTTATAGTATCTTATCTTATGGAAAGTTAATCTTTATCAAACTCTTTACTGTATCCTTTAGTAATCTATTCCTTGTGGAGTTCTTCTTTGTCTTTGATGTGCAGAATATACGAAGATCATGAAGATCTTATCAAACGGAAACAAAGACTTATCAAAAGGAAGAATCGCCTTATCATGGAAAGATTCAGATATATTTGGAAAGATCCTGTCTCGACTGGATATGGAGACTAGCCGAGATTCAAGGATATCTTTCAGGGGAGCTATCCTATAAATAGTAGAAATCCTAGGAATCAATGTAGAACACTCGTGTAACAAAATATACATCTTTAGGTGTTCTCTTTTATTTTGATTTCTTAGTTTTCGCCCTCTTGAGTTACATCAAGAACGTGAGAAGCCGACAGGAGTTGAAGGGTGTTCAACGGGAAAGGATTGCGCCAGTTAGAGGGATCTATACGTACGTGCAGTTCGCTTGGAAGCATTCTCATAGGAAGATCACTACGGGAGTTTTGGTCTTACGGGTCAAACGGAGTAGACGCGAAAAAGGTTCCGGTGGTATCAACATTAGAGGGATTCGGTGTTAGAGTAAAACCAGTTGGTGTAATAACTTTTGTCCGTTGAAAGAAGTTTGATTCAGGCGAAAGCCTCGTGGATGTAGGACGTAGTCCGAACCAAGTTAAAATCTGCTGTCTTACTTTACTGTCTTACATACCTGTCTTACTTATCTGTCTAGACTAGGTACCGCAACTACTGCTTAACGTAAAGTATTAGACTTAAAGATCTATCAATTGGCATCAAGAGCCTATCACCTACTTACATTGGTGAGATTCTGGTTTTATTTAGATCTTGCAGATTTGATGGCACAAAACGTTGAGGGATCATCATCTTCAAAGCCGCCGCTCTTAAATGAATTTAACTATTCATACTGGAAGGTCCGCATGACAGCTTTCATCAAAAGGGAAAATCAGAAAGCGTGGAAAAGCATTCTCAAAGGATGGTCTCCACCACTAGATAAAGATGGAAAGCCGAAGCTGGAGCTCGACTGGTCTGACGCAGAAGATCTCGACGCGAGCCACAACTCCATTGCAATCAATGCAATTTTAAATGGAGTCGACCTAAATCAGTTCAAACTAATCTCCAAGTGTGAATCGGCCAAAGATGCATGGAACGCCCTCCGCGTTGCCCATGAAGGTACCCCATCCGTGAAAAGATCCAAAAGACAAATCCTTGGTACACGGTTTGAGGAACTGAAAATGGAGAATCATGAAACAATAGCTCAATACAGTGCTAAACTTAGAGACATTGCTAATGAAGCCTTCCTCCTCGGTGATGAGTACAGTGAGTCCAAACTTGTTTAGAAAACTCTTCGCACTTTACCCTCAAGATTCGATATGAAAATTGAGGCGATTGAGAAAGCAAGAGACGTGGAGAACTTGTCACTCGAAGAGCTCATGGGTGCCCTCTCAACTTTCGAGTTGAAAAAGAATTTGAATGGAATCACTTCAAAAGGTGTTGCACTTAAAGCTGAAATCAAAGACAAACCTCAAAGTGACGACAAGGACGAGTTCGAGAAATCTGTCGCGTTTCTCTCCAAAGGACTCCGAAAGTTTTCCAAGTGGAAAAACAGAGGAACGAACACTTTCCCTTCTAACTCTGATATTTCATCAAAATCTTCCGATGCTAATGATTTTAGCTACAAAAGAAGAGGAAAATGTGCTCAATGCAGGGAATGCCAAGGCTATGGTCACATACAAACTGATTGTGCAAATCTTGTCCAGAAGAATAAAGACAAAGCCATGGTGTGCACCTGGAGTGATGGAGAGTCATCTGAAAGTGAAGATGAGACAGGAGAAATAGCTAATATTGCACTCTCCTCTGTCATCAGACCTGACTCATCACCTGTCGCGACTGACCTGGACGACTCCGAAACTGCTTCTGAGATTAAAACGATAACATCTATATGCAGTGATGACGAGTTAGATTGTTGCATTGATGAACCTGAAGAAAGAACATTTTTTGCATTTTCTTCTACCCTTAATCGTGACTTACCACCTGTCTTGACTACTTAGGAAAACAACGATGATACTGAGGACGATAATTCTCCTGATCCATTTCGGCAAATCAGACTCCTTCGAAATATTTTGTTTTCAGAGATACGCAAGAACGTTGATCTAAATAGACAAGTCATGGCCCTCATAAATGATGTACACAGCATAAAAGAATCAATCACCATTTTTGAGGATTTGGAATCACACTTCCAAGATGTTCTTAAAGTTCTCAATAAGACTGTCACAGACAATCAGAACAAAGTTTCTGATCAAAGTCCTAGTCACATTTTTAATCATGCTGGTCTTGGTTACCACCCACCGATCGGTCTAAGCAGGGAGATTCCTAGTATATCTGATATGGATAATGATAGCTTAGCACGTGATCCAAATTTCTCACAGCCTCATGTTTTTTGCAGGTCCAGTCAACCGAACAGGCCCAGTCCCGTTTGGTGGTCACGACGGACGCGCAAGTCAAGCAGAGCCTGTTATCACTGTGGTAGTAAAGGACATATTCGTTCATGCTGTCCTGACTTACAACAGAACTCATCGAGGAACACAGCAAAGAAACCTGTTGGACCACGAGTCCCGACATCTCGGAAGACTCCACGAAAAACAGTGTTTAAAGACTCTGATGAAGATTCTGAACCAACGAATCACATAAGGGTGAAATGTTCTAATCATAAAAACATTCATTTTGCATTTTCCTCTGTTGAAAACGCCTCACCTGATTGTTGGTATCTTAACAGTGCTTGCTCACATCACATGACAGGGAACAAAAACCTTTTGACTAACTATGTTACTTGTCCAAGTGGAACAGTTCAGTTCAGTAATGGTAAAAAGTGTCAAGTGGTTGCAAAAGGAACACTCATTCTTAACGGGTGTCCTATACTTAATGATGTGTTCCATGTTGATGGACTTGAGCATAATTTGATTAGCATAAGCCAGCTATGCGATCAAAAGTTGGTTGTCACGTTTACACAAGATGAATGTCATGTATTTGATAACCAAAGGTTTTGTATTTTTTCAGGAAATCGGACTGCTGAAAATTGCTATACTCTAAAGCAGTCACGACTCCCTATAGAACAGTTCACAAACTCTGTCTCAAACAGATCTATCTCTCCTTTTGTTAGTGAACTAATTTGTTTTTATGGTTCGCAGGTCAGTCAAGGAGCCAACAGATTGGTCATAGATCAATCCAAGTGCGTTCAATATCCTATCAAGGACCTTGATCTTGAAACTGCAGAACAGTCGACGACTCCTGTCGCAACTCCTACATGGGTTGTCAATGAGACAAGAGGCAACTTCATAGACCTCAATTTCTCCACTTTTGGAATAGGAAGTCATCTCTACCTAACTATGCATAATCGTGTCATACTACTTGATATTGGTTGGGTTGATCACATGCTTAAGAATTTTGTGTTTGTGCAAAGTGATGTGTTGGTCTTTAGTAACCACAACTGTGCTATTATCATTGCTCATAATCATGTTAAGCACTTATGCACACAACACACGGATATATGGCACCATCTCTTATGTGATTTAGGTGATAATGAATGTGCTGTCATTAAGCATATCGCGACTGGAAGACAAACTGCTGCTATTTCTATGAGGAGAATTGTTTCACAAAGCTTTGAGACCTTCAGAAAGTCTCTCAGCATTTGTCTCCACTAAGCGCTGGTCGCGTGCCCGATTTAACTGAGATATTTTTATTTGTTGAACTAACTGTAATGACTTACTTGCAGACCTGTTGGACAGCCGGTTGTGGAGCGTACTTAGAACTGCATTGATACACAGTGCACATCATTCCCTCAGTTAAATCAGTGAAATCGAAGGATTTTGTAACGGGCAATTTTTGTTTTTAATTTGTTTTTATAATCTCTTTGACATGGACATTGTCCACTTTTGCTACCTCATCACTTTAAAAAAGAGAAGGATTGAGCTGAAAAGAAAAGTATGAGTGTTCAAAAGAGTTGTGAAAAGAAAAGAACAAAGAGAGCATGAGCCAAAAGAAAAAGTGCTTCAAAAGAAAAATATATGGAGGAAAAAGCTGCCTAAACTCAATGAATATGTGTGAGAGCATTCAATTCATATTTCACGGTTATCACAAAATTGAAAAGAGCTACCATATTCTATATAAAGTTATGTGCGAAAGCTACCTCTATGCAAAAGGCTCAAAGTGTGTGTACAAGGTGCAATTGTATTGTTTGAAAAGAGATATCTTGCAAAACGATTTTTGCTCCTTCCAAATTCTCTTTCCTTTCATCTGTTTATCATATGAGAATTCACACACACACATTTTAATGTATTCATCTGGTTCATGAGTATGCTTCAGTTCCGACCTGTTTTATACTCAGTCTTATAGTCTGTCATGACAGGGTGTCTCGACATCCACTTACACCAGTTGAATCGGTCCTCGGTAAGTTATGTGAGTAATTTGCTGAGTTACTTTCTGTTTGTTTCTTTTAATTTGTGTTTTAATTTGTTTTAATTTTTATTTTATTAAACAGGTGCTTTTTAATTTTATTTTGTCTTTAAAACGCGATATGTTTAATTTCGGCATGAATTTGTTTCCCGCCTATGCTTTGCCGCGTTTTAATTTCGTAGAGATTGAGTTGCGTGTATCTTGTTGGAATCTTTCCTTGATGAGTCTTGGTAAGAGTCCTATCACTTATGGGAAGTTGTGGATAATGATTATGGAAGATGTGACATTGATTTGATTTCATCTATTTATATATCTTACCTTTGTATCATATCTCACGCCATCCTACTATCTCTCTCTCTCTCTCGTGTGTTCATTTTTTTTGTGTGTGGATTTGTGTTTATGTCTTCTTTCTCACCCACGTTTATCAACAAAATATTTAACATGGTGAAAACTAAGTCATCAGGTGAATCGTCTCAGTCGACTCCACCAGTCGACCCTGACACTGCATTCACCACGGGCAACGAGTTGGCCCAATTCTTGCAGCCAATGCCGCTTAAAATCAGAATTCCGGCGGACTTTGTTCCACCACCATCTTCCGAGGCACCGCCACAAGACACCACACCACCGCCACCGGTAACAGAGTCACCACCCCGTGCCACTTCTCCTCAGGCACGCGAGTTCTCTCCTTCTTTGGATGACTCGCACTCTGTTCCCATGCCGGAAGACGCTTCGCCGTCACCTGCACCTGTTCCTGCATCCTATCGCCGCCACACCGCCGCGGCCAAAGGGAAGCAGAAGGCTCAACCTCCAAAGCGCACCCCATCTGCACGCCAAAAGTCCAAACCTGTTGCAGAGGGTGTCGCGAGCCGAGTCGGGACATGTAAGAAGATTCCAGTATCCAAACGTCCCAGATCTACTCCTGCTGCCTCGGACTCTGCTCCAATCGAGCTCTCTGACTCAGATTCCAGCCCTGTCCGCAAACAGTAGAAACGCTTAGCTCAGTCCTTGTCTGATCAGGACAATCAGTCAGGCGACCAGTCGGCCTCTGAGGAAGGCAGTCACGACCAGGCTGAAGAAGAAGCTGAAGGAGGTTACGCAGTCCCTCCCCGTGTTCCACCGTCCGATGAGCCTTTCAGGGTGAAGAAGGCATTTTCCGACAGGTTCTACACATCTCATGCCAAACTCCGGTATACTCCTTTCACTGGCCGCATTCCTGTTCGTGAAGTTCAACTTCATGATGATTCTTATGAGGGTACGGGTGTTATTGAGTTTTTGGAAGGGAGAGGGTTTCTTGAATCCACTCGCAGGGTACAACCGTTTGTAACCCAGATTGTGCATGAGTTTTACGCCAATCTGGATACTCAACTAGGTGTTCCGGGCTCTGCCAAGGAACATTCAGCATTTGTAAGGAAGTTCATCTTCAAGATCAATCCTCAAATTCTGAACATGCAGTTGGGGTCTCCTGACGTACAAACCGGTCGTGACTCCGAGTTGGAACTGGAGGCAGACATGGATGCAGTCGCGTCAACCATAACCGGCTAACCCATGAAGTGGCCAAAGAATGGAAATATACAGCGAGGTTCTCTTCTTCCATGGTATGGTCTGATCTATGGAATTCTGGTAAGAAATTGGTACCCTATGTCTCATACATCTACTGTAAATCCATTAACTGCTTCTGTCTTATTCCGAATTGGTTCGAATGCTCCCATTAATCTTGGAAAACTGGTCTTTGAACGTTTACAACTTGAAGCATTCGACCATAAGGTTAAGATGACCTTAGGCTATCCATCATTGATCTATCGCACGCTCACATCTCAAATGGATATCCGGGTCTCTAAGGACAAGATGACGAGCCGCCCTAAGCCTTATCATGCCCAGAGTCACCTTGTTCAAGCTCTACTTGGTTCTCCGATCCGGCGATCTGTCCCAACTGTCAGGGATAATGAAGCTGGACCGTCTGTTCCCCAGGGCAGTCTCGACACCATCCAGTCGCAACTTGCCCAGGTAATTACACTGTTGGAGTCCATGAACGAGTCCTTTGCCCAATTAGCGGCAAAGCCTTGACTAGTTCTGGCAAAATGGGGGAGTAAAAACAGAATATGTAGAATGGGGGAGTCTTGAAGAATGGGGGAGATTTCAACGGCTGCTGCTGTTTTATCTTGTTTTTTATTTTTAGTTTGTTTTTATTATTCCGCTTAAGAACAATGATTTAACTGCTTATTTTATTAAGTTGTTTTGCGGAGTGTTGCACCGCTGTTGCAACACGTTTTTATTGCTGTCGAGACTCGTTAGTTGATTTATGTGCCTATCTCTTACTAACTTGTTTTATTTCAGCATGTCTACATTTTCCTTGGGATTTAAAAGTGTTTTTGCCAAACAAGTCAATTGGGGGAGATTGTTAGGACCGCAAGTCCGACACCTTTCAAACTCGGTTGAACAGTCAGGACTGCCAGGTCCAACTAGATTTTATTTCCTTGTTTGAAAAATTATTTTAAAGGAAAAGTTCGGTTTTATTTACTTTGATTTATTTACTTAATTATTCACTCGGTTTTATATGGTATTTATCTTGTTTTAGACGCGTGAATATTTAGGTGAGTTAGTAAAGATTTAACTTGATCTTATAGTATCTTATCTTATGGAAAGTTAATCTTTATCAAACTCTTTACTATATCCTTTAGTAATCTATTCCTTGTGGAGTTCTTCTTTGTCTTGATGTGCAGAATATACGAAGATCATGAAGATCTTATCAAACGAAAACAAAGACTTATCAAAAGGAAGAATCGCCTTATCATGGAAAGATTCGGATATATTTGGAAAGATCCTCTCTCGACTGGATATGGAGACTACCCGAGATTCAAGGATATCTTTCAGGAGAGCTATCCTATAAATAGTAGAAATCCTAGGAATCAATGTAGAACACTCGTGTAACAAAATATACATCTTTAGGTGTTCTCTTTTATTTTGATTTCTTAGTTTTCGCCCTCTTGAGTTACATCAAGAACGTGAGAAGCCGACAAGAGTTGAAGGGAGTTCAACGGGAAAGGATTGCGCCAGTTAGAGGGATCTATACGTACGTGCAGTTCGCTTGGAAGCATTCTCATAAGAAGATCACTACGGGAGTTTTGGTCTTACGGGTCAAACGGAGTAGACGCGAAAAAGGTTCCGGTGGTATCAACATTAGAGGGATTCGGTGTTAGAGTCAAACCAGTTGGTGTAATAAATTTTGTCCGTTGAAAGAAGTTTGATTCAGGCGAAAGCCTCGTGGATGTAGGACATAGTCCGAACCACGTTAAAATCTGCTGTCTTACTTTACTGTCTTACATACCTGTCTTACTTATCTGTCAAGACTAGGTACCGCAACTACTGCTTAACGTCTAGTATTAGACTTAAAGATCTATCAATTATCATATCATCGTTCTCATTTGAAGAGGCTCAATAAACATATATTAATCTTAATAATAACTTTTTGTTGTTATGATTTGATGGGTGTAATTTGTTTGTCTGCATTCCAATATGTACCCTATAAGTTGGGAAGACTAAGTGAAAAGGCTTTGACTGTAGCCTTTATCTTGATTTATTTTTCAACAACGAGCACTCTAGACAAATATTTTTAGAGGGAGGACATTTTGCAATATTCTTTTATTTATTTATTTTTTAAATTTTAGGATAATTTCGATGTTTAGAATAATAATCTCGATAAAAAGATTAAATTTTGTTCTAAAGTTCTTCAACAACCAAAAGTGATCTTCAACAACTGTTACAGGTTAATGTTTGTATTATTTCGATGAAAATAATAATTTGTATTTTTCTAATGTTTGTATGACGATAAAAAAAAGGGCATTAGATCCGTACCTAAACAAAAAGGCTTTTAGTTTGAGTGTTTTAAAAGGCGCGCCTCAACACTCGCTTGAGGCAAAACTCTTTTAAAAAGCCTCGAGGTTCATAGCAAGGCAATTCTGCTACGAGGTGTACGCTAGTTATCAAGGTGTACTCCGCGGCGCAAAAAACTCGCCTTTTGCGCCTTGAGTCAAAGATATACGCATTAGAATGTGTAATAAGAAAATGAAGCTAATTAAGACTGAAATGAGCAAGCCTCTGATTTTAGAATGAAATAAAAAAATTCATATTTGCTAAGGAATGATTCAACCTAATAGATCCTTGTGAGTTACACGGTAGGAATTAAGTAGAAGATGGAATTAACTCTGAAGGTTTATCATGATTTTGATAGATATCGTTATTAATGAAGTTTATTACATAGTTGCTATGGAATTTTTTTTGTTTTCGTTTAAGCTAAGCTTGTTTAACACTAATATGACACATGAGTAATTATCATATCATCGTTCTCACTAGAAAAGGCTCAATAAACATACATAAATCTTAATATTAACTTTTTGTTATCATAATTTAACATTCTTATATTTTTTAATATTAATTAAATACCAAAATTTGTGTAGAGGTTATGTATCGCCTCTAAGAACATTAGAGCGCCTCGCCTTTCGCCTTCGCCTTTTAAATTAGTATTTAGGTCAATATTAAATCCGTACCTAAAGCTTATATTTTTTTTACCTTTATGTATGAGTTGAAAAGTTATCTAAAGCTCGGACTCCAATTTTCTTTTTTAATTTAAAAAAAAAGAGTAACATCTAAGTACCAAATTTCTGTACATATAACTTGCAGATTTTAAAAAAGATGTTGCAGTGCGAACCACCACTTTGATTATGTATATATATAACTATATATACACATTTTGATTTAGAAAAATAACAGTGACAGACTTTACAAACATTTAAACAACAAATCATATATAAAGGTAAATTGAAAAAAAATAGTTGTAAATCTAATCATAATAATAAATGTAAAAGTAAATTTAGTAATTAATTGTAGAATGTTATTGAAAGTAATAATAATATATGTCAAGCTAATATAGAAACACAAATAATATGAAAATTTGAAAAACAAAAAGTTACAGTACAAAACAAGAATAGGATGGAGTAGAATGGTGAAGAAGATGTGGGAGAAGATGAGTGACTTGTAAAATGAGGTTGGAGGTTAAGTTATTTATAGGAAAACAGTATAGACTATTAGGTACGGGAAATCCGTAACTCAATAATTTGGCACAAAACCGAAAAAAACTAAATGGTCTGCCAAAAGTTTCATTTTTGATGTGAAATTAATATCAGTGCCCAAGTATTAAGTACAGAGGTTACGTACCTAAATGTTTCTTCGTATATTCTTTTGGCAAACATTTAGGAATAGAAAAATAGAAATTTTATTCTGAAAGCTAGGTGTTTATTTTCATAGTAAATTTTAGGTTCAGAAATTTTGTACCTAATGTTGAGTCGAGTTTAGTCTCCTTTTTTGCGTAACTTTTAAGTACGGGAATCTTATACCTAAAGGATATATGTTTTTTTTTTTTTTGTTTTCGTATTGTTTTTTCATCTTTTCCCAAAACTTAAAAATTGTAACCTAAAATTCGTTGTGGATTTTCTTACTTAGACTTGTTCAAAACTTGTAAGTGCAAAACTTTCCTACTTAGATATTATGATCGCCCTTTTAGATAGAAAAAATTCATACCTAACTTTTAGGTAAGACTTTATGTACAGATCGCCCCTAATTGCTTCCCAAATATAACCCTAATTTCCTATCTTCTTCCTCATTTTATCTTCTACATTCCCAGAATGCATTATGCGAAACTTTATCTCAAAACAATTTTTGTTTCAAAGAAATCACTCACGCTTGTCACGCAGATTGTGCACGACTTCTATGCCAATCTGGATACTCAACTTGGCATTCCGGGCTCAGCCTAGGAACATTCATCATTCGTGAGGAACCACATCTTCCAGATCAGTCCTCGAATTCTGAACATGCAGTTGGGTTCTCCTGATGTGCAAACCGGTCGCGACTCTGAGTTGGAACAGGGGAAGACTTGAACGCAGTCGCATCAACCATAATCGGCCAACCCATGAAGTGGCCCCATAATGGAAATCTCCAACGAGGTTCCCGTGATCCATGGAATGGTTTGCTTTTTGGAATCATGGTAAGAAACTGGTTTCCCATGTCTCATACATCTACCTTGAGTCCATTAACTGCTTCTATTCTCGTCCGTATTGGTTCGAATGCCCCCATTATTCTGGGGAAACTGGTCTTTGAGAGAATACAACTTGAAGCATTCGACCAAAAGATAAAGATGACCCTGGGCTATCCATCCCTGATCTACCGCACGCTCACATCCCAAATGGATATCCGGGTCAAGAAAGATAAGATGCCGCGCAGGCCCAATCATTATCATGCCCCGAGTCACCTTGTTCAAGCCCTTCTCGGTTCTCCTATCCGGCAAAATGTCGTACCTACTGGTGATAATGAAGCTGGACCATCTGTTCCCCATGGCAGTCTCGACAACCTACAGTCGCAACTAGCCCGTGCGATTACATTGCTCGAGTCCATGAACGAGTCACTTGTCCAATTAGCGGCTAAGCCTTGACTAGTTCTGGCAGAATGGGGGAGTAAGCAGAAAATGGAGAATGGGGGAGATTTTGAAGAATGAGGGAGATCTTCTCGGCTGCTGCTGTTATCTTATGTTTTTATTTTAGTTTGTTTTTATTATTCCACTTAAGAACAATTATAATTAACTGCTTATTTTTAAGTTGTTCTGCGGAGTGTTGCATTGCTGTTGCAACAAGTTTTAATTGCTGTTAAGACTTGTTAGTTGGTTTATCTGCCTATCTCTTTACTAACTTGTTATTTTTCAGCATGTCTACATTTTCCTGGGATTTTAAAAGAGTTTTACCAAACAAGTCAATTGGGGGAGATTGTTAGGACCGCAAGTCCAACACGATTCAAACTTGATTGAAACAGTCAGGACTGCAGGTCCAACTCGATTTATTTTCTTGTTTGCAAAAATATTTTAAAGAAAAATTTTGGTTTTATTTTAGTTTGATTTATTTATTGAAATACTCGCTCTTGATTTTATGGTATTTATCTTGTTGAAGGCGAGTGAATATTTGAGTAAGTTTGTAAAGATTTAACTTGATCTCTTAGAATCTTATCTTATGGAAAGTTAATATTTATCAAACTTTTGTATATATCCTTAAGTAATCTATTCCTTGTGGAGTTTCTTTTTCGTCTTTGATGTGCAGATTCACGAAGATCATGAAGATCTTATCAAAAAGAAATAAAGACTTATCAAAGGGAAAGAAGCCTTATTAAAGGAACAATTCGAATATATTTGGAAAGATTCTGTCCCGACTGGATTGGGAGACTGACCGCGGATCTCGGGATCTTTCAAGGAGAGCTATCCTATAAATAGTAGATATCCTAGAAATTAATGTAGAACACTCGTGTAACAAAATATACATCTTTAGGTGTTCCGTTTTATTTTGATTTCTTAATTTTAATTACTAGATTCAATTCAAGAACGTGACAAGCTGAGAATAGTTGAAGGGAGTTCAACGGGAAAGGATTGCGCCAGTTAGAGGGATCTATACATACGTGCAGTTCGCTTGTAAGCTTGATCATAAGAAGATCACAACGGGAGTTTGGTCTTACGGGTTCAAGCGGAGTAGACGCGAAAAAGGTTCCGGTGGTATCAACATTAGAGGGATTTGTGTTAGAGTAATAGGTGTAATAACTTTTGTTCGACGAAAGAAGTTTGTTCTCAGGCGAAAGCCTCGTGGATGTAGGACATAGTCCGAACCACGTTAAAAATCTTCCGTCTTTATTTACTGTCTTATATACCTGTCTAGACTAGGTATCGCAACAACTGTTTAAAACGTAAATTTAAAGACTTAAAGATCTATCAAGTACCATTCAGTATAGTGTTAAGGTACGTAGATTCTTTTCTAGGTATTGTTGTATTATTCTAGATACAAACATTTCTTAATTTGAATGAATATTGTAAGATCTTAATCGCAGATTATCCAAGTAAATATCTTAAAGTTCTGGTGTTTAAATAGTGAATATTGTAGTTGCAACAATATAATGATAGAAAACAAATAACACCAGGGTTTTTACGCGGTTGGGACAACTGCCCTAATCCACAAGACTTTCGCCTACTAAAACAAATATTTTGCGCCTTGAATGAAAGACATACGCATACAAATGTGTAACAAGAAAATGGAGATGACTCAGACATTAAGTGACTTTTGACAAAAAGTCGCAAGCGTTTGCAAATCCTTTTAAAAAGCTACTTAAATCATTAAGTGAGTGTTTCAAAATCTAATAAGAAGTGACTTTTTCTTTTAAAATACGTTTTAAGCAGTTGGAGAAGCAACTCTGTTCCTGGTTCTGCGGCTTGTGCTTTTACTGACTTTTTTTAAGACAAGAAGAAGCAAAACTCAGTGTTCCAAATAATAAAAGTGTGCTTTTGCGGCTACAAAAGTCAATAATCTCATTTTATAAACATTTGCAAACGCCACCGTAGTCAACCTTCCGAAATTTAAACTGATCAACAGTGTTAGCCCACTAAAATAGAATAGTAACGTGAACTAGTGAGTATTCTTTTAATTGGCAAATTTGGTTTATTTAATTATTACAAGCTCCCCCGCAGCAAAAATCTTTTATGCCATAATATGTGGCGTTAATTGTCTGTGACTTTCTTAAAATTGCTACTTTAGTTTTTTGCCTGGCCACAGAATAGGTGGTACAAACATAACAAGGACATAGACAATACCACATATATGGCCATAATCTATTGTTGCATATTACTATTTACTAACAAGTTGACTTGATCCGATTTTAACAATTACATAATATATTAATAATTTTTCCAAATGATATTATTATTTTATGCTTCTCTTAGTAGAGAATTTCGAAATTGGGATTCTTGCTTAGTGGAGCACTTATACTTGAACATTTTTTTATGTTCAAACAATATATGTATACTGTCATACTGATTCATTCTTCTATACACTATACATAATATAATTTTATATACATAAATATATAGTCGTGTTTGCATCATATATGTTGTGTTTTGTAATTATACGTGGGTAGTAAGTTGGCGGTGCCTGTATGAAGGCTTAGAAAATCCCATCTTTAACTTTAGTGTGAAGGGCTGCGACTTCTAATAAAAACTCTACTCCATAAAAACATGAAGTCAAGATTCATTTTGGTAGATATTTTAATCATTCCGAGCTGAAGTCGTCCCAACTATATAGGTACCGTGCAACTCAATGGGGCGCACATCCGCCATTTTGATCGAGTAAAAACCTACAAAGGCTAAAACTATTAATTTATTACACAATTCGCTATTAGATTTAATCTGTTATGACCATTTCTAGACTAGTTTATGATAGCAAACCATATAACACAAGTTTCAAATTATCCTTGAGACAGCAGTTTGGCCTCAATTAAATAATGACAACCAATGCAGATATATCATAGATTGCTGGGTATATATAAGGGGTTCACCAATAGCTTCATTCTTACAATTCATACACAGTGAACTTTTTCCAACCAAAGTAAGTTGGAGGTCTCGAATGGAAACCACAGGAAAACTAGGGCAGTTGCCCTTACTCTTATTCGCTTTTGTAATTGGTTTTGTTGCCACTCAAGCAGAAGAATATAAACCTTATGTTTATGCGTCACCCCCGCCACCAACCAAGTATCTTTATAGTTCACCACCACCACCACCATATTATTACAAGTCACCATCACCTCCAAAACATGTAGAGCATCCAATATATTCTTACAAGTCACCACCTCCACCGTCAAAGAAGTACAGCTACAGCTCACCGCCACCACCATATTTGTATAAGTCACCACCTCCACCACCAAAGAAATACTACTATAGTTCACCACCACCACCTCCAAAGCATATTGAACAACCGGAATACTCGTACAAATCACCACCTCCACCAACAAAGAAGTACAGCTACAGCTCGCCACCACCGCCATATTCCTATAAGTCACCACCTCCACCACCGAAGAAGTACTACTACAGTTCACCACCACCACCTCCGAAGCATGTAGAGCATCCAAAATACTCCTATAAATCACCACCTCCACCACCAAAGAAATATTACTACAAATCACCACCACCTCCAAAGCATGTTGAACACCCAAAGTATTCCTACAAGTCACCACCTCCACCACCAAAGAAGTATTACTACAGTTCACCACCACCACCACCATATCATTACAAGTCACCACCACCTCCAAAGCAAGTAGAACACCCAGAATATTCTTACAAGTCTCCACCTCCACCACCAAAGAAGTATGATTACAATTCTCCGCCACCACCATCGTATATTTATAAATCACCACCTCCACCTTCCTCTTCTCCTCCTCCTCCATATTACTATAAATCTCCACCACCTCCATCACCATCCACATCGCAACCTTATTATTAAAATTAACCACGTTCTTCCAACCTGTACTGAGGAAGTTTATGCTACTTGAGATTTTACAACCGAGTGTTGGAATTCACTAGTCATCATTCATTATCTCATATTTATTCGGTAGGAATTCATAAGTCAATAAGCGATGGAAGGTGTGTGATCCTCGTTTCTGCTTTTCTTTCAAAAAAAATTTGTAACATCTTTTGTTGTACAACAATTTATTGAAAATACAATTATGAGATTTTGTGAAGTACTCATCCGATGCGCAGTTTAGTTGAATACTAGATTATCTTCCTTCTTAATATCTCTTGCTCGTACTTTTATGATATGATAGGGGGTAATTTGTTCGTCTGCATTGCAATATGTCCCCTATAAGTTGGGAAGACTAAGTGAAAAGGCTTTCGACTGTAGTGTTTATCTTGATATATTTTTCAACAACGAGCACTCTAGACCAATATTTTCTGAGGGAGGATGTTTTGCAACATTCTTTTATTTATTTATTTTTAAATTTTACGATAATTTTGATGTTTAGAATAATAATTTCGATAAAAAGATTAAATTGTGTTCTAAAGTTGTTCCACAACCAAAAGTGATCTTCAACCACTGTTGCAAGTTAAAGTTTGTATTATTTCGATGAAAATAATAATTTATATTTTTTCTAAAGTTTGTTTGACGATAAAAAAAGGGCATTAGATCCGTACCTAGACAAAAAGGCTTTTAGGTTGAGTGTTTTAAAAGGCGCGCCTCAAGATTCGCCTTGAGGCAAAACTCTCTTAAAAAGCCTCAAGGTGCATATCAAGGCAATTGTGCTATGAGGTGTACGACTAGTTATCAAGGTGTACTGCACGGCGCGAAAAGCTCACCTTTTGCGCCTTGAGTCAAAGATGTACGCATTAGAATGTGTAATAAGAAAATGAAGCTGATTAAGACTGAAATGAGTGAGCCTCCGATTTTAGAATGAAATAAAAAATTTCATATCTTTTTTTGCCAAGGAATGATTCAACCAAATAGCTCCTTGTGAGTTACACGGTAGGCATTCAGTAGAAGATGGAATTATAGGAATTAAGTTGAAGATGGTATTAACTCTGAGGGTTTATGATTTTGAAAAATATTGCAATTAATGAAGTTTATTACATAGTTGCTATGGATTTTTTTTTTGTTTTCATCGAAGCTAAGCTTGTTTAACAATAATATGACACATAATTAATTATTGTTAGGACCGCAAGTCCGACACCTTTCAAACTCGGTTGAACAGTCAGGACTGCCAGGTCCAACTAGATTTTATTTCCTTGTTTTCAAAATTATTTTAAAGGAAAAGTTCGGTTTTATTTACTTTGATTTATTTACTTAATTATTCACTCGGTTTTATATGGTATTTATCTTGTTTTAGACGCGTGAATATTTAGGTGAGTTAGTAAAGATTTAACTTGATCTTATAGTATCTTATCTTATGGAAAGTTAATCTTTATCAAACTCTTTACTGTATCCTTTAGTAATCTATTCCTTGTGGAGTTCTTCTTTGTCTTTGATGTGCAGAATATACGAAGATCATGAAGATCTTATCAAACGGAAACAAAGACTTATCAAAAGGAAGAATCGCCTTATCATGGAAAGATTCAGATATATTTGGAAAGATCCTGTCTCGACTGGATATGGAGACTAGCCGAGATTCAAGGATATCTTTCAGGGGAGCTATCCTATAAATAGTAGAAATCCTAGGAATCAATGTAGAACACTCGTGTAACAAAATATACATCTTTAGGTGTTCTCTTTTATTTTGATTTCTTAGTTTTCGCCCTCTTGAGTTACATCAAGAACGTGAGAAGCCGACAAGAGTTGAAGGGTGTTCAACGGGAAAGGATTGCGCCAGTTAGAGGGATCTATACGTACGTGCAGTTCGCTTGGAAGCATTCTCATAGGAAGATCACTACGGGAGTTTTGGTCTTACTGGTCAAACGGAGTAGACGCGAAAAAGGTTCCGGTGGTATCAACATTAGAGGGATTCGGTGTTAGAGTAAAACCAGTTGGTGTAATAACTTTTGTCCGTTGAAAGAAGTTTGATTCAGGCGAAAGCCTCGTGGATGTAGGACGTAGTCCGAACCAAGTTAAAATCTGCTGTCTTACTTTACTGTCTTACATACCTGTCTTACTTATCTAACTAGACTAGGTACCGCAACTACTGCTTAACGTAAAGTATTAGACTTAAAGATCTATCAATTGGCATCAAGAGCCTATCACCTACTTACATTGGTGAGATTCTGGTTTTATTTAGATCTTGCAGATTTGATGGCACAAAACGTTGAGGGATCATCATCTTCAAAGCCGCCGCTCTTAAATGAATTTAACTATTCATACTGGAAGGTCCGCATGACAGCTTTCATCAAAAGGGAAAATCAGAAAGCGTGGAAAAGCATTCTCAAAGGATGGTCTCCACCACTAGATAAAGATGGAAAGCTGAAGCTGGAGCTCGACTGGTCTGACGCAGAAGATCTCGACGCGAGCCACAACTCCATTGCAATCAATGCAATTTTAAATGGAGTCGACCTAAATCAGTTCAAACTAATCTCCAAGTGTGAATCGGCCAAAGATGCATGGAACGCCCTCCGCGTTGCCCATGAAGGTACCCCATCCGTGAAAAGATCCAAAAGACAAATCCTTGGTACACGGTTTGAGGAACTGAAAATGGAGAATCATGAAACAATAGCTCAATACAGTGCTAAACTTAGAGACATTGCTAATGAAGCCTTCCTCCTCGGTGATGAGTACAGTGAGTCCAAACTTGTTCAGAAAACTCTTCGCACTTTACCCTCAAGATTCGATATGAAAATTGAGGCGATTGAGAAAGCAAGAGACGTGGAGAACTTGTCACTCGAAGAGCTCATGGGTGCCCTCTCAACTTTCGAGTTGAAAAAGAATTTGAATGGAATCACTTCAAAAGGTGTTGCACTTAAAGCTGAAATCAAAGACAAACCTCAAAGTGACGACAAGGACGAGTTCGAGAAATCTGTTGCGTTTCTCTCCAAAGGACTCCGAAAGTTTTTCAAGTGGAAAAACAGAGGAACGAACACTTTCCCTTCTAACTCTGATATTTCATCAAAATCTTCCGATGCT
The DNA here is from genome assembly GCA_946800315.1 of Misopates orontium. Lineage (NCBI taxonomy): Eukaryota > Viridiplantae > Streptophyta > Magnoliopsida > Lamiales > Plantaginaceae > Misopates > Misopates orontium. The sequence goes on from OX326949.1 coordinate 11,191,960, forward strand.
AATGATTTTAGCTACAAAAGAAGAGGAAAATGTGCTCAATGCAGGGAATGCCAAGGCTATGGTCACATACAAACTGATTGTGCAAATCTTGTCCAGAAGAATAAAGACAAAGCCATGGTGTGCACCTGGAGTGATGGAGAGTCATCTGAAAGTGAAGATGAGACAGGAGAAATAGCTAATATTGCACTCTCCTCTGTCATCAGACCTGACTCATCACCTGTCGCGACTGACCTGGACGACTCCGAAACTGCTTCTGAGATTAAAACGATAACATCTATATGCAGTGATGACGAGTTAGATTGTTGCATTGATGATACTGAAGAAAGAACATTTTTTGCATTTTCTTCTACCCTTAATCGTGACTTACCACCTGTCTTGACTACTCAGGAAAACAGCGATGATACTGAGGACGATAATTCTCCTGATCCATTTCGGCAAATCAGACTCCTTCGAAATATTTTGTTTTCAGAGATACGCAAGAACGTTGATCTAAATAGACAAGTCATGGCCCTCATAAATGATGTACACAGCATAAAAGAATCAATCACCATTTTTGAGGATTTGGAATCACACTTCCAAGATGTTCTTAAAGTTCTCAATAAGACTGTCACAGACAATCAGAACAAAGTTTCTGATCAAAGTCCTAGTCACATTTTTAATCATGCTGGTCTTGGTTACCACCCACCGATCGGTCTAAGCAGGGAGATTCCTAGTATATCTGATATGGATAATGATAGCTTAGCACGTGATCCAAATTTCTCACAGCCTCATGTTTTTTGCAGGTTCAGTCAACCGAACAGGCCCAGTCCCGTTTGGTGGTCACGACGGACGCGCAAGTCAAGCAGAGCCTGTTATCACTGTGGTAGTAAAGGACATATTCGTTCATGCTGTCCTGACTTACAACAGAACTCATCGAGGAACACAGCAAAGAAACCTGTTGGACCACGAGTCCCGACATCTCGGAAGACTCCACGAAAAACAGTGTTTAAAGACTCTGATGAAGATTCTGAACCAACGAATCACATAAGGGTGAAATGTTCTAATCATAAAAACATTCATTTTGCATTTTCCTCTGTTGAAAACGCCTCACTTGATTGTTGGTATCTTAACAGTGCTTGCTCACATCACATGACAGGGAACAAAAACCTTTTGACTAACTATGTTACTGGTCCAAGTGGAACAGTTCAGTTCAGTAATGGTAAAAAGTGTCAAGTGGTTGCAAAAGGAACACTCATTCTTAACGGGTGTCCTATACTTAATGATGTGTTCCATGTTGATGGACTTGAGCATAATTTGATTAGCATAAGCCAGCTATGCGATCAAAAGTTGGTTGTCACGTTTACACAAGATGAATGTCATGTATTTGATAACCAAAGGTTTTGTATTTTTTCAGGAAATCGGACTGCTGAAAATTGCTATACTCTAAAGCAGTCACGACTCCCTATAGAACATTTCACAAACTCTGTCTCAAACAGATCTATCTCTCCTTTTGTTAGTGAACTAATTTGTTTTTATGGTTCGCAGGTCAGTCAAGGAGCCAACAGATTGGTCATAGATCAATCCAAGTGCGTTCAATATCCTATCAAGGACCTTGATCTTGAAACTGCAGAACAGTCGATGACTCCTGTCGCAACTCCTACATGGGTTGTCAATGAGACAAGAGGCAACTTCATAGACCTCAGTTTCTCCACTTTTGGAATAGGAAGTCATCTCTACCTAACTATGCATAATCGTGTCATACTACTTGATATTGGTTGGGTTGATCACATGCTTAAGAATTTTGTGTTTGTGCAAAGTGATGTGTTGGTCTTTAGTAACCACAACTGTGCTATTATCATTGCTCATAATTATGTTAAGCACTTATGCACACAACACACGGATATATGGCACCATCTCTTATGTGATTTAGGTGATAATGAATGTGCTGTCATTAAGCATATCGCCACTGGAAGACAAACTGCTGCTATTTCTATGAGGAAAATTGTTTCACAAAGCTTTGAGACCTTCAGAAAGTCTCTCAGCATTTGTCTCCACTAAGCGCTGGTCGCGTGCCCGATTTAACTGAGATATTTTTATTTGTTGAACTAACTGTCATGACTTACTTGCAGACCTGTTGGACAACCGGTTCTGGAGCGTACTTAGAACTGCATTGATACACAGTGCACATCATTCCCTCAGTTAAATCAGTGAAATCGAAGGATTTTGTAACGGGCAATTTTTGTTTTTAATTTGTTTTTATAATCTCTTTGACATGGACATTGTCCACTTTTGCTACCTCATCACTTTAAAAAATAGAAGGATTGAGCTGAAAAGAAAAGTATGAGTGTTCATAAGAGTTGTGAAAAGAAAAGAACAAAGAGAGCATGAGCCAAAAGAAAAAGTGCTTCAAAAGAAAAATATATGGAGGAAAAAGCTGCCTAAACTCAATGAATATGTGTGAGAGCATTCAATTCATATTTCACGGTTATCACAAAATTGAAAAGAGCTACCATATTCTATATAAAGTTATGTGCGAAAGCTACCTCTATGCAAAAGGCTCAAAGTGTGTGTACAAGGTGCAATTGTATTGTTTGAAAAGAGATATCTTGCAAAACGATTTTTGCCCCTTCCAAATTCTCTTTCCTTTCATCTGTTTATCATATGAGAATTCACACACACACATTTTAATGTATTCATCTGGTTCATGAGTATGCTTCAGTTCCGACCTGTTTTATACTCAGTCTTATAGTCTGTCATGACAGGGTGTCTCGACATCCACTTACACCAGTTGAATCGGTCCTCGGTAAGTTATGTGAGTAATTTGCTGAGTTACTTTCTGTTTGTTTCTTTTAATTTGTGTTTTAATTTGTTTTAATTTTTATTTTATTAAACAGGTGCTTTTTAATTTTATTTTGTCTTTAAAACGCGATATGTTTAATTTCGGCATGAATTTGTTTCCCGCCTATGCTTTGCCGCGTTTTAATTTCGTAGAGATTGAGTTGCGTGTATCTTATTGGAATCTTTCCTTGATGAGTCTTGGTAAGAGTCCTATCACTTATGGGAAGTTGTGGATAATGATTATGGAAGATGTGACATTGATTTGATTTCATCTATTTATATATCTTACCTTTGTATCATATCTCACGCCATCCTACTATCTCTCTCTCTCTCTCGTGTGTTCATTTTTTTTCTGTGTGGATTTGTGTTTATGTCTTCTTTCTCACCCACGTTTATCAAGAAAATATTTAACATGGTGAAAACTAAGTCATCAGGTGAATCGTCTCAGTCGACTCCACCAGTCGACCCTGACACTGCATTCACCACGGGCAACGAGTTGGCCCAATTCTTGCAGCCAATGCCGCTTAAAATCAGAATTCCGGCGGACTTTGTTCCACCACCATCTTCCGAGGCACCGCCACAAGACACCACACCACCGCCACCGGCAACAGAGTCACCACCCCGTGCCACTTCTCCTCAGGCACGCGAGTTCTCTCCTTCTTTGGATGACTCGCACTCTGTTCCCATGCCGGAAGACGCTTCGCCGTCACCTGCACCTGTTCCTGCATCCTATCGCCGCCACACCGCCGCGGCCAAAGGGAAGCAGAAGGCTCAACCTCCAAAGCGCACCCCATCTGCACGCCAAAAGTCCAAACCTGTTGCAGAGGGTGTCGCGAGCCGAGTCGGGACATGTAAGAAGATTCCAGTATCCAAACGTCCCAGATCTACTCCTGCTGCCTCGGACTCTGCTCCAATCGAGCTCTCTGACTCAGATTCCAGCCCTGTCCGCAAACAGTAGAAACGCTTAGCTCAGTCCTTGTCTGATCAGGACAATCAGTCAGGCGACCAGTCGGCCTCTGAGGAAGGCAGTCACGACCAGGCTGAAGAAGAAGCTGAAGGAGGTTACGCAGTCCCTCCCCGTGTTCCACCGTCCGATGAGCCTTTCAGGGTGAAGAAGGCATTTTCCGACAGGTTCTACACATCTCATGCCAAACTCCGGTATACTCCTTTCACTGGCCGCATTCCTGTTCGTGAAGTTCAACTTCATGATGATTCTTATGAGGGTACGGGTGTTATTGAGTTTTTGGAAGGGAGAGGGTTTCTTGAATCCACTCGCAGGGTACAACCGTTTGTAACCCAGATTGTGCATGAGTTTTACGCCAATCTGGATACTCAACTAGGTGTTCCGGGCTCTGCCAAGGAACATTCAACATTTGTAAGGAAGTTCATCTTCAAGATCAATCCTCAAATTCTGAACATGCAGTTGGGGTCTCCTGACGTACAAACCGGTCGCGACTCCGAGTTGGAACTGGAGGCAGACATGGATGCAGTCGCGTCAACCATAACCGGCTAACCCATGAAGTGGCCAAAGAATGGAAATATACAGCGAGGTTCTCTTCTTCCATGGTATGGTCTGATCTATGGAATTCTGGTAAGAAATTGGTACCCTATGTCTCATACATCTACCGTAAATCCATTAACTGCTTCTGTCTTATTCCGAATTGGTTCGAATGCTCCCATTAATCTTGGAAAACTGGTCTTTGAACGTTTACAACTTGAAGCATTCGACCATAAGGTTAAGATGACCTTAGGCTATCCATCATTGATCTATCGCACGCTCACATCTCAAATGGATATCCGGGTCTCTAAGGACAAGATGACGAGCCGCCCTAAGCCTTATCATGCCCAGAGTCACCTTGTTCAAGCTCTACTTGGTTCTCCGATCCGGCGATCTGTCCCAACTGCCAGGGATAATGAAGCTGGACCGTCTGTTCCCCAGGGCAGTCTCGACACCATCCAGTCGCAACTTGCCCAGGTAATTACACTGTTGGAGTCCATGAACGAGTCCTTTGCCCAATTAGCGGCAAAGCCTTGACTAGTTCTGGCAAAATGGGGGAGTAAAAACAGAATATGTAGAATGGGGGAGTCTTGAAGAATGGGGGAGATTTCAACGGCTGCTGCTGTTTTATCTTGTTTTTTATTTTTAGTTTGTTTTTATTATTCCGCTTAAGAACAATGATTTAACTGCTTATTTTATTAAGTTGTTTTGCGGAGTGTTGCACCGCTGTTGCAACACGTTTTTATTGCTGTCGAGACTCGTTAGTTGATTTATGTGCCTATCTCTTACTAACTTGTTTTATTTCAGCATGTCTACATTTTCCTTGGGATTTAAAAGTGTTTTTGCCAAACAAGTCAATTGGGGGAGATTGTTAGGACCGCAAGTCCGACACCTTTCAAACTCGGTTGAACAGTCAGGACTGCCAGGTCCAACTAGATTTTATTTCCTTGTTTGAAAAATTATTTTAAAGGAAAAGTTCGGTTTTATTTACTTTGATTTATTTACTTAATTATTCACTCGGTTTTATATGGTATTTATCTTGTTTTAGACGCGTGAATATTTAGGTGAGTTAGTAAAGATTTAACTTGATCTTATAGTATCTTATCTTATGGAAAGTTAATCTTTATCAAACTCTTTACTATATCCTTTAGTAATCTATTCCTTGTGGAGTTCTTCTTTGTCTTTGATGTGCAGAATATACGAAGATCATGAAGATCTTATCAAACGAAAACAAAGACTTATCAAAAGGAAGAATCGCCTTATCATGGAAAGATTCGGATATATTTGGAAAGATCCTCTCTCGACTGGATATGGAGACTACCCGAGATTCAAGGATATCTTTCAGGAGAGCTATCCTATAAATAGTAGAAATCCTAGGAATCAATGTAGAACACTCGTGTAACAAAATATACATCTTTAGGTGTTCTCTTTTATTTTGATTTCTTAGTTTTCGCCCTCTTGAGTTACATCAAGAACGTGAGAAGCCGACAAGAGTTGAAGGGAGTTCAACGGGAAAGGATTGCGCCAGTTAGAGGGATCTATACGTACGTGCAGTTCGCTTGGAAGCATTCTCATAAGAAGATCACTACGGGAGTTTTGGTCTTACGGGTCAAACGGAGTAGACGCGAAAAAGGTTCCGTTGGTATCAACATTAGAGGGATTCGGTGTTAGAGTCAAACTAGTTGGTGTAATAACTTTTGTCCGTTGAAAGAAGTTTGATTCAGGCGAAAGCCTCGTGGATGTAGGACATAGTCCGAACCACGTTAAAATCTGCTGTCTTACTTTACTGTCTTACATACCTGTCTTACTTATCTGTCTAGACTAGGTACCGCAACTACTGCTTAACGTCTAGTATTAGACTTAAAGATCTATCAATTATCATATCATCGTTCTCATTTGAAGAGGCTCAATAAACATATATTAATCTTAATAATAACTTTTTGTTGTTATGATTTGATGGGTGTAATTTGTTTGTCTGCATTCCAATATGTCCCCTATAAGTTGGGAAGACTAAGTGAAAAGGCTTTGACTGTAGCCTTTATCTTGATTTATTTTTCAACAACGAGCACTCTAGACAAATATTTTTAGAGGGAGGACATTTTGCAATATTCTTTTATTTATTTATTTTTTAAATTTTAGGATAATTTCGATGTTTAGAATAATAATCTCGATAAAAAGATTAAGATTTGTTCTAAAGTTCTTCAACAACCAAAAGTGATCTTCAACAACTGTTACAGGTTAATGTTTGTATTATTTCGATGAAAATAATAATTTGTATTTTTCTAATGTTTGTATGACGATAAAAAAAAGGGCATTAGATCCGTACCTAAACAAAAAGGCTTTTAGTTTGAGTGTTTTAAAAGGCGCGCCTCAACACTCGCTTGAGGCAAAACTCTTTTAAAAAGCCTCGAAGTTCATAGCAAGGCAATTCTGCTACGAGGTGTACGCTAGTTATCAAGGTGTACTCCGCGGCGCAAAAAACTCGCCTTTTGCGCCTTGAGTCAAAGATATACGCATTAGAATGTGTAATAAGAAAATGAAGCTAATTAAGACTGAAATGAGCAAGCCTTTGATTTTAGAATGAAATAAAAAAATTCATATTTGCTAAGGAATGATTCAACCTAATAGATCCTTGTGAGTTACACGGTAGGAATTTAGTAGAAGATGGAATTAACTCTGAAGGTTTATCATGATTTTGATAGATATCGTTATTAATGAAGTTTATTACATAGTTGCTATGGAATTTTTTTTGTTTTCGTTTAAGCTAAGCTTGTTTAACACTAATATGACACATGAGTAATTATCATATCATCATTCTCACTAGAAAAGGCTCAATAAACATACATAAATCTTAATATTAACTTTTTGTTATCATAATTTAACATTCTTATATTTTTTAATATTAATTAAATACCAAAATTTGTGTAGAGGTTATGTATCGCCTCTAAGAACATTAGAGCGCCTCGCCTTTCGCCTTCGCCTTTTAAATTAGTATTTAGGTCAATATTAAATCCGTACCTAAAGCTTATATTTTTTTTACCTTTATGTATGAGTTGAAAAGTTATCTAAAGCTCGGACTCCAATTTTCTTTTTTAATTTAAAAAAAAAAGAGTAACATCTAAGTACCAAATTTCTGTACATATAACTTGCAGATTTTAAAAAAGATGTTGCAGTGCGAACCACCACTTTGATTATGTATATATATAACTATATATACACATTTCGATTTAGAAAAATAACAGTGACAGACTTTACAAACATTTAAACAACAAATCATATATAAAGGTAAATTGAAAAAAAATAGTTGTAAATCTAATCATAATAATAAATGTAAAAGTAAATTTAGTAATTAATTGTAGAATGTTATTGAAAGTAATAATAATATATGTCAAGCTAATATAGAAACACAAATAATATGAAAATTTGAAAAACAAAAAGTTACAGTACAAAACAAGAATAGGATGGAGTAGAATGGTGAAGAAGATGTGGGAGAAGATGAGTGACTTGTAAAATGAGGTTGGAGGTTAAGTTATTTATAGGAAAACAGTATAGACTATTAGGTACGGGAAATCCGTAACTCAATGATTTGGCACAAAACCGAAAAAAGCTAAATGGTCTGCCAAAAGTTTCATTTTTGATGTGAAATTAATATCAGTGCCCAAGTATTAAGTACAGAGGTTACGTACCTAAATGTTTCTTCGTATATTCTTTTGGCAAACATTTAGGAATAGAAAAATAGAAATTTTATTCTGAAAGCTAGGTGTTTATTTTCATAGTAAATTTTAGGTTCAGAAATTTTGTACCTAATGTTGAGTCGAGTTTAGTCTCCTTTTTTGCGTAACTTTTAAGTACGGGAATCTTATACCTAAAGGATATATGTTTTTTTTTTTGTTTTCGTATTGTTTTTTCATCTTTTCCCAAAACTTAAAAATTGTAACCTAAAATTCGTTGTGGATTTTCTTACTTAGACTTGTTCAAAACTTGTAAGTGCAAAATTTTCCTACTTAGATATTATGATCGCCCTTTTAGATAGAAAAAATTCATACCTAACTTTTAGGTAAGACTTTATGTACAGATCGCCCCTAATTGCTTCCCGAATATAACCCTAATTTCCTATCTTCTTCCTCATTTTATCTTCTACATTCCCAGAATGCATTATGCGAAACTTTATCTCAAAAGAATTTTTGTTTCAAAGAAATCACTCACGCTTGTCACGCAGATTGTGCACGACTTCTATGCCAATCTGGATACTCAACTTGGCATTCCGGGCTCAGCCTAGGAACATTCATCATTCGTGAGGAACCACATCTTCCAGATCAGTCCTCGATTTCTGAACATGCAGTTGGGTTCTCCTGATGTGCAAACCGGTCGCGACTCTGAGTTGAAACAAGGGAAGACTTGAACGCAGTCGCATCAACCATAATCGGCCAACCCATGAAGTGGCCCCATAATGGAAATCTCCAACGAGGTTCCCGTGATCCATGGAATGGTTTGCTTTTTGGAATCATGGTAAGAAACTGGTTTCCCATGTCTCATACATCTACCTTGAGTCCATTAACTGCTTCTATTCTCGTCCGTATTGGTTCGAATGCCCCCATTATTCTGGGGAAACTGGTCTTTGAGAGAATACAACTTGAAGCATTCGACCAAAAGATAAAGATGACCCTGGGCTATCCATCCCTGATCTACCGCACGCTCACATCCCAAATGGATATCCGGGTCAAGAAAGATAAGATGCCGCGCAGGCCCAATCATTATCATGCCCCGAGTCACCTTGTTCAAGCCCTTCTCGGTTCTCCTATCCGGCAAAATGTCCTACCTGCTGGTGATAATGAAGCTGGACCATCTGTTCCCCATGGCAGTCTCGACAACCTACAGTCGCAACTAGCCCGTGCGATTACATTGCTCGAGTCCATGAACGAGTCACTTGCCCAATTAGCGGCTAAGCCTTGACTAGTTCTGGCAGAATGGGGGAGTAAGCAGAAAATGGAGAATGGGGGAGATTTTGAAGAATGAGGGAGATCTTCTCGGCTGCTGCTGTTATCTTATGTTTTTATTTTAGTTTGTTTTTATTATTCCACTTAAGAACAATTATAATTAACTGCTTATTTTTAAGTTGTTCTGCGGAGTGTTGCATTGCTGTTGCAACAAGTTTTAATTGCTGTTAAGACTTGTTAGTTGGTTTATCTGCCTATCTCTTTACTAACTTGTTATTTTTTCAGCATGTCTACATTTTCCTGGGATTTTAAAAGAGTTTTGCCAAACAAGTCAATTGGGGGAGATTGTTAGGACCGCAAGTCCAACACGATTCAAACTTGATTGAAACAGTCAGGACTGCAGGTCCAACTCGATTTATTTTCTTGTTTGCAAAAATATTTTAAAGGAAAATTTTGGTTTTATTTTAGTTTGATTTATTTATTGAAATATTCGCTCTTGATTTTATGGTATTTATCTTGTTGAAGGCGAGTGAATATTTGAGTAAGTTTGTAAAGATTTAACTTGATCTCTTAGAATCTTATCTTATGGAAAGTTAATATTTATCAAACTTTCGTATATATCCTTAAGTAATCTATTCCTTGTGGAGTTTCTTTTTCGTCTTTGATGTGGAGATTCACGAAGATCATAAATATCTTATCAAAAATAAATAAAGACTTATCAAAGGAAAATAAGCCTTATCAAAGGAACGATTCGAATATATTTGGAAAGATTCTGTCCCAACTGGATTGGGAGACTGACCGCGGATCTCGGGATCTTTCAAGGAGAGCTATCCTATAAATAGTAGAAATCCTAGGAATTAATGTAGAACACTCGTGTAACAAAATATACATCTTTAGGTGTTCCGTTTTATTTTGATTTCTTAATTTTAATTACTAGATTCAATTCAAGAACGTGACAAGCTGAGAATAGTTGAAGGGAGTTCAACGGGAAAGGATTGCGCCAGTTAGAGGGATCTATACATACGTGCAGTTCGCTTGTAAGCTTGATCATAAGAAGATCACAACGGGAGTTTGGTCTTACGGGTTCAAGCGGAGTAGACGCGAAAAAGGTTCCGGTGGTATCAACATTAGAGGGATTTGTGTTAGAGTAATAGGTGTAATAACTTTTGTCCGACGAAAGAAGTTTGTTCTCAGGCGAAAGCCTCGTGGATGTAGGACATAGTCCGAACCACGTTAAAAATCTTCCGTCTTTATTTACTGTTTTATATACCTGTCTAGACTAGGTATCGCAATAACTGTTTAAAACTTAAATTTAAAGACTTAAAGATCTATCAAGTACCATTCAGTATAGTGTTAAGATACGTAGATTCTTTTCTAGGTATTGTTGTATTATTCTAGATACAAACATTTCTTAATTTGAATGAATATTGTAAGATCTTAATCGCAGATTATCCAAGTAAATATCTTAAAGTTCTGGTGTTTAAATAGTGAATATTGTAGTTGCAACAACAAATGATAGAAAACAAATAACACCAGGGTTTTTACGCGGTTGGGACAACTGCCCTAATCCACAAGACTTTCGCCTACGAAAACAAATATTTTGCGCCTTGAATGAAAGACATACGCATACAAATGTGTAACAAGAAAATGGAGATGACTCAGACATTAAGTGACTTTTGACAAAAAGTCGCAAGCGTTTGCAAATCCTTTTAAAAAGCTACTTAAATCATTAAGTGAGTGTTTCAAAATCTAATAAGAAGTGACTTTTTCTTTTAAAATACGTTTTAAGCAGTTGGAGAAGCAACTCTGTTCCTGGTTCTGCGGCTTGTGCTTTTACTGACTTTTTTTAAGACAAGAAGAAGCAAAACTCAGTGTTCCAAATAATAAAAGTGTGCTTTTGCGGCTACAAAAGTCAATAATCTCATTTTATAAACATTTGCAAACGCCACCGTAGTCAACCTTCCGAAATTTAAACTGATCAACAGTGTTAGCCCACTAAAATAGAATAGTAACGTGAACTAGTGAGTATTCTTTTAATTGGCAAATTTGGTTTATTTAATTATTACAAGCTCCCCAGCAGCAAAAATCTTTTATGCCATAATATGTGGCGTTAATTGTCTGTGACTTTCTTAAAATTGCTACGTTAGTTTTTTGCCTGGCCACAGAATAGGTGGTACAAACATAACAAGGACATAGACAATACCACATATATGGCCATAATTTGTTGTTGCATATTACTATTTACTAACAAGTTGACTTGATCCGTTTTTTACAATTACATACTATATTAATAATTTTTTCAAATGATATTATTATTTCATGCTTCTCTTAGTAGAGAATTTCGAAATTGGGATTCTTGCTTAGTGGAGCACTTATACTTGAACATTTTTTTATGTTCAAACAATATATGTATACTGTCATACTGATTCATTCTTCTATACACTATACATAATATAATTTTATATACATAAATACATAGTCGTGTTTGCATCATATATGTTGTGTTTTGTAATTATACGTGGGTAGTAAGTTGGCGGTGCCTGTATGAAGGCTTAGAAAATCCCATCTTTAACTTTAGTGTGAAGGGCTGCGATTTCTAATAAAAACTCTACTCCATAAAAACATGAAGTCAAGATTCATTTTGGTAGATATTTTAATCATTCCGAGCTGAAGTCGTCCCAACTATATAGGTACCGTGCAACTCAATGGGGCGCACATCCGCCATTTTGATCGAGTAAAAACCTACAAAGGCTAAAACTATTAATTTATTACACAATTCGCTATTAGATTTAATCTGTTATGACCATTTCTAGACTAGTTTATGATAGCAAACCATATAACACAAGTTTCAAATTATCCTTGAGACAGCAGTTTGGCCTCAATTAAATAATGACAACCAATGCAGATATATCATAGATTGCTGGGTATATATAAGGGGTTCACCAATAGCTTCATTCTTACAATTCATACACAGTGAACTTTTTCCAACCAAAGTAAGTTGGAGGTCTCGAATGGAAACCACAGGAAAACTAGGGCAGTTGCCCTTACTCTTATTCGCTTTTGTAATTGGTTTTGTTGCCACTCAAGCAGAAGAATATAAACCTTATGTTTATGCGTCACCCCCGCCACCAACCAAGTATCTTTATAGTTCACCACCACCACCACCATATTATTACAAGTCACCACCACCTCCAAAACATGTAGAGCATCCAATATATTCTTACAAGTCACCACCTCCACCGTCAAAGAAGTACAGCTACAGCTCACCGCCACCACCATATTTGTATAAGTCACCACCTCCACCACCAAAGAAATACTACTATAGTTCACCACCACCACCTCCAAAGCATATTGAACAACCGGAATACTCGTACAAATCACCACCTCCACCAACAAAGAAGTACAGCTACAGCTCGCCACCACCGCCATATTCCTATAAGTCACCACCTCCACCACCGAAGAAGTACTACTACAGTTCACCACCACCACCTCCGAAGCATGTAGAGCATCCAAAATACTCCTATAAATCACCACCTCCACCACCAAAGAAATATTACTACAAATCACCACCACCTCCAAAGCATGTTGAACACCCAAAGTATTCCTACAAGTCACCACCTCCACCACCAAAGAAGTATTACTACAGTTCACCACCACCACCACCATATCATTACAAGTCACCACCACCTCCAAAGCAAGTAGAACACCCAGAATATTCTTACAAGTCTCCACCTCCACCACCAAAGAAGTATGATTACAATTCTCCGCCACCACCATCGTATATTTATAAATCACCACCTCCACCTTCCTCTTCTCCTCCTCCTCCATATTACTATAAATCTCCACCACCTCCATCACCATCCACATCGCAACCTTATTATTAAAATTAACCACGTTCTTCCAACCTGTACTGAGGAAGTTTATTCTACTTGAGATTTTACAACCGAGTGTTGGAATTCACTAGTCATCATTCATTATCTCATATTTATTCGGTAGGAATTCATAAGTCAATGAGCGATGTAAGGTGTGTGATCCTCGTTTCTGCTTTTCTTTCAAAAAAAATTTGTAACATCTTTTGTTGTACAACAATTTATTGAAAATACAATTATGAGATTTTGTGAAGTACTCATCCGATGCGCAGTTTAGTTGAATACTAGATTATCTTACTTCTTAACATGTTTTGCTCGTACTTTTATGATATGATAGGGGGTAATTTGTTTGTCTGCATTGCAATATGTCCCCTATAAGTTGGGAAGACTAAGTGAAAAGGCTTTCGACTGTAGTGTTTATCTTGATATATTTTTCAACAACGAGCACTCTAGACAAATATTTTCTGAGGGAGGACATTTTGCAACATTCTTTTATTTATTTATTTTTAAATTTTACGATAATTTCGATGTTTAGAATAATAATTTCGATAAAAAAAATTAAATTGTGTTCTAAAGTTGTTCCACAACCAAAAGTGATCTTCAACCACTGTTGCAAGTTAAAGTTTGTATTATTTCGATGAAAATAATAACTTGTATTTTTTCTAATGTTTGTATGACGATCATAAAAAGGGCATTAGATCCGTACCTAGACAAAAAGGCTTTTAGGTTGAGTGTTTTAAAAGGCGCGCCTCAAGATTCGCCTTGAGGCAAAACTCTCTTAAAAAGCCTCAAGGTGCATATCAAGGCAATTGTGCTATGAGGTGTACTACTAGTTATCAAGGTGTACTGCACGGCGCGAAAAGCTCATCTTTTGCGCCTTGAGTCAAAGATGTACGCATTAGAATGTGTAATAAGAAAATGAAGCTGATTAAGACTGAAATAAGTGAGCCTCCGATTTTAGAATGAAATAAAAAATTTCATATCTTTTTTCGCCAATGAATGATTCAACCAAATAGATCCTTGTGAGTTACACGGTAGGCAGTAAGTAGAAGATGGAATTATAAGAATTAAGTAGAAGACGGTATTAACTCTGAGGGTTTATGATTTTGAAAAATATTGCAATTAATGAAGTTTATTACATAGTTGCTATGGATTTTTTTTTTTGTTTTAATCGAAGCTAAGCTTGTTTAACAATAATATGACACATGAGTAATTATCATATCATCGTTCTCATTTGAAGAGGCTCACTAAACATATATTAATCTTAATTTCTGTTTAAAAAAGCTCGCCCGGGGCTTTCTTGACCCCAAAACGCCTCGAGGCGGTCCTTTGGGGCTTAATCTTCACGGAGCGTACGCCTCGTGATTTAGGGCTTACGCCCGGAGGCAGAAACTACGCCTTTTACGCCCCAATCGATTGGGCTTACGCCCTGAAAGATAACAGAAAAGGTTGATTTTGTTCACTAGTTTATAATTTTCTTCTTTACTTTGCTTTCAAAATATATATTTGATGAAAACTAACAAGTCTATTGGAACATATTAGATATTTTTGCTAAATTATTCTCTAAATTTGAAAGTCGTCTTTCTTTTCGTTATTTATGTAATATTTTCTGGGGATGAGTTGACATGAAACTTATACAATATGTAAAGTATGTAGCTTTTTTTTAATATTTTTCTGACTTTATATTGGCACAAATATTTTTTTAAATTTATTTCAAGAATTCCTTAACTTATTCTTTATATTCTTGATTCTAATCTCTACTTGTTATCTCAAATATATATTTTCAATAAATTAAATATCAATATTTGTGAGGCTTACGCCCAACGCCTCGGGGCTTACACCCCGCCTCTAGGTCCACGAATACCCCGCCTTACGCCCAACGCCTTCTAAAACACTTATTCCTAATAATAACTTTTTGTTGTTATGATTTGATGGGGGTAATTTGTTTGTCTGCATTCCAATATGTCCCCTATAAGTTGGGAAGACTAAGTGAAAAGGCTCAGAGCTAATGGCAAGATCATACCCCAAATTGTAAGCCTTTTGCAGATTGCACCGCAAATTGTAATCACTAGCAATATACACCACGAATTGTAATTTCTTTTGCAAGTTACACCACAAGCACACATTGTAGGTTTTGTTGAGGGTATTTTGGTCATTTCAGATTAAAACTAAAATCTCTTAGTTATATATATTTAATCTTCTAAAATCACAGATTAGAAAAAAAGTACAACATAACTTTTATTTTATTCAGTAAAATAATTCAAAATATTTTCAAATGTTAGTTTTATTTTTCTGAATTTAAAGTTAGATAAAACAAAGTAAAAACACGATAAAATAAAAGTAAAACTAAAGAAGACTCGTCTTCTTCATCTCCGTCCACCACGTCGCAACGGCTGATGCTCGTCTTCTTCATCTCCGTCCACCACCCACAACCGCTGACGTCAAATCAATTTGGGTCTACAGACAGTCGATGTGCGAGGTAATTCAAACATGGGTGGTTCGGAATCGCCAACATAAGAAATTGGGTTTTGGGGGAACGACGACTATGAGGAATTTGAAGATTTCAAGGCATCAAATCTTGCAAAGTATCAGCTCCTTCACCACAAAAATCGTGACAAAAAACAAAACCCTCAACGAAATCGTGACGAAAAAGTAGGCCTAAAACTGACCGGGAATGGCGCCGGAAATTCGCTGGCAACTCTTTGGTTTTCGATAGCTGAAGGTCGGAGTTTGTATGGAGTTGAAGTGAAGAAGAAAAAGTGTGAAGGGTTGTGTGAAGGGTCATCTGTTTTCCGATTTTTGTGTTTCTTTGTTTTTTTTTTTGTTTTTAATCGGTAAGTAAAAATCTGAATATTTCTTTTGGCCTTTTGGCGTCTAAATTGCAAAATTAGATTGAATAAAAATTGAATGACCAAAATATCCTCAACAAAACCTACAATGTGTGTTTGTGGTGTAACTTGCAAAAGAAATTACGATTCGGGGTGTATATCGCTAGTGATTACAATTTGCGGTGCAATCCGTAAAAGGCTTACAATTCGGAGTATGATCTTGCCATTAGCTCAAAGGCTAGCCTTTATCTTGATTTATTTTTCAACAACGAGCACTCTAGACAAATATTTTTAGAGGGAGGACATTTTGCAACATTCTTTTATTTATTTAATTTTTAAATTTTAGGATAATTTCGATGTTTAGAATAATAATCTCGATAAAAAGATTAAATTGTGTTCTAAAGTTCTTCAACAACCAAAAGTGATCTTCAACCACTGTTGCAGGTTAATGTTTGTATTATTTCGATGAAAATAATAATTTGTATTTTTCTAATGTTTGTATGACGATAAAAAAAAAGGGCATTAGATCCGTACCTAAACAAAAAGGCTTTTAGGTTGAGTGTTTTAAAAGGCGCGCCTCAACACTCGCTTGAGGCAAAACTCTTTTAAAAAGCCTCGAGGTTCATAGCAAGGCAATTCTGCTACGAGGTGTACGCTAGTTATCAAGGTGTACTCCGCGGAGCAAAAAACTCGCCTTTTGCGCCTTTAGTCAAAGATATACGCATTAGAATGTGTAATAAGAAAATGAAGCTAATTAAGACTGAAATGAGCAAGCCTCCGATTTTAGAATGAAATAAAAAAAATCATATTTGCTAAGGAATGATTCAACCTAATAGATCCTTGTGATTTACACGGTAGGAATTAAGTAGAAGATGGAATTAACCCTGAAGGTTTATCATGATTTTGATAGATATCGTTATTAATGAAGTTTATTACATAGTTGCTATGGAAATTTTTTTGTTTTCGTTTAAGCTAAGCTTGTTTAACACTAATATGACACATGAGTAATTATCATATCATCGTTCTCACTAGAAGAGGCTCATTAAACATACATAAATCTTAATAAGAACTTTTTGTTATTATAATTTAACATTCTTATATTTTTTAATATTAATTAAATACCAAAATTTGTCTAGAGGTTATGTATCGCCACTAAGAACATTAGAGCGCCTCGCCTTTTGCCTTCGCCTTTTAAATTAGTATTTAGGTCAATATTAAATCCGTACCTAAAGGTTATATTTTTTTTACCTTTATGTATGAGTTGAAAAGTTATCTAAAGCTCGGACTCCAATTTTCTTTTTTAATTTTAATAAAAAGAGTAACATCTAAGTACCAAATTTCTGACATATAACTTGCAGATTTTAAAAAAGAGATTGCAGTGCGAACCACCACTTTGATTATGTATATATATAACTATATATACACATTTTGATTTAGAAAAATAACAGTGACAAACTTTACAAACATTTAAACAACAAATCATATATAAAGGTAAATTGAAAAAAACTAGTTGTAAATCTAATCATAATAATAAATGTAAAAGTAAATTTAGTAATTAATTGTAGAATGTTATTGAAAGTAATAATAATATATGTCAAGCTAATATAGAAACACAAATAATATGAAAATTTGAAAAACAAAAAGTTACGGTACAAACAAGAATGGGATGGAGTAGAATGGTGAAGAAGATGTGGGAGAAGATGAGTGACTTGTAAAATGAGGTTGGAGGTTAAATTATTTATAGGAAAACAGTATAGACTATTAGGTACGGGAAATCCGTAACTCAATAATTTGGCACAAAACCGAAAAAAACTGAATGGTCTGCCAAAAGTTTCATTTTTGATGTGAAATTAATATCAGTGCCCAAGTATTAAGTACAGCCCAAGTATTAAGAACAGAGCTTACGTACCTAAATGTTTCTTCGTATATTCTTTTGGCAAACTTTTAGGAATATCAGTGCCCAAGTATTAGGTTCAGAAATTTTGTACCTAATGTTTAGTCGAGTTTAGTCTTCTTTTTTGCGTAACTTTTAAGTACAGGAATCTTATACCTAAAGGATAAATGTTTTTTTTTTTTGTTTTCGTATTGTTTTTTCATCTTTTCCCAAAAATTAAAAATTGTAACCTAAAATTGGTTGTGGATTTTCTTACCTAGACTTGTTCAAAACTTGTCAGTGCAAAATTTTCATACTTAGACATTATGGTCGCCCTTTTAGGTAGAAAAAATTCATACCTAACTTTTAGGTAAGACTTTATGTACAGATCGCCCCTAATTGCTTCCCCGAATATAACCCTGATTTCCTATCTTTTCCTCATTTTATCTTCTACATTCCCAGAATGCATTATGCGAAACTTTATCTCAAACGAATTTTTGTTTCAAAGAAATCACTCACGCTTAGCTTGACCCGAATCAGAGAAGTATGTGTTGTTCGTAACATTATAGGCTTTGTATGGTCATGTCCATGTCTTTTAACAACTTATAGTAATTTAATTAGAGAGTAGTTTTTCAATTTGGAACCTAATAACAAACTCCACAACTAAGATATGTTTGATTAGTCATTACCAAATATTTCGGGATAAGTACTGTTAGGACCGCAAGTCCAACACGATTCGAACTTGATTGAAACAGTCAGGACTGCAGGTCCAACTCGATTTATTTCCTTGTTTGCAAAAATATTTTAAAGGAAAATTCTGGTTTTATTTTAGTTTGATTTATTTACTGAAATATTCGCTCTTGATTTTATGATATTTATCTTGTTAAAGGCGAGTGAATATTTGAGTAAGTTTGTAAAGATTTAACTAAATATCTTATAATCTTATCTTATGGAAAGTTAATCTTTATCAAACTCTTATTTATATACTTAAGTAATCTATTCCTTGCTGAGTTTCTTTTTCGTCTTTGATGTGCAGATTCACGAAGATCATGAAGATCTTATCAAAAAGAAACAAAGACTTATGAAAGGAAAAGAAGCCTTATCAAAGGAAAGATTCGGATATATTTGGAAAGATTCTGTCCCGACTGGATAGGGAGACTGGCCGCGGATCTCGGGATCTTTCAAGGAGAGCTATCCTATAAATAGTAGAAATCCTAGGAATCAATGTAGAACACTCGTGTAACAAAATATACATCGTTAGGTGTTCCGTTTTATTTTGATTTCTTAGTTTTCATTACTTGATTCAATTCAAGAACGTGACAAGCTGACAAGAGTTGATGGGAGTTCAACGGGAAAGGATTGCGCCAGTTAGAGGGATCTATACATACGTGCAGTTCACTTAGAGGCTTGATCATAAGAAGATCACAACGCGAGTTTGGTCTTACGGGTTCAAACGGAGTAGACGCGAAAAAGATTCCGGTGGTATCAACATGAGAGGGATTTGTGTTAGAGTAAAACCATTAGGTGTAATAACTTTTGTCCGACGAAAGAAGTTTGTTCTCAGGCGAAAGCCTCGTGGATGTAGAACATAGTCCGAACCACGTTAAAAATCTGTTGTCTTTATCTACTGTCTTATATATCTGTCTAGACTAGGTATCGCAACTACTTTTTAAAACGTAAATTTAAAGACTTAAAGATCTATCAATTGGCATCAAGAGCCTGTCACCTACTGACATTGGTGAGATTCTGGTTTTATTTAGATCTTGCAGATTTGATGGCACAAAACGTTGAAGGATCATCATCATCAAAGCCACCGCTTTTGAATGAGTTCAACTACTCATACTGGAAGGTCCGCATGAAAGCTTTCATCAAACGGGAAAATCAGGAAGCGTCGAAAAGCATTCTCAAAGGATAACTCCACCAAAAGACGAAGATGGAAAGCCAAAGCTCGAGCTCAACTGGTCTGACGCAGAAGATCTTGACGCGAGTTACAACTCCATTGTAATTAATGCAATACTAAATGGAGTCGACCTAAACCATTTCAAACTGATTTCAAAGCGTGAAAAACGGCTAAAGATGCATGGAATGCCCTTCGCGTTGCCCATGAAGGTAACCCATTCATGAAAAGATCCAAAAGACAAATCCTTGGTACACGGTTTGAGGAACTCAAAATGGAAGAACATGAAACAAATAGCTCAATACAATGCCAAGCTTGGAGACATTGCAAATGAAGCCTTCCTCCTTGGTGACGAGTACAATGAGTCCAAACTTATTCAGAAAACTCTTCGCACTTTGCCCTCAAGATTCGATATGAAAATTGAGGCGATTGAAGAAGCAAGAGACGTGGAGAACTTGTCACTTGTCACTTGAAGAACTCATGGGTGCACTTTCAACATTTGAGTTGAAAAAGAATTTGAATGGAGTCACTACAAATTGTGTTGCACTTAGATGAAATCAAAGACAAACCTCAAAAGTGACGATAAGGAGGAGTTTGAGAAGTCTGCCGCGTTTCTCACCAAAGGACTCCGAAAGTTTTCCAAATGGAAAAATAAAGGTACGAACACTTTTCCTACAAACTCTGATGATACATAAAAATCTTCTGTTGCTAATGATCTTAGTTACAAAAGAAGAGGAAGAAGTGTTCAGTGCAGAGAATGCCAAGGCTATGGTCATATACAAGCTGATTGTGCATATCTTCTCCCGAAAAATAAAGACAAGGCCATGGTATACACCTGGAGTGATGAAGAGTCAACTGAAAGTGAAAATTAGGCAGACGAAAGAGCAAACATAACACTATCCTTTGCCATTCGTCCTGACTCTCCACCTGTCGCGACTGACAAAAATGACTCTAAAGCTGTTTCTAATGATATCCATATGCAGTGATGACGAGTCAGATATTTGTGTTAACGAACCTAAAGAGAGAACATTCTTCGCATTTTCTTCCATTATCGGTCATGAATCACAACATGTCTTGACTTTTCAGGGAAACAACAGATACTGAGGACGAAGACTTCTCTGATCCATTCTCGAAAATCAAATCTCTTAAACATGTGGTTGTTTCAGAAATGCGCAAAAACCATGAGCTAAGCAGAGAAGTCAAATCTCTCAAAATTGATGTTCAAAGTGTAAAAGAATCCATCACAATTTTCGAGGATTTACAAAAACACTTTTAGGATGTTCTAAAGGTTCTCGAGAAGGTTGTTTCAGACAATCTGGATGATGAGTCGGATCATCAAAGACCTTGTTCCAATTGTGCTGGCCTTGGTTACCATTCACCGATCCAACAAAACAGGGAGAACTTTTTCTCTAGCATTGATGAGGAAAATTTCAGATTAGAACGTGATCTTAAACGCTCACAGTCTCATGTTTTTAATCGCAGGTCTAGTCCAGCTAATAGGACCAGTCCTGTTCGCAAGTCACGACCAACTCGCAAGTCTAGCCGAGTCTGTTATCATTGTGGTGTTAAAGGTCATATTCGTTCACGCTGTCCTGACCTCAAGCAGAACTCATCAAGGATCACAACACCAAAACCTTTTGGACCACGAGTCACACCAACTCAGGAGGCTCAAAGAAAAACAGTGTTAGATTACTCCGATGAAGATTTTGAGCCAACAAATCACATAAGGGTGAAATGTTCTAATCATAAAAGTATCTATTTTGCATTTTTCTCTGCTGAAAATGCCTAACCTAGTTGTTGGTATCTTGACAGTGCATGCTCACATCACATGACAGGGAACAAAAACCTTTTGACTAATTATGTTACTGGTCCAAGTGGAGCAACTCAGTTCGAAAAATGGTAAAAAGGGTCAAGTGGTTGCAAAAGGAACACTCATTATCAACGGGTGTTCGAAGCTTAGCGATGTGTTCCATGTTGTTGGACTTGAGCAGAATTTGATTAGCATAAGCCAGCTATGCGATCAAAAGATGGTTGTCACGTTCTCACAAGAGGAATGTCATGTGTTTAATGACAAAAAATTTTGTGTTTATATAGGAAAGCGGACTGCTGAAAATTGCTACACTCTAATGCAGTCACGACTCCCCACAGAACAGTTCACAAACTCTGTTTCAAACAGACTTATTTCTCCTATAGTTAGTGAACTAATTTATTTTCATGGTTCGCAGGTTAGTCAAGGAGCCAACAGATTGGTCATCGATCAATCCAAATTTATTTAATATCCTATCAAGGACCTTGACCGTGAAACTGCAGAACAGTTGATGATTCTTGTGGCAACTCCTAAATGGGTTGTCAATGAGACAAGAGGCAACTTCATAGACCTCAGTTTCTCCAATTTCAAACAGGAAGTCATCTCTACCTAACTAAGCATAATCTTGTCATATTACTTAATGTTGGTTGGGTTGATCATATGCTTATGAACTATAATGTTGTGCAACGTGATGTCTTGGTCTTTAGTAACCACATCAGTGCTATTATCATTGCTCATAATCATGTTAAGCACTTATGCACACAGCACACGGATATATGGCACCACTTCATATGTGATTTGGTTGATAATGAATGTGCAGCCATTAAGCATGTTGCGACTAGAAGACAAACTGATGTTATTTATATGAAGGAACTTGTTTCACAAAGCTTTGAGACCCTCAGAAAGTCTCTCAGCATTTGTCTTCACTAAGCGTTGGTCGCGTGCCCGATTTAGCTAAGATGTTTTTGTTTGTTGAACTAACTGTCATGACTTACTTGCAGACCTGTTGGACAGCTGGTTCTGGAGCGTACTTAGAACTGCATTGATACACAATGCACATCTTTCCCTCAGTTAAATTAGTGAAATCGAAGGATTTTGCAACGGGCAATTTTTGTTTTTAATTTGTTTTTATTATCTCTTTGACATGGACATTGTCCACTTTTGTTATCCCATCACATCAAAAAGAAAAGGATTGAGCATGAAAAGAAAAGTATGAGTGTGCAAAAGAGTCACGAAAAGAAAATAACAAAGAGAGTATGAGCCAAAAGAAAAAGAGCTTAAAAAGAAAAAATATATGGAGGAAAAAGCTGCCTAAACTCAATGAATATGTGTGAAAGCATTCAATTCATATCTCACGTTCATCACATCATTGAAAAGAGCTACCATATTCTACATAAAGTTGTGAGCGAAAGCTACCTCCATGCAAAAGGCTCAAGTGTGTGTACATGGTGCAATTGTTTTGTTTGAAAAGAGATATCTTGTAAAACGATTTTGCCCCTTTCAAATTCTCTTCCCTTTCATCTGTTTATCTTATGAGAACTCACACACACACATTTTATTGTATTCATCTGGTTAATGAGTATTCTTTGGTTCTGGCTGTTTTGTACTCAGTCTTACGATCTGTCATGACAGCGTGTCTCGACATTCACTCAAACCAGTTGAATCGGTACTAGGTGAGTTATGTGTAATTTGCTGAGTTACTTTGTGTTTGTTTCTTTTAATTTGTGTTATTTTATCAGGTGCAATTTTAATTTTTTAATTTAATTTGTCTTTTAAGCGTGAGATGTTTAATTTTGGCACGTTTTCCCGCCTATATCTTTTGCCTCGTTTTTTGTAGAGATTGAGTTGCATGTAAACCGTTGGTATCCTTCCTTGATTAGTCTTGGGAAGAGTCCTATCTCTTATAGGAAGTTGTGGATAATGATTATGGAAGATATTGTTGTGATTTGATTATATCTGTTTATATATCTCTTACTTCATATCTCACGCCATCCCTACTCTCTCTCTCGTGTTCATATTTTTTTTTTTGTGTGTGGTTTTTATGTCTTCTTTCTCATCATCTCTTCTCAAGAAATTATTTAACATGGTGAAAAACAAGTCTCCAGGTGAACCGTCCCAGTCGACCCCACTAGTCAACTACAACAGTGAATCCGCAAGACACCACATGACCACCTCCAGCAACAAAATCTTCGCCACGTGCCACACCATCTCCGGTACGAGAGTTTTCACCACCACTGGATGACTCTCATTCTGTTCCGCCGCCGGCAGACGCTCCGTCGTCACCGTTGGTTTCGTCTCCTTCACGGACCACACCTGCACTTGCTCCTGCATCCTCACGCCGCCATTCCGCCGCGGCTAAAGGGAACAGAAGGCTCAACCTCCAAAGCGCACCCAATCTGCTCGTCAAAACTCCAAACCTGTTGCAGGGGGTGTCGCGAGCCGAGTCGAGAGACGTACCCAGACTACCACTCACAAACGTCCCCGATCTGTTGCTGCTGCTGCTTTGAATCCTGCTCCCATCGAGGTCTCTAACACATATTCCCGTCCAGTCCGCAAACAGCAAAAATGGCCAGCTAAGTCCTCGTCTGATGAGGTCAACCAGTCTGGAGACAAGTCTGATTTCGAAGCAGGCAGTCACGTCCAGTCTGAAGAAGCTGATGGAGGCTATGCCGTCCCTCCCAGAGTTCCACCGTCTGATGAGCCCTTTCTTGTGAAGAGTGCCATGTCGGAGCGTTTCTACACGGCTCATGCCAAACTCTTACCCGACGCATTCCTGTTAATGAAGTCCAACTTCATAATGATATTTTTGCGGGTACGGGGGTTATCGAGTTTCTGGAAGGGAGAGGTTTTATTGAATCCACTCCTAGGGTACAACCGTTTGTCACGCAGATTGTGCACGGCTTTTATGCCAATCTGGATACTCAACTTGGCATTCCGGGCTCAGCCCAGGAACATTCAGCATTCGTGAGGAACCACATCTTCCAGATCAGTCCTCAAATTCTGAACATGCAGTTGGGTTCTCCTGATGTGCAAACCGGTCGCGACTCCGAGTTGGAACAAGAGGAAGACTTGAACGCAGTCGTATCAACCATAATCGACCAACCCATGAAGTGGCCCCAGAATGGAAATCTCCAACGAGGTTCCCGTGATCCATGGTATGGTTTGCTTTTTGGAATCATGGTAAGAAACTGGTTTCTATGTCTCATACATCTACCTTGAGTCCATTAACTGCTTTTCTTCTCGTCCTTATTGGTTTGAATGCCCCCATTAATCTGGAGAAACTGGTTTTTGAGAGAATACAACTTGAAGCATTCGACCAAAAGATAAAGATGACCCTGGGCTATCCATTCCTGATCTACCACACGCTCACATCTCAAATGGATATCCGGTTCAAGAAAGATAAGATGACGCGCAAGCCCAATCATTATCATGCCCCGAGTCACCTTGTGCAAGCCATTCTCGGTTCTCCTATCCGGCGAAATGTCCCACCTGCTGGTGATAATGAAGCTGGACCATCTGTTCCCCAGGGCAGTCTCGACAACCTACAGTCGCAACTAGCCCGTGTGATTACATTGCTCGAGTCCATGAACGAGTCACTTGCCCAATTAGCGGCTAAGCCTTGACTAGTTCTGGCAAAATGGGGGAGTAAGCAGAAAATGGAGAATGTGGAGATTTTGAAGAATGAGGGAGATCTTCTCCGCTGCTGCTGTTATCTTATGTTTTTATTTTAGTTTGTTTTTATTATTCCACTTAAGACCAATTATAATTACTGCTTATTTTTAAGTTGTTTTGCGGAGTGTTGCACTGCTGTTGCAACAAGTTTTTATTGCTGTTAAGACTTGTTAGTTGGTTTATCTTCCTATCTCTCTACTAACTTGTTATTTTTCAGCATGTCTACATTTTCCTGGGATTTTAAAAGAGTTTTGCCAAACAAGTCAATTGGGGGAGATTGTTAGGACCGCAAGTCCAACACGATTCAAACTTGAATGAAACAGTCAGGACTGCAGGTCCAACGCGATTTATTTTCCTGTTTGCAAAAATATTTTAAAGGAAAATTTTGGTTTTATTTTAGTTTGATTTATTTACTGAAATATTCGCTTTTATTTTGGTATTTATCTTGTTAAAGGCGAGTGAATATTTGAGTAAGTTTGTAAAGATTTAACTTGATCTCTTAAAATCTTATCTTATGAAAAGTTAATCTTTATCAAAGTTTTGTTTATATCCATAAGTAATCTAATCCTTGTGGAGTTTCTTTTTCGTCTTTGATGTGCAGATTCACGAAGATCATGAAGATCTTATCAAAAAGAAATGAAGACTTATCAAAGAAAAAAAAGCATTATCAAAGGAAAGATTCGGATATATTTGGAAAGATTCTGTCCCGACTGGATTGGGAGACTGACCGCGGATCTCGGGATCTTTCAAGGAGAGCTATCCTATAAATAGTAGAAATCCTAGGAATCAATGTATAACACCCGTGTAACAAAATATATATCTTTAGGTGTTCTGTTTTATTTTGATTTCTTAGTTTTCATTACATGATTCAATTCAAGAACGTGACAAGCTGAGAAGAGTTGAAGGGAGTTCAACGGGAAAGGATTGCGCCAGTTAGAGGGATCTATACGTACGTGCAGTTCGCTTGGAAGCTTGATCATAAGAAGATCACAACGGGAGTTTGGTCTTACGGGTTCAAACGGAGTAGACGCGAAAAAGGTTCCGGTGGTATCAACATTAGAGGGATTTGTGTTAGAGTAAAACCATTAGGTGTAATAACTTTTGTCCGACGAAAGAAGTTTGTTCTCAGGCGAAAGCCTCGTGGATGTAGGACATAGTCCGAACCACGTTAAAAATCTGCAGTCTTTATTTACTGTCTTATATACCTGTCTAGACTAGGTATCGCAACAACTGTTTAAAACGTAAAGTTAAAGACTTAAAGATCTATCAAATACCATTCAGTATAGTGTTAAGGTACGTAGATTCTTTTCTAGGTATTATTGTATTATGCTAGATACAAACATTTATTAATTTGAATGAATATTGTAAGATCTTAATCGCAGATTATCCAAGTTAAATATCTTAAAGTTCTGGTGTTTAAATAGTGAATATTGTAGTTGCAACAATATAATGATGGAAAACAAATAACACGAGGGTTTTTACGCGGTTGGGACAACTGCCCTAATCCACAAGACTTTCGCCTACTAAAACAAATATTTTGCGCCTTGAATGAAAGACATACGCATACAAATGTGTAACAAGAAAATGGAGATGACTCAGACATTAAGTGACTTTTGACAAAAAGTCGCAAGCGTTTGCAAATCTTTTTAAAAGCTACTTAAAGCATTAAGTGAGTGTTTGCAAAATCTAATAAGAAGTGACTTTTTCTTTTAAAATACGTTTTAAGCAGTTGGAGAAGCAACTCTGTTCCTGGTTTTGCGGCTTGTACTTTTACTGACTTTTTTTAAGACAAGAAGAAGCAAAAGTCAGTGTTCAAAATACTAAAAGTGTGCTTTTGCGGCTATAAAAGTCAATAATCTCATTTTATAAACATTTGCAAACGCCACCGTAGTCAACCTTCCAAAATTTAAACTGATCAACGGTGTTAGCCCAATAAAATAGAATGGGTCAATAGCGATCTCCCCCCTATCGTTTGGGGCGTTTTGCAACTTGCCCCCTATCGTTTCAGAAGTTAGACTTTCCCCCCTAACGTTTCATAAGTTTTGCGACTTGCCCCCTGGACCGTTGACCGGCGGAATATTCCACCGGAGATTCCAAAACGTGCCCAGCACGTGCCCGGCGAAAGGGCATTTTTGTCCTACCACTTTGGACTACACCCCCCTAACCTTTGGTAACCAACGTATTCCCCCCTAACGTTTATGAGTTAGACATTGCCCCCTAACGTTTGCACAAAATGAGCAGAGTGCCCCCTAACGTTTGGCAAAGTTAAGCAGATTGCCCCCTAACTCATAAAGTAATATTTTCTTTGTGCAACATATTTATTTTTTTCTTCTTGTCTTTGTTTGCTCACAAATACTTTTTTAATGATTTTGGAAGAGGGAAGCATGGTTTTGTTTCTCATGACCTATTTGGCAGAATGTGATTTTAAGGAAAAGGCGAAACTTTTTAGACGCTTGCTTAAATTATAGGAAAATTATTTTATTAACCGTTATACGATGACATGGTGCAATTAACCGTGGAAATTATGGTGACTATTTTAATTGTAGAGCATTATTTTTTCTATGACTTCATACCAACTGGCCATTTAAATTAGTAACCGGATTGTATATACCATGTACCATCTTACCCTGCATCGATTTTATATAACATCTGAGAGTGCTTCATGTTTTAGAATTGAATAATGTAAAAATATATAAAATATCACTAAGATCACGTCGTTTTGATATTTCAAATAAGATGCTGAAAGTGGAAAATAGAAAATTTGCACATGTATTTCATACAATTCTAATATATTGAGCTTTTTAAAATCATAAAATGAAATGTTAAATCGAATTTCACTATTTTCGTCGATTTGGACAAAGGTTCTATCACAAACTGTAATATCTTTGTATGACTTTTTAAACATTATTATACTTTCAACAAAACTATAGCTGTCATTATAATTCACAAGAATAGTAGCACATATATTTGCACAAAATAGTGTCGCCTTTCTGATTTAACTTCTGTAGAGGTGAGCTTGTAACTTTAGGGTTCCAAGATAACACCAATATAGTTGTTTACTTAATATACAAACATTCTATTTTTGGTACTAAACTCAGAATTGGAACCCATTTACAATTTTTGTCTATAATTCAATTAAAGAAGCTAAGTAAGGAAGAAAAAAAATCATTAAAAAAGTATTTGTGAGCAAAAAAAGACAAGAAGAAAAAATAAAATATGTTGCATAAAGAAAATATTACTTTATGAGTTAGGGGGCAATCTGCTTAACTTTGCCAAACGTTAGGGGGCACTCTGCTCATTTTGTGCAAACGTTAGGGGGCAATGTCTAACTCATAAACGTTAGGGGGGAAACGTTGGTTACCAAAGGTTAGGGGGTATAGTCCAAAGTGGTCGGACGAAAATGCCCTTTCGCCGGGCACGTGCTGGGCACGTTTTGGAATCTCCGGTGGAATATTCCACCGGTCAACGGTCCAGGGGGCAACTCGCAAAACTTATGAAACATTAGGGGGGAAAGTCTAACTTCTGAAACGATAGGGGGCAAGTCGCCAAACGCCCCAAATGATAGGGGCGAGATCGCTATTGACCCAAATAGAATAGTAACGTGAACTAGTGAGTATTCTTTTAATTGGCAAATTTGGTTTATTTAATTATTACAAGCTCCCCCGCAGCAAAAATCTTTTATGCCATAATATGTGGCGTTAATTGTCTGTGACTTTCTTAAAATTGCTACTTTAGTTTTTTGCCTGGCCACAGAATAGGTGGTACAAACATAACAAGGACATAGACAATACCACATATATGGCCATAATCTATTGTTGCATATTACTATTTACTAACAAGTTGACTTGATCCGATTTTAACAATTACATAATATATTAATAATTTTTCCAAATGATATTATTATTTTATGCTTCTCTTAGTAGAGAATTTCGAAATTGGGATTCTTGCTTAGTGGAGCACTTATACTTGAACATTTTTTTATGTTCAAACAATATATGTATACTGTCATACTGATTCATTCTTCTATACACTATACATAATATAATTTTATATACATAAATATATAGTCGTGTTTGCATCATATATGTTGTGTTTTGTAATTATACGTGGGTAGTAAGTTGGCGGTGCCTGTATGAAGGCTTAGAAAATCCCATCTTTAACTTTAGTGTGAAGGGCTGCGACTTCTAATAAAAACTCTACTCCATAAAAACATGAAGTCAAGATTCATTTTGGTAGATATTTTAATCATTCCGAGCTGAAGTCGTCCCAACTATATAGGTACCGTGCAACTCAATGGGGCGCACATCCGCCATTTTGATCGAGTAAAAACCTACAAAGGCTAAAACTATTAATTTATTACACAATTCGCTATTAGATTTAATCTGTTATGACCATTTCTAGACTAGTTTATGATAGCAAACCATATAACACAAGTTTCAAATTATCCTTGAGACAGCAGTTTGGCCTCAATTAAATAATGACAACCAATGCAGATATATCATAGATTGCTGGGTATATATAAGGGGTTCACCAATAGCTTCATTCTTACAATTCATACACAGTGAACTTTTTCCAACCAAAGTAAGTTGGAGGTCTCGAATGGAAACCACAGGAAAACTAGGGCAGTTGCCCTTACTCTTATTCGCTTTTGTAATTGGTTTTGTTGCCACTCAAGCAGAAGAATATAAACCTTATGTTTATGCGTCACCCCCGCCACCAACCAAGTATCTTTATAGTTCACCACCACCACCACCATATTATTACAAGTCACCATCACCTCCAAAACATGTAGAGCATCCAATATATTCTTACAAGTCACCACCTCCACCGTCAAAGAAGTACAGCTACAGCTCACCGCCACCACCATATTTGTATAAGTCACCACCTCCACCACCAAAGAAATACTACTATAGTTCACCACCACCACCTCCAAAGCATATTGAACAACCGGAATACTCGTACAAATCACCACCTCCACCAACAAAGAAGTACAGCTACAGCTCGCCACCACCGCCATATTCCTATAAGTCACCACCTCCACCACCGAAGAAGTACTACTACAGTTCACCACCACCACCTCCGAAGCATGTAGAGCATCCAAAATACTCCTATAAATCACCACCTCCACCACCAAAGAAATATTACTACAAATCACCACCACCTCCAAAGCATGTTGAACACCCAAAGTATTCCTACAAGTCACCACCTCCACCACCAAAGAAGTATTACTACAGTTCACCACCACCACCACCATATCATTACAAGTCACCACCACCTCCAAAGCAAGTAGAACACCCAGAATATTCTTACAAGTCTCCACCTCCACCACCAAAGAAGTATGATTACAATTCTCCGCCACCACCATCGTATATTTATAAATCACCACCTCCACCTTCCTCTTCTCCTCCTCCTCCATATTACTATAAATCTCCACCACCTCCATCACCATCCACATCGCAACCTTATTATTAAAATTAACCACGTTCTTCCAACCTGTACTGAGGAAGTTTATGCTACTTGAGATTTTACAACCGAGTGATGGAATTCACTAGTCATCATTTATTATCTCATATTTATTCGGTAGGAATTCATAAGTCAATAAGCGATGGAAGGTGTGTGATCCTCGTTTCTGCTTTTCTTTCAAAAAAAATTTGTAACATCTTTTGTTGTACAACAATTTATTGAAAATACAATTATGAGATTTTGTGAAGTACTCATCCGATGCGCAGTTTAGTTGAATACTAGATAATCTTCCTTCTTAACATCTTTTGCTCGTACTTTTATGATATGATAGGGGGTAATTTGTTTGTCTGCATTGCAATATGTCCCCTATAAGTTGGGAAGACTAAGTGAAAAGGCTTTCGACTGTAGTGTTTATCTTAATATAATTTTCAACAACGAGCACTCTAGACCAATATTTTCTGAGGGAGGACATTTTGCAACATTCTTTTATTTATTTATTTTTAAATTTTACGATAATTTCGATGTTTAGAATAATAATTTCGATAAAAAGATTAAATTGTGTTCTAAAGTTGTTCCACAACCAAAAGTGATCTTTAACCACTATTGCAAGTTAAAGTTTGTATTATTTCGATGAAAATAATAATTTGTATTTTTTCTAAAGTTTGTATGACGATAAAAAAAAGGGCATTAGATCCGTACCTAGACAAAAAGGCTTTTAGGTTGAGTTTTTTAAAAGGCGCGCCTCAAGATTCGCCTTGAGGCAAAACTCTCTTAAAAAGCCTCCAGGTGCATATCAAGGCAATTGTGCTATGAGGTGTACGACTAGTTATCAAGGTGTACTGCACGGCGCGAAAAGCTCACCTTTTGCGCCTTGAGTCAAAGTTGTACGCATTAGAATGTGTAATAAGAAAATGAAGCTGATTAAGACTGAAATGAGTGAGCCTCCGATTTTAGAATGAAATAAAAAATTTCATATCTTTTTTCGCCAATGAATGATTCAACCAAATAGCTCCTTGTGAGTTACACGGTAGGCATTAAGTAGAAGATGGAATTATAGGAATTAAGTAGAAGATGATATTAACTCTGAGGGTTTATGATTTTGAAAAATATTGCAATTAATGAAGTTTATTACATAGTTGCTATGGATTTTTTTTTGTTTTCATCGAAGCTAAGCTTGTTTAACAATAATATGACACATGATTAATTATTGTTAGGACCGCAAGTCCGACACCTTTCAAACTCGGTTGAACAGTCAGGACTGCCAGGTCCAACTAGATTTTATTTCCTTGTTTGCAAAATTATTTTAAAGGAAAAGTTCGGTTTTATTTACTTTGATTTATTTACTTAATTATTCACTCGGTTTTATATGGTATTTATCTTGTTTTAGACGCGTGAATATTTAAGTGAGTTAGTAAAGATTTAACTTGATCTTATAGTATCTTATCTTATGGAAAGTTAATCTTTATCAAACTCTTTACTATATCCTTTAGTAATCTATTCCTTGTGGAGTTCTTCTTTGTCTTTGATGTGCAGAATATACGAAGATCATGAAGATCTTATCAAACGGAAACAAAGACTTATCAAAAGGAAGAATCGCCTTATCATGGAAAGATTCAGATATATTTGGAAAGATCCTGTCTCGACTGGATATGGAGATTAGCCGAGATTCAAGGATATCTTTCAGGAGAGCTATCCTATAAATAGTAGAAATCCTAGGAATCAATGTAGAACACTCGTGTAACAAAATGTACATCTTTAGGTGTTCTCTTTTATTTTGATTTCTTAGTTTTCGCCCTCTTGAGTTAAATCAAGAACGTGAGAAGCCGACCAGAGTTGAAGGGAGTTCAACGGGAAAGGATTGCACCAGTTAGAGGGATCTATACGTACGTGCAGTTCAATTGGAAGCATTCTCATAAGAAGATCACTACGGGAGTTTTGGTCTTACGGGTCAAACGGAGTAGACGCGAAAAAGGTTCCGGTGGTATCAACATTAGAGGGATTCGGTGTTAGAATAAACCAATTGGTGTAATAAATTTTGTCCGTTGAAAAAAGTTTGATTCAGGCAAAAGCCTTGTGGATGTAGGACATAGTCCGAACCACGTTAAAATCTGTTGTCTTACTTTACTGTCTTACATACCTATCTTACTTATCTGTCTAGACTAGGTACCGCAACTACTGCTTAACGTAAAGTATTAGACTTAAAGATCTATCAATTGGCATCAAGAGCCTATCACCTACTTACATTGGTGAGATTCTGGTTTTATTTAGATCTTGCAGATTTGATGGCACAAAACGTTGAGGGATCATCATCATCAAAGCCGCCGCTCTTAAATGAATTTAACTATTCATACTGGAAGCTCCACATGACAGCTTTCATCAAAAGGGAAAATCAGAAAGCGTGGAAAAGCATTCTCAGAGGATGGTCTCCACCACTAGATAAAGATGGAAAGCCGAAGCTGGAGCTCGACTGGTCTGACGCAGAAGATCTCGACGCGAGCCACAACTCCATTGCAATCAATGCAATTTTAAATGGAGTCGACCTAAATCAGATCAAACTAATCTCCAAGTGTGAATCGGCCAAAGATGCATGGAACGCCCTCCGCGTTGCCCATGAAGGTACCCCATCCGTGAAAAGATCCAAAAGACAAATCCTTGGTACACGGTTTGAGGAACTCAAAATAGAGGATCATGAAACAATAGCTCAATACAATGCTAAACTTAGAGATATTGCTAATGAAGCCTTCCTCCTCGGTGATGAGTACAGTGAGTCCAAACTTGTTCAGAAAACTCTTCGCACTTTACCCTCAAGATTCGATATGAAAATTGAGGCGATTGAAGAAGCAAGAGACGTGGAGAACTTGTCACTCGAAGAGCTCATGGGTGCCCTCTCAACTTTCGAGTTGAAAAAGAATTTGAATGGAGTCACTTCAAAAGGTGTTGCACTTAAAGCTGAAATCAAAGACAAACCTCAAAGTGACGACAAGGACGAGTTCGAGAAATCTGTCGTGTTTCTCTCCAAAGGACTCCGAAAGTTTTCCAAGTGGAAAAACAAAGGTACGAACACTTTCCCTTCTAACTCTGATATTTCATTAAAATCTTCCGATGCTAATTATCTTAGCTACAAAAGAAGAGGAAAAGGTGTTCAATGCAGGGAATGCCAAGGCTATGGTCACATACAAACTGATTGTGAAAATCTTCTCCAAAAGAATAAAGATAAAGCCATGGTGTGCACCTGGAGTGATGGAGAGTCATCTGAAAGTGAAGATGAGACAGGAGAAATAGCTAATATTTTACTCTCCTCTGTCATCAGACTTGACTCATCACTTGTCGCGACTGACCTGGACGACTCCGAAACTGCTTCTGAGATTAAAACGATAACATCTATATGCAGTGATGACGAGTTAGATTGTTGCATTGATGAACATGAAGAAAGAACATTTTTTGCATTTTCTTCTATCCTTAATCATGACTTACCACCTGTCTTGACTACTCAGGAAAATAGCGATGATACTGAGGACGATAATTCTCCTTATCCATTTCGGCAAATCAGACTCCTTCGAAATATTTTGTTTTCAGAGATACGCAAGAACGTTGATCTAAATAGACAAGTCATGGCCCTCAGAAATGATGTACACAAAATAAAAGAATTAATCACCATTTTTGAGGATTTGGAATCACACTTCCAAAATGCTCTTAAAGTTCTCAATAAGAGTGTCACAGACAATCAGAACAAAGTTTCTGATCAAAGTCCTAGTCACATTTTTTATCATGCTGGTCTTGGTTACCACCAACCGATCGGTCTGAGCAGGGAGATTCCTAGTATATCTGATATGGATAATGATAGCTTAGCACGTGATCCAAATTTCTCACAGCCTCATGTTTTTTGCAGGTCTAGTCAACCGAACAGGCCCAGTCCCGTTTGGTTGTCACGACGGATGCACAGGTCAAGCAGAGCCTGTTATCACTGTGGTGGTAAAGGACATATTCGTTCATGCTGTCCTGACTTACAACAGAACTCATCGAGGAACACAGCAAAGAAACTTGTTGGACCACGAGTCCCGACATCTCGGAAGACTCCACGAAAAACATTGTTTAAAGACTCTGATGAAGATTCTGAACCAACGAATCACATAAGGGTGAAATGTTCTAATCATAAAAACATTCATTTTGCATTTTCCTCTGTTGAAAACGCCTCACCTGATTGTTGGTATCTTGACAGTGCTTGCTCACATCACATGACAGGGAACGAAAACCTTTTGACTAACTATGTTACTGGTCCAAGTGGAACAGTTCAGTTCAGTAATGGTAAAAAGGGTCAAGTGGTTGCAAAAGGAACACTCATTCTTAACGGGTGTCCTATACTTAATGATGTGTTCCATGTTGATGGACTTGAGCATAATATGATTAGCGTAAGCCAGCTATGCGATCAAAAGTTGGTTGTCATGTTTACACAAGATGAATGTCATGTATTTGATAACCAAAGGTTTTGTATTTTTTCAGTAAATCGGACTGCTGAAAATTGCTATACTCTAAAGCAGTCACGACTCCTTATAGAACAGTTCACAAACTCTGTCTCAAACAAATCTATCTCTCCGTTTGTTAGTGAACTAATTTGTTTTTATGGTTCGCAGGTCAGTCAAGGAGCCAATAGTTTGGTCATAGATCAATCCAAGTGCGTTCAATATCCTATCAAGGACCTTGATTTTGAAACTGCAGAACAGTCGATGACTCATGTCGCAACTCCTACATGAGTTGTCAATGAGACAAGAGGCAACTTCATAGACCTCAGATTCTCCACTTTTGGAATAGGAAGTCATCTCTACCTAACTATGCATAATCGTGTCATACTACTTGATATTGGTTGGGTTGATCACATGCTTAAGAATTTTGTTTTTGTGCAAAGTGATGTGTTGGTCTTTAGTAACCACAACTTTGCTATTATCATTGCTCATAATCATGTTAAGCACTTATGCACACAACACACGGATATATGGCACCATCTCTTATGTGATTTAGGTGATAATGAATGTGCTGTCATTAAGCACATCGCGACTGGAAGACAAACTGCTGCTATTTCTATGAGGAAAATTGTTTCACAAAGCTTTGAGACCTTCACAAAGTCTCTCAGCATTTGTCTCCACTAAGCGCTGGTCGCGTGCTCGATTTAACTGAGATGTTTTTATTTCTTGAACTAACTGTCATGACTTACTTGCAGACCTGTTGGACAGCCGGTTTTGGAGCGTACTTAGAACTGCATTGATACATAGTGCACATCATTCCCTCAGTTAAATCAGTGAAATCGAAGGATTTTGCAACAGGCAATTCTTGTTTTTAATTTGTTTTTATAATCTCTTTGACATGGACATTGTCCACTTTTGCTACCTCATCACTTTAAAAAACAGAAGGATTGAGCTGAAAAGAAAAGTATGAGTGTTCAAAAGAGTTGTGAAAAGAAAAGAACAAAGAGAGCATGAGCCAAAAGAAAAAGTGCTTCAAAAGAAAAATATATGGAGGAAAAAGCTGACTAAACTCAATGAATATGTGTGAAAGCATTCAATTCATATTTCACGGTCATCACAAAATTGAAAAGAGCTACCATATTCTATATAAAGTTATGTGCGAAAGCTACCTCTATGCAAAAGGCTCAAAGTGTGTGTACAAGGTGCAATTGTATTGTTTGAAAAGAGATATCTTGCAAAACGATTTTTGCCCCTTTCAAATTCTCTTTCCTTTCATCTGTTTATCATATGAGAATTCACACACACACATTTTAATGTATTCATCTGGTTCATGAGTATGCTTCAGTTCCGACCTGTTTCATACCCAGTCTTATAGTCTGTCATGACAGGGTGTCTCGACATCCACTTACACCAGTTAAATCGGTCCTCGGTAAGTTATGTGAGTAATTTGCTGAGTTACTTTCTGTTTGTTTCTTTTAATTTGTGTTTTAATTTGTTTTAATTTTTATTTTATTAAACAGGTGCTTTTTAATTTTATTTTGTCTTTAAAACGCAATATGTTTAATTTCGGCATGAATTAGTTTCCCGCCTATGCTTTGCCGCGTTCTAATTTCGTAGAGATTGAGTTGCGTGTATCTTGTTGGAATCTTTCCTTGATGAGTCTTGGTAAGAGTCCTATCACTTATGGGAAGTTGTGGATAATGATTATGGAAGATATGACATTGATTTGATTTCATCTATTTATATATCTTACCTTTGTATCATATCTCACGCCATCCTACTATCTCTCTCTCTCTCTCGTGTGTTCATTTTTTTTGTGTGTGGATTTGTGTTTATGTCTTCTTTCTCACCCACGTTTATCAAGAAAATATTTAACATGGTGAAAACTAAGTCATCAGGTGAATCGTCTCAATCGACTCCACCAGTCGACCCTGACAGTGCATCTACCACGGGCAACGAGTTGGCCCAAGTCTTGCAGCCAATGCCGCTTAAAATCAGAATTCCGGCGGACTTTGTTCCAGCACCATCTTCTGAGGCACCGCCGCAAGACACCACACCACCGCCACCGGCAACAGAGTCACCACCCCGTGCCACTTCTCCTCAGGCACGCGAGTTCTCTCCTCCTTTGGATGACTCGCACTCTGTTCCCATGCCGGAAGACGCTTCGTCGTCACCTGCACCTGTTCCTGCATCCTATCGCCGCCACACCGCCGCGGCCAAAGGGAAGCAGAAGGCTCAACCTCCAATGCGCACCCCATCTGCACGCCAAAAGTCCAAACCTGTTGCAGAGGGTGTCGCGAGCCGAGTCGGGACACGTAAGAAGATTCCAGTATCCAAACGTCCCAGATCTGCTCCTGCTGCCTCAGACTCTACTCCAATCGAGCTCTCTGACTCAGATTCCAGCCCTGTCCGCAAATAGCAGAAACGCTCAGCTCAGTCCTTATCTGATCAGGACAATCAATCACGCGACCAGTCGGCCTCTGAGGAAGGAAGTCACGCCCAGGCTGAAGAAGAAGCTGAAGGAGGTTACGCAGTCCCTCCCCGTGTTCCACCGTCCGATGAGCCTTTCAGTGTGAAGAAGGCATTTTCCGACAGGTTCTACACATCTCATGCCAAACTCAGGTATACTCCTCTCACTGGCCGCATTCCTGTTCGTGAAGTTCAACTTCATGATGATTCTTATGAGGGTACGGGTGTTATTGAGTTTTTGAAAGGGAGAGGGTTTCTTGAATCCACTCGCAGGGTACAACCATTTGTAACCCAGATTGTTCATGAGTTTTACGCCAATCTGGATACTCAACTAGGTGTTCCGGGCTCTGCCAAGGAACATTCAACATTTGTAAGGAAGTTCATCTTCAAGATCAATCCTCAAATTCTGAACATGCAGTTGGGGTCTCCTGACGTACAAACCAGTCGCGACTACGAGTTGGAACTGGAGGCAGACATGGATGCAGTCGCGTCAACCATAACCGGCCAACCCATGAAGTGGCCAAAGAATGGAAATCTACAGCGAGGTTCCCTTCTTCCATGGTATGGTCTGATCTATGGAATTATGGTAAGAAATTGGTACCCTATGTCTCATACATCTACCGGAAGTCCATTAACTGCTTCTGTCTTATTCCGAATTGGTTCGAATGCTCCCATTAATCTTGGGAAACTGGTCTTTGAACGTTTACAACTTGAAGCATTCGACCATAAGGTTAAGATGACCTTAGGCTATCCATCATTGATCTATCGCACGCTCACATCTCAAATGGATATCCGGGTCTCTAAGGACAAGATGACGAGCCGCCCTAAGCCTTATCATACCCCGAGTCACCTTGTTCATGCTCTACTTGGTTCTCCGATCCGGCGATCTGTCCCAACTGCCAGGGATAATGAAGCTGGACCGTCTGTTCCCCAGGGCAGTCTCGACACCATCTAGTCGCAACTTGCCCAGGTTATTACACTGTTGGAGTCCATGAACTAGTCCCTTGCCCAATTAGCAGCAAAGCCTTGACTAGTTCTGGCAAAATGGGGGAGTAAAAACAGAATATGTAGAATGGGGGAGTCTTGAAGAATGGGGGAGATTTCAATGGCTGCTGCTGTTTTATCTTGTTTTTTATTTTTAGTTTGTTTTTATTATTCCGCTTAAGAACAATGATTTAACTGCTTATTTTATTAAGTTGTTTTGTGGAGTGTTGCACCGCTGTTGCAACACGTTTTTATTGCTGTCGAGACTCGTTAGTTGATTTATGTACCTATCTCTTACTAACTTGTTTTATTTCAGCATGTCTACATTTTCCTTGGGACTTAAAAGTGTTTTTGCCAAACAAGTCAATTGGGGGAAATTGTTAGGACCGCAAGTCCGACACCTTTCAAACTCGGTTGAACAGTCACGACTGCCAGGTCCAACTAGATTTTATTTCCTTGTTTGCAAAATTATTTTAAAGGAAAAGTTCGGTTTTATTTACTTTGATTTATTTACTTAATTATTCACTCGGTTTTATATGGTATTTATCTTGTTTTAGACGCGTGAATATTTAGGTGAGTTAGCAAAGATTTAACTTGATCTTATAGTATCTTATCTTATGGAAAGTTAATCTTTATCAAACTCTTTACTATATCCTTTAGTAATCTATTCCTTGTGGAGTTCTTCTTTGTCTTTGATGTGCAGAATATACGAAGATCATGAATATCTATTACTAATATAAAAGGGAACACATTTTGTCTCACAAAATAGGCAGTTGTTGGTCCATCGGACCAAACGTAACTGAAAATATTTTGTGTTCAAATTCAAAATGTAAACCCCCCACTCCTCCACTACCCTATCACATTCGGTTATTTTTCCTTAAAATAGGCTTACATTGAGTTTTCTTTAATCAATTGTATTAAATTCTGAGCACTTTCTCTTCCTGAATTTCCACTACCTTACGCAATAAATGTTTGGTTTAATTACTTACTCTATTTATGTTTTGTATATTAACCAATTCTCCTTATTATGCAGTAATTAAATGTGGGCGACAAAGGAATTGCATGACTTCTGAACACTTTCTTTCTTTGGGTTTCCACTGTCTCCCGGCACACCAAAGGTTTGTTAATTTTACTACTCCACTCCATTTAAGGTTTTTAGTACTAGCTAACAAGTGAAAAAGAATTATGATTTGGATGTGGTACTTTGGTAAAGTCCTTTCCGCGCGTAAATTTATATAAATTAAATTCTATAAGGTCTGCCGTTTTCTTTTTGTGTTTCAAACATATTATTATGAGTTACTTTGGATCGTGTCATATTATGTTTACATCAAATTAATAAGTTAATGTCAAACAATTCATAAGTTTTGTGTCTATATAAAGTTTTTCTTTCATAAATTCCCTTTTTTTCATATGTTTTATTTTCCTTTCGTATCATTATTTTGTTTAGACTTTTCACCATCTGTTATAAAAATTGGTAAACGAATTTTCAAACAAGCAGTACCTACCTGTCCATAAAGTAATTTAACCTTTATGCCAAAAAGTATATAAAAAACACGTTAGTATTAATTATTCTTTATGAAAAAAAGTATATAGAAAAATACGTTAAATAATAAATTATTCTTTGAACCAAGGAGTACGTTGCATGCGGTCCCCGCGTGCACTTTGGTGGCTAGTCTTATCAAACGGAAACAAAGACTTATCAAAAGGAAGAATCGCCTTATCATGGAAAGATTTGGATATATTTGGAAAGATCATGTCTCGACTGGATAGGGAGACTAGCCGAGATTCAAGGATATCTTTCAGGAGAGCTATCCTATAAATAGTAGAAATCCTAGGAATCAAACACTCGTATAACAAAATATACATCTTTAGGTGTTCTCTTTTATTTTGATTTCTTAGTTTTCGCCCTCTTGAGTTACATCAAGAACGTGAGAAGCCGACAAGAGTTGAAGGGAGTTCAACGGGAAAGGATTGCGCCAGTTAGAGGGATCTATACGTACGTGCAGTTCGCTTGGAAGCATTCTCATAAGAAGATCACTACGGGAGTTTTGGTCTTACGGGTCAAACGGAGTAGACGCGAAAAAGGTTCCGGTGGTATCAACATTAGAGGGATTCGGTGTTAGAGTAAAACCAGTTGGTGTAATAACTTTTGTCCGTTGAAAGAAGTTTGATTCAGGCGAAAGCCTCGTGGATGTAGGACATAGTCCGAACCACGTTAAAATCTGCTGTCTTACTTTACTGTCTTACATACCTGTCTTACTTATCTGTCTAGACTAGGTACCGCAACTACTGCTTAACGTCTAGTATTAGACTTAAAGATCTATCAATTATCATATCATCGTTCTCATTTGAAGAGGCTCAATAAACATATATTAATCTTAATAATAACTTTTTGTTGTTATGATTTGATGGGTGTAATTTGTTTGTCTGCATTCCAATATGTCCCCTATAAGTTGGGAAGACTAAGTGAAAAGGCTTTGACTGTAGCCTTTATCTTGATTTATTTTTCAACAACGAGCACTCTAGACAAATATTTTTAGAGGGAGGACATTTTGCAACATTCTTTTATTTATTTATTTTTTAAATTTTAGGATAATTTCGATGTTTAGAATAATAATCTCGATAAAAAGGTTAAATTGTGTTCTAAAGTTCTTCAACAACCAAAAGTGATCTTCAACCACTGTTGCAGGTTAATGTTTGTATTATTTCGATGAAAATAATAATTTGTATTTTTCTAATGTTTGTATGACGATAAAAAAAAGGGCATTAGATCCGTACCTAAACAAAGAGGCTTTTAGTTTGAGTGTTTTAAAAGGCGCGCCTCAACACTCGCTTGAGGCAAAACTCTTTTAAAAAGCCTCGAGGTTCATAGCAAGGCAATTCTGCTACGAGGTGTACGCTAGTTATCAAGGTGTACTTCGCGGCGCAAAAAACTCGCCTTTTGCGCCTTTAGTCAAAGATATACGCATTAGAATGTGTAATAAGAAAATGAAGCTAATTAAGACTGAAATGAGCAAGCCTCCGATTTTAGAATGAAATAAAAAAATTCATATTTGCTAAGGAATGATTCAACCTAATAGATCCTTGTGAGTTACACGGTAGGAATTAAATAGAAGATTGAATTAACTCTGAAGGTTTATCATGATTTTGATAGATATCGTTATTAATGAAGTTTATTACATAGTTGCTATGGAATTTTTTTTGTTTTCGTTTAAGCTAAGCTTGTTTAACACTAATATGACACATGAGTAATTATCATATCATCGTTCTCACTAGAAGAGGCTCAATAAACATACATAAATCTTAATAATAACTTTTTGTTATCATAATTTAACATTCTTATATTTTTTAATATTAATTAAATACCAAAATTTGTGTAGAGGTTATGTATCGCCTCTAAGAACATTAGAGCGCCTCGCCTTTCGCCTTCGCCTTTTAAATTAGTATTTAGGTCAATATTAAATCCGTAACTAAAGCTTATATTTTTTTTACCTCTATGTATGAGTTGAAAAGTTATCTAAAGCTCGGACTCCAATTTTCTTTTTTAATTTAAATAAAAAAAAGAGTAACATCTAAGTACCAAATTTCTGTACATATAACTTGTAGATTTTAAAAAAGATGTTGCAGTGCGAACCACCACTTTGATTATGTATATATATAACTATATATACACATTTTGATTTAGAAAAATAACAGTGACAGACTTTACAAACATTTAAACAACAAATCATATATAAAGGTAAATTGAAAAAAAAATAGTTGTAAATCTAATCATAATAATAAATGTAAAAGTAAATTTAGTAATTAATTGTAGAATGTTATTGAAAGTAATAATAATATATGTCAAGCTAATATAGAAACACAA
The DNA here is from genome assembly GCA_946800315.1 of Misopates orontium. Taxonomy (NCBI): domain Eukaryota; kingdom Viridiplantae; phylum Streptophyta; class Magnoliopsida; order Lamiales; family Plantaginaceae; genus Misopates; species Misopates orontium. The sequence continues at coordinate 11,234,399 of OX326949.1, forward strand.
ATAATATGAAAATTTGAAAAACAAAAAGTTACAGTACAAAACAAGAATAGGATGGAGTAGAATGGTGAAGAAGATGTGGGAGAAGATGAGTGAGTTGTAAAATGAGGTTGGAGGTTAAGTTATTTATAGGAAAACAGTATAGACTATTAGGTACGGGAAATCCGTAACTCAATAATTTGGCACAAAACCGAAAAAAACTAAATGGTCTGCCAAAAGTTTCATTTTTGATGTGAAATTAATATCAGTGCCCAAGTATTAAGTATAGAGGTTACGTACCTAAATGTTTCTTCGTATATTCTTTTGGCAAACTTTTAGGAATAGAAAAATAGAAATTTTATTCTGAAAGCTAGGTGTTTATTTTCATAGTAAACATTAGGTTCAGAAATTTTGTACCTAATGTTGAGTCGAGTTTAGTCTCCTTTTTCGCGTAACTTTTAAGTACGGGAATCTTATACCTAAAGGATATATGTTTTTTTTTGTTTTCGTATTGTTTTTTCATCTTTTCCCAAAAATTAAAAATTGTAACCTAAAATTCGTTGTGGATTTTCTTACTTAGACTTGTTCAAAACTTGTAAGTGCAAAATTTTCCTACTTAGATATTATGGTCGCCCTTTTAGGTAGAAAAAATTCATACCTAACTTTCAGGTAAGACTTTATGTACAGATCGCCCCTAATTGCTTCCCGAATATAACCCTAATTTCCTATCTTCTTCCTCATTTTATCTTCTACATTCCCAGAATGCATTATGCGAAACTTTATCTCAAAAGAATTTTTGTTTCAAAGAAATCACTCACGCTTGTCACGCAGATTGTGCACGACTTTTATGCCAATCTGGATACTCAACTTGGCATTCCGGGCTCAGCCTAGGAACATTCAGCATTCGTGAAGAACCACATCTTCCAGATCAGTCCTCAAATTCTGAACATGCAGTTGGGTTCTCCTGATGTGCAAACCGGTCGCGACTCTGAGTTGGAACAAGGGAAGACTTGAACACAGTCCCATCAACCATAATCGGCCAACCCATGAAGTGGCCCCATAATGGAAATCTCCAACGAGGTTCCCGTGATCCATGGAATGGTTTGCTTTTTGGAATCATGGTAAGAAACTGGTTTCCCATGTCTCATACATCTACCTTGAGTCCATTAACTGCTTCTGTTCTCGTCCGTATTGGTTCGAATGCCCCCATTAATCTAGAGAAACTGGTCTTTGAGAGAATACAGCTTGAAGCATTCGACCAAAAGATAAAGATGACCCTGGGCTATCCATCCCTGATCTACCGCACTCTCACATCCCAAATGGATATCCGGGTCAAGAAAGATAAGATGACGCGCAGGCCCAATCATTATCATGCCCCGAGTCACCTAGTTCAAGCCCTTCTCGGTTCTCTTATTCGGCAAAATGTCCCACCTGCTGGTGATAATGAAGCTGAACCATCTGTTCCCCAGGGCAGTCTCGACAACCTACAGTCGCAACTAGCCCGTGTGATTACATTGCTCGAGTCCATGAACGAGTCACTTGCCCAATTAGCGGCTAAGCCTTGACTAGTTCTGGCAGAATGGGGGAGTAAGCAGAAAATGGAGAATGGGGGAGATTTTGAAGAATGAGGGAGATCTTCTCGGCTGCTGCTGTTATCTTATGTTTTTATTTTAGTTTGTTTTTATTATTCCACTTAAGAACAATTATAATTAACTGCTTATTTTTAAGTTGTTTTGCGGAGAGTTGCATTGCTGTTGCAACAAGTTTTTATTGTTGTTAAGACTTGTTAGTTGGTTTATCTGCCTATCTCTTTACTAACTTGTTATTTTTCAGCATGTCTTCATTTTCCTGGGATTTTAAAAGAGTTTTGCCAAACAAGTCAATTGGGGGAGATTGTTAGGACCGCAAGTCCAACACGATTCAAACTTGATTGAAACAGTCAGGACTGCATGTCCAACGCGATTTATTTTCTTGTTTGCAAAAATATTTTAAAGGAAAATTTTGGTTTTATTTTAGTTTGATTTATTTATTGAAATATTCGCTCTTGATTTTATGGTATTTATCTTGTTAAAGGCGAGTGAATATTTGAGTAAGTTTGTAAAGATTTAACTTGATCTCTTAGAATCTTATCTTACTTTTGTTTATATCCTTAAGTAATCTATTCCTTGTGGAGTTTCTTTTTCGTCTTTGATGTGCAGATTCACGAAAATCATGAAGATCTTATCAAAAAGAAATAAAGACTTATCAAAGGAAAGATTCGAATATATTTGGAAAGATTCTGTCCCGACTGGATTGGGAGACTGACCGCGGATCTCGGGATCTTTCAAGGAGAGCTATCCTATAAATAGTAGAAATCCTAGGAATTAATGTAAAATACTCGTGTAACAAAATATACATCTTTAGGTGTTCCGTTTTATTTTTATTTCTTAATTTTCATTACTCAATTCAATTCAAGAACGTGACAAGCTGAGAAGACGCGAAAAAGGTTCCGGTGGTATCAACATTAGAGGGATTTGTGTTAGAGTAATAGGTGTAATAACTTTTGTCCGACGAAAGAAGTTTGTTCTCAGGCGAAAGCCTCGTGGATGTAGGACATAGTCCGAACCACGTTAAAAATCTTCCGTCTTTATTTACTGTCTTATATACCTGTCTAGACTAGGTATCGCAACAACTGTTTAAAACGTAAATTTAAAGACTTAAAGATCTATCAAGTACCATTCAGTATAGTGTTAAGGTACGTAGATTCTTTTCTAGGTATTGTTGTATTATTCTAGATACAAACATTTCTTAATTTGAATGAATATTGTAAGATCTTAATCGCAGATTATCCAAGTAAATATCTTAAAGTTCTGGTGTTTAAATAGTGAATATTGTAGTTGCAACAATATAATGATAGAAAACAAATAACACCAGGGTTTTTACGCGGTTGGGACAACTGCCCTAATCCACAAGACTTTCGCCTACGAAAACAAATATTTTGCGCCTTGAATGAAAGACATACGCATACAAATGTGTAACAAGAAAATGGAGATGACTCAGACATTAAGTGACTTTTGACAAAAAGTCGCAAGCGTTTGCAAATCTTTTTAAAAGCTACTTAAAGCATTAAGTGAGTGTTTGCAAAATCTAATAAGAAGTGACTTTTTCTTTTAAAATACGTTTTAAGCAGTTGGAGAAGCAACTCTGTTCCTGGTTTTGCGGCTTGTACTTTTACTGACTTTTTTTAAGACAAGAAGAAGCAAAAGTCAGTGTTCAAAATACTAAAAGTGTGCTTTTGCGGCTATAAAAGTCAATAATCTCATTTTATAAACATTTGCAAACGCCACCGTAGTCAACCTTCAAAAATTTAAACTGATCAACGGTGTTAGCCCAATAAAATAGAATAGTAACGTGAACTAGTGAGTATTCTTTTAATTGGCAAATTTGGTTTATTTAACTATTACAAGCTCCCCAGCAGCAAAAATCTTTTATGCCATAATATGTGGCGTTAATTGTCTGTGACTTTCTTAAAATTGCTACGTTAGTTTTTTGCCTGGCCACAGAATAGGTGGTACAAACATAACAAGGACATAGACAATACCACATATATGGCCATAATCTATTGTTGCATATTACTATTTACTAACAAGTTGACTTGATCCGTTTTTAACAATTACATAATATATTAATAATTTTTCCAAATGATATTATTATTTCATGCTTCTCTTAGTAGAGAATTTCGAAATTGGGATTCTTGCTTAGTGGAGCACTTATACTTGAACATTTTTTTATGTTCAAACAATATATGTATACTGTCATACTGATTCATTCTTCTATACACTATACATAATATAATTTTATATACATAAATATATAGTCGTGTTTGCATCATATATGTTGTGTTTTGTAATTATACGTGGGTAGTAAGTTGGCGGTGCCTGTATGAAGGCTTAGAAAATCCCATCTTTAACTTTAGTGTGAAGGGCTGCGATTTCTAATAAAAACTCTACTCCATAAAAACATGAAGTCAAGATTCATTTTGGTAGATATTTTAATCATTCCGAGCTGAAGTCGTCCCAACTATATAGGTACCGTGCAACTCAATGGGGCGCACATCCGCCATTTTGATCGAGTAAAAACCTACAAAGGCTAAAACTATTAATTTATTACACAATTCGCTATTAGATTTAATCTGTTATGACCATTTCTAGACTAGTTTATGATAGCAAACCATATAACACAAGTTTCAAATTATCCTTGAGACAGCAGTTTGGCCTCAATTAAATAATGACAACCAATGCAGATATATCATAGATTGCTGGGTATATATAAGGGGTTCACCAATAGCTTCATTCTTACAATTCATACACAGTGAACTTTTTCCAACCAAAGTAAGTTGGAGGTCTCGAATGGAAACCACAGGAAAACTAGGGCAGTTGCCCTTACTCTTATTCGCTTTTGTAATTGGTTTTGTTGCCACTCAAGCAGAAGAATATAAACCTTATGTTTATGCGTCACCCCCGCCACCAACCAAGTATCTTTATAGTTCACCACCACCACCACCATATTATTACAAGTCACCACCACCTCCAAAACATGTAGAGCATCCAATATATTCTTACAAGTCACCACCTCCACCGTCAAAGAAGTACAGCTACAGCTCACCGCCACCACCATATTTGTATAAGTCACCACCTCCACCACCAAAGAAATACTACTATAGTTCACCACCACCACCTCCAAAGCATATTGAACAACCGGAATACTCGTACAAATCACCACCTCCACCAACAAAGAAGTACAGCTACAGCTCGCCACCACCGCCATATTCCTATAAGTCACCACCTCCACCACCGAAGAAGTACTACTACAGTTCACCACCACCACCTCCGAAGCATGTAGAGCATCCAAAATACTCCTATAAATCACCACCTCCACCACCAAAGAAATATTACTACAAATCACCACCACCTCCAAAGCATGTTGAACACCCAAAGTATTCCTACAAGTCACCACCTCCACCACCAAAGAAGTATTACTACAGTTCACCACCACCACCACCATATCATTACAAGTCACCACCACCTCCAAACCAAGTAGAACACCCAGAATATTCTTACAAGTCTCCACCTCCACCACCAAAGAAGTATGATTACAATTCTCCGCCACCACCATCGTATATTTATAAATCACCACCTCCACCTTCCTCTTCTCCTCCTCCTCCATATTACTATAAATCTCCACCACCTCCATCACCATCCACATCGCAACCTTATTATTAAAATTAACCACGTTCTTCCAACCTGTACTGAGGAAGTTTATGCTACTTGAGATTTTACAACCGAGTGATGGAATTCACTAGTCATCATTTATTATCTCATATTTATTCGGTAGGAATTCATAAGTCAATAAGCGATGGAAGGTGTGTGATCCTCGTTTCTGCTTTTCTTTCAAAAAAAATTTGTAACATCTTTTGTTGTACAACAATTTATTGAAAATACAATTATGAGATTTTTTGAAGAACTCATCCGATGCGTAGTTCAGTTGAATGCTAGATTATCTTCCTTCTTAGAATGATTACTCATAAAACTGTGGAATATACACGTTTATTGTTCATCACTACAAGAATACATTGCAATATGGAGAGAAATATAGGGACAGATCAAAATCTGTTGCTCTGTAGGAAGAGAATTATAATCTATAGGGACACAAATATTTGAAGCTCATAATAGAGAGTAGTTTTGAGCAATATGGAGTGATAAATTTGTTGGTAAACATAGGAGATAGATAATCTGTTACCATGGATAAAAGAAAGTAAACATAGGGACAATATATTTATTTACCACGTCAGGAGAGAAATGAATCAGTCACCATAGCATAATATAAGGACAAAATAATTTTTCCCTCGACAAATACATGGGGTAAGATTATTTTTAACCCATATTTTGGGGTAAGAATAATCTTACCCCATGAATCTACGGTGGAAAGACCCAAATCATACCTTGGGCATGATCTGGATCGTACAAGTATGGGGTCAGATCAATCTGATCCATCAATATGCGGTCAGAAACATCTGATTATTCTGACCCCATATTTCTAAGGCCCAGATCATGCCCAAGGTATGATCTAAGCCATTAAAACATGGGTCAAAAACTTCTGACCCCCTCTCTAGCCCACATGTTTGACCTATGGGGTCAGAGTTTTTTGATCCCATAGATCAACGGTTAATTGGCCACATCATGCGCATGGCATGATCAGGCCCGTTGGTGTAGGGGTCAGATTTTTCTGACCCCATGCCAAATAAAAAGACGCGCGGGTGGGGAGCCAAAATCCGCCACTCCAAAAAACCTAAAAAAAAAAAAAAGATTCCGATCCACTCAATGCCTCTCTAATTTCACAATTAAATTAAGGTATGTCTTGTACAACTTTAGGAGAACACTATTATGAAAAGTATTTCAATTTTTATGGCTAAAATTCTATGTCTTTTTGATTTTATAAATTTTTCTCTTTCTTTGCATTTTATATGTATTGTTGAGCTTTGAGAGTTTATAATTATTTGTTAGAAAAGTGTAGTTTATTTCTTTGGATATATGCTTGTTCTATAATTTTTATTGAATATTTAGCATTTTATATTTTTTTATTCAATATTATTAAATATAATTTTAGCATGTCTTCATTTGTTATTAGAGAATGTATTAGGATCATTATGTGTGCTAATTTTAGAAGTAGTTAGGAGACTTTTATTTTAGGATACTCTGAGTAAAAATGTGTTAATTTTATAAATATTAGGCAAAGTTAAGAAAAATTATAATATTTAGGAGAAGATTAGAATTTAGCGAAAAATAGAATAAATGTGTAGTACAATCGAGTGTCATGATTAATAATAAACACTTTCATGACAATTATTGCATAATAAGTATAAAGTTATAAATTTTAAGTAATTTGATTAAAATTAATTAGTTAAGTTTAGGTAAATCATGATTATTTCCACTTTTAGGATTATATAAATGTAGGAAAATTAGTTTGATGTTATAAAAAAATTACGCTATTACTTGGTCAATTAGTACAAATGAGAAACCTTGAAAATATTCATACTACTTTTAGCATAAATTTGGAGTTTGTAGTTTATATTACTATCGGTTAAGTAGTAGTATAAATTTTGTACTTTATGCAAATGAACTAAAATAGGTGGTGTAAATTTATAAATAAGTGTTGTGTTTATGGTTAGTATAATAGACCATATCATTATTAGTAACACTTTCATGACAATTATTGCATATATACTAACTATAAGGTTATAAATTATAAAGTAATTTGATTAAAATTAGTTAACTTTAGGTAATTAAATCATGATTATTTCCTCTTTTAGGATATATAAATGTAGGATAATTAGTTTGATATTATAAAAAATTAGGCTATTACTTGGTCAATTAGTATAAGTAAGAAACTTTGAAAATATTCATACTACTTTTAGCATAAATTTGGAGTTTGTAGTATATATTTGTGTTAAATGTATTACATAGTCCACAAGTTCAAACTCTGATTGAAATAGATCACACAATCATCTCATCATCACTTCAAGAAAAGTACATGCAATATATATTAGAAGAGAAACACTGAATTAAACATAATCATGATCATCATCAATGTTGTCCTCTTCAGGCTGGGATTCATCGTCCACATCTTCATTTAGATAGCCATATTCGTCATCTTGATCATCTTTATACACATCATCAACTAGCTGAATTTCATCGTCTGTGAGATGTACTAGACACATGTCAGGAACGGGCACGACAACAGTTGCATTTTTGTCTTGATATACAGAAGTAGTATCGACGACATATCTTGCCCTTGTTGTTCACACAACCCACCACCCTCTTCTGCTCATGTTGTGTTGGAACGGATATTTGGTGTAATACATTTGATGTGCCTAGCTTGCAAGTACAAACGGCTCAGCCGCTCTAGTTTCCGATTGCCTTTGGGGATTGATATCCACCAATCGGTAGCTAGGATGTACTGCCATTCCCTCGTAAATATCATACCTGTCACATTTGAACAAAACAATACTTTTTAGGTCACTAATACCCCAATATTCCAACTCTATAATTTCCTGTAGCATACCCCATCTAATCCCCCAACATTTCCCTTCAAGTAAACTCCACTATTCATTACCTTTTTGTCCCTTCTATGAGCCTCAATGTGGAAACAGAAATCGTTTATCTTAAATTCCTTGAATGTTTTTACTCTTAGTAGTGGGCTATGTGCCAAAGCAAGAAAATGTCTATCCACCGTGTAACGCCCAGACTTGACAGTCTCTTTGAACCAATCTACGAAATAAGTGTTGCGCCTTTCCTGAATCAGATGATTGCATACAGGAACACATCTCATATTCGAACAACTCGTTATAGATATTTACTTAGCATATGTACTTAAGTTACACATATATAGAAACGTATAGAAGGGTTCTTATAAAATAAATAACTTTGTCCAGCATTCGACCTCAGTCCAGTTAAGAAGGACGTATATCTCAGCGGTTCTATGCTCTGCAATTGGCGAATTGCGTGATCTATCGTGGCTCCCCATAGATTTTCCTTTATTTTGAAAGATGGACAAATCATCGCTCAAACTCAGAAGCCTCTCAACTTCATTCCTATCAACCAGTTTATTCGAGTTTCAACTCTAGATCCGAAATAAATTGCACAAAAGTTAGTAATTTCCCTCTTAAGGTTGGCCTTCACAATCGACCCTTCTATTCGCGCTTTATTACCCACTGATATCTTCAACACTAGCATGCACCTAGGTATGAAACAAATTCAATTTATTAAATATACTAAACTAACTAAAAAATTAGAAATGAACTATGAACCATAAAATGTTACCTTTCAAATGGCTACATCCACCTATATTGAATCGGCCTGCCGACCTTTGCTTCCCACGGTAAATGAATCGCTATATGCTCCATCGAATCAAAGAAAGCTAGAGAAAATATGTTTTCCAACTTGCTCATTGTCCACTACTGATACCTCGAGCTTGGCCATATCAGATTTTGGAACTTCAGTGGCGCATAAAGCTCTAAAAAAGTTCCTAACCTCCACTAATGGACCCCAAATACTATCCGGTAATAAGTCACAAAATGCAATAGGCCACAATCATTGCATAAACACGTGACAGTCATGAATTTTCATCCCAACTAGTTTAAGTTGGTCCATATGAACAAATCGTGAAATGTTAGAAGCATACCCATCAGGGAACCGCAAACTCCGCAACCATTCACACACCATTTTCTTTTGCTCTTTAGCCAAGCAGTACTTGGCCTTTTTATTTAGAACTCTCCCACCTCGACCGTCAAGCAAGAACAAGTCTCGTTGACTCGTTTATAACAATAAATCTTTTCTCGGATTCAAGTGATCCTTAATCTTCTCTGGATCATCCATCACCCTGTTTTTTATATTCTCGAAGAAGTTCTCTTTCCAATGCATCACGTCTAAGTCGTGACGTATCATGTTAGTGCCCCAATATGGTAGTTCCCAGAATATACTTCTCCGGTGCCAATTGTGATCTTTTCCATAACCTTGAATGATCATATTTTTGTTTTGAACGGAATATTTGGCAAGAACTCTACTTGTTGTTGCATCTCTTTCCCCGATCTTCTCAACAAGGGCAAAGACTCTTCTGTCTTGCCTTTTAAGAAATTAGTGTTGTTGTCCCTGGAAGAGAGGTCAACTGGCAAAAATCGTCGATGACCATCGAAAAAATAGTTCTTTCTCCCGTGCTTTAGTTGAAATGCCTTAGTCCCCTCCATACAATATGGACAAGACAACCTACCATGGGTACTCCACTGCGATGAAATGCCATATCCAGGGAAATCACTAATGGTCCATATAACAGATGCACACATTAGAAATTTTTGCTTCCTAAAGCTATCATATGTCTCAATTTTGACCTCCCACAGTGATTTCAGTTCACCAATCAATGGTCGAAGAAGAAACATCTATGTTTTTCCCCGGACTTCTTGTCCAGATATCAACAAACTAAAAAAAATGTATTCTTGCCTCATGCAAACATCAAGCGGAAGATTATACAGTGTGACAAAGACAGGCCAACAAGAGTATGTAACTACAGAGTTTGTAAACGGGTTAAAACCATCATTGCAAATGCCAAGTCTAACATTGCGCGGCTCATTAGCAAAATCTGTGTGTGTTGTATCAAAGGATTTCTAGGATTCTCCAAATGCAGGATGAATCGTTTGATCACTGTCTCCTCGATATTCCAAATGCCACATCATGTGTTTTCTGGATTCCAGGTGCTACCGTGGTGACAGATTTTTCTTCCCCCGAATATCTTTTTTAATTTGCACTTTTTTATAATACTCAGACTTAATAATGTATGGCCACAAATTTATATGACCCTACACATGGTGACAGATTACTTTGATCCTATATAGTGATAGATGTTTTCCCTACTTGTGGAGTCAAAATGCTTTGTTGCTATTTGCTTACAATATATTTTGACACCATATACAGTAATAAACTAATCTGTCACTATTTCTTTTTAACTTTATGCCTTCAAGACCTATAGGAACAAATTTTTGTTACAAAATTTTCTTTCCCCATTGATCTATAATAACAAATTTCACACCAATAGGGACTTATTTTTGTGTGGTTATCACTCCAATTTCTTGTAGTGCATACTTTCTATGATTTGATAGGGGTAATTTGTTTGTCCGCATTGTCATAGGTCCCTTATAAGTTGGGAAGACTATGTGAAAAGGCTTCCGACAATAACCTTTATCTTGATTTATTTTTCAACAACGCCCGTCCTAGACCAATATTGCTAGAGGGAGGCCATTTTGCAACATTCTTTTATTTATTTAGTTTTAAATTTTAGGGTGATTACGATGATTAGAATAATAATTTCAGTGAAAAGCTTAAAATATGTTCTAAATTTGTTGAACAACCAAAACTGATCTTCACCCATTGTTGTAGGTTAAAGTTTCTATCATCTCGATGCAAATAATAATTTTTATTTTTATAATGTAAACAAGGGATCAGGTCCCTACCTAAATATCGCTAAAAATATGGCTTTTAGGTTGATTGTTTTAAAAAGGGGCGTCTCAAAACTCGTCTTGAGGCAAAACTCTCCTAAAACTTCTTGAAGTGCATCACAAGGCAATAGTGCTATGAGGCGTATGCCTAATTGGCAAGGTGTACCCCATGGCGCAAAACAATCGCCTTTTGTTCCTTGAATCAAAGACGTACGCGTTCCAATTGTGTCACAAGAAAATGAAGCTGATTAAAACAAAACAAATGAGTATCATTCCAATTTTTGAAGTAATAAAACTTTTCGTGTCTTTTTTTGCCAAGGAATGATTTGGCAAAATAGATCCGTGTGAGTTACATGGTAGAAATTAAGTAGAACATGGTATTAACTCTGAGGGTTTATGATTTTGATAAACATTGCAATTAGTGAAGTTTATTACGTAGTTGCTATGGAAAAAGCTTTTGTTTTCATCAAACCTAAGCTTGTTTAGCACTAATATGACACATGAGTAATTATCATAACACTCTTCGCATTAGAAGAGGCTCAATAAGCATTCATTAAACTTAATAATATATTTTATTATTATAATTTAACATTATTATATTTTCAAATATTAAATACCATAATTTGCAAGGCGCACACCCGGAGCCTCAAGGCTTACCCATTGCCTCTAAGAACACAGAACACCTCGCCTTATAAAACACTTCTTTTGTCCAATATTCTTTCTATATTTACTTTCAATTTTATGCAATTATTTTGTTTCTAGTGTTATATTTGTCTTGTTATTCTTCAACACATTCAAAAAAGAAATCATTGGCGTATAATATAGACAAGAGGCAAAACATAAGGTAGATTTGAATATATGTACATAAGAGTTAGTGAGAGAAAGTTCAGATTTCTTAAAGAAAGAATCAAGGATTCTTAGTTCGAGAATAAAAATACTTAAAGCGTCTTAGTGTGAAGAGCAGTGCGCCGTGCAGCAGCCGGTAGTGAAGGATTATGTGACTTAGGTTGTTACAACGTTACTAACAGAGGTCAGATTTAATCTAAATTTTATGCATTTCGAACATTCCTTGCCAAGTTTAGCCGATTTTGAAATACTTTTCAAGAAAAAGACTGAAGTCAATGTCCTTACGAAGTTTTATGGGGAATCTACCCAAAAATCCCTTGTGGTCTCGAAAATCTGCATGAAACCCCCTTGTGGTTTGTTAATTGTCTAAAATCCCCTTGTGATTTCATAAACTCTGCACAAAATCTATTTTTATGAAACCACAAAGGGGTTTTGTGCAAGTTAGAGGCTGTTATGCAGAGATTATAAAACCACAAGGGGGTTCTAGATAGTTATCAAATTATAAGAGGGTTTGTACAAGTCTTGGAAACCACAAGGGGGTTTATACATTTTCCCTGAAGTTGTACAGAAAAAGGCGAGACTACTACATCTTTAGATAATTAAGGCTAAGTGCTAAAAATCTTACCAAGTTGTTTGGTCCGCTTTTCTATTACAAAATTAATGCAGATCGAAATTCATCCAAAACAGAATGACAAAGAGCAATTTAGTTTAGCTGAAGATAACAAATAATTGTAAATCTTGCAAATATAAAATATCTATCTTATCTGACACACGCCTAGATTGCCACCATGTCTCATATTTTGAAAGGTAAATGCTGATGGCAACTTCATGTAGGGATGTGCGGTGTGATTAAATTGAATCGGATCGAACAAATCCCCTTGGATCATTCGATTCTGGTTGTGGGAAATCGACAATCAAAATCAAATAGTTTAAAATGATTCGATTTGATTTGATCTGGTTTCCATAATTAACCTTTTATCTATTGTATTTTAATTTAAAAAAAAAGATAAACAATATAATGGCTCGAATATGCATTTAAAACTAAAGAAAATATGTATGAAACACTAAAAGGAAAATGTATACTCTCTAATTCATCACTAATTGAAAAGTTACAATTCAAAAGTGATACTCCTACATTTCAACACAACTTACAAATAATAAAATGTTAAACTCAAATTTAACTAAACATAATAGAAGTTAAGTCATAAATTAAAATCCGAATACATTCAAGACATCATTACGTTCATTATGTTCTAAGAACAAGATTATAAATCAACAAAATACTCAAACGATCCATCAATCATTAAGCAAGAGCTCAACAAAGAATAATTAGGTTACATCCTAATCTTAGAAAGATAAACTAGAACATAATAAACTAAAGAAAGTACTAAACCCTAATCTAAAGAGCTTCTAAGTGTGATAAGTCTGATTTTTATGCCCCCAATGCCTTGTATTTATAGTTGGAAGTATTAGGGAGACTTTGAGTTAGATTAGGAAACAAAATCAGCTAAAAACTCACATTTTCGTTTCTAAGCGATCGCATAAAAGTGGCAGGCGATCGCTTAGCGATGGCTGTGAAATTACGGCAAACTTGGTCAACAATTCGAGAGCAGAATGTGATCGCATACCAATCGCATAGAAATGTTGCTTAGCGGCAAATCACCATTTTCTTCATATGTTTCCTACAAACCTCAGATTCTAACGTTATGATCTCTTTATTTATCATGAAAGTCGCGTTGTGCACGTCCAACAGCTTTCTACCTTTGCGCGTTTTCATCGTTTTAGCTATAACTTCTTCCCTAGATGTCGAAGTTGCGATTCTCTTCTTGGGTTAGAGACTAGATATTCATATATTTCCAATGGTATATAAAATCTTCCGTGGTTTGTCCGGATCTTTTCCCAGTAAATTCCACAAGTTGGCGTTGTTTTTGGTTCGTCCGTGCTGCTTTTTACCAATAAGACTCCTAAACACAAAAGCAAAGAAATTAACTTCAAAAGACTTGAAAAGCATATGGACAGAGCAACAAAACAAGTAAATAAGTGTGTTAAAAGTGCATATCTTAGACACTTATCACATCTCCAAGCTTACCTTTTTTTCTCGTCCTCGAGTAAACAAAACAAAACAAGGACACAAAACTAGACATGCAAATAAAGAAAGACAAACATAGTTTACATGACTTCAACATTCAAGCGTAGACTTTTGACTCGATACCTCTAAATGATAAATCGGGGGTTTATCATATTATCACATACACTCCTTCATTCTGCGCAGTGGTGTGGTCAGTCTTTTCATGCAAATAGAAGTGACTTTTGACTAAGTTTACAGAGATAAGTTTCACCAAAATCGACCACATCACCTAATCCCCTAATTTTCACACTTTTTCTCCGCTAATGTAGAAGAGTTCCACCAAAGATCACTTAGGACTTTTTTAGCTTGCAATGTTAGGTTATGGTGGTGGCTCAAAAATGATATAGGATAAGAAAAACAAAGATCTAGAAAATTTCGTTCATGCACAAACTTAACTCTTTCTATTGTACTTCTTCCTTCACATTCATTCATCCACCTTGTCTATGCTAGTCACTCTTCAAGATAATATATTTCATCTCCTTCTTCCCTTCAACCGACTTTTACATATATCTTTGAGATTTAGACTTCGAAAAGAACTTGAATCTCTAAAAAAGATGGGACGAAGTGTAATTTCGGTGAAGTGGGTTTGATACATGGGAACAAACAATTCAGTTCAGCTCAGTGATCAAACACTTTCTTCGCATACGGTTTCCTCTCTTCTCTTTATTTTTTTATGAGTGGATTTTTCTTTTTATTTCCTCATTATCTCTCTCTTTCTTTTTTTATTCAAGTTCTCACCCTCTTTTCTTTTGAAGTTGCACCACCAAACTTAAGATGTTTTATGGGCTTGAGCACTTAACCCCTCACATTCCCTCACATTGTCATTTTATTTTTCTTTTGTAGTCATGGCCTTTTTACTCATAACTTCTTCACATTCCTCCGGTCGTCTTCTTACAATTCCACAAGTTTCCACTCTAGAAAGGGGTAAAGAATAATAAATATTGCATCTAAATAGGTAGGTAAATGGGCCAAATTCATAAAATGGCTTATAATCAAAAGGCTTCGGAGCGGTGCAGTGGATTATTTTATTTGTAAAGGGTTTTGGGCTTGAAAGGCTCAGTCGTAAATCAAAAGACGACCTAGATCACTTCCTTGGTGGTTCTCTATCTAAGATTTTGCCTTGATAGGTGCTCAATTTGTTTCACAAGATTAGTGGTCTCAAACAGATTGGTCGTCTCTATAATCATTCGTCAATAATGTACAACCAACTAAGTGCAATAACTGAAATGATGTTGTATATGAAGAATGCATGCTCAAACCTAGATCAATCAACAACTTATTTATGTAGCAACAAATCATGCTTATCAACGTCACAATGTCACAACTAATCTTAAGGCATGATCATCATAGATCCATACTTTTCTGAATTCATGAAGTGAACTAGACTCGAAAACACAAAAGACTTTAACAAAAGACAAAAACTCAAAGTTCTCTATTCTTATAATTGATTCTAAGCAATAGAACATAGACAATGATCATGCATAGAATTAAAATAAATGAAAATGTTAGCTAGACACCTCAAAACATTAAGAACAAAACAAAACGCAAAACAAAAAACAACTAAAAGTTAAAAGACATAAAGCAATAAGAATTCATGGGTTGCCTCCTAGGAAATCGCTTTTCTTTAATGTTTTGGCTCAACAAGCTAATCAGCTTATGGTGGATCAAAAAGGCGAGCTTCTTCTCATGGATCGGGATCTATCTGTGTGCCTATCTGGTGAGCTCTCTCTACATCGGTATTTAAAAGCTTCTCTCTCCATCAACCTTGCTTACCAAGATAACCATCCTAAAAAAAAGAAATAAATTAGTATATTTTTAGAAAACAAAATAAACAAGTACAATAGAAATAGATAATCAATAACATCGTTATGAATAGTCCCCGACAACGACGCCAAAAACTCGATCGCCCAAAACTCAACAATGATATTTCACCGCAAGTGTATGGGTCACAAGTAATAAATGGTCGTAAATTACGACCCCGAATATTCATCCCACATAGTACCATTCTAACGGATAGACGTGAAAGGATCCATGAACTACTACAGACCACAATTAGAAGGTTTTACCTGTATTCAACTAATATATTCTCATGAAACCAATTATATAGCAATCGAGGTAAAATATAGATGATTATGGTGAAGCCCGAAATCCTAGATTTTTAGTATTATTGTTTCTCGTTGGTTATTTATTTATTTATTTTCTTATTTTATTAGTTGTTAATTGAAAATCTAAAATTCCCTTTTGTTATTTAATTTATTTAAATTATTAAAAGTAGTATGTGTCAACAACTCATCGTGAGATCGATATTTGAAATTTTAATTTACAACAATTTACTACATGTGACCGTGCCCTTGCGGTGAAATACCGTTGTTGAGTTTTGGGCGATCAGTCGCCGTTACCAAGGAAGCAAATTGCATTTGGCTATTGTTTAATTATTATTGTTTTAGAGTCTTGTTGATTTGGTTATTTTGCCATGAGTTATTCAATAAACGCCATTAGTTTACGACCAGAAGTTAAGGGATTGGAACAATACCTATCGGTTTTGAAATTAAAAAGACTTGTAGGAAGCTAAAAGCCATTAAGTCAATGGCAGGTAACGAGGTAGAAGACAAAGTTCTTCGAGAAGAGAAACCTCCATGATCAATTTGTGCCACCAAATCAACCATTGAGAGACAATGACCAACCGAGATACTACAAAGGAAGAAAAGAAGAGATTTTGCAAAATCTCGATAACATGCTGAGTATGTGTTTAAGGATCCCACCTGGGAGTCATCAGAGAAGAGTGGATCAATCCACCTGGTTTCTCAAAACCAGTTTAGGGGTTCGTCTACTTAAGACCCAAAAGAATTCCTAAAATCCTTCCTACATGTTTCAAAGCTACAACTGTTAGAAACTGTTTCAAAGCTAGACAAGTTTCAGAGGATATGGGTCTAGAGATGATATATCAAAGCTAGAACAGTTTCAACTTGCATTGAAAAATATTGCAAAGAAATGGTTCGACCAGTTACCAGCAAATAGTATCGAAACTTGGGATCAAATGGCAAGATTATTTTTAGCTGACTATTGCCCACCATCGAAAGTCACAAAGTAGAGGCATAAATTATGGGATTTCACAAAAAGGAACTAGAAGATACCCATGAAGCATTGAAAGATATAAAGTTTTGGTGAAAAACTTCCCACAACATGAGATTACTAAATTTTCTTTACTATCACATTTCTACTCATGGCTTCACATTGATGAAAAGAAGCATTTAAATGCTACATCTAGAGGAAGTTTCATGGCTTTACAGATGAACAAGCCTTAAATGTGATGGAGACAATAGAGTAGGATGGTAGAAAGTGGTTACCCGATAGAGAACGAGAAGTACCAAGAAAGACTTACGGGTTACATCAAATCTCGCATATGGATACTTTACTGGCCAGATTTGATGCTATGAATGTCTGCTTAAAGATGAAGAGAGGACTGGACCCAAGAGATGCAAGAAGAACAATTGTAGCAAGTTAATTATGCCAATAACTTCAATGGAATAAACAATCAAAAACTAGGCCCATTTGTTTCAAGCTATCAGGGAGATAATTACAACTCTTAGGGAGGAAATGATCAAAACTTATTCCCACCAAGACAGCAGTAGCAAGGGTATCAATTAAGTGAAAGGAGGCAAAACTTTGAGGACCACATAAAACAGTCGGATAATAGGTTGGTTAAGCTTAAAAATTAGGCTAGCAAACAACTGTATTGTTGAAAGGCATGGAGCAGCAAATAGGCCAATTGGGAGCTCGAGCACCCAACCGAATTCCATGAGCTTTTCCTAGCAAAAATTAGAAGAACCCAGAATAGAGAGTGAATATAATCTCAAGGAGAGCTTGGACATATGAAGATACATTTAGAGAGGTTGAAGCACGCCATTTAAGGAAGCATTACAATGCTATATCTTTTCCAAGAAGAGTAGGTAAGCCTTCTTTGAAATTCTATGAAATTGACTGTGTCAAAATGATTGGTGTTTAAGATATCTTAAAGCCTGAGACGAGCAAGAAAGAGCACTAAGTGGAATGGAACACTGCATGAATCAAAGAAGGAAGAAGGTACAAAGGCCATTGAGGCACCAGTTGAAGGGAAGAAGGATGCTGACAACGAGGAAGAGATCGATGTCGTAAGATTGGCTAAACAAGAGGAAAAAGGGCCAACGGTTCCTGAGTTCATGCCACAAAAGTTAAATGATGTATGGAGTTTTACAGTAGCTTGCACCATAAACAATACTATTTTAGAAGACGCGCTTTACGATCTTGGTGCTAGCATCAATTTGATGCTTTTAACTGTTTATAAAATAATTTGACTAAGATAACTCCCACTAGATCATCCCTCCAATTTTCTGATCATTTTGTTAGAGGATTTAATGGTTATGCAATTAGAGGATGCTTATTCTTATCATTTGATTATGGGAAGACCCTTTTTGGCCATTGTGAGGTCTTCAAATTGATTTAAAAAAGGTTCCATTACCTTACGTTACAAAGGGCAAGAGAAAACTTTTGTTATTGATCCACGTAACAAGGAGAAGGGACTAGCCGAGCTATGGAGACTACTTCAAATAATTGAAGAGGAAAAGTCTATCTGAGAAAGGACTTGGAAGAGTAGCAATGGATGTGGAGAAAGAAAAGAGAAAAACCCCATAATGGATGAGAGTGAAGGATGTCGCTAAACTAATGAGTAATTATAACTACTATCAAACTCAATTTGATGAGAGAGAATTTAGTGACGACGAGGTTGAAGAGGAGTAGTACATTACTTTCGTCGTCCTGTCGAGCAAACGATGTTAAACAAAAGCACTATCTGGGAGGCAAACTATGAGTGTACTGCTTTATTTCGTTATCATTTTTTATTTTTGTTTACTCAATTCAATAGTTTAAGTTCTAAGTAGTGGTGAATTATTTTTCCGCATAAAATGATGCATAGATAGGATAAACTGAGAGAAGGAAAGTATAGGGAAGAATCAGAAAAACACTGAAAGAAATAGCCCAGGCGATCGCATACCATCAAAGAAGAAATTATAAGCAATCGCTTACCTGCATGATGAAAAAGCATCAAAGTTTCTGTTGGAGTTCCGCGATGAGAAAGCGATCGCATGCGAATCGCATTAGGAGGCCAAAATTTTCTGTAAGGAATTTGCGAGGAAGAATGTGATCCCAAGAGATCACATGGATTTTGCAGAACTTTCAGTGCAAACTTTACGAGGACTAAGCGATTGCTTGTGCATATCAAACCACCAAGGAAAACTTTTGGTAAGAAGTTCACGAGGAAGCGATCGCATATGTGTTGTGTCAAATGGTCAAATTCACTACCGATACTTTGCGACCAAACAAATTATCGTTTATCGTCGCTTACATCTAAGCGATTGCTTACCTCTATCAATCCATCGCATTGGCCTAAACGAAGGAATTTCCAACTAGGTGAAAGTGACGCATACCCCCAAGGAAACGATTGCATTGCATCATAGAAGTGTGGTAACATAAACGGGAACACGATCGCTTTTGTCGTCAGTTTTTAAATATGAAATTTTCCTTCGTTTCTTGCTTTCGCGCAAAATTCCTTCTCCAATTCTCTCTTTTTCTTTACTAAACTATAGTAGTTGAAATTTGATGCCTTTACAAGTCTAATGAGAGTAGGAAACTTATCTTTTCACAATCCTTATTGAATTATACCTAATGATTTATGAAAGTTCTTAGTCCCACTAGACCCAAAACTCCTTAGTGTTATATAATATAGGCTGATATCCATTGTCATTATTGTGAAAACTCTGTGTTCTTGCCAATCCATATTTTCTGCAGAAAATATTATTGTTGAAAGAAAGAAAATCCTGGATATGTCGAACAGTTCAGAAAGCTTTTTCTAGATGGAAAATTATGATTTGTCTCGCTTTCATTCACATGAAGCTATGGATTCGTGTGAGCAGATGAGCGTGAAAAAGCTAATCCAAGAGCAAGGAATTAGTATCTTCAAGAAAGATATTGTGTGATTGGGATGGGGAGACTTTGCCACAAAGTCTCCTTGCTTCAACGAGACGATAGATTGAGAGCTTTATGTGAACATGCGGATTCAGGCGAACAATGTTGTCTGGGTGAGGGGCAAAGTGGTGATGATTCATGAAGAACTCATCAACAACATCTTTGGCATGAACGAGGAAGCAATAGCAACGTGTGCAACCCAGAAGATTTCGAGACTAATCCATTATGTCTTAGGGTTTAGTCACCGTTGTCTCTACAAATGGAAAAAGTTCATTAGATCAAATCATGAAACCTTCAATCATTTTCATGACTTGAAACCAAAGTACAAGACTTGGTATCACAATATATGCTCCTGCCTTATCCCCAATACGAACGACGTAAGGGTGACCACATAACGAGACAATATTCTGTAGAGGACTTCTCGTGGAGAATTAATCAACCCAGGGAAAATCATCAGGCAAATGATGTTGTGCTATAGAGAAATTATGGAAATTAATGATATTCCTTTTGGAGGGCGCATCACAAAACTCTATGAAATTGCTGGAGTTGGTGCAGCCGTTTCTGATTCAATCCTTCAACCTGTGGTGGACAACTCCTGAATCCGTTCAAATTGCCGTTAAAATGTATGTCCCTAAAAGTTAGGCAAAAAAGAAGACTAAACTCGAATAAACATTAGGTAAGAAATTTATGTAACTAACGTATACTATGACAATAAACAGCTAACTTACAGGTAAGAATTTTCTAATTTTAAAACTTCAGCAAAGAAATTATATGAAGAAACATATGGGTACGTAATCTATGTACCCAATACTTAGGTATTGATATTAATTTCAAATCAAAAATTAAATTTTTGGCAGACATCTAGTTTTTTTGTTTTTGTGTCAAGTTATTTACGTATGGATTTCCCGAACCTAATAGTCTATACATTTTCCTATAAATACATCATCCTCCAACCTCATTTTACAATTCATTCATCTTCTTGACCATTCTACACCATCTCCTTCTCCATTCTACTTCATCCCATTTTTATACTATAACTTTTTGTTTTTCAAATTTTCATATTATTAATGTTTCTATATTAATTTTGTTTTAGATAGATTATTATTTCTTTCAATTACATTCTATAATTACTACTTTTACTTGACATTTATTATTATGATTAGATTTACATTTTTTATTCAATTTATCATTGTTTATATATGATTTGTTGTTTGAATGTTTTTAAAGTCTGTTACTGTTATTTTTCTAAATCCAAATGTGTATATATAGTTATATACACATAATCAAAGTGGCGGTTCTTACGACCACAGTTTTTTTTTAAATCTGAAAGTTATTTGTACAGAAATTTGGTACTTGATGGTTATTCTTTAAAAACAAAAATGAGTTCGAGCTTAATTTGGATGACTTTCCAACTTGTACATAAAGGTAAAAAAAAAGATAAAAAAATTGGGCTTTAGGTACGGATTTAGTATGTACCTAAATAGTGTTTTAAATAGCGAGGGGTTCTGTGTTCTTAGAGGTGATTGTAAGCCTTGTAAATTTTTGTATTTAATATTTAAAAAAATAAGAATGTTCAATTATAATAATAACAAAATTATTACTAAGATTGATGTATACTTATTGAGCCTCTTCTAGTGAGAACAGTGATATGGTAATTACTCATATGAAATATTAGTGCTAAACAAGCTTAGCTTTGATGAAAACAAAAGCTTTTTCCATAGTAACTACGTAATAAACTTCATTAATTGCAATGCTTGTCAAAACCATAAACCCTTAGAGTTAATCCCATCTTCTACTTAATTCCTACCATGTAACTCACAAGGATCTATTTGGACGAATCATTTCTTGACAAAAAAAGACACAAAAAGTTTTATTTCCTTCTACAATTGGAGCCTTACCCATTTTTTGTCTGAGTCATCTCCATTTTCTTGTTACACATTTGTATGCGTATGTCTTTCATTCAAGGCGCAAAATGTTTGTTTTAGTAGGCGAAAGCCTTGTGGATTAGGGCAGTTGTCACAACCGCGTAAAAATCCTGATGTTATTTATTTTCTATCATTATATTGTTACAACTACAATATTCACTATTTAAACACCAGAAGTTTAAGACATTTAACTTGGATACTCTGCGATTAAGATCTTACAATATTCAAATTAAGAAATATTTGTATCTAGAATAATACAACTATACCTAGAAGATAATTCATGTGTAACCCCATGAGGTTTGGAGTGAGAGAAATAGGCAAAATTCTCTCTCCTCTCTCTAACCTCACGGCACACACTTGCACCATGAGTGTGTGCTAGTAGCTTAGTCTCTCACGGCAAGATAGCAAACCCGATGACCTCACGTTGTCGGAATAACAATCAACGTCCTTGAACGGCAATCAACGTCCTTGAACGGTTCCTTTACATAAAAACCTTTTCGTTCCCTCTTTTTCTTGATATTTAAGCTCTTCTCTTTAGATATTCTTGGTGGAGAGGGTTAGGGAGGTGGTAATGGTAATTTCTATCATTTTAGCTTCGAAATCGGAGTTGTTTTGAGTTCACCAGATTTTGGTCGGAATTTAGGATAATCTTCGGTTTTTGCCTTTTTCTACATTTTTAGGACTCTTTTGGTAATTCTATTTCCTCCTTTGTCTTTTCCTTACCAAGCTCTACAATCTGCCCAAAAAAAACAAAACTTGCAACATTTTCCGGCCGGCCAGTGGGCGGTCACCGGCGGGTCAGTCAGGCCCCAGCCGATCGGCCAGACAGGCCCACGCGGGCTGCATTGAAGGCGCCCATCCTGCCAGCCGGCGCCCCACGCGGGCTGTATTCATAGCACAGCAGCTGGCCCATGCGGGCTGCATTGCTGCCCACACGGGCGAGACAGGGTTGGCTCGGCGTGCACCAAATGCTACAACAGAGCAGCACTTGGTCAGCCAGAAGGCGCCCCCAATAGAGCAGCACCTGGCCGCCCACCCAGCTGACCGACAAAGAACAGGGCTGCCCAATGTTGGCCCCATAGGCCACCAACAGCTGGCCCCACAGCCCTACTCACCCACCACGTCAGCAACGACAGCGGGACACCCGAGGGTGCCATCGCCGGAGGTCATCGACGGCGGCCGGCGGCGGCAGCGGCCACCCTGACGGCGGCGGTGGAAATTCTGGGAAGACCTATTCCAACTATTTTGGGCGTGCTAAGTCCAAATTCGGAGTTGGTTTTGCCATCGGAAGAGCCCTCGGAAATTATTTTTGCAAAAAATGGGGCATCAACTAATTTCTCTCATTTAAATACGGATTCTTCGCACATTTTGCAGCAAACGCATACTACAAAGGGCCCGGGGTCATTTCCAATTGTTTCCTCAAACTTCATGCCAAGGAATGAAGCTATAAAAGCCTCAAATGAGTCAAAAAAGAGGGTGGAGGAGTCGGAAAAAGTTATTGTCAAAAATGTTGCCCCAACAAATCCCAAGCCACATCAAATACACCCACCGGTGCAAGGTACATCGTATGCTCAATTACTTAACAATAATGCGTCTATGAGATCATATGAACTAAACAAGTCGTTAATTGATGGTAAAGACGATGTGAGAAAGTTTGTGGAGCATAAATCCTTTCATATGGTAAACATGGTAAAGAAACTCTTATTTTTACCGAGCATGAAATTGAGAAACTAGATTCTCAACTTGAGCTTGTTCTTATATGTAGATTCCTAGTTGAAAAACCCTCATATGCTTACGTTCATAGAAGGCATAGGTATCTTAAATTGAAAGGCAATTAAATACTAGGTCCTATAGGTCTACGACACCTAATGATCAAATTTGAATTAGAGGAAGATTACACGCGTATATGGACCAAAGGAAATTGTGATTTTTTAGCTCTTGAGGGAACTTTGTTCAAATGGACACCTTCGTTTGAACCGGAAAATGACCCCCCAATTCCCCTATGTGGATTGGTCTTCCCAGCTTAAAGATGAGATATTGTGAGAAAGAGACTCTTACGGAGATTGGGAAATTCTTTGGCAAACCTCTAAGGCTCAACGAGGGAGCGGCAACTATGTCACGACCAGACCTACCACGCATTTTTGTAGAGGTCAATTTACTTAAGCCGCACAAAACGACCGCATAACATGTGTCACACAAAAAGTGATATATGAAAATTTCCAAAAATATTGCACTAAGTACAATAAGTTGGGACATGTTCAAGAAAAATGCGGAGTCGTTGAACGAGAACATGAGGGAAATGAAAAAAGGAAAGAAAAAGTTGTGGCACAACAACAAACAAAAAGTAAATGGGTTAGAGTGGGCAAGAAAGGGGGGAAAATGTTGAAAGCAACAATTTGACAGGAAAAACATGTGCAAATTATCCAAAGGGAAGACAACAATACCTTCCAGGTACTAGAGAATGAAGAAGATGAAAATGCCCAAATTCATGAAGAAATCCAACGGAAGCCGGTGCAACAAGTTCTGGAGGAAAAACAAAAAATGGTGGCTTCTGGTGGCGACGAGGGAAAAGAGATTGGAGATGATGTCCTTAATGACATTTATGATGATATGGCGAGACACTCTGATTCTCAAATCAAGAAAAAATCAAGAGCGATTTCCCCGTCACTTGTAACTACAAGAAAAGAAATAGCTATGGTCGACAAAGAAAAATAAAATGAAGTACAATTTGTATGTGATACGACAATCCAGGCACAACAGCAAAGTGGCAAAATTTGGTCCGGAAACAGTGCAAAGGGGACTCCCTTTGAAAGTGACAATGATTTCCATTATCGGAAGATGATGAAAACAATGAGATCTCTAGCCATGAAAACTCATCCCAAATGAGTTATAGAGATGACAATGTAAGACCGCAAGGCCGCACTCTCAGAAATGGCAAGCAAATACAAAGAGAGAGCCCTGACAAAGCACGAAAATGGTATTTGGTAGATACTGGTGGAACCTCAGTAGCTCCTGCACCAAAAAAGAAACAAGGGGCGCGGGAACAAAAGAAAATTAACAAATCAGTGCGTCAGCCGACAATAAACGAAGGAAATACCTCGTCTTATAATCATAATTAAATCACGGTCATACTATGTTGGAAAGTTAGGGGTGTGGGTAATGAA
The DNA here is from genome assembly GCA_946800315.1 of Misopates orontium. Lineage (NCBI taxonomy): Eukaryota > Viridiplantae > Streptophyta > Magnoliopsida > Lamiales > Plantaginaceae > Misopates > Misopates orontium. The sequence continues at coordinate 11,259,461 of OX326949.1, forward strand.
CAAGCATGTACAAAGGTGTACGATATGAAGAAAGAATATAAGCCAAAGGTAATGGCACTCATTGAACCTAAAGTTATGCTTGACAGAGTGCGTTATCTTAGGCGTTTCCAGTATAATAAATTCTTTGAGAATTCTAGTGGTAAAATCTGGGTTTTTGCCGATTTTGACATTACAATAGATATCCTTGAAGACCATGAACAGTTCTTACACTATAAGATCACTTCGCCGGACTACCCTTCCCCTTTCATCTGCATGTTTGTCTATGCAGCTAATGACCGTGTGGGTTGGAGACCTCTTTGGGAAGGGATGAGGAACAATGAGACGGATCTCCCGTGGATGGTCGTAGGGGACTTCAATATTGTAATGAAACCCGAGGAAAAAGCAGAAGGCAATCCTATAATGGTTGGGGCGGTAGAGGATTTTTGTGAATGTGTTGACGATTGTGGCCCACAAGATGCGGGTTTTGAAGGAAATCCATTCACATGGTCTCGTAATGGCACACGGACAAGGTTAGATCGAGCACTAATCAACCTTGCATGGGTTCATCTATTCTCTTCCACAAGAGTTATGCATTCAGCCCGTCGTCAATCGGATCATGTCCCTCTACTAATTTATTTTGAGAGAGAGGGCACGAGGAAACCCGCAGCTTTCCGGTTTCAAAATATGTGGACTAAGCATCATGACTTCCTCACTACAAACTTTGCAGGAATGAGTAAGCTTGTTGATAAGCTTCTTCATACGAAGAAACATTTCAAGCAATTGAACTGGAGGGTTTTTGGGAATGTCTTCAAAAATATCCAAGAAAAGGAGAAAGTGCAAAGAGAGGCAGAATTAAGAAATGACAGTGACCCAACTCCAGAGAGAAGAGAGATTATGCACAGGTGCAATGCTGAACATACTCTGGTATTGAATATGGAAGAGGCATACTGGAGGCAAAAATCAAGATGCCTATGGCTACTCGAAGGTGAAAGAAATACTAAAGTATTTCAGGCAATGGCAAGAAAGAAATAGATTCGGGCCAAAATCTTTCAAATACAAGAGGATGGAGTTCTTATGAATGATCCAAATGAAATTGGAAATTCGGCCGTGCGATACTATGAAAATCTACTGGCCAAATCAAATGATGTGTTGGTTTTGCCATAATCTAAGCTTCATTCCCACGCTAGTCACGGAAGAAGACAATGATTGGTTATGTCGGGAACCCTCGATGGAAGAAGTTAAAGAAGGGGTGTTTGGTCTGCATTCTAATAGTGTTGCTGGACCAGATGGTTACAATACTAACTTCTATCAAGTATGTTGGGAAATCATAAAGGATGACGTATTTGAAGCGGTTCTAGATTTCTTTCACGGGACCAAATTACCACGGAGCCTAAAAGCTACTAATGTGGTACTCATTCCAAAAAATGATGACCATACGGATTGGAAAGGCTATAGGCCTATAAGTCTATGTAATGTCATCTATAAGATACTATCCAAAGTTCTTAATGATCGGCTAGCACACATACTTCCCAGGATTATCTCACCATCTCAAAGTGGATTCCTCAAAGGCCGTCTCATTGGGGATAATATCCTACTGGCACAAAAGATGGTCCATAACATGGGAGTGAAGAGGGACAAGTATAACACAGTTGTAAAACTCGATATAGAAAAAGCTTATGATCGATTAGAATGGTCTTTCCTTTATCAGTTGATGGCCAAGTTCAGATTCTCGTCAGTGTGGGTTTTATATATAAAAGCATGTGTTGAGAACTGCTATTTCTCTATTCTAGTTAATGGGGTGGCAAATGGTTTTTTTGAGTCAAGCCATGGAGTCCGACAAGGAGATCCAATATCGCCAGCTTTCTTAATTTTAGCGGCAGAATTCCTATCACGTGGCTTAGATCACCTCTTTGACCTAAATAAGGACATGATGTTCTCCACAGGAGGTGGGATACTAGTTACTCACCTTGTTTACGCAGATGACAGCATAATTTTTTTTAGAGGTACTGTGGTCAATTTCACAAAGCTCAAAGACTTCTTAAATTTGTATGAAGTTATCTCTGGTCAGAAAGTGAGTGAAGCAAAGAGTTTCTTTATTCTCAATCATAATGTTAGTACGATACATGTGATGGATATCAAGGAGCACCTTTGATTAAGGGAAGGCTAAATACATCTCATTTCCAAGGTTGGATTACGCAAATTAGAGGCCTCATTACTGGCTGGGAGATGAAGTTTCTTAATTTTGGTGGGAGACTCACTCTAATTAAGAGTGTTTTGTGCTCCATTCCTTATCTATCTTTGCCAAATTATGGAGCCTCCAATGATTGTGCTACAAACAATGGAAAGGATGTATGTCAGGTTCTTATGGGGATCCACAGAAGAAAGAAGACGAAAACACTGGAGAAGTTGGGAAAGGATCTGCAGACCATATGAACACAAACGGCTTAACATAAGACAATAAATGAGCGTCATTCAAGCATTTGGAATGAAATTATGGTGGAGGTTGCGTACCCAACAATCTCTATAGGCTAAATATATGATGCATCGATATTGGAAGAAAAACAATCTTTGGATGGTTAAGGCATGGCAATCTCCGGGTTGGAAGCGCCTCGCTAGTATGGCCCCTATTACATAGCCGCACATATTCTAGGAAATTAGAAACGGAGAGACTCTATTCTGGAAAGATACATGGCTTCTGGAAGGTCAATTGGTTCAATGCACGAATGTCAGAATTGACAGTCGTGATAGCGTGAGTGCTTACTGGGAAGATGGCGAATGGAATGTTAGAAAGTTTAACTTAGTGCTTCAGTCTCAATGGGTGCAACGCGTTATGGAGATTAATCCAGGACTTCAAGGACCTGACATGCCCGCATGGAAGCTTGAGACAAATGGTGAATTTTTCACTAAGTCTGCTTGGAAAAAATGTGTGACTATACATCAGAAGGTATATTTGGTATCATGTGGCACAAATTTATTGTTCCAAATATATCCTTCTTCGCATGGAGATATTTACAAGAGCTACTACCGATGGATACGACAATGACAATGCAAATACCAAAATACTCCATGGTTTCAAAATGTCATTGTTGTCTGGTGAGTATTGAGTCTACGGATCACTTATTTTGATCAGGACCTTTAGCGCAATTCATTTGGCACTACTTCTTTGACTTGTTTCAGGTTAAAATGCCAAACCATATCCACTGGCGTAAAATTTATGGATAATGGGCAAAGGCACATCATAACACAAAGCCCGGACATGTCCAAATTCTTATTCCGATCCTTGTGACATGGTTCATTTGGGCAGCGAGGAATGATGCAAAAAAATTGTAGCATCCTCATGGACAAGAAAAAGATTACTGGAAAGGTCACTCGGTACATTTGTAATTTATTTTCACAAATACCAAAATGTCGGGACTATTAGAAACATAACAGAAACGTTGCCAACTTATGGAAGGTGACCATCTGCTCCCCAAAACAAAGACGACCAATTGTCGTTCTCTGGCACAAATCTCCACTCGGATGGGTTAAACTCAATACAGACGGGTGTTCTAAAGGTAATCCAGGACGCGCAGGTGGGGGCGGACTTCTTCGTGATCACGAGGGAAACTGTATCTGGGCTTTCCATATCCATTTCATGGAGATGACCAACATTGAAGAAGAGATTCTGGCGATTCATAGAGGCCTTCAAATTTGTGGAACTCGGGGTCACTCGCGTGATTGTGGAAACAGATGCACATGTGGCGATGACCATTGTCAATAATCAGCATGGAGGTAATCGGTGCATTATTTTGCAAGTTAGCCATATTAGGTATTCGCTAAAGGAAATACATGGTTATATCGTTCATACTTTTAAAGAAGGCAATGTGGTGGCTGATAGATTGGCCAATGAGGCTTGTGTGGGTACATTACAGGGTCGTATTGCTCAGAGCTCTCTCAGTAGGACAGTGCAAATTATGATAGAGCACGATAAAATGGGCTTGGCTCGTATTAGGTTCCCAATTACCACAATTAATCATGGAGTGTGGACAACTTCTCTCTACTTATCTATCTCTCTCATTTTACCGCATTAGATTTTCATCTATGCTGCTTTGCCTCTCCATTTTTTCTGGTAGGTTGCGATTTGATAAATCACCTTTTAACCAGGGTGATGCACGATTATTTGTTTGTACTTTTCAGTTATACACGCATTGGTCCTCTCTTCTCTTAGCATGTTTGGTCACCTCACACACTGCTCCATCCACAAAATTGAGAGGGCCAATGCAGATCTTAACACACTACAATGTTCAGAATTATGATGACTTTGTCACCACATGTCATGATGTGGAATATTTTGTAGTGTCGTGTAATTTTTGCATTTTTTGCCACATTAGAATCTCTATATCGCTGTTTCTTCTCCCCATTTGTTCTTATAGGTTGTGGCTTCATAAATCATTATTTAACCATGGTGATGCATAATTGTTTTTATGCCGGATTCAGCTGTACACGTATTCGTCCCCTTTTCCCATCGCCTGCTTTGTCACTTCACACACTTCGACACTTACAAAATCAAAATCAAGGGGGCCAATACAGCTTATTGTACACTACAACATGGAAATTTCTGTGAAAGATTACTCCCAACATGCTCACTTCAAAGGGGAAGAAAAGATATGTAAGCACTCGGGCTCTTACCTTCTCACTAATCACGCAAACAGGTGCAACTTTTGGTAGAAACAAATTAGTTGGCATATCAGAGATTCTATTATTGTGGATCTTCTTTTCACAGATACCCTACATGTATTTTTTCTTTTCTGCCCTAGAATTTCTAAGCCTTTTCATCTCTTCTCCTTTGTTGGTCTACTAGGTGGCGGCTTCTCAAATCACTATTTAACCATGGTGATGCACGTTTTCTTTGTGAACAATTTTCAGCTGTACATGCTTTGTATACATATCGCTATCATCTGCTTTGTCATTGCACACACTTTCTCACATCCTTATAATAGGTATACAAAGCAATTCCATGCACACTACGGACTTGGGGAGTTTTTTGATGAAACAAATCTCAGTGATTTATTATCAGGTTATTGCATGAGGTCGTTGACACTAATAGATTGCTTTGAGGACGGTTGCTTGGATGTTTCACGATACCACATAGGTGGGAATGAAGAGGATAGAAATGGCGCACAGAATACAAGGCAAAATTGGTGGACCTACACTCGAAATTCACCAAATAATGCATGTCGACAAGTACGTATAACAACAGAAGAACACAGATGGCGCGGTTCCATACATGATGATCCGATTGGGATTCTCAGTGGACACGTTGCTACACTGTCCACTTACCATGGTTATTGTACTTCCAACAGAGACTATATATATTGTTGTTGGAAAAATTGTAATTTCAACATGTTTTGTTGTATCAAATTTAGGAGGCTTCAATTTTTCAGGGCACTCAATTTTGGGGTGGGCCTGTGCTTGTAATAGAGTATGTTTCATTATCACTTGGAAGCACATCAAAAACAGACAATACGCTACAGAATGGTTGAAGAACGAAAGAAAATGTACAACACATGGCACAAGATGGAGACACATTATTTGTGATGCTTTATTTTTTGGATATGTTGTCACCATACTAGTTAAATTTCTTTGTAATCGCATTGTATTCCGGTTGGCGAAAATGTTAAGGCCACTGTAACTTTTGTTTGAATTTTAAGTGGAGATGGTTTGGTAGAGTGCAACAAACCATCAACAAATATGTAATGCACTCTTTTTATTAATAAAGCCATAATTTATACAACTATACCTAGAAAATAATCTACGTACCTTAATACTATACTGAATGGTACTTATCCCGAAATATTTGGTAACGACTAACCAAACATATCTTAGTAGTGGAGTTTGTTATTTGGTTCCAAATTGAAAAACTACTCTCTAATTAAATTACTATAAGTTGTTAAAAGACATGGACATGACCATACAAAGCCTATAATGTTACGAACAACACATACTTCTCTGAATCGTGTCAAGCTAAGCGTGACTGATTTCTTTGAGAAAAAAAATGTTTGAGATAAAGTTTCGCATAATGCATTCTGGGAATGTAGAAGATAAAATGAGGAAGTAGATAGGAAATCAGGGTTATATTCGTGGAAGCAATTAGGGGCGAATTTTCTGTACATAAAGTCCTACCTAAAAGTTATGTATGAATTTTCTCTACCTAAAAGGGCGACCATAATATCTAAGTAGGAAAATTTTGCACTTACAAGTTTTGAACAAGTCTAAGTAAGAAATTCCACAACGAATTTTAGGTTACAATTTTTAATTTTGTGGAAAAGATGAAAAAACAATATGAAATATTAAAAAATAAATAAAAATAAAAATAAAAATAAAAACATATATCCTTTAGGTATAAGATTCCCGTACTTAATACATAGGCAAAAAAGAAGACTAAACTCGAATAAACATTAGGTACAAAATTTCTGAACCTAATGTTTACTATGAAAATATATAAACACCTAGCATTCAGAATGAATTTTCTATTCCTAAAAGTTTGGCAAAAAAATATACGAAGAAACATTTAGGTACGTAACCTCTGTACTTAATACTTAGGCATTGATATTAATTTCACATCAAAAATGAAACTTTTGGCAGACCATTTAGTTTTTTTCGGTTATGCGCCAAATTATTTAGGTACGGATTTCCCATACCTAATAGTCTATACTGTTTTCCTATAAATAACTTAACCTCCAACCTCATTTTACAATTCACTCATCTTCTCCCACATCTTCTTCACCATTCTACTCCATCCCATTCTTGTTTTGTACTATAACTTTTTGTTTTTCAAATTTTCATATTATTTGTGTTTCTATATTAGCTTGACATAGATTATTATTACTTTCAATTACATTCTACAATTAATTACTAAATTTACTTTTACATTTATTATTATGATTAGATTTACAACTCTTTTTTCAATTTACCTTTATATATGATTTGTTGTTTAAATGTTTGTAAAGTCCGTCTCTGTTATTTTTCTAAATCCAAATGTGTATATATAGTATATATATACATAATCAAAGTTGTGGTTCGCACTGCAACATCTTTTTAAAATCTGAAAGTTATATGTACAGAAATTCAGTACTTAGATGTTATTCATTTTTTAAAAAGTAAAAGAGAAAATCGGAGTCCAGGCTTTAGATAACTTTTCAACTCATACATAAAGGTAAAAAAAATATAAGCTTTACGTACGTATTTAATTTTGACCTAATAGTAATTTAAGAGGCAAAGGCGAAAGGCGAGGTGCTCTAATATTCTTAGAGGCGATACATAATCTCTAGGCAAATTTTGGTATTTAATTAATATTAAAAACATAAGAATGTTAAATTATAATAACCAAAAGTTATTATTAAGATTTATGTATGTTTATTAAGCCTCTTCTAGTGAAAACGATGATATGATAATTACTCATGTGTCATATTAGTGTTAAACAAGCTAAGCTTAAACGAAAACAAAAAAAAAAATCCATAGCAACTATGTAATAAACTTCATTAATAACGATATCTATCAAAATCATGATAAACCTTCAGAGTTAATTCCATCTTCTACTTAATTCCTACCGTGTAACTCACAAGGATCTATTAGGTTGAATCATTCCTTAGCAAATACGATTTTTTTAATTTCATTCTAAAATCGGAGGCTTGCTCATTTCAGTCTTAATCCGCTTCATTTTCTTATTACACATTCTAATGCGTACATCTTTGACTCCAGGCGAAAAAGGCGAGCTTTTTGCGCCAGGGAGTACACCTTGATAACTAGCGTACACTTCGTAGCAGAATTGCCTTGCTATGAACCTCGAGGCTTTTTAAAAGAGTTTTGCCTCGAGCGAGTGCTGAGGCGCACCTTTTAAAACACTGAACCTAAATTGTTTAGGTACGGATCTAATGCCCTTTTTTTGATCGTCATACAAACATTAGAAAAATACAAATTATTATTTTCATCGAAATAATACAAACATTAACCTGCAACAGTGGTTGAAGATCACTTTTGGTTGTTGAAGAACTTTAGAACACAATTTAATCTTTTTATCGAGATTATTATTCTAAACATCGAATTATCCTAAAATTTAAAAAATAAATAAATAAAAGAATGTTGCAAAATGTCCTCCCTCTAAAAATATTGGTCTAGAGTGCTCGTTGTTGAAAACTAAATCAAGATAAAGGCTACAGTCGAAAGCCTTTTCACTTAGTCTTCCCAACTTATAGGGGACATATTGGAATGCGGACAAACAAATTACACCCATCAAATCATAACAACAAAAAGTTATTATTAAGATTAAAATATGTTTATTTAGCCTCTTCGAATGAGAACGATGATATGATAATTACTCATGTGTCATATTATTGTTAAACAAGCTTACCTTCGATGAAAACAAAAAAAAAAATTCCATAGCAACTATGTAATAAACTTCATTAATTGCAATATTTTTCAAAATCATAAACCCTCAGATTTAATCCCATCTTCTACTTAATTCCTATAATTCCATCTTCTACTTAGTTCCTACCGTGTAACTCACAAGGATCTATTTGGTTGAATCATTCATTGGCAAAAAAAGATATGAAATTTTTTATTTCATTCTAAAATCGGAGGCTCACTCATTTCAGTCTGAATCAGCTTCATTTTCTTATTACACATTCTAATGCGTACATCTTTGACTCAAGGCGCAAAAGGTGAGCTTTTTGCGCCGCGCAATACACCTTGATAACTAGTCGTACACCTCATAGCACAATTGCCTTGATATGCACCTCGAGGCTTTTTAAGTGAGTTTTGCCTCAAGGCGAATCTTGAGGCGCGCCTTTTAAAACACTCAACCTAAAAGCCTTTTTGTCTAGGTACGGATCTAATGCCCTTTTTATGATCGTCATACAAACATTAGAAAAAATACAAGTTATTATTTTCATCGAAATAATACAAACTTTAACTTGCAACAGTGGTTGAAGATCACTTTTGGTTGTGGAACAACTTTAGAACACAATTTAATCTTTTTATCGAAATTATTATTCTAAACATCGATATTATCGTAAAATTTAAAAATAAATAAATAAAAGAATATTGCGAAACATCCTCCCTCAGAAAATATTGGTCTAGAGTGCTCGTTGTTGAAAAATATATCAAGATAAACACTACAGTCGAAAGCCTTTTCACTTAGTCTTCCCAACTTATAGGGGACATATTGCAATGCAGACGAACAAATTACCCCCTATCATATCATAAAAGTACGAGAAAGAGATATTAAGAAGGAAGATAATCTAGTATTCAACTAAACTGCGCATCGGATGAGTACTTCACAAAATCTCATAATTGTATTTTCAATAAATTGTTGTACAACAAAAGATGTTACAAATTTTTTTTGAAAGAAAAGCAGAAACGAGGATCACACACCTTCCATCGCTTATTGACTTATGAATTCCTACCGAATAAATATGAGATAATGAATGATGACTAGTGAATTCCAACACTCGGTTGTAAAATCTCAAGTAGAATAAACTTCCTCAGTACAGGTTGGAAGAACGTGGTTAATTTTAATAATAAGGTTGCGATGTGGATGGTGATGGAGGTGGTGGAGATTTATAGTAATATGGAGGAGGAGGAGAAGAGGAAGGTGGAGGTGGTGATTTATAAATATACGATGGTGGTGGCGGAGAATTGTAATCATACTTCTTTGGTGGTGGAGGTGGAGACTTGTAAGAATATTCTGGGTGTTCTACTTGCTTTGGAGGTGGTGGTGACTTGTAATGATATGGTGGTGGTGGTGGTGAACTGTAGTAATACTTCTTTGGTGGTGGAGGTGGTGACTTGTAGGAATACTTTGGGTGTTCAACATGCTTTGGAGGTGGTGGTGATTTGTAGTAATATTTCTTTGGTGGTGGAGGTGGTGATTTATAGGAGTATTTTGGATGCTCTACATGCTTCGGAGGTGGTGGTGGTGAACTGTAGTAGTACTTCTTCGGTGGTGGAGGTGGTGACTTATAGGAATATGGCGGTGGTGGCGAGCTGTAGCTGTACTTCTTTGTTGGTGGAGGTGGTGATTTGTACGAGTATTCCGGTTGTTCAATATGCTTTGGAGGTGGTGGTGGTGAACTATAGTAGTATTTCTTTGGTGGTGGAGGTGGTGACTTATACAAATATGGTGGTGGCGGTGAGCTGTAGCTGTACTTCTTTGACGGTGGAGGTGGTGACTTGTAAGAATATATTGGATGCTCTACATGTTTTGGAGGTGGTGGTGACTTGTAATAATATGGTGGTGGTGGTGGTGAACTATAAAGATACTTGGTTGGTGGCGGGGGTGACGCATAAACATAAGGTTTATATTCTTCTGCTTGAGTGGCAACAAAACCAATTACAAAAGCGAATAAGAGTAAGGGCAACTGCCCTAGTTTTCCTGTGGTTTCCATTCGAGACCTCCAACTTACTTTGGTTGGAAAAAGTTCACTGTGTATGAATTGTAAGAATGAAGCTATTGGTGAACCCCTTATATATACCCAGCAATCTATGATATATCTGCATTGGTTGTCATTATTTAATTGAGGCCAAACTGCTGTCTCAAGGATAATTTGAAACTTGTGTTATATGGTTTGCTATCATAAACTAGTCTAGAAATGGTCATAACAGATTAAATCTAATAGCGAATTGTGTAATAAATTAATAGTTTTAGCCTTTGTAGGTTTTTACTCGATCAAAATGGCGGATGTGCGCCCCATTGAGTTGCACGGTACCTATATAGTTGGGACGACTTCAGCTCGGAATGATTAAAATATCTACCAAAATGAATCTTGACTTCATGTTTTTATGGAGTAGAGTTTTTATTAGAAGTCGCAGCCCTTCACACTAAAGTTAAAGATGGGATTTTCTAAGCCTTCATACAGGCACCGCCAACTTACTACCCACGTATAATTACAAAACACAACATATATGATGCAAACACGACTATATATTTATGTATATAAAATTATATTATGTATAGTGTATAGAAGAATGAATCAGTATGACAGTATACATATATTGTTTGAACATAAAAAAATATTCAAGTATAAGTGCTCCACTAAGCAAGAATCCCAATTTCGAAATTCTCTACTAAGAGAAGCATGAAATAATAATATCATTTGGAAAAATTATTAATATATTATGTAATTGTTAAAAACGGATCAAGTCAACTTGTTAGTAAATAGTAATATGCAACAATAGATTATGGCCATATATGTGGTATTGTCTATGTCCTTGTTATGTTTGTACCACCTATTCTGTGGCCAGGCAAAAAACTAACGTAGCAATTTTAAGAAAGTCACAGACAATTAACGCCACATATTATGGCATAAAAGATTTTTGCTGCTGGGGAGCTTGTAATAATTAAATAAACCAAATTTGCCAATTAAAAGAATACTCACTAGTTCACGTTACTATTCTATTTTATTGGGCTAACACCGTTGATCAGTTTATATTTTGGAAGGTTGACTACGGTGGCGTTTGCAAATGTTTATAAAATGAGATTATTGACTTTTATAGCCGCAAAACGAGGGACATAGCTGCTTCTCCAACTGCTTTAGAAAATATGTTATTTTTAAAACGTTTTTAAGAAAATGTCACTTCTTATTAGATTTTGCAAACACACAATTAATGCTTTACGTAGCTTTTTAAAAAGATTTGCAAACAGTACTTGCGACTTTTTGTCAAAAGTCACTTAATGTGACTTTAAGCAAAAATATTGAACAAGCTCATTTTATAAACGTGTTTGCAAACACTACCTACCAAAATTCTTTTTGTCCACCCAATTGATATAATTAAAGTTATAAGTTTCATTCAAAAAAGTTGCATTGATTAATAAGTTGCACACAGTCCGTACAATAATCTGGGTAATGCGGCTAATAAGTTGTATCTTGAGGCTGAATCAGATTTTAAAGAGGCGAGAGAACGCTTGACTTTAAGGCAATGCACTTTTTTAGATGATCTTTTGTTATTTGTGTTAAAAAAGGGCAAATGATATAGACATAACAATTTTTCTAACAACTTCATCCTTTATCTTTTAAATTAGGGATTAAAGCAAAACCCCCTAAGTAATTGGTTGAGATTAATATTTAATAGAGGCGAAACAGCTAGCTCAAGGATGATTTGAAACTTCTGTTATATGGTTTGCTATCATGCAGATCATAAACTAGTCTAGAAATGGTCATGAAATTTTAGCCGGCGCCATAAAAGATATAATCAAATATCGACTTGTCTAATAAATTATTAGTTTCAGCCTTCATAGATTTTTACTCGATCAAAATGCGGATGTGCGTCCCATAAGTTGCACGGTATATATACATAGTAGGGACTTTAGCTCTGAATGATTAGAATTTCTGCCTAAAAGAATCTTGACTTCAAGTTGTTTTGGAGTAGAATTTATAGTAGTCAAAATTATATTAAAGATGGGAGTGTGTCTAAGCCTTCATACAAGCTCAACCTCGGCGCCATCACCACTACCATTTCAATTTCTCCTATCATGTATATTAGTGTATGACTACGATGACAATCGTACAATACTCGTAAAATGAAAAGTACAACAATTAAAATTTTTAAGAATAACTGCAAGATACAACATATATGATGTGAAACTGAAAACTATTTTAGAAGACAAATTTATAAAATTCTATTCACGAAATACATACATTTTGAAATGGGTGAATGGCACTAATTTGCACCGAAAAACTAGTCTTTTGTAGTTATTTGCACACTAGAAATTCCGAGAGTGCATCTTAATTGATTTAATTTTAGGGGGGCTTCCGATATTCAAACTTCAGAAATAATTTTGTAAAATTTAATATACGAATATTTTTTTTCAACTTAATTAGAATTTATTACACAATGTTGTTAAAAGAATTGTTAAATAAAGTCCCACAAAATTTAGTACTTGATTTCTAAATATATGTATTAATAAAACAATAGAAAAAAAAAAGCTGAGTATAGAATGTTCTTGAAATATGTTAATATTTGTGACTATACAGAACTATCAAAAACATACACGACGATAAAATTATTCTCATACTTTATTTGGCATATTTATTTAAGTTGCATAAGGATCCCTAACCTCTAATATATTCTATGTATGAAGTTAACTGATAATTATAAAACCTAAAACATAAACAGGAATGATGGTAAGTTGGATTTCTTTCGTTAAAGGATGTAAAAAAGATGAATTTTTCAAATGTAAAAGAATCTCCATATAAAAGTTCTAATAAAAATATCAAATATCTTTAATGTACTTAGCTTGTTTGTTAGGGTAATTTGCATTTTTGGTCCTATAAAGTAGCAAGTACAAATTTTAGTCATGTATTGAGGGAAGTACCAGCTTTGGTCCTCCAGTGATGGATTTTGCCTTATCACACATGAAATCCACTCGTGAGTCGTGACTACTAAAAAACTCGGGTAAATGACAATCAATCCTCTGCACGATTTTTAGTTGTTTTTGCTCTTTTTTCATTTTATATTACGAACAACCCAACCCATCCATATTAAAAATTGCATCTTAAGAGAAGCGGATTTTATGTTATTCGTTTTACATACAACCTGGGGCGTATCCAGGAATTTAACTTGGGGATGGCTACATTAATAAATATATATTAATATTTAATTTTAAATTTAAATAAAAGTCTATAAAAAATAGAGCATATTAAGTCCAGGTTAAAATATGTAAAGCAATACAAGTAATAATAAAGATTCTTATGAAACATGTAAAACATTAATATAAAAGTGATCTAACAAAAAAAAAAAAGTAAATGCCGACATAAAGGTAAAAGCTTGGTAAGTTTAATAATAATCATTAAATACTACATGTAAAAAGGACAGTAAATTTATATAATATTATTTTTTATATATTACTCAAGTACCTTTGTTCGTAAAAAGTAAAATATTGGCCAAATTTGAATATAAAAATTTATTGTTTGATGACACTGTGTTTTGTTACGGGGTTTTGAAAATTAATAGAAATTTTTAGAGATTTTATCTCCATGTTTTGTTTAAATATGAGTTTGTAAACTTCAATAATTTTATTATGTTCCTTTTTATTATTCTGTGTATGTGTAATTAACATATTGTAATAGTATGTAGACTTCCTTTTAATTTTCTTAATTTGTATGGATACTATATATATATATATATATATATATATATATATATATATATATATATATATATACATGTAATCATTAAAGCTATAGCCCTCCGGTTCCACCGAAAACTCTCATTTGTTGAAGCGGAGCATAGTGCGCTTTAGGCGCCGAGCGAGAAATGTCTCTTCTTTCGTTTCAGGTTATTCACTGATTTGAAACTTAGCACTTCTTTTCTTATTGATTCTAAGGGCGGCGGCATTCTTGAATGAAGTCTATCCGAACCGAATTAGCACTTCTCAGATCAGGCTAGGCAATCCGCCCCTACATACAACGCTCCCCTACCCCAAATCAACAACTCATCCGAAGACAATCAAAACAACATGAGTCTCGAGCAATGTGGCATAAAGGAACTATAGAGAAATCGAGGTAGGGCTTTCGAAAATTCCTCCCCTCTTGACTAAAATTCCTCCTAATAGCTGTTATTTCATTCGTTCACCCTTAGTTCGAGCCAAAATTCCCATAAGGTAAACCCTAGTTTCTGAGAATAAATCTAGCCTTCAAAGTTTGATTTTTTATTTTTCATTGGAATGTGACAATAACCTAACACCCCCACCCCCTCGTCTATAGTAAGCCACACCACTGTTATTTTTAATTATTCTGCTTGAAAATGGGATCATGATATATGAGTTGGACAAGAAGACTAATCAGGGTGTGGTGGCTTCAAAACTGATCATGATCGGTTGTTTTAGTTTGGCAAATGAGGGAGAATAAGGGGGTGAGGTTGATTACATAAATAAATACAAGAAATGGAAAAAAAATGCATCATAAGAGATGCGTTTAACCTATTCTTTCAGTTTTGGAATTGGATCGCATCAAGGGGGTGCAACCGTCATTTTAACCGAGTTTAATAGTCACGTGTGGTTCACATGTTTAGTCGAATGTTAATTCCACCAACGAAGGACCAAAGTTGGGACTTTGACACTAGAAAGGGCTAAAATTGGTACTTGGCACTTTTAGAGGATCAAAATTGAATTGGAGCCACTCCAGCAGACCAAAATTGCAAATTTTCCTTGTTAGTTATGTCAAAAATACTTTTTGAGACTAAATAAAGTTGAAAAAATACGGATAAGTAAAATCAATAAAATCTAATATATTTGTTTATCAAGGTGCATGCAAGCCGAGCGCTTTATGACGTAAAAGGCGTCTTTTTGTGCTCAGGCGAACACCCTAATTCCCAGGGAGTAGTCCCATGACAGTTATATTCGAAAAGCTTCTTGGGCATTTTGAGGTCAAATTATAAGTTCCAAACGAGTTTTTGAAAACATTGCTATTAGGTAATAAATTAAAATAAATAAAATATACAAATATTGGTGGCGAGGTTAATTAACACCCTGGCTCGCAGCTGCTAACCACTGGGCAAACTTCTCTACGTTCTTTACAAATGTTTGGTTTTCCTTTTATTTTTCTTTTTATTGATTAAAATGGAATTATTGCAATTATACTTTAATTATCATAATATATTTTTATTTTAAGCATTTGAAATAAATGTGTTTGATAATAATTTATAACTATTCTTATTAATTTTAGATTTTTGCTAAACTACTAAATATGCATCAAAACGGCAAGAAAAATCTGAAATACCAAAATTACACTCAACCAAATGAGTTGAATCATAAAAACCCAAGAATCTATAATTTTAGCGTGCAAATTTATCAAATATCAAGTAACTACATGGTGCAAAGTGCCAAAACTAGTAATTTCGAGTTGTTATAATACCAAAACGCGCAATCATTTTTTGGAGTATGAAGTTGCCATCAACATTTATCTATCAAAACATGACGGCGCGGTGGCCATCGAGGCGTGTGTTAGATAATAAGATGGATATTTTAGGTTTGCAACTATTTGTGATTTTCAGCTACACTAAATTGCTTTTTGCAATTTGTTTCTGGATGAATTTTGGTATGCATTTTCTTCCCTCTATTTTATAGTTGAAAAACTTACCAAACAACTCGTGCAATTTTTTAGCACATTAGCTAGCCTTGATGCTCTAAAGATGTAGAAGTCACGCCTTTTTCTGTACAACTTCGTAATGACATTGACTTCAATGTTTTTCTTGAAAAGTATTTCAAACTTGAATAAACTTTGCAAGGAAATGCATGAATTTTGATTGAATCCGATCAGTGCTAGTAATACTGTATCAAGTATCAACCAAGGGCGGACCTAGGTAGGGACTAGGGTGTGTTATAACCCGGGGTCAATTTTTTAGTAGTCTTGGATTTAGTCTAGTTTTAGTTTTTGGGTACAAGGTCAATATTTTGGGGGTTCTAATATAATCTAATTGAAAGAAAAAAAAAAAAAAAAAAGCCCAAAAACTATAACAAAACTTACTTAACACCATTTTTTTTTTCAACCCAACTTAAAAACCTTTATCATTAACATAGTAGGTAATTAAGTCCACTCTACACAACTATGTTGCAGTATTAATTATATCTTCAAAGCAACTCAGTAATAAATTACACATTGCATAATTTTTCAACATATCGTATTAACGACTTTTATTATTATTTAACAAAAGAACGAGTGACAATATACGTTCAAACCCGACTTTTATTTTTAATAAACTCTTTAATGATAATACCAAATATTTTTTCATTTTTACTAGTATTTTATGATAGTAAATGATTATCTCGACTTGAGAATGAACAAGCAACAACTTTTTCTATTTGATGGTATCTCAAGACTCAACCCCCAATAGTTTGATCACACATAGTTCTGGTCATATTTTGACGGACAATGTATATTTCCAATTTTTTTTCGCTATTTCTTATTTAATATATTTAACATATTTGTAGTAGCTCACGTACTAAGATTTTTTGGGTTCGCCCGTAACAACTATAGACTATAGACTGGAAATTTCCTATGAAATTATAATTTAACCAACTTGAAGGAGGAAGGGAAAACTTTGTGCATTTTGAACTTTTCCTTGCAAGATTTATTCAAATTTAATATTATCAGATTCGTAAACGAAAGTTCATAAATATTTTCCTAAACAATATACAGAAATATTTCAATTTGGACTATGTGGAAACTAAACGCATTATTATTTCCCAAGTCAAATTCTACAATTATTTTTTTAGGACTTTATAACTCATGGCGTAAAGTTCTCAAAAAATTGCAAAAAATTTTTAAAATTTTGCTAACCAAATCATACGTTGAAACTTAACTTTGACAACCAAAAAAAAAATATCGCTAGTCCTCTATTCTCACAGAAAATATGTTCCTACAGAAAACACATTGTAAGTAGTTGTATATAATACTTCAACTTAATTATATCTTATAATGCGACACGTCAAAAATTCACACAGTGTCGGATAACACAATTCGGATACATGTCAGACATGCCACATGGCGTGTCTTAGTTAAAATAAAAAGAACACTGTTTGAAGAGTATGGCCAACGCATTTTTGACACGTTTTGGGATACTTTCATAATCTCAACAATATATACTCAGGGAGTCGTTGATGTGGGATGTTCAGGAAGATGCCTTTGAGTTATATGATGTTGGCATTCCACAGATTGCAAGTCTCACTTGAAGAACTAGAAGAGTATTGTGTAACACTTTGATTAATTTATACTTTTACCTATCTTTGTGTTTAATACTAGAGATTAAGACTTGAATTATAATGAGTACTTTAATTAAACTTAATATTAATTAGTTATTAGATATTGAATTTTAAAATGTCTCATTCGAAAATATGTCATTTGGCAATTGACTCTAAGGAATGTCACAAAATTATTCGAAAATATTTCATCTGGCAATCGACTCTAAGGAATGTCAAAAAACTATAACCGTGTTGTGTTCGTGTTCTTGTATTTATATCGGTGCATCTTAGGTCATATCATTAATAGCTTCAACTTAATTACACTCATCGATAACTTAAACTTGATCACATTTCCGTAACAAGTTAACGGGTGAACCTAAAATATGGATTTTTAATCAGGTATGTAGTATATATATATGTTGCCTCACCCCCTCATTGTTACGTGAACCTTCAAGCTTATTACTACTAAGCGAAACTTCAAGTGTCCTAGTAATTTTAGGAACACAACAATATTTATAATTCTTCAAGTTTGATTTAATAGCCAAAATATTAAAAATTAGTAATAAATATAAAAAGAGCTTTTAAATAACACGAGCATTGAAAAGACTCCTTTTGAAGTTCAAACTCAATCAATAATAACTATGCAAATCCTGCAATGCTCCTTTAATTATTAAAATCTTAAATACCTCATCTGAAAATCAAAATCCAGGAGGCTCAAAAGCAACTTCACTTTACTTTTATCCCAAACTTTAAAGAGAAGAACCATATAACACTCTAACCAGCCAAAAATGACATCCTTTTCGATTCAACAACAGGACAATTTCCTTATAATAGATAACTCTGCAGAGAAAAGTGGGAACATGCACATTTCTATCTCCTATAACATTTGGACGTCACAATTTAAGCTCAATTTACGACAGGAAAATTTCCTTATAATAAATAAGAAAAGTGGAGCATGCACATTTCTCTCTCCTACAACATTTGGAAGTCACAATTTAAGCTTAATTTACCATTCGGAATCCCCATAATTAGATACATAGGTCATCACTAATACAATATTATACACTAAGCTTTGGGCGGAAATCAGAATCGATGAAAGATTTTGTGAATTCATCAATACAAGCCATACGTATACGTTCAGGAGTTGCCGGATTATCAAGAGGGAACCAATCAGTGCAGCCCACTTCAGCCCTCGCAGCTATAATCGCATCTTTGATGGCAAACAAAACAGACGAGGCGAGAAAAAATGGGGGTTCTCCCACGGCTTTAGACGAGTGGATGGCTTTATCATTTGGGGCACCCTGTTAATATACATGGATGATGGATATAGTTCATCAAGAAAAATTATGAATAACTACGGCAACATTGCTAAAGACGTTAGGTCTAATAATAGAAAGCTCCACTATGGTTTGAATAATTATACACGTTTTTCAAGCTTTAAAAACATGAAAAACAAGAGACATGAATGTATAATTTTTCAAACTCAGGAGATGTCTCTGCAATCATTCAAACCTTGAAGGAGGTGAACCCATCTGTAATGTTCTTGAAATTTCAAAGGGGATTTCGTAATTATTCAAACAGCATGGATGTTTCTATAATTAGACTAATCCTCAAAGGGTGTAATTTAATTATCCATTTATCTTATTTATCAGCAATCTAGGGGACAAAGGAACCTTTAACTACTGCAAAGAAGATTTTGCCCGTGAAATTCAAGGAAAACGGGAGGAATGGGCTTTTTACCTTTAGAAGGGAGATGCTAAATTTGAAGGGAACGTCGTTAACAGAAGGAATTTTGTAGCTACCAGGCCCGCAAGTGTAAAGACAGCCAGATGGTATCCATTTATGAGCTGCATCGCCCCATTTGAGCTCTTCCAAGGCTACCCATCCAAGACCTTGCACAAATGCTCCTTCTATCTGCAACGATTAATCAAATGGAACTTAAGAAATACTTAATTTGATAACTGGATACAAATGCTTTGAATTTGACAGCAATTGCTGATGCAGAAGAAAAACGAATAGATGAACATAAAAACTACATGTTCTATTGACGATGATGACCACTAAATCTATGACTTAGCTTATCAATTCGTAACCAAAGTAATTTAGTATGAATTTCTTGAATCAAAGATTTTTTCGGCAATTTGTTACTACCGAGTCATCCATGTTACAGCTGACATTAAATCAGATTCAGCCATCAACAAGTTACTAATATTCTGCAAGATGCCCAAGTCTTTGAATATGAGAACACAATTCATCTGCCTAAGGTAAAGTGTCCATAGATACTGAAAAAGAATCAATATCAATGGTACATACATATCTGCTTTTATAAAGTAAATGCAATTATAGTTCACAGATGTGCTCAATAAAATCATATATTTCTATGTGCAGTGTTTTCGTGCAATAGATAGCAACGTGGATGCTCATATAACAAAACCACAACTTAATATCTATTTCTCTTCGGATGGTTGGGTACTGATTCTGTCTATAGTTGCCTACAAAGTTTTCTATTTATCGTAAATCTAAAATATACAGGCTTTCTTTCTTTCAAATAATAAGACTAATCCAATTATAAAACTCGTTCAGTAAGAATAATAATATATGCCAAGAAGAGCCATGTTTTACTTTAGCGTAGAGTTAGAACCAAAAATTCCAGAGGGGACATGTAAGGTACTGGTCCAACATAAGAGTTTCATGTGAAAATTATCATTTGAAAAGGGAAATATTCCTTGAATTGGTTGGATTATTGAGTGAGTTGCATAGTGATTCTAATATTCTACAATCTTTTTCTTCTACCCCTCTTCAAGATTCATAACTTTTAGGGAGCAGGCATATGATCTTGTTACAAAAAATTTATTTTTCCAACAATGAATCAATTCCACTGAAAACCAATAAAGATTTCAGAAAATGGAAGAAACAAGTCAAATCGGGGGTTTCTCTGACATGAACAACAGTTGGGGGACAACACGTTCAAACGAAAAAGAAAAAAAAAGAATGATAAGTAAAGAAATAAATCATTAAAAAAGTAGCTACATTTACAACCCTTGAGGTTTGATCTAGTTATAGAAACCTTCCTTTCTATTTGAGTAATTACAGACCCCAATTAAAAAACATGTAAAACAGGGGTCTATCCATAATGCTTCCAACTTTAGGGAATGTAACTGTAATAATTTAAACCTCAGGAGAGCCTATTTGTTATATTTGTCCAAATATCAAAAAATATTCATGTAGTTATTGGAACTGAGTAGAATATTTCTGTAATTTGACCAAATCTCAATCATATATCGGACGCTTAAACCTTGCTTAATGTACAGAAAAGGCAAAAACTAACCTGTCCAACATCAATTGCAGGATTCAGAGAAAATCCAAGATCCAACATCACGTCTGCTCTCCTCGTGTGAAAGTCTCCTACCAACGTGTCGATTTCTACTTCAGCAAAAGCCGCCCCATAAGTGAAGTATCGGAATGGATCCCCTTTACCAGTTTCCCAGTCAAACCCAATATCAGGTGTAATATAAAATCCGTGGGCAGAAAGGTCTATCCGCTCCATGTAACATGCACCAGCAAGCTGAAGTTTGGACGCGTAGAATTGATATCAGTATGGGGATAAAGTAACCACTATATAGCTAGAATATTCACATAAAGAGGGATCTTCGTAATTTATATGCCGATCATATCTAGCATAAGATATATAAAGTATATCCAACTTTACTCCAACCATGATCTCTATGCCATTTCATTAGCATCGCCATAAGGATATATAGAAAAAGATGTCTTCTACATAGTTGGCATGATAAATACCTCCATTCATTTTATTGAACAACAACAATAACAAAGAGTTGAATCTCAAAATTTGAAATATATTAACTTTAACCAAATCCTAAATTTTAATAAAAGATACTGACATATAATCTCTGCAGTAAAACCATTAGAATTGTTCTGCTTCAATTAGGGCCTGGGGAAGGGATTGATTAGACACCTCTATCCTTGCTTAAAATGGAGTCATAAGATGTTATTTACAAGTATTTGGCAGTCCTCAGTGTACGATTATTTCCTCTGCAGCATTGAAACTAAGAACTGCATCTTCGGCATGAACTATAAACTTATAACATAATCACATATGCATTCTGTCATTACCAAAAACCAATAAATAAAAGGAATTCCATGAATTAGAAGTAATGTCCCTATTTAGACGAGGCAAAAGACTTGAAACATGCAGTGCCGGAAGTACCTCAGCAAAAGAGCCAAAGTTATGCCTTGTTGCCACCGGCTCCATTCGTGCTTTAATTTGTTCACATGCATCTAAAACTGCGGCACCATATAGATCCGAACTTGCAGAAGCTGCAGTTGGTGATGCATTTGGAACCTAGTTAAGATCAAATCACATCAAAAGCGGGCACCGTAAGTTTTTTGTTCATTCTAGACTCTAGATCAATCAAATACTAAAGAAAGTACTGATGCACTACATTTAATCCACATACATCATCCAGTCAATAAGTTTCAATTGAATTTGATCATGGAAAAACAGCATCTTCGGTTTTCACAAGATACTGTAGACCATATTACTCCAACGAAGTGATTTGCATGAAATATTACAAAGATCAGAAACAACATATAATTTTTGTAGATAAAGATCCTATACAAGACTGGAACATTAGAAATGCCAAAATGTTAGAAATTAGGCTTTCTGTTTTTCCATCGCTCATCACAATTTGTTATCTAAAACTGAAATTGGTCAAAAAGAAAACAGAGACAAAATTGATTCGATTAACATTTCAAAGTGTGCCGTAGTAAGGACTAGGGGAAGGCAAAGACTATAAACACTTATGTTTACCTTATCAGTGCTCGTTTCTGATATAAATACAGAGCTCAGTGGAATGTTAAATGAGGACGCAGCTACTTGCGCAACTTTTGTATGCAAGCCTTGCCCCATCTCGACACCCCCATGTGTGACCAATACAGTTCCATCAGTGTAGACTTGAACAAGAGCACCCGCCTAGAACCAAGAGCAGAGGGATAAATCATGTTGGTTGTCAAAATACACAGTTCACGCTATAAAACATAAAAACATCAGTAAGTAAAATAAACTAATATCCTTCAATGCTTTAGTTGCACCACTCGCCTTCAGACACATAAGCCTACTGAAAACAACTTCGGATAAATGCAGACAGAGACACAAAACCACATCCGTAACACTCGAGAACACAAGTATTTCTAAAATACCCTACAGTAGCCATAACTTTGTATTTCTTCATAGATACCCAGCAAAGGAACCAAATCCAAAAATGGAAATCCTCCAAAAAGATGTCCATGTAATTAAAAGAAAGTCCATATTAGTATAGTTAAACATTGAAAAAAACAAGGGATCAGATATATATATCTTAACGTTGGGGTTTGCCAGACCCCAGGAAAGCACTCAACTGGAAATTATTAATTTACAAAAATGCAAACAATGAGCTCTTTCTAAATCAAGAAGACAAAAAAAACCCGATTTGTAATATATATTGTGAAGATAGAAATTTTACCTGATTCATAAACTTAGAAGTAAAAGAGATGCCAAATTTTGTAGGGACAATAGCGATTCCACGCTTCTTCCATCTATTATTAAGATTGAATTGTTCAACTTCTTTGCGAGCAGCCAACAAGTCAGAGGAAGCTTTCAGTTCATTCCAAAGGCGCTCCAATGTGAAGTTTTCAATTTGTTGACCATAGTGCAACACTGATCCCTCTCTTTGAAAATTGATCTCCTGGAAATTGTATCCATGCATAGGCAATAAATGTTTAGAATATTTATAAAATATTACTAGTTGACCAGTAAAACAACCACCATGTAAGCCTGTGGAAGCAAACTACGACTAAATAATGGCAATAAAGAATAAATTCATACCCTAATTTCCTCGGGAGTTCTCTTAAGTTCCATGGCAATTCTCTGAATCCAATTTTCAGCAATTATCATACCCTGTGGACCACCAAATCCTCGGAAGGCAGTGTTACTAGTATAATTGGTGAAGCAGACCTTCCCTCTAATTCTAACATTTGGTATCTCATAGACATTATCTGAATGAAACATGGCACGTTCGAGCACCGCAAGTGAAAGATCAAGAGAGTTTCCCCCATTATTGAAGATTTCAAGATCCAAAGCCAGTATTTTCCCGTCATTTGTAAACCCAACCTACAAAATATGATTACACCATTTATCCCATCCACGAAACATTCTAGACTAATCAACCCAGAATAGATCATCAACAAAAAAAAAGAAGCAAGATGTATCGTTGGACTCTAACCTTCAGACTAACATAAATAAGTTGATATGCCAACAAGATAAGGCTAGGTTTTTCCATCATATATACTGTCGTAAAGTATCATGCTATGACCAAGTCCATTTATCAAATGCCAGAAAAATTCAATATGGTGACTCATCAACGCCATCAGGAAAGAAAGGTAGGTGTTGTCATTACCAATTTTCCAGAACAGAATAATACCTTGTACTTCCCCAAGAAGCTATGGCGTTGTCCACTTATCATCATGTCTATATCCCTGTCTAATGTAATCTTCACAGGACGATTCAGTAGATATGATGGAATGGCAGCCACTGCAGCAATGAAAGCAGATCTTGTTTCTTTCCCTCCAAATCCACCGCCAATTCTTTTGGTTTTGCAGACAACTTTGGACATTGGAAGACCAAGAACTCGAGCAACATACTTTTGATGCTTCTGAGGGGCCTGGAAAAAAAAAATTATATGACTCATAACCCTTGCACAGTTCTTCTAGTCTAATCTTTCCAAGTTATCCCTTTGTTGACAACATGGCAAAATCATATTCCTGATAACAAGAATAAGCTTAAACTGGAAAGATTAGCCAAACTTAAGAGTACGGAAAAATTATAACAAAAAATATCATAAACAAAGCAAAAATCTCACAACATTATTATTACAGAGCAAAACTATAAAGCAACATGCAGAACGGCTGGTCAAAAGATAGAACATCAGCCCAATACATCTCCAGAATCCTACCACATGGTTGATAGATTAATTTAAGCCATATGACCATCTTCTATTCTTTTTGGAATCATACACGTCCAGCTTCCAAGAGTATAAATAAGCAAAAATGTTTTGCTAACACCATAATTTTAAGCATAAACCATTATTCATCGATCTCCCCAGAACTTCACCAAATAAACTCCAAATTATATGTGTACGTTCTTGCACAAAGAACTGCTTGACAGCATATGTTTGGCATACGCGTATGCTGATATTCTCAAAGATTGACCTTAGCGCAGTTCTTATCCCAGCCACAAATGTATACCAGTATTCTCGAATACCAGTAATGCCTTCACATCAAACGGAAGAGAATAGAAGAATCTGAGGAGGTCACATCACAAGAATAAAACAAAACAAAAGCCTACTCCATGCAAGAAAAATGAAAAATATGCCACAGGATTTTGCTGATTTGAAGTCATCATCAAGTCGGAAGTTAGACCGTTTTCCAAGGAAGATTCTGTTAACAAATCCTGAATAAAATTGTCAACAACTAGAAGTTCATAAGGCACCATTTATTGGTTATGCCAATTAGTCGATATCGTCCCATCATTATGTCAAGGATGAAAAAACCATGAGCACATTAGCACTGGCTCTCAGGTCTTAGTTCTTTTGAAGAAAATATTACTAATATTAAATTTGGATAAAGTGACGGGCATTTTTCTGTTCCTCCAGGTGAGTTAGAAAGTAGAAAGGAAAAGCAGCGAGATGCAGGACAAGAAATGATGATAATAAATATACCTGAAAAGTACAAGTTAACCCACTTTCCATCATCATAGTAATCTTCCGATATGTTACTACGAAAAGAGAGAAACAATTCTTGCCTATGTCTACACACTAAATGCTAGAAATGCTGATAAATGAAGCTCCAGTGAAGACTTCTTCTTGCGTTTGAGCTCTTATGTCCATAGGAGTAACTACATATATCTGGACACTGACAAAAGTTGTATGAATGCATGTTTCCGGGTCATTAAACAACAGTCTGACAAATCCTGGAAGCTACTTCTTGAAACAAAGATTGAGGTAACCTAAAAGAAGTCTGATTGAAGAGAGCATCGTAATTATCGGTTGTATATATTACAGAAACACAAACTAGTCCAGTAAAGGACTAAGGAAAACTGAACTGGGTGTTGGAAAGCTCAGGTTACTATAACTTACTTGAGTAGATGATATCATATGAACCTCATTTCCCCCATCAGTTGTCCATACCAGAGTGGTATTTGGCTCCAAGTAAAAATGTTCCTGACCACCAATCCAAACCTCCCCCTCTATGATCTTATCATACTGCCCTGATGAGAAGAAGAGCCCAACATCGCCTTTTGTCAGACATCTTTCTGTATTAGGATGAAAACTATTAGACTGGATAGCATCTTCTATGGATAAGACTGCTGGCAGTTCTTCATACTCAACACGAACTTTTCTAGCCGCACATTTTGCATTTTCATGTGTATCAGCCACAACCACTCCAATAACCTGCAAGAAAGCTTTATATAACTCTGACTTTGACATATCCAAATAAGCAAAATGCGGGGAGACAAAGCATGCACGTGGTCACATTATTATTCAAAAATTCTGTTCATAAAATTCTGTTTATATCCAATCACCAATCATACAAAATACTGGTGTTCTAACTTCAGAATAATAGATTCCATTGCATGCTGTAATAGTCCACTTGTATAGGGCCACCAATCGTGCAAGAACCTTTTGCCACTAGTAAAGTTTACTTTCTTAAGTTGATCTATTTACAGATGGTCACTTTCAGTGGCTGCTAATGACTGCCGAGATTTCAGGATATAGTTGTTGCTCATGAATCATATATAGTTATCTAGGTGATAGTGTCAGATGTTCAACATTCAATAACCCAAAGAAATATTCAGCCATGAGTCTGTTAAAAATGCTTCATTTTTGTTGCGAATATGGCCATAGACAGAACCTTTCATTATTTATCAAAATGGGAATCTATCTTGCTTGCAAGCAAGGTGTCCTTGAAGATGAGCCCACTAACCAACTGCTCCATAAAGATGGTTTAGCAAGTAGGTGGCAGTTAGACTCAATCTGCTTTAAAGTTGAACATGTAACATTAAAAAAGTTAGAAGTTTTTTGATTCGATTCCATTCCTCGTAAAGTAGTTTGTCAAGAAATAAACACATTCTTCAGAGTAGAAACATGGTGCAACAAGTTATTTTTGCGTCCAATAATGAACTTAAGAAGCAACCTTAAATACCACGAAATAAAACACTTGTTTGTAGAAGCAGAAATCGAACGGACAAGAAAGTTTACCTGGCCCACACAAGTGACAACTTCAGAAGCAAAAAGCTCCTCATCAGCAATTATTGGTCCTACCATCTTATCCCCTGGCACATCCTTGGCGTAAAATATCCCGGCGAACCCTGAAGAAGACTTGGCCTCATCATCATCAATTGCAACTATACGAGCATGAGGCTTTTTACTTAATATTGGTACCGCATGTAAACTATTAGGAGGCATGGGGACATCATCTGTATACTCTGCCTCACCAGTAACCTGTTAAGTCCCAAACGATTAGTCCAAATTCTGGATGTCTAAGAGAAGTTATGTACGTTGAGAAGGTCAAATTTAAAGTTTTCTAGCACATAATAAATCAAGAATTTACTGTTACCAGCCACCAGCTAAACAGAATAAAGTAAAGACGCTGTTACGGAAATTGTATTCACGGACTTCTTAAGGGCTATTCACAGTACAATTAGCTTTTCTTGGAAAATACACTGCTCTTAGCAAACCGTAGTTTATCACGGGAAAGGCCAGCAAAAAATAGCCGCAACATAAGATAAGTACGTCGAGACACAAATAATACAAGATATATTCAGCACTTCAATGAATAGTAAACCAAGGTTTCAACATAGGCCTCCATTTAATATTTGCCTATGTGCTTTAGTGATTGGAACTGCAAAATTATGAACAACAGCTATTATGCAATGTTCAATGGCAGACCACTATCAAAGCAAAGAACGTAATTGTTTTCTACCCAAACGTCTGTTAGAGGTGGGGTTTTTTTCAACTTTGGTCCCCTATTGAATTTTTTTGCAACTTTAGTCCCCTAATAGAGCAAAGCGTTTCCTTAAAACAACGAAAGAGGGGTGCAATTTCAGAATCGTGACTTCTTTCCCACATGAGAACAACCCTCATGTGACCAGGTGCACGGAGTGTGAATTTTTTTGGCCAAAAAGGACGATTTCGGTGAAAAAGGATCAAGTATGGATTGTGAGACAAATTAGAGGACAAAAGTTGCAAATAATTTCAATAGAGGACCAAAGATGGAGTCAGTCCTCATCAAGGGACCAAAGCTGAAAAAAACCCGTTAGAGGTGCATATCTTCTTTTCTGCAATATAACAATTTAAGGTGGTAAGGCATCACTTTAATGCTCCAACTGGGCACGTTATGAATCTTGAGCATTGCGTGCTTAACGGTGTCTATAATATAGGCTCTCTGTAAACCGGGAAAAGAAATTCTCAAGCAAATAATATTGATGTGAAGTTTGTAAATCTACCTATAAACTCAACAACTGACATCAAGGGCGTTTAATTTCGCCGCCCTTATTACTTAATGACACTGCAAACTTTTAGACTAGCTGAACCAGTTCCTAGACCAAATTTTAACAGCCAAATTCCATTACATTATGATGACAAACAGACAGGAAACCTCAAGGAAATGAGAAAACTTTCATAGAACGGAAAAACGCAATGGCTACACAACAACCCAAAAGAATCTTATTCACCAGATTTACTGCTTAAGGATCATTTTTATGCTGATGAATATGGTTGGTTAGGCAAGTTAGAATTTTCATATTTCTTCTTCTTAATGCAGGGTTGGCGGATAAATGCTGAAGATCATATGAGTGTTTCTGGACATAAAGGGTCTGTCCCACAAAACTATTAATAAGATAACACAAACACAAAGTTCATCTTCTTGTTAGGCAAAAAACATATACTACGCAAAAATCGCACTATAGATACCAAACCTGAAGTCTTGATGAGAGATGAACTTCAGGAGCTCCAACAGCACTCCCATGCTTTACAATCTCATAATCCTGACTTCCTATCACTGAAGGATGGTGAAATGGTTTTATTGCTGAAAGATGAGACACAGGTATAGTTTCATCAAAGGATGTCTGTCCATCCATTTGATGACAAACCCACAAGAAAAACTTGAAGAAGAAACTTAAGGTCAACGATTTCCGGAACTCTACCATTCCTCCAGGTGCTTCTTGTTTCAGCACAACATCTTTCTCCAGTACTTCCAGAGCACCCTGCAACAGTTCTTTACTCCAACTCTTTCCAATCAAAAATTTCTTCGTCTCTTTCGCAGGAAGAGAAAAAGGAGCAACACCACCATAAACGATGGAGGCGTCAGAAACTACCCATCTCTGATCTCTCTCTTCAAGTAGGACACGCATTCCAGCATTCACAATAGCAATATCATCGTCTCGCCTATGAGCTTGCTTAAATTCTTTCACAAATTCATGTTGCACGTTCCAAGGGAGTAAAACTGAAACAAGGATCTCATTACTTGCCAAATCAACTTTACGATATCCCAGGAAAAAAGATTCAGATGCACAAGTCCTCGTGTTTCCTCTGCTATCAGATATGTGAAACTTTGCTCCAGCAGCCATCCACATTGGGTTCAGGTCTGATATAGGACTAGCAGTGCAGATATTTCCACCGATAGATGCAACATTTCTTATTTGTGTGCCAGCAAACCATTTTAGTTGTTCAAGAATAGATCTACATGTTGAAGTTTGATAATGAGGGCGCTGATCTACTACTGTTTTCAGTACTTTGACAAGTTCAGAAAGCTTAACTGCTGCACCAATCTCCAAGCCATCATCTTTTATAACCAATCTATTGAGTTCAGGTACTTGAGAAACATGGATCAGAACTGGATAGTGGAAACTTTTGAGCCTCGTCTCAATTCCCACCTCTGTGTTACCCGCAACTAACTTTGCATCTGGATATCTCGCTTTTAAATCAAATACATGCTGTAGCTTTACGGGCCGGCACCATTTCAGTCCGTTTTGACCCGTCAATGACAAATTAGTTAATTTCCTTAATAAAAGTTCAGGTGGAAAAATGAGCTCTTTGTTAGTGTATGTAGTTCCATCAATGTCATTGTAGGATATTGGCTTCGATATACTACCATCGCATGCACTTCTTTTTGTAGTGTCTTTATCGTTCTTAGTATTTTGGCCACATGAACATGGCTTACCAGTTGAAGGACAAACAAAGTCACTGCTGGAAACACCTGAGGATGCATTTGTGTACAAGGCATCATTTGTTCTGGCAAACACACGAAATGCATCCATAATAGGTCTATAACCCGTACATCGACATAAATTTCCTGCAAGACTTTCTTCAATGTCCTCATTGGTAGGCGGTTTCTGTGAGGACCTCAATAAGGCATACATGGACATAATAAAACCAGGTGTGCAAAAACCACATTGTGAGCCATGTGAACGTGCTAGTGATTCCTGCATAAACATGAAAGGCATAAGAATAAAAATACTTATGAGTTTTAATATGAAATGAAACTAATGGACTTCTCGAAAGAATATGTGAAGGATGAAGCAGGAAAATGTACTAAAATAAGCATGAATACAGTATTCAAGAAAGTGGCAGGAGGTTGAGGAAATTACACAAATTTAATTGTATTGCGTCAATAAAGTTGGTTGAATTTGCATTCACATGTGATTCCAGTAATTCGTGAGGAGTTCCACATAGCAATTAGGTCATTTCTTAGATACCAAATGTGTTTCAACTTCTACAATCCCAAGTAATTCAAAAGAATCTTGTCTAAGTTGGTTCGCTATAGTTTCCTAAAATCTTGCCAAGGATCATCGTAAGACAAGGAGGAATTTGCAGTTGTTTGCAACTTTTTTTTATCCATCCAATTGTTGATTGGATCTTGGTGCAATATCGGTGAATCTACCCCTCTTAAAAAGCTTATTTATTATATCCAACCTGTCTAGTTCGTTTTTCCCGTAGAGGAGTTAATCAAACGAAACCATCAATGCTATTTATAAAGGTCAACGATGTGCCAAAAGAAATGACTTGGCCACTTTAAACTGAACCTAACAGTCAAGGCAAGGTACAAATGAAGGTTTTTCCATTAAATAAACATAAGAAACAATGACCAATGGCTCCCGCCGTATGAAAGATTGTAGGTAATTCAGACCCAAGACCTCAAGGTACAATTGGCAATACTTCTGGTAGGTTCTTTTTTCTTTTAACCAAAACAAGTAGTTGTATGCCTAACTACCACACCATTGCATAAATATCAAAATGGTTTCCACAATAAACTCGCATCAACTTATTATGACAGTCTACGCCCTTGAAAGATAGAATTTAGTCCAGTAGAATTCCCGAAAGTGAATTGTCGTTATTGTGCACAATTTAATGCAATCTTGAAAACCTTTCAACAATTCCAAAAATTAAGGTATCAGTTTCACACGTGCATTACAGGAGATGGGTACATACTGTTTACGGTCAATGTATAATGAAATTCAATAAAGGTAGTCTGCTAGGAGAAAATCACCGAATTCACTAACAAAGACGCAGTTCTTCTCTTGAACAAGTGAGGTCAAGCAAATTAAACAAAAGCAAGATTACAGATTAACAGTATCCACTAAAAAGAATTCCATAAGCAGGAAACGCCCGCCACTGCTATTAGTTAAAACTTGAGCAATTTAGCTTTATATACCATCCACAGTTACTAGTCTCTTCCACATTGAGTTCTGAAAAAAGAAAACCAACTGTACCTGAATTGGATGTAAACCGTGTCTAAGAGTACCAACACCCTCAACTGTTATCACGTGCATTCCTTCAACAGAATACAGAGGAGCCAAGCATGCATTAATTGCAAGGTGCCTGAAATATTTCGATGGGAGCGAAAATAAACATTCCAGCTCTTTCTGATTTATCATAAGAATATTTAGACAATAACGACGTTACAAATGACATAATGATAACACTGAAATTAAGTTATGAAGTGTGGAAGATAGTAAAAGGAAGAGCCTTCACAATTAAGTAGAGATACGGAAAAGTAACTATTTCAGAGAAAAGCTACAAGAAAGATGAAGCAACTTCATGCATCTGTTAGGCCACAAAGAAAAATACATTTGATTTAAAAAGTAGAAGACTGAAAGGTATGGTGGAATCATACAACTTATAGTATTGCAGGAAATACTATTCCTCCGATCACTAGCAGTTTTCATTCTTTTTAACAAACAATCGAAAAGAAAAAGGTTGTAAAATAACTTCTGTTTTCTTGTAATTAACTTAAGCCATCACGTCATATGCAGCACAATCAAAAGAAGGTACAGAAACACTTAGAAGGAAGGGAAGAAAGATGATCAATGCACATAGTCTAATGGTAATATCTTATGGCTCGTACTTGTGACGTAAGCACTTTCTATATCATCAGAAAGTGGTCTGCTATAGGAAACTTGCAGAAACAAGGGGCTCTACGAAGTGATAAGCAAAGGGTAACCAAATATCCTACTCATCAACCTTAACAGAGGTAAAATATTAATCAGGCAACATACAAGATTTCTAACCAAAATCCAAAGGCCAGCCTAGTTTACGGGATCCCACTAGTCAGGCAGCTTACTGAAGCATTCACCACAAACTAAGACCAAACTTAAGCAACTGAGGTATTAAGAATCAGGGGATCAAACCAAAAAATAGTTATCTTGTCAAAGCAAGACTTGAACAACATCTAATTGTGCTTATGTGCATATGCGTCTTGTCTACACAATCGCGCACACACATAGTTATAGAGAGAGACTCACACACATTTCTTCGAAGTTTGATCAAAATAAGAAACCATCACGGTACATGCTCCACAGCCACCTTCTCCACACCCAAGTTTCGTCCCAGAGAGACCTATATCTGCATTACAGATGGAATTGAAAAAAATGTGGCATGTAAACAAAGATATTGCAATAAAATGCAGTATGCTTAGAACATAAAATGAGGGTAAATGATTTAAAAATTGTTAACAAGTAAGATACATTTGCGAGTTGACTAAAAATAGACATCAATTAAACATATTCCTACAAACAGCAGAATACCTTTATGGCCTCAATAATATGAATATTTCCTATAGTATTAAAACAGTAAGCTGCACAATTTAGCAAAAGAATTGCATAATCATTTTTCTTCAGTTCACTTTTTGTAATTACTATAAGTGAACATATTGAATTGCTCTCTCATCCTCCTCGCGTGCAGATAGTAATCTTTTTGTAAAGCCTGATATCTGATTCTTTTGATAAGTGGGTGGCGGTGGGAATCGAACACATGACATCTTTTCATCGTCACTTTGATACCACATTAAATTGTCGAACCATCTAAATGATTAAGCTTGTATGCATTTACATTTCCAACATAACTGAATCAATAGCCACTAAGAAGCTTAAGCTTGTTCAGAAATTAGGCATTTTGTATTTTATTTTTTTATATTTTTTCCAGTAGAGCAGAATCAATTGCCAATACAACACAAGATCAACACTTTATGGACTATGGATCTAAAAAGTACATAAAAAAATTACAAAATCAGTCAACTAAAAAAAAAACCCAAATTTTAAAAAGTTCCCTTTTTCCCCATAGTGGTGATGGGATGATTCCATTCACCAAAAAGTTGCCAACTTCAATCAAAACTCATTATGATAGAAAAACAGCAATATTTGTAAGAAAATTGAAGAAGTAGTATATATTAATAACCTCTGAGATACTCGAGAAGAGTGAAATGGGCCAATCCATCTGGCAAAACACGACGGACCCCATTAACATACACAATCGGTTCTTCAAATTTATCCATTTCATTTTCTGTCATCAAAGAACCCATCTTTTCTTTCTTCTTTTTGGATCAAAACAAAAAGAGAATTGGGTTTTGGAGTTTTATTTACGAGTAGAACAACTGTGATACGGAAGTGAATAAATAAGTAGGCGGTGAAGAAAGAATTATTATTAGTAAAACTATAGCTACATTTTGCAGTCAATTATTATTTCCTTTCATAGAAATGAGAAATAATGAGTGCCTTCTAAATTGGATAAACTTCATTCAGAATTTAAGTGACCTTTATTCACACCAATAATTGTTTGCATAAATAGCCTATATATACTTTCTTCGCATATTAATTTAAAATAATAGTGTCTTGTAAAATTATATGGTAGTTTTGGTATGTTATGTTAAATTAATTATATTTTTTATGGGCAGGTCCGCCTTTTGGTCCGAAATGGACAAGCGTCCACGTCAGCTTCCTGTCTTATTCTCTTTATAAGGGTAATTCCATCCACTTTACTCTAGTTTTTAACTAAATCTACTATTAATTAAGAGTTAAATTTGAGGGTAAAAATGTCAAACAATAAAAAAATAAAATAAACTATTGAATAATTTTCACAACACATCCACACAACTTAATAAATTAATTACCAAAAAGTTAAAACAACTTAATAAATTAACATTTATTAATATGCACGACTGGATGAGAAATATAAGACGTGATTGTATAAGTTTTGTATATAATTAACTAAATTTTAATAATATACATGTTCATTGTAAAGCAAAATATAAGTATAGTTATGTACAAATGTAGCGATTTTAGGGCTTACTTCAACACAAATTAATGAAGAAGTAAATTAATTAATTAATGGTTAAATAGTTGATAATTGAATTCAAACAATATTTTATTCAAAAAAAAACATAGATACTAATGAGCATTATCTGGAGTAAGTATAAAATAGAGTCGGACTTAAATTAGGGCTAAATATTACTAAATCCCTATGTTTGAAAAGAAAAATGCAGCAACTAACTAATTGTGTAATCCATCACATAGGAGTCCCATTGTATTTGATGATACAACAATGGTTATTATGTATTTTACAAAACATATGAAATTCACCTCATTTTTTTTCTTTCAATTATGTTAAATATGTGATTTTTTTTAAGGATAGTTCAAAACAGTTGTTTATTCGTGCATTCAGGTGCATATGCAAAATAAACATCATATAATTATAACAATATTAATTGTGTTCATGCTTAATTGAATACGAGCATGTATATCATTTCCAAAATTTAATTATGTAAATTTAATATTTTTTAATTGAATACTATATATTAGTATATATTTTTTGATAATTACTATATAGTAGTTAAGTTTCATAGTTGCATTACAAAGAGCTTAATTTAATAATTTAATAGTTCATACACATTGTAATAAAATAAGAGTAGGTGTACGATATTCAATGATTTTTAATTTCTTCATAAAAGTACAAGATATATGAACTATTGAATTATTAAGTTAAATAATTTTATTTATTTCTTGTAATTTTTCATCTTGAGGTAAGCCCCAAATTATTACACTTGTACATAACTAAATGTTATTATTTCCTTTCATAGAAATGAGAAATAATGAGTGCCTTCTAAATTGGATAAACTTCATTCAGAATTTATGTGACCTATATTCACACCAATAATTGTTTGCATAAATAGCCTATATATACTTTCTTCGCATATTATTAATTTAAAATAATAGTGTCTTGTAAAATTATGAACTATTGAATTATTAAGTTAAATAATTTTATTTATTTCTTGTTATTTTTCATCTTGAGGTAAGCCCCAAATTATTACACTTGTACATAACTAAATGTTGTTTTGCTTGCAATGAACAAGTGCATTATTACTTTAAGTTAGTTATTTAAATATAAGACTTATATGTAATATTTGTTCATATAATATTGCACAAAAAAGTTAATTAATTTATTAAGTTATTTGGTTGTGTTGTAAATAGAAATTCATTAGTTTGTTTTATTTTGAATTGTTTGACACTTTTACGCCTCAAATCTAACTAGAAGGAAGGTGAATATCGAAACTCAAACTAGAGGGGAGGTAGATGGAAAGAGAAGAAACCTCAAGGGAGCTGGATGGAATTTGCCCTCTCGTTATATATGTTATTACATTTGCTCTTTTTGCTCCTTGCTCTTTATGTTGTGATTTAAAATAAATAAGTTTCTAACTTTTTAATCTAAATATTGAAGAAATATACTTTCCAGATACTATTGAACATCAACTCGTACAATATTTATATTTTGCAGCTACGATTACGTAAGATACTGTCATATGGAGTATCTCTAAGTAAATATAATATTAAGATATAGTATTTAATATGTTGAAGAATGTCTCATTGTCTCCTAGCTATATACGTTTGAATAGGATTGAAGGATGTAACTGATCTCTTTAGAGTATGGTTGAATTGTTGAGTTATCCCTTTCAAAATTTTAACTTACAGATCGAAAGCCTAAATTTCAAAATAGTTTTATCTATGTATTACCATATTTAATATGTTTAAAAGGGTCAATTGCGGTAAACTCCTGTTTTAAGCCACCACTCGCAATGTCTCCACTAACCTATTAAAATGTGTGAGTTGTCTTCTAACCTATAGAAAAATAAGTGAAATGTCTCTTAGATCCTTGACCAACCATTCATTTAAAACACGTGTCTATATTTCCGTCGGTTAGATTTGATATCAGAGGATAATTCGCACATTTAAGCATATACGTGAGGGACAATTCACATATTTTAATAGGTTACAAGGACATTGCAACTAAACACGTAAATTACGGGGTTTAAATCCATTGACCCTTTTCAAAAACTTTTGCTTGTTTCATTTATAGGCAGAGTCGGGGGCATGTAGAGGCGCAACACCAGCTCCAGTCCAACCCACTGTGTACCAGCAGTATATATATATATATATATGCTATATACTTTCTTTTGCTAAGATATATATACTATATACTCCCTTATTATTTAAGATACAGTGAAGTTGGATAGATCTTAAAATTAGTTGTAACTTGTAAGTATTAGGGGTTTTCCTTTATCTAGGATTCTCTTGTTTTTATTCTCGTCACATGGATTTAGCTAATGATAGAATTTTTCTTCCTTTTATTTATATATATATTGCACTCCTCAATGTTAAGCGAGAAATTGATATAGGAATATATTCTGACTAAATAATTTCATTAACTCAACCTTTTCCCATTATATTTAACAAAAGCGCAAAGAAAGCTGTTGCAATTGAAGATTCAGGGAAATTAAGGATATAGATTTCAAGTATAATTAAAAAAAGGTTGTTGTTCATTTATATATATATATATATATATATATATATATATATATATATATATATATATATATATATATAATTTTATTGCATCAATTATCAAATGATACCGTTTTTTCTTATTAATACTTTTGATGAAATAAGTTTGTATTGCACAACATCTTGAATAATAGATACGGATAAATGATCATATTTATGTTTCTTTGTAGTTAACATTTCTTTTCGCATTTTTACTTTTCTTATAGTAATCACTTCCCTACGGAAATTATTCCTACTTACAATTTTGAAAATGTTGGGTGTCGATTTGGTCGCCTCAGCTCAGGGATCGTTCCACTCGGTCCTTCGATTGCACCACCAAGGAACCACTAAGGTTCTTGCCTAAAAACCCCCACAAACCCACAAAAGATCTAACACACAAAGTGTATGGGAATAAGATGAGAGGAAGAATGCACAAAGCTAAGAAAATCTCATTTCACACTAAGTTCAAGATCTCTCTTCTTCACTATCTCTCTTTCTCTTTTCCCTCTCAATTTCACAAAGAAAATGGCTGCTCTCAACTCTCAAAACTCTCTCCCGTAAGTGTGCTCTCTCAAGACAAAAGGGGGGCAGTTTTGCAATTAGGTTGAAAAGGGGTTTTGGGCTAAATGGGTTAAAGAAATAACAAAATGAGTTGGGCCAAATAATAGGCCAACAATCTCCACCTTTTGGCCCAAGGTAGTGCAACTAAGGACGTGGATATTGAAACCTCATCATCGCCGAGACACCTGCAAGTTCACAAAGAAAGTGCAAGTGACAGTGGAGAGCACACAAAGTACACTCCTGATCACAAAGATCACAGAAGGTAATAACCAACTTCGCAAGCCCAAAGCAAGATAACTTTCGGGACACAGAACACACAGTTCAAGGGGAAATCACCAAGCAAGCACAGAGCAAACAACTAAGACTTTGTCACAAAGATCATCAAAAGTCAAAGTTCAAGATCCTTTGACACGACACGAGTTTTTCAACTCCTAAACACTTAGTACCCATATCAGCAGGATTGAACTCAGAAGGAATCTTGTTTAACTTAATTAAGCCTTTATCAACTATGTCACAAATAAAGTGGAACCTAACATCTATATGCTTAGTTCTATCATGAAACACATGATTCTTACACAGTTGAATAGCAGATTGACTATCAGAAAATACAACCACATCTTGTTTTAGAAAACCAATTTCAGACACAAGACGCTTTAACCAAATTGCTTCTTTAAAAGCTTCAATGGCAAGCTACATACTCAGACTCAGTAGTAGACAAAGCAACAATAGGTTGTAACTGAGATTTCCAACTTATGCAAGCACCACACAAGGTAAACACGTAGGAAGTAGTAGACTTTCTATTATCCCTATCATTTGCATAATTAGAATCAACATAGCCAACAAGCTTCACACCTTTAGAGCACTTAGAAAACGTCAAACCAAGTTTCATAGATGATTTCAAATATCTCAAAAGCCATTTCAAAGCATTCCAGTGCGACAAACCAGGATTAGACGTGTATTTACTCAAGCAACTCACAGAGTAAGCAATATCAGATCTAGAACTAACCATCAGATACATGACTGAGCCTATAACACTAGAATATGGCACATTCTTCATTTTCTCAATTTCAGTTTCAACCTTACGAGATTGATCCTTACTTAGCACAAAGTGAGAAGCAAGAGGCACATTCATAGGTTTAGCACTCAAATGTCAAATTTACTCAAAATCTTTTCAACATATGAAATCTGATGTAACACAAGAGTAGATTTAATTCTATCCCAAACAATGTTAATGCTTAAAATCCTTTTAGCATCACCTAAGTCTTTCATAGCAAAATTTTCACACAGACATCTTTGCACATGCTCAATAGACTTAATACAAGGACTGATAATCACATATCATCCACATAAATTAATAGAAACACAGGCACAAAAGCGGTATTCTTAAATAGAAGCAATGACCACAAGAACTTTTGACAAAACTCAAAGATTGCATGCATTTGTCAAACTTTATATTCCATTGCCTAGGTTACTGTTTAAGACCATACAACGCCTTTTTCAACAAACAGACATAATCACGCTTCTTAGGATCTACAAATCCCTCAGGTTGTTTCATATAAATCTTCTTATCAAGATCACCATGTAAGAAAGCAGTAGTCACATTCATTTGTTTCATTTCCCATTAAAATGAGCAACTAAAGCAAGCATAATTCTAACAGTAGTGAACTTAAGAACGGGAGCAAAGATTTCAGCATAATCTATTCCCTCCTTTTGAGTAAATCCCTTAGCAACAAGTCTAGCTTTAAACCTAACATTGTTCGGCTCCTATTTAACCTTAAATAACCACTTACATTCTACAACAGAACATGTAGAAGGTTTAGGAACAAGAACCCATGTTTGGTTTACATGCAAGGATTCCATCTCACTTTTCATAGCACATAGCCATTTTTCGGAGTGTTTAGATTCTAATGCTTCACGATAAGTCTTAGGTTAATTGCAATCAAGGGATTCAAACACATTAAAAGCAAAGTCAGACATTTCAAACACATTGAAAGCAAAGTCAGACATTCTATCAGCTTTTTTCTTAATGTTCCTTTTACCCCTATCTCTAGTGAGTTGATAATCATGCAAATCATGCTCATCATCTTCATCATGCAATGAATGCTCATCACTCGAATCATGCTCATCATGCAACACATGCTCCACCTCATTTGAGGCGTTCTCAACTTGATTGTCAACATGTAAATCATTCAAATTATCATGCAATTCAAGAGTATTCTCAGATTCAGTAGGCTTCACAGAGTCATCAACAACAGGCAATTGCTCCACCTTAAAAGGAGCACTACCAGATTCAGGAACAGAAACAGGCAAAGAAACAGACAAGCAAGGAAATTCATTTTCATTGAATACCACATCTCTACTTATCACAACTTTAAAACCTGGTTCACTTTGATTCCACAATCTATAACCCTTAATCCCATCAGGATACCCCAAGAAAACACATTTCTTAGATCTAGGTTCAAGTTTATCACAACTTTGATGCACATAAGCACTACAATCAAAGACTCTCAAATTAGACAAATCAAGTCGTTTTCCCGTGAAAACCATTTCTGGGCATTTCCCTCCTAAAGGGACAGACGGGGACCTATTGATAAGATAGGTAGCAGCACACAGAGCTTCACCCCAAAACTTCTTAGAGAGCCCAGATGAGGCCAACATACTCCTCACTCTCTCTAAAAGTGTTCTGTTCATTCTTTCAGCAACCCCATTCTGCTGGGGTGTATAGAGAACAGTCCTATGACGCTTAATACCAAAGAAAGCACACAGATGATCAAGTTTCTTATTACAGAATTCAAGGCCATTATTAGTTCTAAGAATTTTAATCTTCTTTCCTGTTTGATTTTCCACTAAAGTTTTCCAGTTTTTAAACTCATCAAAAACATCAGATTTATTTTTCATTAAACAAACCCAAACTTTTCTAGAAAAATCATCAATCAAGGACAAAAAATAAAATTTGCCACCATGAGTAGAAACACTAGGAGGACCCCAAACATCAGCATGAATATATTCAAGCACATCAGAACACTTAGACTGATTAGGGTAAGAGGAAATAGGGAAAGAAACCTTATGTTGTTTACCTAAAACACATGATTCACAGAAAGGCACAGAGGACACAAAATCATTACCAAAATGACCACCTTTATGCAAAATGTCAAGGCCTTTATTACTCAAACCTCTTTGGCACAATCTAAAATACCAACTTTTCTAATCACAGAGTCAGATAAGTTCAAGTAAATTGTGGCGCATGCCATTTCATTCATTTCAGCTTTTTTGTCCTTATCGGTTTCTATGTAATTTTCACTTATAGCTCTATAAGCTTTTTGTTGGATTAAAACACATTTAATCTTTTGTTTCCAAATATCAAAATTGAATTTTCCATCAAAAGGAACCATACCATATTGATTACTTGTGGAAGACATAACAATAAAAGCACAGAAAAACACACGTAAGAAACTAACTAAGGCACATAGCCGGAATCACACCGGTAACACAAATAAACTGAAATTACACAAACCAAGAATCACACCGGTATCACAATATTGTTGAAAATAAAACCGGAATCACATCGGTACCAAGAGTGAGTTTATCGCCAATTTACCCGAGCGGAATTTCACGAAAGGAATTCCGACTTACCAAAACGCAGCCGGAGTGCGTTGTTGCGGAAGCTGGAAGTTTCCGGCGGCAGGCAGCGGCGGCTCTGATGCCACTGTTGGGTGTCGATTTGGTCGCCTCGGCTCAGGGATCGTTCCACTCGGTCCTTCGATTGCACCACCAAGGAACCACTAAGGTTCTTGCCCAAAAACCCCACAAACCCACAAAAGATCTAACACACAAAGTGTATGTGAATAAGATGAGAGGAAGAATGCACAAAGCTAAGAAAATCTTCTTTCACACTAAGTTCAAGATCTCTCTTCTTCACTATCTCTCTTTCTCTTTTCCCTCTCAATTTCACAAAGAAAATGGCTGCTCTCAACTCTCCAAACTCTCTCCCGTAAGTCTGCTCTCTCAAGACAAAAGGGGGGCAATTTTGCAATTAGGTTGAAAAGGGGTTTTGGGCTAAATGGGTTAAAGAAATAACAAAAGGAGTTGGGCCAAATAATAGCCCAACAGAAAATAATAATTAAATGATGTATGCAGATTCAACCACGGAAGTTTTTGAAGAGTACTTAAATGATATAACTTTACAACAAACAAACAAACCAAAAAAAAAATTAAAATTGAACACTAACCTTCATGTTCTATTCTTTTGGGTACTACCATTATTCTTGCTCCGATGAGCAAGTTTTAGACAATGCCTAATCACATGGGAAAAAACTCCAACCGGGGACGAAAGCACATAAAGTTTTTTTTTTTTAAAAACATAAATATTATTGACAATTAATTTTCTCAATATTAAATCAACGTAGAAACATAAATACATAGAGAAGCAGATTTCTAATGTATATTTGTAGAAGCAACTCTAAAGAATTGTTAAATAGTTAATATAAAACAACATAAATGTATGCACTTTAATTTTTGTAAAATAGTTAACAGAAATGTATACGTCCCATTGTGGCTCCAAAGTCCAAACAATGAATACAAGAAGGGATAATCTAAGTCACATAATCCTCCTTCATTGGCCCACGCATTGCGCTTTAGTCGCGCTCTCGCAAATTGAGTGCCCGTGCTCTGCATTAGGACGCATTAGAAATTCTTAGTTCTCGCACTAAAAATTGTTAGTTCTTGTATTAAGAATTATTCCTTTATACACATTCAAATCTACATTTTGCTACACCTCTCACCTATGTAATGTGTCTAGTGTCTTTTCCTTGGACTAAGTTGAAGCTAAAATAGGACAAAATAAAATTAGAAAAACAAATAACTTTATTACTCTCATTAGAAATCAAAACTCACTCATACTTATGAATAGAAAAGTAGACATCAATGACTTATGTGTGTTAAATATAATTATTTATCAGCTACTTTTATCATTTATATTTATATAAATATATAATTAATTATTTTTAATAAACGTTCTAAGGCGCACTCATATTCATGAAATTTTAAATTTAGCGCACTGGCGCACACGCACACGCTCTCGCACGCGCTCACGCACCACTATGTGACTTAGGGGATAATATCATTTTACATACCATAGCTTGACAGGATTTTCATTTTTATACTTTAATTTGCCACTCATAAATTTGCATAAAATAAGTTGAGCACTTTCTTCAACATTTGGTACTCCGGTGTCGAAAAAGTACACGATTGCATCCCTTGACCCCAAATTTGGGGATTTTGACATATCTGACCCACTCCACTTCAACAACTTTTCACGTCCATGCCAGAGTTTCTAATTGCCAAAAT
Organism: Misopates orontium; assembly: GCA_946800315.1. NCBI lineage: Eukaryota > Viridiplantae > Streptophyta > Magnoliopsida > Lamiales > Plantaginaceae > Misopates > Misopates orontium. Next base: position 11,302,267 of record OX326949.1, read on the forward strand.
GTTTCATATCAACCACAAAACAGAGTGTTGACATGGAAAATTTATTAAGGTAGAGTGTTGAAGTGGGTCAAAATTGGTCAAAATCCTCAAATTTGGGGTCAAAGAATGCCAGTGTGCACTTTTCCAACACCGGAGTACCCTATCCGAAGAAAGCGTCCAACTTATGGTTTGCAAATTGATGAGTGTCAAATTACGGTATGAAAGTTGTGCCAAGTTGTGTAATGAAAAAGTTCTTATCCTAATACGGGAATGTTCAATACAAAACAATAGATTGTACACCTCTGTAATGCTTGGATAGGGAAGAAAATTGAAAATTCATCAATTACTACCAACACAAAACCATCAGTTACGACTAGGTTCTTCAATTTTGTAATTTTAACAAGCCCTAGTTTACGTAGTTCTACATTTACCCGTAACAAAAAAAATCTACAAACTCAATTTATGAAGAGTTTGTAAGCTTGGTAACAAGCTCACTCCCCTCAAAGCGCGCTTTTTCAACTCACTACTATAAGAAGCTTGATATTGTTGACCCCATCGCCTTGCTCAAGATTTCGATCTTGTAAGTTCCCCATCTTCTTATATTTCCCTTCTTTTTGTCTCCGACAGAGGTTCCCCTTTCCTTTGTAAACTAATTCAGCAAAACATTCGAACAATCCCACATAAAAATTCACATTGAAGTTACTCGAAAGAAATTTAGTTTTGAGAACATGGAACTTACAGTTAGTGACTTGATGCGTTACTCTCTTTATAGAAAAGGGACAAGATAAAAGTATCTTAACTATTATTAAATATGTTGAGAGATGACTTTGGGTGGTGTATCAACTTTGCTCCCAAGGGCACACATGTCCTCTCACTACATGCATGTTCAATATTTGGTGTTAGCACATTATAGTGTCTTTGTATATTATTTTGTTAAGGACTTTTCTGCCTTTTTACTCTTTTAGTTGTCTTGTAGTTGTTGTATATAGTTTCTATCTCTTGTAAAATCCTAGATACTTTGTATTCTCCTACCTATGTATATTTCTCTTGAATATCATGATTCATCAATCTTAACATTTGGAAACTGGAGTATTAGTTTTACGTAAATGTTGTACATATGTGTCCTTCACGAACGGGTCATGTTGTAATATGAGAGTGAGAGCATATTTTACAAAGGACGACATTGTCATTTCAATTAGAAAAAATAGGCACGCGAATGATAGGTTACAGAAATCCAAACCATCCTACGAGAAGGAAAAGAAACGTGTAAATGAGCTTCTGGTGGAGGAAAACACAGAACGAGAACTCACTTTTATTTGATAGTATATATTATAAATTTATATCATCTCAAAGTCTAAATAGTTTTATACACAACTTTCTACTTTTCTTTGACAAGTCAACACTTTAATATTGAGTTTACAATTCTATATCCTAAATTCCTCCCAAATACAAAAGAATTGAGTTTCAAGACAATTAAACATTTCAGAATATGGTTTAACTAAATAGTGTCTATTATGGAGCTGAACCGAAAAATATATTAATTAAATTAAAACTGAAGTAACTTCTTTTTCTAGCATTTTTTTTATTACTTGTAAATAAATAAATAATAGAACATATAAGCCAATATTTATATGTTACTAGTAAAGAGTATTAATGCCATTGAGGTGTGGTTCAACTAATTAAATCAATAATACTAGTAATTATTATGATCTCCACTTCTTTGTCCAGCCAATTTAGATTATATGATGTAAAGTTCATGGGAACAAAGAGGTAAACAAAATCAACCAGCACGAAAGTCAATATAAATTTCTTTAATATTTTTTTAATCAAACTGAAAAGACATATCATAAACATGAACCATAGTTATAGATACAAATAAGTTGTGCGTTTAACTATTACCATAATAGTTCCTTCCTAAACTCAGGTTAATAAGATAAAGAGACCTATTTATATTTCACGAACTCTGGCTATAGCTAGCAAACACAAAACGCTCCACTTAAACAAATAGCTTAGTGGCAAATCAATTTCTGAGCAGATGATGAAGAAGGCGGATAGCTTAGTTTTTCTATGACAGAATGGTTGTGTACCACATGAGAGAAAGGCAGAAGGTCGTACAAGATTCGTACCACGATTGTTATAGAATCTGTGTCGGTACCTATTTTGTAGCACTCATAGTACGAAACCATAGGACTTAGAGACATATACGTAGGTAATATTATGTACTTTTAATAGCTAATATAATAAAAGTTATCATCATTGACTTGAAAAGAAAGCGATAAGACCAAAGAAGTTGGTGAAAGTAAGGGTGAGGGTGTGTGGGAGTGGAATATGGAGACACCTTTGTGTATGTTGAAAAATAATAAACAATTAATGACTCTGTATTTGGAAACGCTACTCAATGCAATCAATATATTGGTCATATATGTAACCAATGACTAAGATAAATATATTATTCTAAATTATAAGATATTAACTTTCCTCAAAATCTCATCACAATAATGAATTGAAAACTGTAACCAAATTTAATGTACCATGTCATCGTGCAATAGGCCCCAGAAATAATTACTCATTTGGAGTTTTCTTTATGAGAAGAAACCCTAATAAGAAACATACACTTTTGTTACATGGACATTTTGCTATCTTATCTAATTTATAGTTTTTGTTTAGCCAAATCCCTTTTGAAGAAACAAGTAAGTGTTAATTACAAATTACAATTACAAATCTATATTCTTAATTCCTCCAAAACACTAAAATATTGAGTTTTAAGATATCTAAACTATGCAGAATATGGTTTAACCAAATTGTGTCTATTATGGAGTTGAACCAAAAATAGTATTAATTAAAATTGAAGAACCATTTTTTTCAGCATAGTTTTTATTATTTGTAAATAAATAAATAACAGAGCATCAGTGCCATTACTATATTTTTCTATTAGAAAAAGTTAATGTCATAAAGATGTAGTTCGACTGGTTAAATCAATAAAACTACTAAATATTGCAATCCCTACTTCTTTGTCCAACCAGTTATGAAAACACTAACTGAGATAGACTACATGATGTAAAGAGATAAATTCTTGGAAACAAGGTTGTAATAAAATATGTAAACAAAATCAACAACCACGAAACTCAATTTACATTTCTTTGATATATTAGTAATTCGAACCGGGCACTCATAAATATGAAGCATCGTTATAGATACAAACAAATTGTGTGTTTGAATACTACCACAATTTTCATAAAAAAAAGGATACCACCAGAATAGTTCTATCCCAAACTCAGGTTAAGAAAAAGGCCTCTTTATTTTTCAAAAACTTTGGTTAAAGTCTGCCAACACAAAACCCTCAAATCAGAAAGACACCATCCTCTTTTTCCACTTAGGCTCCAATTGGTTCCACATAAAATGAGGAAAAATGAAAAAAAAATATTGAAAAATTCTATTTTCCAAGTGATTGACGCCAAAGAAAATTTTGGATAAGATAGGAAAATATAGGAAAAGATGGGTGATGTGGGGTATTTTTGTCTGGATACGTGTCCACTCTCCAACATTCCACGTCAGACTGCTTTAGTCCCCGCTGGATCCTTAAGCAGCTTTTGAGTTCAGAACCTGCACTCAACACCACACGTAAACTAAGCCGGTGCCTTATCCGGCGAAGGCACTCCGAAACTCAAGTTAGATGGGTCGGAATGTGAGATCTTGTCGTGAGAGACAATAGCTCGAAATAATAGATCGAAATATGCTGAATAGGTCGAAAACTAACACCTCGAAGTGGCACTATAGGTCGAAATGAAGGTCTTCGAATAGATCGAAATAACCCTCAAATAACTCGAAATGCTCTCAATATAGGTCGAACGAGAGCTATCTCAAACAGCTCGAAATGATTGCTCTAATAGCTCGAATTCGACTAATGTTGCTCGAAATGAATGCTTGAAAATATAAAAACGTACCTGAAAATGAGGCATGGGACCCCCTTATATAGTATTAAGAGTCCTTATTCAGCTAGAAGTGCGCTCCAAGTAGAACTATGATTCAAAATAGGTCGAATTAGAGCTATTATGAAATAGCTCGAATTGGGCTTCCAAATAGGTCAAACTGGGCCTCAAGATAGCTCGAATTGGGCCCCACATAGCTCAAATTGGGCTTGAAATAGTTCGAAATGGGCCTGTTCAGGCCCAAATTGGGCCTGCATAGGCTTGATTTGGGCCTATTTCCGAGTTTTGCCTTGAATTGTAATTTTGCATTAAAAAATAATGGTGCTGACGTGGCATAATATATCCCGAAATACGCTCGTGGTACTGTATCGGATATTATGACGTGGTGGTACCTAAATATGGTACATCAATGGGAAAAGATAGGAAAATCTTTTTGTGAATCTTTATCAGAACATTTTACAATTCACAAACTTCGATTTCTTTCCGAAAAAAATTCTAAAAATATGTTCTAGAATTAATTCATCGGATAATCTATATGGAAGCAAATCTAAATAAGGATATTATTCCCAAAAATTTTAGATTTGACTCCAATAGAAAAAGTGGGAAAATCCAATATCTTTGAAAAAACTTCTAGTTCAAAAAATATTTAGGCCTTGTTTGCATCCAGTTTGGCCCAAGATTTTCAAATTTTCATGGGTCAAAAATAGTTTGGATCCCATTTTAGAGTCTCAAATTTTCACTTAGAATTTTGGCCCACTTTGAAAAATTTCTCAAATCCTTGAGATTTCTCTACAGCTTGCAAAGATAAGTGGTAAGATGCTGTGATCTCAAAAGTCGTCCGGATCGGCTGCTTCGATCGGTCCAGCCGCCAACCGGATGCTTTACCGGCCACTGTTGCCCGTTTGGGCCGGCGTTTCCGAGAAGCATGGGCTGAGCCACATACAAGGCTCACTAGGGCTCCAGCCCGGGGTCATTTTTTTGGGTGGCAGCCTTCTTCCCCTTCCATCCGTCTTTTTTTTTTTTTTTTTTTTTTTTTTTTTTTTTTTATGATTCAAAGAAGCATGAATTAATTAGATAAATAAGAAAGAATTTTTGAGAGATTTCATAATTGCCATTCAATGTTCTATTTGTTGTAATTGTCTCTGACCGATTGGAAGATATAAACTGTACATGAGAAAGGATGGGAGATGGGGCAAATGAATGCATATTTACCAAAAGAACCCTTGGAGGAAGACGCAAAGCAAAAGAGTTTTGCCTAAGGACTTAAGTTAATGGAATACAGCTGGCAAATTGAACATTTTTTAATGCTTTATCTACCAATTTATTTTTTTATTATAATACCAATCAAAAGTCATAGTTAGCTTTAACTCTTAACATGGAACTAATTGATTTGAATACATATACAAAATTTAATCCTAAGTAATCAATGTCAAGAATCAAGATTCTGTGTATTTATGTAAATTTATATCCATTTTGTTTTTATCTTTTATTCATATCAATTGTCCTTAATCATCAACCAATGATTACTAATTATTAAAATATTCATATACACTTTTATCTATATTGATTTGATGCCTATATACCTACTTTTCTTCATAAAACTCTAACACTCAAACTACATCCAAATCATATTTCAACTTTTTCACACACACCAAATTATTTTGAAATTACATCCAAACCATATTTCAAATTTTTTGCACGTTTTTCAAAATAATCTACCAAAATTCCAAATAAATTTTGAGAGAACCAAACTTGCGAAAATACATCCAAACAGGGCTGCCACCAACTTAGCATCTACATAAACATTGGTAAAATCAATATTTTTCATTTGCACATCTTCTTAAACTCTGAGGTTATATCTTTTTTTATTTAATCTATACTTTCCATTCTAGTTATTTATCATCTTCAATAACGTATCATTAATTTTAATTTTATTTGAAGGTTCTCTTGATTACATTATTTTGTTTGTGTTGTTCATTTCAATTATATCAATGGTACTTGAAAATTTAAATTATATTAAAATAAACTAGCAATATTCTTCATGAAGTTACAAAGATTTTTTACATAAAGAAATAAAACTTGAATATTCTTTTTTAAAAATATAGATTTGCAATGAATTTTACTATAAAATTTAAGTTTTAAAGTATAATAACAGTTTTTACGTTGTTAAAATATGAGTAAGCAATTAAGTATAAATTTTTTGCAGAAAACTAATAGCATGCCAATGACGTAGGAAAATCTTATTTTCATGAAAGTTTTCCTAGAAATTTCTATTTTCATCTTTTTCCCCCCCTCATATTTTGTGGAACTAGTCAGAGCCTTAGTGAGCATATCAATTCTTGACCAGATGAGGAAGAAGGTAGACACCTTAGTTATTCTATAACAGAGTGGTTGTGTACTAGGAGAGAGAAAGGTAGAAGGTCGTACGTGATACGTACTACGAATGTTATAGAATCGGTGTCAACACCTATTTTATAATACTTGTAGTACGAATCTCATACAACCTAGAGACATCTACAATGGTAAGATTATGTACTTTTTATGGATATAATATAATAAAAGTAATTATCATCATTGACTCGAAAAGAAAGCAATATGACCGAGGAAATTGGTGAGAGTGAGGGTGAGGGTGGGGGAATGGAATATGGAGACACTTTTGTGTGTGTTGAAAAGAAAAATTGTTCAAAAAAAATATGAATAATTAACGACTATGTATTTGAAAAAAATATTCTATGTAATCAATATGTAGGTGACGTAATGCAATCAGCAGTTAAGATAAATATATTATTCTAACTTATAAGGTACTAACTTTTCGTATAATCTCATCACAATTATGCATTTAATAGTGTAACCAATTTAATATACCAAGTGCTATCAGTCCAACAAATAATTTCTCATTGTAGTGTTTTTTTATGAGAAGGAACTTGAATATTGAGAGAAACTAACATTTTTATTATCATGGAAATTTTGCTTTTATGGAAACCACTTCTTGAAAGAATAAACAAAACAGTTTGGAAGAATAAACAGAACAACTTGGTTTTTTATCCAAGTCTGTAAATGTATAGGTATTATATACAAGTATATGATACAGATTATGTACACCTTCCAAATATACAGGTGTTGTGATATCAGTGTTTTCAGAATTGGACCGGACACTGAACCGGTGATGTTATCGATTCAAGGTTCAACCGGTTTAATTGGTTTAACCGCTGGTTTGAACCGGTAAATAAAGGCGTCACAATATATTATTTGCTAGAAACATTTTAAGATACACATACCATGTTTTCTCAATATTTTCAAGTAATTTCTTCTAAAAAATATATATCATCACAAAAAGGCATTATATCTAATCTAATTTTTTTATTACAATATATATTATATTGAATAAATATGATGTTGATATTAGAGAATAGTAGGAATTAACTTTAATTTATACACCACAGTTTAAAGCATATATAGACAATACTATATATGCATAAATAATATATGTGCTCATTAACTAGTAACACATATTGAGGATGACTAGCATATTTATATTCTTATCATTTTTCTGTCATTAAGCACTAATATAGTTGATAAATAGTTTATTAATTTGATTAATAGAAATAAGCATGCCTTAGAAGAAAACTTATATGCATTAGTTATGGTAAAAATATTGTCAGATTTTGTGTCTTTTTTCTCCATTTACAAGCCATATCTATGGATAGAAATGCATAATACATTTCAAGATTGTGTTTTTTTTTTTTTTGGTAATTATGTAATCTATTGCAAAATTAATGTTTTAATTTAGACCACTAGTATTCACACAAGGTAAAAGCTAAAAGGAGAATGTTTGACTTTTTAATACACAAATATTAATGAAAATAATATATAAAGTCGCAAAATGCCTAATTTATCTATTTAGATATAAGGTAAAACACTCACTCTCTCCACCTCTCCTCGCCCCAGTCCCCACACCATCCTCTGTCGGTCAAAAATTACTTCCCACCCCCCCAATTGTCTCATCAAAAGTTATAAAGAGAACAACAAATTAAGGCTATGGAAGGAGATTTGAGGGATAAGTTGAAGGTAAAGGTCTTGTCTTTTGCTCCTTGTTTTCGAGTTTTTCCACCAATTTCAAATAGAAAATGGATATTATTTCCTGTATAATTATTAGGGCTATAACAAATTTAATCTCAGCATTTGTTTTTTTTTATTATTATAGAAATTACTGAACCGCCGGTCAACAAGCGGTCCGGGTCGGCGGTTTATCCCGGTTTAACCGGTTTCACGACGGTTCAGACTATTTTGAAAACCGGTTTTTGGCTCCCTTCCGGACCGGATCAGGCACCGGTCGGCAGTCAAACCGGCCAGACCGGCCGGTCCGGTACGGTTTTAATAACACTCTGTGATATAGCAATTAATCAATTCTATAACCAAGCTATCTCTTTGCTAAACTAGCATCATTTTCATTAGGAACTGAGTTGGTGCCAACGTCATGGTTGTTTTGCTGTAATTTAGGACTGGACAACTCCTTTAGTTTAACATCCCCCCGCAAGCGAATGAGAAGATCACGAACCATGAGTTTGTCCCTTCATTGCAGAAACCGAGAGGATGTGAGTCCTTTTGTGAAAATATCACCAACTTGATCCATGGTAGAGATGTATTGAATGCGAACATCACCATTTAGCATTTTCTCTCTAATAAAATGAAAATCTACCTCGATGTGTTTTGTGCGAGCATGGTAAACTAGATTAGCAGCAATCGCAATGACACTTTGATTATCACACCAAATCATTGGTGGTGAAGAAAGTGGAAGATGCAAGTCCTTCAGTAGCATGGGAATCCATTACAGTTCAGCAACAACAATTACAAGAGCTCGATATTCCGCTTCGGTACTTGATCGGGCCACAACACTTTGCTTCTTTGCACACCAAGATATCAAGGAAGATCCAAAGAAAATAGCATAGCCAGTGGTAGACCTTCGATAAGAGGGATCACCTTCCCAATGCGAATCACAATATACATTAAGTGTTAGAGAACCCTGCTAAAGTACAAACCATGTTCTACAGTGCCTTTGAGGTAGCGCAATACTCTTTTAGCAGATTTCCAATGAATGAATGCTAGAGAATGAAGATGTTGGCAAAGTTGGTTGACTGAATATGCAATTTCTGGACTAGTAAGAGTACAATATTGCAATGCCCCCACTATTTGCCTATAAACTGTGACATCTTCAATTGGTTCATCAGAACCTGTACATAATTTTTCACCAGAAACACACGGAGCAGGATATGATTTTGCGCCAATCATTCTTGACATGTGCAAAATATCCAAGATATACTTGCTTTGTTGTAAGTGAAGTTCCTCAGAATCCCGCGAAGCTTCAATTCCAAGGAAATATCCAAGATCACCTAGAGCTCTTAAGTGCAAAATCTCGTTGAAGTTGCCCAATTATAATTTGAATAAATTGAGAGCATGAACCAGTATCAACAAGTCATCAACATAAATCAATATATACACATGTACTTTCCCACAATGATAAGTAAAGAGAGATGTGTCAACTGAAGAGCCTTGAAAACCAAGATCCAACAAACTATTAGAGAGTTTGAGAAACCAAGCTCTTGGAGGTTGCTTGAGACCGTAGAGCGCCTTTTTTAGGCGACAAACATGAGTAGGGGCTGTAGGATCAACGAATCCCTGTGGTTGCTCAATGAAAACCTCCTCCTCAAGCTTTCCATGTAGGAAGGCATTAGAAACATCATATTGTAAAGGGTTAATCCCATTTAAACTCCAAACCTATACCCTCTTTTACAAGTTGCCACCTAACCTATTATTTTTAGCAACTAACCCTTCAACCCCCAACCTATTGAAAAATGTGCGAACTGCCCCCTGAAGCGAAATCTAACGGTTAGAAATGTAGAAATGTGGCCAAATCCAACGGTTGGATTTAGCTTCAGGGGCAGTTTGCACATTTTTCAATAGGTTGGGGGGTTAGTTGCAAAAAAATAAAGGTTAGGTAGCAACTTGTAAAAAGGGGTATAGGTTGGGGGTTTTGATGCATTTTACCCTATTGTAAAATTGGCCAACCAAAAGCAACAGAAATACATTGAACAATGCGGACAGTTGCTGGCTTTATTACTGGACTAAAAGTTTCAGTATAATCTACACCATCTACCTGCTGAAAGCCTTTAGCAACTAATCTTGCCTTGCACCGGTCCACGCTTCCATCTGCCTTCTGCTTAATTTTTAAATCCATTTAGTGCAAATGATGTCATGATTAGCAGGCCTAGGGACAACAACCCAAGTATCATTAGCTATCAATGCAGCATACTCCTGTTGCATAGCCTGTTGCCATTCTTGTGACAAAGTAGCTTAGGAAAAAGTAGTAGGTTCAGCAATATTAAGCACACTGTGATACACACGTACATGATGATTAGATGCATAATACATATGAAAATTGGAAAACTGTTTGGGTCAAAGAGAGCATGTTCGAGATCGAGTCACTATCTGACTTTCATTTACAACAGGCATGGGAGGTTTGTTATTTGTCCGAGTAGTGTGTGGTAAGGTTTCGGTTGTTGGTGGAGAGCTTTGGTCAAGTGTATGAAGGGTATGGTGAGAAGGGGTTGAGGTAGTTGTTTCTTGTTCTTCTTCAAGTTGATGATTCTGTAGTATATCAAGTTGAGAGTAAAAAGGTGATAAATTAAATGACATACCTTGTACAGAAGCATTAGATGCAGTAGTAGAAGTAGAGGAGGTCCGTCCTTTTGCAGGAAAGTTTTTCTCATCAAAGGCAACATTGCGAGATATATACACTTTATGAGAGACTGGATCCAAGCATCGATAACCATGATGGTGAGAAGGATATCCAAGGAAAATGCACTGTTTACTCTTGAATACAAGTTTGTGAGTCGTATAAGGTCTTAATAATGGATAGCATGCACATCCAAAAGTTTTCATGAAGGAATAACCTGTACTCTTTTCGAATAATTTTGTATAAGGAGATGTACCTTCAAGAACATGTGTAGGGGGTCAGTTAATAAGATGAATTGCTATCCTAAATGCATCTACCCAGAATTGAGAAGGTAGATGTTATTGAGCCAAAAGTGAGAGTCCCACTTCCATAATATGCCTATGCTTTCGTTCGGCTAAACCATTTTGTTGTGAGGTATATGGACATGAAAGACGCTGGTGGATACCACAAGTGCGAAGAAAGTTTTGGAACCGGTTTAAGAGAAATTCGCCTCCATTATCACATTGAAGTTCTTTAATTTGTGTAGAGAAACGATTTTCAACCAAGGCCTTAAAGTGGATGAAACATGAGAACACCTCAGATTTATTTTTGAGTGGGTAGAACCATGTAAATCTAGAATAATCGTCAATGAAGATAACATAGTAACGATGACCCTCAGATGATGATACAAGTGAGACCCACACATCAAAATGAATAAGCTCAAGTTTCGATAATGTAATACCAGATGATTCATTGAACGGTAATTTTTTTGATTTTGCTAATAGACAAGACTCACAAACAGACTCAAGTTTAGAAGAGCCGACTACAGGTAACAATTTTGGTGACTTGAGAAGACGGATGACCCAATCTTGCATGCCAACCATCAAGTGTAGTTCAAACACCTAAAAGAGCAGCATGAGAACGAAATTTATTGATAAGAGTTTTGATCCACTTGAATAGGATATAGACCTCCTTTACTTTGTCCTGCTAGCAACGTTTGCCCCATGCGTTTGTCCTTAACAAAGAAATGAGAACCGGTTAAAATGCAGTAGCAATCATTATCTAAGCAAAGCTTGTTAATTGATAAAAGATTTGCTGTTGCTTGAGGACAATGGAGCACATTTTTCAAATGTATAAGAGAAGTGGATGTTTGTAACATGAGTTTACCAGTGTGCATAATACGTAAACCATTATTGTTAGCCACAACAACTTTATCATCTCCATGGTATGGTTGAGATAGATGAAGGTTTGAGAGATCTCATGTATTATGTTGATTAGTCCCGCTGTCCACGTACCAAGTCTTGTCCTCGTGAATAGAATTGGACTGTGCAACCATAGCTGCTAACTGTTGAGGGGGATGATGACCTCGGTAATTGTAGCGTTATGGTGGAAACAAGTGTTTTGAGAACCAGACTGGGGCCTTGAACCGGTAAGGCACCGGTTCACGGTTTAACCACTGGTTCGAACCGGTTATATATATTTTAATTTAAAAAAAAAAAAAAAAAAAAAAAACCACCACCACCACCACCGCCGCTTCTTCTTCTCTTTCTCGTTCTCCTTCTTCTTCTTCTTCTTCTTCTTCTTCTTCTTCTTCTTCTTCTTCTTCTTCTTCTTCTTCTTCTCACCACCGCTTCTCCTCCTCCTCCTTCTTCTTCTTCTCCTCCTCCTTCTGTTTCTTCTTCTTCTTCTTCTCCTCCTCCTTCTCACCGCCGCTTCTCCTCCTCCGCCTCCGCCTTCTTCTTCTCCTTCACCGCTTCTCCTCCTCCTTCTCCTCCTCCTCCTCCTCCTCCTTCTCACACGGGCATAGTTTTTGTTTTGGGTGGGGCGATTGGGATTTGGGGGTGGGGGGATCTGCAGTTGTTTTTTTTTTTTGGGGGCGATTGGGGGTGTTTTGGTAGGGATGAAATATTTTTGGGGGTTGAAATGTAATTCACCTGTTTTTTTTTTTTTTTTTTTAACGGGTTGATGACCGGTCCGGTTCACCGGTTAAACCCGGTTGGACCGGTAAAAACGCCGGTTCGACCCAGTAACAGTAAAAAACGGTTAGAGGGGTGCAACCAGACCGGTTTCGCAACCGGGTCGCGGTCGGTCCGGCCGGACCGGCCGGGCCGGTCCGGTTTTAATAACACTGGTGGAAACAGTCAAGTGCCATGTGGTTCTTCTTCTTCTTACAGATTTGACAGGCATAAGGATCAAAATCCTGGGAGTTTGTGCAAGAAGGAATTCGATTTGGGACAGAAATAGCAACTTGGGTTTGCTTTTGAACTGGAGTAGAAGTCGTATCAGGACGAGACTGTTGCCAACTCCTGTTATTTTTCTTCGGGTTCTTTCCTCCTCCGAATTTGTCTGCCATCATAGCAAAATTATTATGATCAGTGTGCACACTTTTCTGCTGATTTTCAAGCAAGTATTCAAAATCAATTAATTCAGAATGAAAATCGGCAAATGAAATTGACCTCTCACGTTGTGCAAAGTAGACATTTGATATAAAAGGAGTAAATGAAGAATCGAGTCCTCCTAGGATATGGGATATCAAATCTTCATCAGTCACCGGTTTACCCACGACACCTAATTGATCTGCAAGGACCTTTGCACCTTCAAGAAATTCAGCACATGTTTTCTCTCCTTGTTGTAGATTTTGCAATTGACGTTTAAGTTGATTTATGTTTGAGGATGAAGGGGAAGCAAAACGATTTGCCAAGGCCAGCCACGCTTGTCCAGCATATTTGAGACCGTAAACCAGCGATAATTTTTTTTTTCTGAAATTGTGGACTTCATCCACACTAGAACAAATCGATTTTTTTTTATTCCATAGAGTGAACTTTGGATTGCTGACAGGAGCAGCAGTTTCTATGCCAGGTAGAAACTCATCTGGGCATGGTTCTGTACCATCCACAAAGCCCAGAAGTCCGTGAATATCAAGAGCACCCTCCACTTGAGATGACCAGTTTAGATAGGATGATGGTCCTTCAAGCTTCACCGAAACAAACTGGACAAGATTGATCGGAAGAATGAAGGTGGTAGCGGAAGACATTATTTAGGATTAGACTTTAGCAAAGTATGGCTCTGGATACCATGAAAGACTAAACAAAACAGTTTGGAAGAATAAACAGAACAGCTTGGTTTCTTATCCAAGTCTGTAAATGTATAGGTATTATATACAAGTATATGATACAGATTATGTACACCTTCCAAATATACATGTGATGTGATATAGCAATTAATCAATCCTATAACTAAGCTATCTCTTTGCTAAATTAGCGTCATTATCATTAGGAACTGAGTTGGTGCCAACGTCATGGTTGTCTTGCTGTAATTTAAGACTGGACAACTCCTTTAATTCAACACTTCTCTTGTTATACAAAGCACTGAAGATATACTTTTGATTCAGGCAAGTGTTGTCTATAAATCTCAATGGTGAATCCGCTTAATATGACTTGTCATATATCAAGACTTATGAGTACGTACTCTATTGAGATCTGTTCAAATTGAAGTAATGAAAATCAACAGCTAATCTCTTATTTTTCTTCCTTAGTAGGGTGCATTTGCTCATCAACTTCACTATTATTTATCTTGAAATTCCAAGATTACCTTCTTTGAAGCATTAGAAGCGAACACATGGTATGACGTGTTTATACGTAACAAACTTCTGTATATTGTCACTATTCAAGAAAAAGTGAATGCTAGATAACATTTCCTTTTCTTTTTTCTTTTTTTTTTTTAATTAGAAACTTCTATTGTACTCTTTTTCGATAGTGTTTCTTTGTTTTCTTCTTCCTCCTTTGTACAGATGGAAGGCACCTTTATTAGGTATTACTACACTTACAGAACTGGAGGAAATTTGCGATCCTTTGGCTGCAAGCAAGTAACCATGTTCCTCAGACTTGTACAATTTTTGTATTTTTGGTTGACAATACAATATTAAGTTACCCAATGCTGTTCATGGAAATGCCATTGTGGCAGAGGACCTCTTCAGTGTCACTACAAGCTTAAGATAGTATAGACGTACTCTTGTTTTGGCTTCATTTGTCACCCGAGAATAGAAAACTAATATTTAAATCAAAATATTTGTTAGGCTCACGATGGTACTTACCACGCCTGGATTTAGGAACTCACTTTTGCCAAGTTTTGGTGATTACAATTAACATTCGTAGTAGATCACATGCTTATTGTTGCACCGTTAACATTTCAGTACTCTTTTATACAATTTTGTGACTGAAATGAAAAGGACTTGCTCAAAACAAATGGGATATGTCGTCTATTTGAAGCGTTGTACAAGATATCATATGCTCTTGTATTTTCGTAAATCACTGATTTGTTTCAACAAAATATAGAGAAAGACACTGATGTTTACACGTAATGTTTATAAAGTACAGAATGGTGGATTGCGGCTAACATCTGAAGTTGACATTTTGAGGATAATATCCGTATCTTTTGCATGCTTGGTCATTGTTCACGTAATCAATAAGGGCCTGTTATATATATATATTGTGGATAATTTCCTATAGAGCAACTAGTGACCCTTATCTGTGTCATGAACAGTTGAAGAATTTTATACTTTCGTAGCTGTTTATGCATTCTGAAATATGTGAAACTTTTAGATGAGGAACAAGAATCTGCTGCATAATTCTTGTTTACACCCAGTTATGGAATTTTGAAGTGCTCTCTTAATTTTATGTCGTTTGAAAAATTGTAAAAGCTTGTGCATGCCAAACTGAGCAATAAAGTTACAACACAACGCTTGGTATAAGTAAGAATTTGCAATCAATATCAGTTAATCTGTTACACTTTACACTTTAGAGTTGAATAAAGTTGATATTAAGCGTTCAACTAGTTCGGTTATTAGTGTACACCATGGTTGAAGTGTTGAAAAGTTAATATCATATATTAAAATATTTAAAATCCCTTAATTTGGTTATTAGAGCAACTAATGAAATAAACATTAGTTATACCACGTCATCATGCAATGACGGCATGAAATAATTTTCAGTATGATAAAATTGTTGTCTATAACTTAGAAAAATATTTTGATTTAGATCATTGGTTACTTATACCACATCATCGACACAACTGTTGAATATTTTGTCCCAAGAAATAGCATTTTTTCTCCCAATGTGCGATCAGAACAAATTCACAGTTAAACAAAACGGCAATCGGATACCGTATGTGAATGAAATTTGTATTGTAGTAAATGGAATAGCAACTAAATATCAGGGATTTGCATCTCAATGCACTGAAATATAAGTCTGAATTAATAGTTTCATCATTCGTCAATTCACATAATCCATATAATGAAGAATTAAATAAAATCGTTATCCGGCGATAAAGTAATAAATCCAAATGCAATAATGTGGTTTATGTAATGTAATAATTAAAACAAATATTGTTTTCAATCAACTCCAAATAATTTGGGAACTAGATATACTTGGCCAACCAAGGTAGGTCCTTGCCATCTTTCAGCGCAAAAGTAACATCATCACTGCCATTACGCAACCAAGTAAAAAAAGAAAGAACACCATTAATGTCACTATTCAAACCAGAGTGAGAATTATAGGAAAAGAAAAATTAACTAGATTTATGTAGACCTTGTAACAACAATTATTTTATGAATTTGTAACCACATGTATATAAATTTTTTAAATATTATATTTTAATGATGCAACATATGGCCATAATGAAAATAAACTGAAACCTAACCTAGGTAAAAATCACCTCAGGCTAAACTTGTTTTGGTTAATAAAAGTCAGTATCATGAGTCTTTTTTCTTTTCATCTTGTCGAAGTTTTATCTTAAAGGACAGACTGACCTGGGATAGTTAAGTTGCAATTTCTGCAGTTTGTGTCTTGAACCAGCCTCACACAATAATATTCTGCATTCCCCAAGCTTGCATCTGTCCATTAAGACAAACAGAATAGTTGACATCAAATAATTCAAAGTTATGTAAGATCTACAATTTCTTATTAGTTAGCATGATTCCATAAGTGGGAACGTTTATGAAAGCTAAGTTTCATCTCAAGAATTCAAGTCCAAGTTTTCAATTTCAGTGTCTCATCAGTGTAGAATTTCACCAGTTGCAGCCTGCAAAAGACACTGAAAGGATGAAAAGCATATTCTGGGAAGTTTGCTGATACAAAGATATATCCCTTGTCATCAACCTTAGAAGGCGAAAAAGATTGCTCAGGCAGAGAAAGAAAACATTAAATATATCTGCAAGCCTCTTGCTCTCTTTGTTTTTAAGTTTAGTTCCTCGCAAACATAAGCCTGGTGATTTTAGAGTGATTGTAGCACGTTATGTTATGGCGAAGACCAACTGATCTTAAATGTACCTCTGCAGAAGTGCAAAATGGGAACAAAACAGGTGAACGGTTATTGAGAAACGGAATGTTACAGTTGCTTACCCAACTTTCAGGAGTGTGTCGTATCCTGGAAACGTTTCTCCATTGCTCGAGCAGAAACATGACACCAACCTTGCCAACTGCGTGAAATTGAAGAGACTTTCAGAGAAGCCATACAATGGTATGAAAACATTGATCTGGCTAGAGAAATATTAACTGGGGCAGAGGGCGCTCCTTGAATCAATTTATTTCATGTATCTGGGAATGAAGGGAATGTGAACAAAACACATAATCTGACGTGAACATTCCTCTTCATTTAGGAACATACATAATAAACAATGAGGAACAATGGTAATTGAGTTGTAGTATGCTCGGGGTGAACATACAGATTCCAGAGGTGTAGGAATAGCTCATGATCCAACTAAACAGAATCACAACTGCAAAGAAACTTGTTTCCCCTATCTATTTTACTTTTTGTATCCCAAACAATTGCATGAAAAGCACATCAACAAAATGCATGTAAACAGATAAATATAAGCTAGAAGAGCAGGTGAGAAACCTTTTCAAAAGTTGTTTCGCCCATCCCTGTTTTATAGAGTTCGTGGACCATAGCCGCCAAGAAGATTTTACTCAGTTTAGAAGAACTTCTTATTACCTGGAAACAGACTGGTAAGTTTCCGGAAGATAAAAGAAGAGAACCTTAAACACCAATTTGATGCATCCTAGAGGTAATTTGATGATGGAATCTTAGGAACAAAAGAAGGTTTTGCCACTCACTTGAATGTGAGGAGCTTGAAACATCTCTTTTATGGCTGCTTCGACATCTGCCATGCCAATTACAATTTTCCCTGCAAAAGCAGTAAAGAGCAAATGCTGTCAACAGCATTTTTCTAAACCAAAATACATGTCAAACTGCAAAAATGGATCTCAAACAAAGATGATAATTACATTTCCACGCCATCAAACCCAATATAGAGACCTTAAAACTACATTTGAGGCGAGTAACCAGTAACACAAATTTATAGTCTCGGACTAAAACTTAAAATATCCCCTGTATCAACTATCCTTCAAGTATGAAATGATTTGAGTATGTAAGATGGCCAATAACTGCAGAAACTTTATTATTGGCTGCTTCCACAGCATTCAACGATCAATTCCGTAACACATTCTTCAAGTGTGGACTATTTCGTGAATAGAGGTCACTCTAACTTTATCCATAGTTCCTTACTCAAATCACCTTTGACAGTTATTTCATTGAAAATATGTCTACAGCTTAGTGGGATATATTTTATATAAATACAGTCGGCTGGACTTTTAAGTATATTACCTATGTTTTTTTAATCGCTACACAGCATAAAAGTGCAAGGTTGTGTGGTTGGTAGACTGGGTTTAAGGATCTGATTAACCTGGCAAAGACACGGCAAAGAATGTGGATACTGAAGATGACCAATGAATTTTATTGCTTACTTCAGTTCAAGAAGAAATTTTCTTTCAAACACTGTAAATGATCGCTTCTGAAGTCTATCAGAATTAATTGACGCTCCGGCAAAAGAAATGCCAGGTTAAATATCTTATCAAATTTCATATTCTCTATATATTTGAGATTCTGTTTTATCAGCAAAATGATTGTATCCAACGACATATATTAGTAAGAAATCGGCACCATCTCAAGTATGTAACTGAAAATAAGAACGTGGTTCATAATAGAGAAAGAGGGGACAATTATATAGTAAGCTGTACCTGCAGCATCTGAGTTAGAAAGTGGAGATCTTTTAGCACGATAATCAGCGAATTCTGCAGCTCTTCTACAAATCTCCAGTGCACGACGAGCATCTCCAGAGACAGCAGCTACCTACATCACAAATAAGCATATAAAATCAGTATGACGTGAGAGCTCCCAGAAATCATTCACAAAATTATTCATGAATTCAACTGCAAGTTCAACTCATTCCTGAGAAAGCAGCTAACCTAAGCTCACATATAAGCCAACGAGTATTACATGATAGCTCCAAAAATTTATTGACAAATTTTTTCATGTATTTAATTGCAAGTTCAACTCATTCATGAAGAGAGCAGTAACACTGCCTACCTTTCTTGAAGCAAATTCAATTGCAAGTTTTTCGAAAGCATCAATTCCTTTAAGTCGACTGGAGATTATTTCTTGGAGCTGCTGGTAATTATATGGACCAAAGCAAAGCCTTTGAATGCCCATACGACTTGAAATACGTGGCAGCAACTTCTCTGGAAGATCCATAGTATTTGCAATCCCTGAATTGACAAGAAAGCAGAAAAGAAACAAAATAAGTTCTCAGTCAGAAGATAAGTTGAAATTGAGTAAAGAAAAAAAAAAAACCACTCACCTATCACAATCAATTTGGAATTTGGTCTGGTGGGCCAATCGAGGATGTTGTACAAAACCTGGGAACAAAAATGTTAAACATTTGAATAATGAACATCCTTCAAAATTTCTCTCGAGTAAATATAGGAACTTCCACAGCAAAAATGCACAACGTACAGATTGACTTCTGGTAACTAGAAGATCAAGTTCATCTATGAGAAGAATACAAGGCTTAGTATCTTCTTTCACACGTTTATTTTCGTCTGAGAATCGCTCATTCAGGAGATGGAGAGCTTTTTTCCAACCAACTCTATGTCCACTTATTCCCTCATAGATCACCTGAAAATAAAAAAATAAAACTGTTAACTAAAAGTGCAGATATCAGACACTGGAAAAGTAGAACAAAATCTTCATGCAATCCTACACTATATATATTCTCTGGAGAAGCCAATTTGAGACCATTAATCTCCACAAAGCAGTATGGTCTTATGCTTCCTGCATCAACCTCAGACTTCAAATTCCTCAAGACAGCAAGTACACTCATGGTCTGCAGTTTTATGCAGATAAGAACTAAGTCAGATCATTGAGAAATTTGCAGATGGAGTGGTTTTGACAACTTATTGTACTGTTAACTTCTTATTGCAGAGAGATTTTACCTTGCCGGTTCCAGGAACACCATGAATGTAGAGGCATCTTCCCAGGCATTGGTCATCACATATAGCACCTTTAATGAATGTGGTTATCTCATCCATTTCCCTGCACAAAATAACATACTATGAGATTAAGCATTGCTTTAATCTTTACAGAAACACCTTAACTGTACATACTTATTCCTACAAGGTAGAGATTTGGGCAGTGTTGCAAGGAGAAGTGTTGCTTTTGCCTTTTCCAGATCAGTCTGCTTGTGACATCGAACATGTTCTGGTATTTTTTTGGCCCCTATCCTTTGTAGTCCAAATATGCGCCCCTTTCGTGAGTTCTGAAGTAGTAAACTAACGTGATCAGTATTCTAGTTTATGCAAATCAGGAACAAGACATGGGTTCCCACAAAGTCAAAATTTTAGCATACCGCAGCTAATGGGCGAGCTGGAGATGGTCCAGAGAATTTACTCTTTTTATTCTCATCCTCATGGTCAATCTCTTCTTCTGTGTCAGAATCTGACTCGTTAGAAGAATTCCAATCATCATCAGTTCCAGCTCCTTCGCCATTCTGCAAGATAGAATAAGACCCAGTAAATTCAAAGAAAATGCAAAATCACAATCCATCGGAAGCCTTCCTAACTTACATCTTCAACATTGTCAATCTCTGCAATGCGCTTGAAACTATGCCAGTGTATATCATACTCATACTCACAAAGAAACACATCATCCCCTTCATTGCCTGCCTTGGAGAATTCTGTAGGGCTCATCACAAAACAATGCCTTATGATCGTCTCGACCTGCAGAACAGATACTGTTGTTAATAGAAGATTCTATGGAAGATTCCAGTGTCTGACACAATGTAAACTTTTTTTCTAATTGATCAGCCTAAGCTACAGACATCTACAATTCATGAACTGACATCCACTAGTTAACCGTAAGTTCACATTAAGTTAATCAGAGTATCTCTAATAGGAGATTGATGGAACATGCTTGTGTTAAATAGAACAAGAAAACATACAAATACAGCGACTAAAGCTTCAACTTATGCTTCTGATCACAAATATGAAAATAATTTTGATATGTTTCTGGCCGTAAAGAGAAGCAAAACCAACACCATAGAAATGATGATAACCTCAATATCAGCAACATCGTTAGTCCGATACAACTCCCTCCTCAAATTGTGAGGCTGTCTGCCCGGAGCCGTCTCCTCTGGAATAATATACCACCGTGCTCGACACCAATAAGTACCATCCACTTCTTTCCATAAACTAAACAAGCCCAATACGATTAACATAGTAAACAACAATACCAATCAAACAAAAGACAAACAGAAACAAAACCAACGCAACAAACCTCTCTATACGAGCAGCCCATAAGTCACTCGAAAGCAACTTCTCTCTAGCAGTTCTGGCCCTCTTCTTTCCCTTCGGCGGCTCCGGGAAATCGACCAATCTCCCTAATTTCCTCCCCTCACAATAGTTACAGATCCAGTCCCCTTCGGGAACCGCCTTCAACGGCGGCTTTAAGCATTTCAAGTGAAACCCATTCAAGCAATCATCGCATTCTATCATAATCCGCTTCTTTCCAGCAGCAGGCTTAAAGCACACCCTGCATTCCTCCAATTCCGGATCGTCGTTGTCGGAGCTCGCGTCCTCCCTCCTCTTCACGTAAACGTCGTCCCCCGCCGCAAACTCGCCGCCATCGTACACCACTTTTTTGTAGTAAACCCGTTTCTTCACTTTACCGTTGCCACGTGTTTTGGAATCATTTCTCAGGACTGGTTTTTGTTGGATTTGAAGCTTTCGCTTTCTCTTGGATGGTTCAGTGGGGTGAGGTGAATTGGGGGTTATGAGAGCAGTGGCGGGGGACATCGGAGGAGCGATGAATTGGTGAGTTTTTGATGGTTTATCGGTCGAATCTGCGGTGGGAGTGAGGCGGAGGGAGCGGCGAGGAGTTACGGTGGTGGGGGTGAGTGGAGAAATGAGGGATTGCTGCTTCGATTTCTTCATTTTCGGTGTTTCAGCCATTTGATACGACGGCGGTGGTGGTTGTTTTGGGATCTAAGGCAAAATGTAAAAGGGACGAGTGGAAATTGGCGGGAAAACACGCATGCTTTTTAGGCGGTTTTTATAGGTTAAAATGGATGGTTCGATAAAATTATAAGTTTTGAATTTTTTTTAATTCAGTACAATTTAGCGGACATCTTTTTTTTTTTTTTTTTCTTCTTCTTCTTTTATTGTTAAGTAAGAAATTATCATTGCAACAAGTTAGAATCTATGTTCTTAAAAGCGGGCCGACGTTCAAGCGGCAACTTAACTGGTTACTGGTTTTACAGGTCCAACCGGTTCGATAGCTGGTCGAACCGGTCTTAATATATTTGAAAAAAAAATATATATGTGTATATATACAATACATATATATAGGTGTGGGTGTGTAATACTGTAACAATTGAAAAGAAAACAATTGTGTTGATCATAATTTCAAGTTATACACCATAAATAATGAGACAACTAAAAACTAACAAATAATAACAAGTTCTCAGAAATGTGCCAAATTACAAAGGTCTTAAATACTATAATTGTCTTCAATATCAAATACTAAAGGAATCTCAAATGCAAATAAAAAAAAAAAAAAAAAATAGGTCTTAATGTTTTAACTAATTAGAATAGCACTTAATCACTATCAGAATCATGAGACAAATTTCTTTGTCCCAAAGCACGAAGATCATCGCCATCATTTGAGCTTGAGGCCAACATCTCAAAAGTGGACAAATCGATACCATCATTATTCATCTCTGTATCATCTTCATTACCTGTTAATTCGTAGAAAATATAGGTAATATAACATATTACTCAAATTTAATTAATTAGTTAATAATATAATATTTATTACCTCTAGATGGATGAGAATTTTCATCATTAGCTTGCTCTTCCTCAAATATTTCTTCCAACTCATCATAATCAAGTTCCCCAGCTGGTTCTTCTTCGGTTATCCAGAACTCCACTTCATCAATATGTTCATAATCGAGTGGATCATTTGCTCCTTTTTTCACTTTAGCACTGCAAGTAACAAAATAGCAAATAATAGAAATCCATTTTGTAAACATATCTAAGAACTTAAGAAAAGACTTGACATAAGAACAAAAGTAGAATTCTTACCGATCTCGTAAGCGCAAATTATAATGGACAAATACGAGATCATTAAGTCTTTGATGGTCCAATTTGTTCCTCTTCTTTGTATGTATGCGCTCAAACACACTCCAATTACGTTCACATCCAGAAGAAGATGAAGTTTGACTCAAGATTTTTATTGCAATACGTTGTAGGTTTGGTGCATCAAAACCATATACTTTCCACCACTCATCTAACAAACAATAAACAAATATAGTTATTTTAATATTTGGTGGTCAAGTTAAATAAAGCAACAATACAAATAAATAAAACATACGTGGGGGAGTAGTCTTTGCATTATTCCTAGCTAATGCACGCCCAAAACCTTTTTTACGATCTCGAAATAGAGCAATTTCCTCCATCACATTGTCCACATCTGGAAGAAGCTTCTCAATGACATCGAGTAAACCCTTTAAGCCCTCAGGCTTTTGGCAAGGACTTTCATCATCGTACTGAAATGCGGGATTCAACCAAAACGCAGCAGCATGTAGTTTTTTACGCAACATCTTATCCCATCTATCATTTATAATATCAACATAAGTTTGGGAAAGATGGTCTTTATTTTTGAAAGTCTTCTTGATACCGTTGACTGCCCTCGCCATTCCCTCATACACATAGCCTAGTGAAGGCTTTTCATCGGTATCACAAACCCGCAACAATTTCATAATAGGACTCATGACATTCACAATAATTGAGCAATTGTTCCAAAATTTACCGTCCAAAACGATGTCCTTAACTTCACGAGCTTTTGGTTCCTTTAAGAATTTCGTAAACCCTGCGCTTATAACCATGGCTTCTAAATAATCTTTGCTTTCACAAAGGCTTTTCAGTGCTATGAATGTCGTGCCAAATCGAGTATTTCCTGGAGTAACAATTTCGGTCCATCCTTTCTTTCTTCTCAACCATGCAAGTGGCCATTTACGATTATGGACAAATGTTGTGATCTTTGAAGCTAGAATTGTCAAACTCTTCACTTCAGTAAGTTCACCAACGTCTTTCAATATTAAATTGATGCAATATGCAGAACAAGGGGACCAATAAACAGTGGGACACTTCATACTAATCAATTTTCCAGCCTTTTTGTAGTTACTAGCATTGTCCGTAACCATATGAACCACATTATTAACCCCCACCATCTCGATTATTTCAGAAAAAAGATTGCACAAATTTTGAGCATCAGAGACAATATGAGAAGCATCAATGGATTTAATAAATGATATTCCAGTAGGGCAATAAACCAAAAAGTTAATCAATGATCGACGACTTTGATCTACCCAACCATCACCCATTATTGTGCAACCACTTTCTACCCAATCACGTCGAAGATAATCAATATGTAATTGAGCTTGTCTTTTCGCTTCTGCAAGCAAAGGAATTCTCAAAGCATGATAAGTTGGACCCTCATATTCATGCCCCTGGTTGCAATTTGCTGATAGCTGGTTTATAATATTGTGAATTAACAACATTTATTGGAATACATGCATCTTAAAACCGTACTGCAATCGCCATATTAGTATCATGCCATCTTTCTTTACTTTGCAGTTTAGCTTGTATACTAGGTTGGGATGAATCAATTCCAGCTCTAGCTTTCATGTAACTCCCCATAAGATTTGTCATTTTTCTCTTATTACTTCCACTAGTTTCTACTTCTTGGATTTCTTCAACGTCAATTTCCTCATTTTGAGATGCGAAATTATTTTTTTCCTTTTTTGTCGTAGCAATCTCTATTAAAGTCCCCTTAATTCATAGCTAATATTATTTGGAACTTTCCCACAAGGTTTGACATTACTTGGAACACGAGCAAGATGTTGCTTTACACGATTAATTCCCCCTCCTTTGATAATTTGATTGCAAAATCCACATTGAATCGATTTAGTCTTCGAATTAGATGGTATTTCGATACTGTCTCCATGCTATATCAGTCTTTCAACGAGGATTAGTTGAATTGTTATCTTGCTCAATTTTCTGTGATCGCGGTTGAGTTGCAGAAGAATGTTGTGTAGCAGAATTGTTCTCCATCCCTGATTTTCTGTACAAATACTTTAAAAAAATTAATTAAAAATTTAAAAAAATAGCATAAACAAAATAAACTAGCAATCAACATCCTAATTAATGACTAAACTGTAAATAAGACAAATTTAGAAAAATAAATAAATTTCAGATTATGTTAAATAATTTAATAATTATTATCTTCTAAAAGTCCTAAATTGCAATTAGCCACAACTCTATCCCCAATTCTCAATCTCATCAGTCATCCTCTTCAATTTTACTACCAGTGGGACTAGGTTGGACTTTGGAACAATACGTTCAACTTTAGCTATAGTCCGACGTCGCTAATGGAGACGGAGAAGATGGCAAAACGGTGATTTCAATTTTAATCCTGATGACGCCCCTGGATCGACGTGCCTGTCACCGATGCCGTTCGCACGCCGGTCCCGACCTAAGATGATCCTGGATTCGGCAAGCTCCTGGCGGGGGTGAAAACTCTGTTAGGGGAGCCTTCGGCTGCAACTATCCACGACCCTTGGGGGTTCGGGCTCCGTTCGCACGATCTCTCTTCAAACTGTTTCCTTGACCGAGGCTCGAACTCTTCCGACCTCCTTTGCTCGTGCTCCACTCTTTCTCTCTCTAAATGGGGCTATTCTCCGCTTATATTGGGAACTGTGTGATCTCAGGTGGGATGAGATGTGCTTAGCTGAGATGCCTTTATGACTAACCTACTTCCCTATTTATAGGGCGAGGGAGAGGGCCAGCTCTGTGACTCAGGCCTCAGTCGACAACTTTCTCGCTAAACATAATGTGGCGAGGGAAAATGTGGCGGTGCTGATCCTGGAGCCTTTGGATCGGGCAAATAGTCCCCCAGTCGGCTTTTTGACCATCTATTTTTCTCAAGTCGACGTGGGGTGGCGTATGCTCGTGCCGCCCTTCTTCTAAGAGGTGGCCAAAGTCTTAGGGTTTTGCTTGAGTCAATTGACACCCAACGCCTTCTCCATCATGGCTGGGTTCGAGATCACTTGCCGAAGTCGAGGGCTTCCCTGTTCGGCAGAGCGTTTGTTGGCCTTGTATGACATTGGTGCGGGCCAAGCACCCTTCTTCTATTTTACCCCTCATTCTTCTCAGGCTGTCCCGGGGGCAAGACTTTTCACCGACGCTTCCTCCTCCTACGGCAGTTGGAAGTCTTTCTTCTTCTTTGTTAAGCCCTCGGGGCGTAGTTGTGAGAGTTGGGGGGTCACAAACACTTGGTCGAATGGCCCTGCGGAGTTGGATTCTTCCCACCTTGAGAAGGTTCGGCTCCAGATGAAGGAGGAGGGGTATTTCCGAGTGAAGTACCACGTTATGAAACTGACCAAGATTTCGAGGCTGTTCGAACTCTGCGGTCTCCACGGAGGGGCTCGTTCAGCCCATTTTCCAGATTTGCATAAAGATCCTGAATTCTGTAAGTGTTTTCCCTTGCTTCTTTTTATCTTTTGCTTCCTTCGTGTGCTGACTCCTTCTTCGTATTTCGGATTAATGCTTTTAGGTTCTCTGGTGTCTCCTTTTGTCGAGGCCGCTACGGATACGGTGGCACCTCCTCGGGTGCCTAGGGGAAGCAGGTTTACCCGAGGAAAGGCCACTTCTTCTCGGTCAACAGTGACCACCAGGGTTGAGGAACCCTCATCGTCTCCTCCATCACTACCTGCTCCTAGTGGGGAACTGGCTTCGTCTCCTCGTTCTGTTCCCAAACCTAGCGGCAAGGTGAGCTCGGGCATGCCATACTTTGGTGACTTTCACAGCCTTCAGGAGGATGACCTCGAAGTCTTTCACGACCATACTCCTTCCGTTCTGAGGCCTGAGGCTGGCTTTGCCTGGGTTCGTGAATCTCTGCCCGCTTCCTTTGACCTGAGCAGTCTTGCCATTGCCCCCTTGGTTCACGAAGTAGCTTCGATTTCTCATGCTTCCCCTCCTCGGAGTTCTTCCTCACACCCTCCTTCCGATCCTGCTGAGAAGAATACCGAGGTAGCTCCTCTGATCGAGGGTCGAGGAGAGACTGATGGGTCCGAACCTTCTTCCCCGACCCTTAAGAATGGTCTGGTGGGTTCTGTCGTGGGCCCACCCGATGGTGCGGGCGGAAGTTCCCTCGCTACCTCCTCCAGTCCGGCGGATGACATGGCTCCCAGACAAGAGGAGGTCGACCTGTTGGGGTCGCTAGCGGGAAGTGGGAGGCTGGAGGAGGAGGCAGAGGTCGGGATGATAGGTCTGATAATTGTGTGGAGACTCGTGGAGAAGGGGCTTCTTCACGGATGGTGGTAGATCAGTTGGATCGTTCTGGTCCCGTTGAGCGTTCCCTAGTGGAGGAATTGTGTGGCGTAGGTGGCGGCTTCGCCAAATTGCGTCAGGCGGTGGACCTTCTCGAAGTTGCATCGCTCCAGAATCGAGGGATCCAATGGTTGAAGGATCAAGCAGGTTACGAGGCGGTTGACGTAAGTTTTTTGTTTTTTACTTTCGGCTTGCTCCACGTTATTTCTTCCAACTCTTGATCCTCTCCTCTTTTCCTTCGTAGTTTAGTGCCCGCCAGCTTTTGTTGCTGGAGTACATCCAGAATCTGGAAGGTCGCGTGGCGAAGTTGGAATCCGCCACTCCTGATCTTCCGGCGCGGGAGGAGTTGAAGAGGTTGAGGTCGGATCATTCTCAGATCTTCACTGAACTGCAGGAGGCTCGGGTTGCTCTTGAGTCCCGGACAAAGAGGTGTCGCAAATGGGAAACCTACGCGAATGAGTTGAAAGAGGCTCGGGACCTCGCGCAAGAGCGGCTTCAAGTCGCTGAGGGAGTGAGGGACGAGGTTGCTTTGGAGCTGCTGGCTCTGAAGGACACTCTGGAAACGACCTCCCGGTTACTGAAGGAGGCTGAGGTGGGGCACACAAAAGCGGTGGCGTCCGCGGAGACCCTTTGAGGGGAGTTGGATGAATGCAAGGCCACCATAGACGATCAGGTCGGCGAAGAGGTCCGGCGGGTCACCAGAGAGCTTCGGGGGCAAATTGTTGAGAAAGCCCGGCGGGACGAGCGGTTCGACAAGGATTGTTGTTTTACTCCTTGGAAGTACGAGCGGGGATCCTCGGGTTCCCGTTAAGGCACCCAGGAGTTGTGTGGCGATGACCCTCGAGGTGTATCACACGGAGCAAGTCAATCCATGATACTCCTAAAGGAATCGGTCGCCTAGTTGCGTTGTTCGCGTGGGGCTCTGAGGTTCATAGCAAGACACCTCGTTTAGAGCGGTTGGCTAGGGTCCTCGAGCCGTATCACGAGGAGCAAGTTGACACGTGATACTCCTAAAGGAACGGTTGCCGGTCAACAGAGTATCCTTCACCCCTCGTTGCGTGTTTCAACAAGGGTTGTTGTTTTTCCCCTCGGAAGGACGCGTGTTTGGCTCGGAGGTTCAACGAGACACCTCTAGAGAGCATTTGGCTAAAACCCTCGAGCCGTATAACAAGGAGCAAGTCAACTCATGATACTTTTAAAGGGTTTTTTGCCGGTCAACAGGGCGTACCCTTAGCCCCTCGTGTTTCGACAAAGGTTGTTGTTTTTCCCCTCAGAAGTACGCGTGATGCTCAAAGGCTCAGCTGGATACCTCGTAGAGCGGGGTTTGATGTAACCCCTCGAAACGCTACCGTAACTGATCAATATTTTCCTATGGTCTTCAAAGGCAATTTCTTCAATGGTTGTAACGGCTAGATGAACTTCTTCGTGGGTTGTAACGGCTCAAGGAGCCTCTTCGATGTGGCTTTTTAGGAAAGCCGTGTTGGTTCATGGAGTCGTTTCAATTTAGCTTCTTGGAGAAGCCATGGCGGCTCGAGGAGCCTTTTCAATTTTGGCGGTTTATAACATGTCGCTTCTCTTGACCAATACGTCCCGTCCTGTGATCTCGGTAATCGTGCTACCCTAGATACCATTTACTTTTGCATGCATAAAATCTCTCTGCCATCATTAGCGCCTCGAAAAGGCACGTCAAGGGCAGACAGTTTTGTATGATTGCCACGTGTCCCCTGTTAGCGTCCCTTATTGGTAAACGGGGCGGTAACGATTTTCACATACGTTTCATATTGGGCGTTTCGCATGTTCCCGCCTAAACTGAAGCGTCGCCTCGGAGATTATAAATAGACAGATTCACTTACCTTTTTTTGTCACTTCATCTTCTTTCTTTCAGCAAATTCGATCTTCTTGCTCTCTAGCTTTTCTGCAAAAATGTCTTCCACATCCTCTTCGTCCTACTCCAAAAACTTCTTTGAGTCATCTGAATCCTCTTCTGAGGAAGTTCCGTTGACCTTTCCTCAGCCTCCTAGTCCGCCTCCAGGTGTTCCATTTCCTAGTCCTCCCGTTGTCCAATCAGCGAGCGTTGAGCCTTCCCGTACCCGCCACAGTTCACGGGCGGTGGCTTCCCGTACTCGTCAGAGGACGGAGAACCAACTTGTCGCTGCCGCTCGTCACCCTTTGGTGGCGGATGAAGGTTTTATCCTTCGTGATCCTGTTGCTGACGACATTGTTGCCGCCTTTTCTGATCGGGCTCCGTATGATGCTCCTCAGGAGGGGTTCCAACTGGTAGCCGGTGAAGTCCATCCCTTCCAGATGCTGGGTGCAGGGCGTGCATGTTCAACTCCCTCCATTGAGACGGCCGAGACGGTGCAGGCATTGCTGAATCAGTACGGCATCCTCGGCATGGAAGTAAGGATACCGACCCTTGATGAACGAGCCTTTAATCCTCCCGCTGGCTTTCTGATGGTCTATTCTGATCAAGTCCACAATGGTCTTTGCCGCTTCTTCCATACCTTCATGGCCCTCGTGTTCACTTTTCTGCAAATCTGTCTGAGCCAGCTAGTCCCCCACTCCTACCGATGCCTGGTAGGTTTTACTCTTCTGTGCTATTATCACAACATCCCGATGACTCCTATCATCTTGTTCGGGGCTTTCGCCCTTCGTCCTGTGAGACAGAGCTATCCATTTTTCCAACTGATAGCTCGTCAATCCGTGAACTTCTTCTTGGCCCACATCTCGTCATGCTTTCCCACCAACCGCAACTGGCAGAGCCGCTATTTTTTTCTTCGTCCCCAAAGTGGGCAATGGGTCGTATCCACCCGGTGGGACGTGAGTTACGTGTATGCTCTCAACCCCACTTCGGATACCGCATTCCTAGACCGTCAAGGGTTCTTTTCAACAACTTACGATTTGAAGTCGATCCTTGAGCGCCCTCGTGCCATGATAATGGTGGGCCTCCAGAGCGGTTCGGACTTTATCGACGGGGTTGGTGTCCAGTTGGGACAAGGCGCTCCTTTTGGTAGGTCTTTCTTCTATTCTTTTTTAGCCATGTGACTACTCTTATTGATCTGGTACTGATTTTGCCTTACAATTTTTTGACAGGAATTGAGTTGGCCACTCATGTCGTGGGCAATTCCTCTGCGGATGTTGCGGATGCTGCCCAAGTGATCCCTTCGGAATACGATTCTCCTCCTTCCGAGGGCCAAGCTACTTCCGAGCGACGCCAGGTGAGTCTGGTTGCTCCTCTTGATCCCCTTTCCTCGGAGAATGATACGGTCTCTTCTCCTTCTCCGTCTAGTCCTACCCCCAGAGCTAGCGTTACTCCGAGCCGTAATCACTCCGCAAACGGCTTCCCCCGTAGCCCTTCTGAAAATAGGTCGGGAGGCGATCCTTCGAGGGAAACTGCTTCTGCCGACCCGAATGCTTCTGTTGAGCCCGAGGCTTCCAATGCTCCGCCATCCCCGACCCCTGTAATCCCTTCGGGTGAGGGGACGAGTAGGGGTCCTCTGCCGCCTCAATCTGTCTTCATCCCCGAGGGTCTTTGAGATTGGGTAGATGGGTTCCTGGAGCCCGAGAAGCGGCGACGCCTCGGTTAGGAGGACGGTGCCCATCTGCTGGCTCGCCTATCCCGCAGCGTCCTTGATGTGAGTTAACCTCTCTTTTCCTCTTTCGAAGGTCTCCGCGCATATTTCTTTTTTACTTCTCTTTTTTCAGATGTTGTTCGTAGCTCGGGAACTGGACACTCGGGAGATCCTGTCCTCCCATGACTCCCAGCGGGTACAGGGGGTTCAAGCGATGGCTCACCTCCATTAAGAAGTGGCGGAGAAATACCGCGAAGAGCTGGAGAAGGCGAGGGGAACCTGGAGGGAAGAGGCCTCGAAGTTGAGGGATGAGGTAGCGTCACTTTGGGCTGCGCTCGAGAAATCGAGGTTGAGGGAGCGCCTCCTGTCGGAGTAGGCAAGGAATTTGAGGGAGATGGAGGAGGATTCGCGGAGTCTGGTAGACTCGCTGATGGCAGACCGTGCCCAGGTGGATGGCTTGCGGGAAGATCTGGCGCAGTCTGAGGCACGGGTGGCCGAAGTGGAGGCGGCACTAGTGAGGGCTCACACTCTGAGGGTAGAGTTTGAGACCCGGAAGCAAGCAGAGGTGGATGCGGCTCGGGCCGAATATGAGCGGAAATTGGCTGAGGGACTTTCCATCGCCCGTACCAGCGCAACCAAAAAGACGAAGCTTACCGAGGTTATCGACGGTAACGACGTCAAGATCTTCATGGGCATGGGTTACGACCTGTGCATGAGCGTTGTGTACCAACTCCCTGGTGTGCCCCCGAACTTGGTGATCCCCTCGTTTGACATGTCTCGTCATTGGAGGGTTGAGCCCCGACGTCCTAGGGGTCGCACCCCAGTTCCTGCTGCCCCCGTTGTGCCTGCTTCTTCTGCTGCTGCGACTTTCCCGACGCCGGCCGACCCTCCGGGTGGCTCAAGGAGCCCTCCCTCCGAGCGGATTATCAGGGAGATGACGGAGGAGGAACAGAGGGCGGCTATTCGGGCCGGAAAGCGTCACTGCGAGGATCGTTGAGGAGGATGGAGGAAGTTGCTGGATGGTGGCCCGTAGTGGGCTTTGCTGGTACAGTAGAGTAGTGACTACGATTGGCCAGTAGTTGTTGTTTTTTCTCTTTTTTTGTTTTTGATTTTTAGACTTCGCCTGCTTTACGAGTGGGTGGTGGGTGAAGTGGTTCGTTGGGGCTTCGTCCCCTACTATGTAAAACCCACTCCTTTCTAATGAAATCTTTCAACTTTCTGTACCTGCATCGTTAGTTTATCTTCGTGCTTGTGTGTGGTGTACATATATTATTTTTATTTTTTGAGGC
This sequence comes from Misopates orontium, assembly GCA_946800315.1. NCBI lineage: Eukaryota > Viridiplantae > Streptophyta > Magnoliopsida > Lamiales > Plantaginaceae > Misopates > Misopates orontium. The sequence goes on from OX326949.1 coordinate 11,334,529, forward strand.
TGAACTCGAGTGACTTCCGAGCTTCCTACGTATCCCTTGTAGTAAAATTGGGAATCAAGCCGCACGTAGTTCTCTAAATCACATGAGGTTAAGTAGATAGTACAAACGGGCTAGTAATTAATACTTACGAGGTTTATTTATTTACCTGGGCTCGGTTTGCCCCTCGTGTTTCCGAAGGGAAGCGTCACCTCTGTCTCGTAAGCGGTAGCTAAGGGTAAAATTTCCGGAGGTTCAAGGCATGCCAGGATCGTGGGTAGGTGCGACCCTCCATATCCCACAACTGATATGTTGCCGCCCCCAGGATGCGGGATATTTGAAAGGACCCCTCCCACGCAGGGTCTAATTTTCCCACAGCTTTCGACGCCCCTACTCTGCGTAGGACTAGTTCTCCAACTTGGTATGTTCGTTCTCTCACTCGCTTGTTGTAGTATTTTGCCATACGGGCCGTATACTGAGCGCTCTAAAGCGCCGCTTGTTGTCAGTGTTCTTCCAAGAGGTCCAACTCCAGGACCATGTGCTCGCCATTGTTGTTTTCCTCGTACTCCTGTACTCTCTAGCTGGGTGTGGTTATTTCTGCGGGTATAACCGCCTCGTGACCATAATCCAAACTGAACGGGGTCTCACCGGTGGAAGATCTGGCAGTGGTTCGGTATGCCCACAACAGGCCTGGGATTTCCTCGACCCACTTTCCCTGATACGGCAGGAGACGGGCTTTTAGTCCCTGGATCAGCGTGCGGTTCGTGACCTCAACCTAGCCATTTGATTGGGGATACCCCACGGAAGTAAAGAGATGCTGAATTTTCCAATGTTCATACCAATTTGGGAGTTGGTCACTAGTGAATTGCAATCCGTTGTCGCTGATCAAGATCCGAGGTACTCCAAATCTATAGACGATATTACGCCAAAGAAAGTTAATAACCGAAGCGGAAGTGATCTGCGCTATCGGCTCTGCTTCGACCCACTTTGTGAAGTAGTCCACATCCACCAGGAGATACTTCTTCTGCCCTCGGTCTTGTATCAGGGGTCCCCCGATGTTGATGCCCCATTTGTCATAATGGCAAGGAACGAGGTTGGGCTCCCAAGCAGCCGCGGGTAAGTGGGACATGGAGGCGTGCTTTTGGCACTGCTCGCACTGCCGCGTAAATGCCTTAGCGTCTCTCTGCATGGTGGGCCAGAAGTATCCTTGTCGAAGTATCTTCTGGGCGAGGCTTCTTCCTCCTGAATGATTTCCGCAGCTCCCCTCATGTATTTCTCTCATCACCTCAGTGGCTTCTTCTTCGGTCAGGCATCACTGGTAAGGTTGCGAGAATCCTTTCCTGTACAGTACTCCGTCCTTCACAAAGAACCGGACGGCCCTTTTTCCCAATTCTCCATTGTGTTCGTATTTCTCAGGATTCAGTAGGTATGCTCTTACCTTAGTCATCCACCCTTTTCGATCTCCTTCGTCCAGATTTAACACCTCTATTGCTACATGAATTTTTCCCAATGAGCTGAATGTAAGGAAGGTTACCTGTCGTGTTCCGATGGGAAGTGCTCGCAGCGGTTCGGGATAAGGTATCAGCTTCCTCGTTTTCCGCCCGCGGGATCTGTTCGAGGGTAAACTCTTCAAAGCTTTCCTGAGATTTTCGTACGGCGCTTAGGTATTCTTTCATTCTCTCGTCTCTAGCCTCGTACATTCCTTTCACCTACTACACCACTAAATGCGAGTCGCTGTGAACGTGAATTCAAACCATCTTCCCTTCCATTGCTAGCCTCATCCCGATCAACAGCGCTTCGTACTCTGCCTTGTTGTTTGATACCGGGAATCCTATCTTCATAGCGAAAGATAGTACCTCTTCGGGCTGATCCTCGCGTGCTAATTTGAACACCACACCTGCTCCTCATGTGCCATTGCTAAAAGACCCATCGACGTAGACTTTTCACACTTTCCCTTGCACACCTCCTCGGGAACCTCGTTAGTTTCTACCATTAAATCGGCCAACACCTGGGCTTTTATTGCCGACCGCGGGGCATACTGAATGTCGTATTCTCCGAGTTCTACAACCCATTTCACCATTCTTCCCGACACTTGGGGATGATTAAGGATGGCCCGTAAGGGTGTTTTGTGAGTATAGTAATAGGGTGAGTTAAGAAATATGACCTCAGCTTCCGAGCAGTGGTGACTAGAGCGAAAGCAAACTTCTCGATGGAAGAGTACCGCGTCTCGGCGTCCTTCAAGGTTCGGCTCGTGTAGTATATCGGGAGATGATCCCGTCCTTCAGCTCGAACCAGCACGGCGCTTACTACCTCTTTCCCCACAGCGAGGTACACGTAGAGTCTTTCTCCTGGTTGCTGTTTAACCAGGAGGGACGGGCAGAGCAGGTACCCCTTCAAATCGTCGAACGCCTTCTGACATGCATCGGTCCATTGAAAATCCTTGACGTTGCGGAGCACTTTAAAAAAGAGAAGCTCTTTCTTGGCTGCCTTCGAGATAAAGCGATTTAGCGAGGCCATTCGTCCCGTGACCGTTGCACATCTCAGATCGTGCTAGGTGACGGCATTTCCAAAATTGCTTTAGCCTTTTCTGGATTTACTTCGATTCCTCGCTGGGTGACAAGGAAGCCTAGGAACTTGTCTCCTTGAATTCCAAAAGAGCATTTGCGGGGATTCACCTTCAGACCAAACTTGTCCATAATCTGGAAGGCCTCAATAAGATCAGTGTTGTGCTGGCTAGCCTCTTGACTTTTGACGACAATATCGTCCACGTACACTTCCAGGTTGTTGCCAATCATCGGGGCAAACATGGTAGTCATAAGCCTCTGGTAAGTGGCCCCTGCATTTTTCAATCCGAAAGGCATAACAAGATAGCAATACGTACCGAAATCCATAATGAAGATGATTTTTTCCTGGTCCTTTTCGGCCATCAGGATCTGGTTGTATCCCCGATCCCTGTCCATCGTGGAAAGCAGAGCGCAGCCCGCCGTAGAATCTACCAGTTGATCGATGCTCGGGAGGGGAAAGCAGTCCTTCGGCCAAGCATTTCTCACAATGGTTGATTAAACAGCTGCATTGTTCCTGAGATTTTAAATTAAATTTGATGCAGTTCTGTTTAGGAGGAGATCAGTGTTGTATTGTTGTTGAAGTCCGCTCATTTGCTTTCTCCTCTTGAGCTTGGATTTGATCGTCTGGAATTATTAATTTTTTAAAGTCTCTTGAAAAGAAAGAGGAGTTTGGTCATGATTGATTACATTGCGGTTTACCAAACAAAAAAAAAAGGCAAGGAACTCCTCCCTATTAGATTTTCAAACAAACCATGCGTCATAAAGGAACTCCTCCCTATTAGATTTAGTAAGATACTCGTTCAATCCTTAAGAGGATGATCCTTCACCGCCTCCAATCAAAGTTACAATCAAGTGAGAAAAACATTTGAGAAATCACTGGACAATGGAGGAAAATATGATTAAGATCTTCCTCTTCCTCATGGGAGAAAAGGCAATCAATGTCCGATATATTGAATAGAACCTGAGTCTTTTTAGTTGGCAAGAGAACGAAGAATATCTTCTACAAGAAGAATTTGTGCCTGTTATAAATTTTAATGCTTCATAATAATGATAGTGATTTGATCACATTCAATAAGTCAAACAAATATATGGCATGATCTTGAGGGTAAGTACTCTTTGTTGAGAACAACCATAATATGGAGGGTGCCAAAAGTGTTTCTTTGGTTGGAAAGCTGGGGATAGAATAAAGCTAGTTGATAAGTGTCTTGAATACACTCTTTTACCATGCTTGATTAGTTACTTAATTTTTTGTTCATGTTCATTTCTAGTCTTTTTATGCTTGTTTCCATGATTTGTTGATTTTGGATAGTTTGGTAAAAAGGAGCAAGAAAGAAGCAAAGTTGCGTGAATAAATGGTACTTGGGTTGAAAGAATTAGAGCATAAACATATATCGTACAAGCACATGGATTTCTGGTTTCTAATGTAAAAGGCGGATTGTGATTTCAATATCTGAAGAAAGAGCAATAGCCAAAACGGTGAAACTGCACAAAGTTGTAGATATGTGGCACCACAGGCGCCGAGCACGGTGAGGACAACACTAGAGGCATACTGAATGGTGCCAAAAATGCAATATCGCCCGAGATTATTTATGCACATATTCAATATTTGTTTGTAAATTTTTGTTCCAACAAGAAACCAACTCATCCAAACTTGTTTTTTCAATGAAAAGCATCTCAATCTTTAGAAAAAGCATTTTGGGCCTCATTCTTTAATACACCTTATAATTACTTTTTAATACTTTTAGAATAGTTAGATCAGTAGTTTTAGGTTTTATTTTATGTCATATAATTTAGATTTGCTTCTTTCTTAGTTTGTTTACTGCTTACTAATTTAGCTTACTGTTTCTCTTAGTTTGATAGTAGTGAATTAGCATCATATTTCTGGCTAATTTAGTTGTTGTTTAGAGTAGGGGGTGTTCGCGGAAGGGGTTTTGGCGGGTTGTTGTTAAAAATTTGATCATACTCAAACTTTACGGGTTACCAATTTGTCAACCCGAGCTGGTTAAGTTAAAAACTAAACCATGTGGATTGCGGATTGAGCGGGTGGCGAGTTTAAATTGTGAAAAAAAATAGTAATATTTCGGTATAAAAACAAAAGCATAATCTACTTAACTAAAAATCACAACATAACTTAATTAAAATAACAATCTAAGGATGTAAACGAACATTTTATCTGCATAAATTATAAAATAACAATTTAAATCGATCGATAGCTCAATATACAACTATCAAACAACATAAAATTAACAAAAAACTATATTATAGCGATATTATGAACATACAACTATATGACTTCTGGAAACTTTCCTTGCTCCCCTCATTCCTCTACAAATATACAAACAAAGGAGTGTATGCGGGCGGGTTCGAGTAGGTTGTCGTTAAAAATGTGACCATACCCAAAATTTGCGGGTTACCAATTTGTCAACCCGAGCGGGTTAAGTTAAAAACTAAACCAGGCGGGTTGGGGGTTCGGTGGGTCGGATCTATACATTGCATGTGCTTCTTAATGAACTGTCGTATTGTCTATGTTGCATAAAAAGCGTAGATTCACAAATATTGAATGATTGTCACTTAGTTAAAATTCACCAAGAGGTTAGAAGTTCTAGTTCGTACCAAGGGCCGCTAGAATCACTAAGTTGAGAAAGGGTTTAGAAACGTGACCATACGAACCGAAGCTAATTTAGGACTTGCTTAATCTAATGAATTCAATAATAATCTGAAGGTCAAGGATGATTAGAGGGGTAGGTCAATGAAACCAAAACTCTGAATAATTCTTTTATTATTCAATTGGTTGTTTTGTTTATTTCTGTTTTAGTTTGGTAAATAATAATAAACTTACATTGCAACAAGTTAGGGTTTAGGAACTCCTCCTTTTTAGATTTTGAAAAGGGGATCCTCCATCAACAAAACAAGAAATGTGAACAAATTCAAGGGTAACAAGCACTTCTTGTCCACAAGATTCCTCATTAGCGAGAAAGTGGGCGGGAGAACTTGCATTACGTCATCTGAATCTAAATTTTAGTTCGGCCAACAAAGTCAAAATCTTCGGATGTTCTGGATCAAAAGTTGGATATTGCAGTCAATCATCACATTGAAGTCACAAGGAATATCGGGACTCTAAGACAACCAGTTTCAAATATGGCTTCGTTCATAAGAAGAAGATCTGCATGAGTCCACACATGAAGAAGTGCCTTAACTTTGATTCTTTGACCACCATCGGATCAACGCACACATGCTTTTCAGTTGCTCACAATAGATCCCTTTGCATTTCTCACAATGACTGATGAAAACGCTGCATTGTTACGTAGAATTTGAATTAAATTTGATGCAATTTTTCTTAGGAGGAGATTTGCGTTGTATTGTTGTTGAAGTCCGCTTCTTTTCCTTCTCCTTTTGAGCTCGGATGTGATCATGTGAAATTCTTAATTTCAAAGTCTCTGTAAAAAAAAGAGGAGTTTGGTCATGAGTGATTATATTGCGATTTTGCCAAACAACAAAATAGGTAAGGAACTCCTCCCTTTTAGATTTTGAAATAAACCATGTGCCATAATTGTGTAAGATAGTCGTTCAGTCCTTAGGAGGAGTATCCTTCACCGCCTATAATCAAAGTTCCAATTAGGTAAGGAAAACATTTGAGAAAAATCTCTGGACACTGAAAGAAATTATGATTAAGATCTCATCTTCCTCTTGCTCGTGGGAGAAAAGGCAATCAATGTCCGGTGTATTAAATAAGAATCTGAGTCTTTTTAGTTGGTAAGAGACCGATGAAAATCTTCTACGAGAAGAATTTGTGCGTATTATGAATTTTGATGCTTCAAAATGCATTTATGGTGATTTGATCAGGTTAAACAAGTCAAACAAATCTGGGCCTGATCTTGAAGGTAAGTACTCTTTGTCAAGAACAACCCTAATTTAGAGGGCGTCCAAAAGTGTTTCTTTGGTTGAAAATCTAGGGAGATAGAATAAGAATAGTTGATGATTGTCTTGAATACACTCTTTTAGCATGCTTGTTTACTTAGTTACTTGTTCTTTTTCATTTCAAGTCTTTTTATACTTGTTTTCGTGATTTGTTGATTTATGATAGAGTTTGGTAAAAAGGAGCAAGAGAGGAGCAAATTTGTGTGAATAAATGGCACTTGGGTGGAAAGAATTAGATCATAGACATATATCACACAAGCCCACATATGTCTAATTTTTAACGTAAAGGGAAAATTGCAATTTCTACATCTAAAGAAGGAGCGATGACCAAAACGGTGAAAATGTACAAGGTTGTAACAAGTGTATCGCCACATACACCTAGCACGGGGAGGAAAACACTATAGACACACTGAATGGTACTAACAATGCAATGGCGCGCGAGATTAGCTACGGCCATATTCAATTTGTTTTTGTAGATTGTTAGTTCAAAAAGAAACCAACTCTTTCAAACTTGTGTTTTGGATGAAAATCATCTCACTCACTCTAAGCTTTATTCTTCAACACACCCTAGAATATACTTTTTAATACTTTTAGAGTAGCTAGATCAGTAGTTTTATGTTTTATTTTATGTTCATAGTGTTTCTTTACGCAAAGGCGTTTCTCGTTCATCATTGTTGGGAAGGGCCGTTGTTAGATAGACATGAGTCTGAACAAGACCAAGTCCAATGAACTTTCATTTGTGTAACTAGTCAAGTTCCATGAAAACGCATTGTTTATGGATAATCGTTTCTTGCCAACAATTGCTCGACTAGTAAAATTTCACATGTTGGTCATCATGAATCTATCCAATTCAGGCCAGATTAAAGACCAATCTGAAAACCTGCATGAATGAGTATATATATATACACACACACACACACACACACATATATATATATATATATATATATATATATATATACAAACATATATGACCTATATTATACTCTTATCATTTCGATCAATGTCGTTTATTTTCTTCCGACTATTTAGAAATAACGTGCTTCGTAAGTAGTATTATAAACACCACGCATTGGTGAATATTAATCAGTTAGACCAAAGCTGAATAATAATACTAATGAAAAATGCTAAGATCTTCAATATCATTAGCATGATCGTTTATATGCCATACAAAAGATAATTACCTATACGGTGGTGGGCCGTAATTACCTATACTGTGGTGTATACAAGTTAACTCATCCCTCGTAATTAAATGACATAAGCTAACCCCTCTTTTACTGCATAATCTTGGCAGTTCCAGTGAAACATATTCTTAAAGTTTGTCACTGTCAAAAATTTATACACTGCTAGCTTTCGTATCTCACAAACAAATAAATAGAAGGCTGTGGGGTGGGATAGGGGGTTGAGATGAGATAAGAAAACGTCCTAGTCTCAAGCTCCCTCAGCTATCCAAATGTAAGTGACGTTAGTATTCCAATCGACGCTGAGAAGATTAAAAACTAACTTCACTCTCCCTACATATAGATCTTTTCAGTCTCGGTCCTAAGAGTATGTCATGGGGTAAGCTTATTTCAGCCATATCGAACCACCACTCTTAACTTATTTCACCAGTAAGTCTAAGCATATGATTTACTTCAGCACTAAGTTCAGCGAATTTAGAACACCCGAGAAATTGTGTCTCGGATCTGTTGCAACCATTTCACTGGGTCACTAGACCTTCTATCACTTTTAGATACCAATTTTCCATTGGGCGTGGCAGTTTCTGTATCATCGGCGGATGACAAATTCAGCATGACGCGATCTTTCTGCTCAAGTTCATCTTTCTGACTCTCTGCTCTCACTTTAATTTTCACCGGCTTCCCAAGTATGGATTTATCTTCCATTTTGGCAACCTCAAGAGCCCTTGTACAAATGGGAAAGCCTTGATCATCCCATGACTCCAATATTATACCAGAACCAATGCAGATTGAGTCCTGGTAGAAGGCAGCAAACTGCCCCGCTGCAAGTCCTTGGTCGTCCTGGGATAATTTCACTACTGCAATTTCTTGGCCATTTTCATCCACTTTGATGTCCATATTACAGCTGTAAGAACCAGGACCATGTCGAACCTGAAAAGTTTTAGGATCCTTGTTACCCTACTCTGACAATAAAATATCCAGGTTTGCGCAATTGTGCTATGAAAATGCTCACGTGTATAATTACTATATCTTCTGTAAATCATTAGAATAATAAAATTCAACAATCTTAATAAATGAAAGATGAATAAACATTGACGTTCAGCCAAGAACTGCTTAAGCCCTGGGGCAAATAGAGACAAAAAAACTTCATAGGACATCAGGTTGTAGTAGTGCAAGAACAAATAAATGCAAGCAACTAACCAAAATACTTCTTCCTTGATAGAGATTAAAAAGATCCCTAAATCCACAACAATTACTGCATCATTCTGATTTTCAAACAGCTGAATCATTCAGATTTTCAAACAATTGTGTGCGTATTGCTAAATATAATAACAAGAGTAACAGACATAACACCAATGAGTTTCCTCCACAAGCATTAAAATCGTACTTCCATTAAAGTTCATTTCGTACTAAAACATTATTTGATATCATATGGGTGTATTGCCATGCCATTTTAAGTTAATTCTTACGGATTGTTAACCATTTTTTCATCCATACCAGTGATTCATTGCATTTTAGAGTTCTTTGAACCTTAAATCGTTACATGGGTTTCTCAGGGCTCTAATTTTTAATTAGTTTAGATTCTCAAGATACTTCTAGAAAGAGATTCTTCTACTAATTTTCGTATATCTAGTGCATAAGGCATAATATCAGTTGAGCCTCAATATATTCGAAACATACGAGTCAATGATAAATCATTTTATGCAGGAAAAATAACAGTTTGAGCATTTATGTGCTAATGGATGCAGAGAGGACACTTTACCTTGCATTGGAGCTGTGTGATCTTCTTTGGACAAGAACCACTGAACCATCTCAAGGATCCAACACGAAAAATGCGTCTCTTTTTGTCAACAGAAAAGTAGTTCCTTGATACAAATACGACATTGTTTTTTATGTCTTTCTCAACTACGTACCTAAATGACCAGTCAAATGATCAGAAACCCAGACTTCCACACAAGAATCATAACAAGTGACACTATACTGACATTACTATGCGTACTGAATTTCAAACGATTGCTAGCAGTTTACTAGCAGATACCAGTATGTAAGATCTCAATAAAACGTCATACCAAGGTCCACCAGGAAGGCGTAATCCTTGACGTTGACCAATTGTGTAGAACCAAAAACCTCGGTGATTCCCAAGAAAGTCTCCTGTCTCAGCTTCCAATATGACACCTTCTTCCTCCCCAATATGTCTCGCAACAAATTCACTAAACTTTATCTGTAACCCAAAAGTAAATGATTACTTACAAGACAGAAGTTTTAGTAACCTGAAATGTACAAGACAGTAAGTACAATGTTCAGTAACGCAGCGGCAGATTTGTCAAGATTTGATTCCATGTAGAGGTAAAAGTTCAGACACTATAATGTAACATCAAATAACACACAACCAACCAACTTGACTAATATCCTAATGCAATAACGGTTTCTTACTTGCAAAAATTCAACCAAATTTAATTGCAAAAGCGACTTGTACTTTTCTGTTAAATGATCAGATCTCACATACTATTGTAGATTTCAAAATAACAGGTAGGAAAACATACCTTCCCAAGAAAGCATATTCCTTGTGAATCTTTCCTATCTTGGTTAGGTAACTCAAAGATTTTGGCAATTCTGCGGACTTCTTCCTGAAAAATTGTCATGGTAAACATACTTAGATGACAAACCAGGCTCTTGCGGAAGTGATGGGACAAAAGATGCGGCATCGGATGCCCTAAAATCATTCCAGTATTTGTAAAATAAGGACTTTCTATGAACAAAGAAATTTTACTGGTGGAGAATATTATAATAATACATGTTCATTGTCTGTAGAAGCTTAAACTTTTAGGTGAGATGGTCATTCAATCTGGTACCAGGAGTGAGGTCAATAAAAGTCCCACCTCTACCATTTTAAAAAATATGTCATGTACTAGGCTTCACAAAAAAGATTAGAATGTCCAAATGAGCTGGTGTTTTGAAGAATCAAAACGTAATAATTTTTGTATCCTCTTTATAAGCTTAAACATATAGATGAGATGATCATTCAATAAATACAAACAGCTAAAATTAGAACATACAGGCAAGAGTGAATGTGTGTATCACGAGAAATCCCACCTGACCTTTGGAATACATCCAAGAGGGAAGATAAGCCTTTTAAGCTGGGACTGTGAAAGATGAGATAGAAAGTATGTTTGATCCTTAACCTGAAACATAGTAACTGCGTACATAAGGATATCCATGGACTAGTATTAGTATCAGGACGATTTCAGAAATTCGGAGAAAAGACACCGTATTGCTCCATACCATATCTTTTGACAATTCCAAGGAAGAAGGCTCATCTTTCCTATCAGAATCGGGGTGAACTACCTTTGCATAGTGTCCAGAAGCGATGAAGTCAAATTTCATATCCCCTATGGCATCCACAAATGCGCCTATGACCAGAGATCAACAAATTATTGATGAATGTTATGATATAAGTACCATGAAAACCTATAGAAGAATTTAAAACACGGACCAAATTTGATTCTTGTGTTGCAAAGGACATCCGGATTGGGAGTGCGACCACATCGATATTCATCAATCATGTATGATACCTGAAATATGAAACTACAAATTACTATCCATCTACTTCGACAATATTTTCTTTTTACATTAGAGTTTCTAATTTTGTTTTTGATGGTAAGGAAGATATCTAAAAATGAAAAGCAGTGCGGGCATATAAAGGACACAAGTCCCCGTTTTTAAAGGCTTAGAGAAGAAATCCCCTATGTTTTCCGGAAAAAGACAGATGTCGGTTTCTTGGGAAGTAGCAGAACAGTTCCAGGGCACTTAGAGAGTATTAATTGAAGACTTAAGGCAGGAGAATAAAATTTAATAGAAGAATGCAGAACTTCTGGTACCATATATATAAATTTTCATTAAGATTGCAATCTGCGTCAAAGGGAAGGACTAAAAATAAATGTTTGGAGTCATGAGCCAAAAATTAAGAAATATATGAAAGTCTAAGTAGTCTCCTACATGTCTAGAAAGAGGTAAGGATGGGGTTAACAGAATTGTAATGGATAACCAGACACTTTGATATAAAGAATGCATGCCTAGCAATATGAAATGCTTTAGAAAGCTGAGAATAAGTATATATTTCACACAGCATGAGGAAAATCCTTTGAAACTATTGTTAAACCCATGGGTGTGAAATAGGAAACTTAGCGAGGTAAAATACATCAGTATAAAGTAGGACAGGAGCTGTTAGGGAGAAATTAGAAGTGGAGCGTAAGACCAAAATTACACGTGACTCTGCAAGATTTCCAGATCTTTTTAAGTTAAAAAGGCTAAAACTAGTAAAGTCCGAAACAAATTCATGCATTGGACATCATTATAATTGAATCAGATTGATATATAGCAGAAGAAGCTGCATCAGGATAAAGAAGATACTCACCACATTATTCCAGTATTCATCAGTCAAATGCACAACTTCCAGAGGTATATCAACCTGCAAAAAAGCTGTATTCTTAAACTTAACAAATTTTTTGAAAATTATTTACTCTAAATAACAAAACTAGGTCAATCTAAAAGTAGAAGCCCCGCAGAGAAGCCCTCAAACTACCAATAAAGTTACACATGCAGATACCAGAATGGCTTCTGCGCGTACCACATACAAGAAAGGATAGCTCAACAAGGAGATCAGTGGCAAAAACGAGGTATTATCAATATCTAACTACAGATTTAGCAGATCAAATTTCTTTGATATGTAGCATATCTGTCCATCATTTCCTAAAACAAGTTCACTGTGTCGTGATTGTGGATATAATGGCATCTTTAGCATTCTTGATTTGGGTGCTTGTCACATTGAACGGACAGAATTAACAAAATCTGAAATTTCAATGTTGTTGTCGTCTTTGGTTGAAATGAAAAAATCCAAACCTGTTACCCTTTAACACGGGATAATCGAGACCGAGAATTCAAATCTGGGGGAGCCAAATACGCATAACACGCAACACAGAAGAGGAAAAAATGTAACCTGATCACAAACGGCTTTTGCATATTTCAAATCTTCTTCCCATGGGCACTCAGACCAAAAATTCTCAAAGTCTTCCTACAAGTATCACAAGATAATTGGAGTTTACATGTTTTCCAAAAGCAGAAATAAAATCTCAACATATGTTATACTAAGCATAATGGGATTTTTCAAACAAAGAAACTAATTATAAATAAACACAGATAAGAAGCTAATAAAAACTAGAAATATTAAAAATCTAATAAATAAATCAATGAAATGATTCCAAAAGTACCGGTAATTATTAGATGGTGGTTAACCAAATAAAACATATGACCCCATGCCTTGTGAGTATATGATTTATCTACTTATAGGTAACTCCATTCTACACCTTTTTTTCCAACATGGAATGAGTTAGGGAGAGCCATACTCATTATGAAATTTCCGAAACAATCAGGTTAGAAATCCTGGCTGCTCAGTATACAAGAAGGTGAAAGCACAAGAAACAAACAAAAAAACACAAAACTCGGAACACTTCTCATTTAAGCTTCCACATTCAGCCTTAAAACATATAGGGCGTTCTTTACAAGTCACCATCCTAGGCTTGTATTGTTTGCAAATGTAAGACTTTTCTGCAATATATCGACTCCGGTTTTCGTGTTTTGTTTTGCAGGTCTAACATCCCTTGTTCTATAGCTAATATTCTCTCACTCAATAGCCTAGAATAATCTTCGCCAAGTCTCACTTATTACTGAAATTCAAAATTTTTGAACATCTCATCTGAGACACTTGTGTGTCCATTATACAATCTCCCAGCTCCTGGGAAGCTATCTCGATATTAATGCTCCATCAGAATTCAACTGAGCTTTGCTCATATCCTATTTGTAGATTAAAAGCAGACAGACAAAATGTGATTTTGCAGTAATCACACTGAGATCACATATCGCTGGCCGTTATCAAATTGGAAATTCATCAAAATTCACAGGTAGTCGAATTTGGGACCCGTTGTCATGATACTGGAAATTAGTATGAAGAAAGTGGAGTTGCATAAACGATGCCATTCTGGAATAAAGCAATTATAACAGACCATTACACGTGGGATTCTGTGAATTGTTGGTTCTCAAGGGGGTAATAGTCAGGAAAGTGGAGGGTACGGACTAGTGGATATATTGTGCATTTGTTACTCCGTTAGCAGGGCTCCGTTAAGCCCTAGTGCTTCATATAGTTTGTGAATTTTGTATGAGACAATTAAGTAATGAAATATCTAATTTCTCAATCCCCAATTATCTCGTGGCCTTTCTTCTCTTACTAACTTCTCCTATAGCATTTTCTCTACTGTTTCATCTTCGGCGATATTCGATACACTTTGACAATCTCCAGCTCAAAAGGGCAAGATCATGACACCCGTACTAATTACTCAAAAAGCAAAGCATCATCATAAATTTGAGCTTAAAAGAAGAGAGTGCAAAGCAATAATAATAGTAATAATACCTGGAACCATATTTTGAGGTAGAAAGCGGTGCAAGAATGGCCGGCGGCGTGGAGGAGGCGGAGGGCAACGCTGCTGTCAACACCGCCGCTGACAAGTACGGCAACTTTCAGAGGGTGGTTGTTGTGTGGTAAGCAGCACGACAAGTATTCCGGCTCAATATTATTATAACTTGTAGTTCTTGAAATTGATGTTGATTGACAAGAAGATTCAAGAGTGTGCTGAGATTTAGCGGTAGTTAGAGAGATAAGGCGGCGCGTGAGGGATGGGGTTGGTGTTTTGAGGCGGCGAAGGAGGAGGATGGGTTTGGGAGAAAAGTAGTACGCCACCGCCATTACATTTACAGTTGGTGCTGCTGTTCTCAACACCATTCTTTCGTTTTTTGGGGACAACTCAAAATTGGATAATGGAGAGACTATCTATACACAACATATATAGTGTTGTATTTCCGCATATTCCTCGAAAAATACTGAAACGTTTTTATTTTTAACTCTACGAAGAAAAAAAAGAACACTGCATTCTTTGCGTTTATAACGTCAACAACTTTTAAGAATTTTCCAAAAGTATTTAGAAGATCTTGAGACGCTAAGAAATATTTCTAAGAATTATTCACCTAAACATACAATAGAAACTAAACTTTTAACCATGCTCCTAAGTACGGTCAAACTCTAACTAAGTCAAAATTATTGGAGTATTTTAGCTGATAGCCAATATCACCTCAGCTAGATCTCTAGAAAGGACTATATTAGATGGACTGTATGCAAGAATCTTAATTGATGCTACAGTTTATTATGTTCGTTTCGTGGAAGAAAATGCCATGAGATGGCGGTTATTGCTTTCTAAGAGTCTAGAAAATTGGATCTACGCCATGGGTGTGGAAAAACAACAAGCAAAAAAATAATATAGAGAGCACACATCAATGAGCTTATGGGTGGTTTAGCCCGTGAATAGGAATGTTTGATCATGTACAAGTAAGGAATGCGATATACTAGAAACAGTGGCTCCACAGGGGATAAAATAATAAACGTACATACAATTGTAATTGTTAGGTCCTTCAACAAACATCCCCTGTAAATGCAAAACAACAAAACAATCAAAGTGGTCTAAAACCATCCGCTCAAGCATGATGTGGACTATGACGAAAATTACTATAGTGGTTAATACAAGAATACAAGGGCGGCAAGAATACAAGGGCGGAGCCAGGATCCCTAGACTACTATTAACTTAAGTAATAAATTAGATAAAAAAAATATAAAAAATGAAATGTCAAATGAGAAAAGTAGAACACTTAGTATCCATATTCTAGTACAAAATAATAAAAACTACTTACCAATAAACAAAATAACTAAAATGTTATTGGATTTGAAATTTATGGTTCTTCATATATCATCAATGGAATCGACATCTGAATTATCTCAAACTCTATTTAAAATACAAAGATTTCCATGTAACTCTCTTAAAAATGTGGGCAAAAACGCTAACATTAAAATGAAAATAATATATAGAAAAAATTTTAATTTTTTTACTCATAGTGGGAATTGGAAAGAGTCTTGATTCTAGAACCCACCAAAACATACTTTTACTATTAAGTGAGTAAGTATATGCTTGTTTAATCATCAACTTCAAGATTCTAAATCTATATACCAACATAACCCAAATAAACATGTGATGTTTCTTTGCCTAAAGTACAACACACAGGGGCGGAGCCAAGGGGGGCATATGGGGCTGCCGCCCCCCAAGCTCCACCTCCACCCCCACCCCCTCATATATACCTATGTTTGTATTATATATTATATTTTATAGACCCTACTCTATATATATATATATATATATATATATATATATATATATATATATATATATATATATATATATATATATATATATATATATATATGTTTGCACATATTATTTTATATCCAAGTTTTTGTTTTGTCAATTCAACTTATTTAATTCTTTAGTTTTATAATATTTATTTAACTATTTTCTAGAATTTATCTCAATTTTTTCTTAAATTCTCTTACTCTTTTCTTAGTTTAATAAATTTTTATCTTACTCTTTTCGTGTAGTGAATAAAATAAAAGGATGATTATCTAATATAACATTTGAGCATATAACTTTTTCTTAGACATCTTCACAATAATTATCTTTTTTCTTTGATAAATAAAAAGGCTTGTGGAAACAAAGTTACATGCTAAGGTTATTTTTCTTACATATTGCACTAACCATACACTATATTAAGAAGATATTTTTTAGTACTTTAATATTAATATAGTTATACTACTGTACTCTCTTAAATCGTAGGACACAATTATAAATGTTTGAGTGAACATAAATAATAGAATACTCCTAGTGACGTATGCAACATCTCAATTTTATTACATTTTTTTATATATATTTATGTAGTTTTATCTTAATTCTTTTACAAATTTTAGCTATAATTGTGTTACTAAAGAGTCATTTTATATTGTTTTTATTAAATATATGAGCTTTTTAAGGTACTTATATTTATTAAGATAATTTTTAATTTTTAAAAGTAATTAAAATAATTAATATTAAGAATAATTTTATTCCTAACAAAATTATCATGTGATTCCGCCCCCCTAAACTAAATTCCTGGCTGCGTCCCTGACAACACATATTTTTTGTGCATGAAAATACTATGCTAGCCCGCTTTCATGTTCATGTACATAAAATCTTGATATTCATGTATATTTAAAAACTTATCAAATGATGGGTTGGATCTGAATACACAATTGACATCACCATTGATTGCTAAAAAATAGAAGAAGATTAATGAAATTCATCTTGAAGAAAGTCTGGAAATTGAAGGACGAGGGTATCAAAAACAAGAGAAATTCTTGCGGGCCTTGAAGAAAATCGTGTGTTAGTGTTTCTTATTTGTTGTAGCTTGTAGGTGTATTGTGTGGATAAGCTCGCCCTAATTCACATAAGTTGGGGGCGGGAGCCAGTGCGGGTTCGTGTGCGCCAATGCGGCGATTTTCAAATTTCATGATACTAATGCGTCTTAATGAGTTTATTAATAAAATAATAAAAATATTATTTATAAATAAATCCACACATTAAAATGTGTGTATCGTGTGTTTATTTTGGTATATGCATATAGTTTGTACATGTAATTATATATCTATAGAAAGCAGTACCTATTTAATCACAACTGTATGGAATTATGAATTGATTTGGAAATCATATAAAATTACCTTTCATCTTTGATTTTTTTTTTGTTTTTTAGCCACACACCAAGCATCTCTTACTTCTTTTTTAAAGAAAATATTTTCTCACTTCTTTAATATTCGCAACACAATCAACCCTTCTTCTCCAAAAATTCCCATTTTCTCATTCCATTTCCCCATTTTTTTGTTCTTTTCTTCTTCTTCTTCGTGATTTTGCATTTCTCTCCCTGCTTCTTTCTTTGGTTTCTCTTCATTTCTGTTTTGTATTTATTTCTTTTTTTGTTCATTTTTTCGTAGCTTTTGTTTCCTTTTTTTTCGTTTCATTGCCACGGTTCAAATCAATATCATGGAAATCACAGTGTCAGTATATTGACAATAAAAAGAACAAGTCACATGAACTAACGGTATGTTTCTTAGTGCGCAAACTAAGAAATCTTAGTTCTCCTAAAAGCGGCGCTCCAGTACTGAAGTCGCCGGAGCGCGATTGGTCCCCAATGAGGCGACCCCCTCCGGCTACTTAAGCGACTTAAAGCTTGCCTAAAAATAAATAAGGAATGAACTCGAAATTATTCAATATATGTTAGTTGAGGCCAAAATATGTAATATGATGTATGAATATACTTGGGCTTTTTTATTTTACTGCTTGGACTATACGTATAAACATATATACCTATTAGATTCTTTGAACTCGTGCTAGATTCCACCCATGTTTTGTGGGTGACTTCGCCACCGCAAGCTTACAACAATTTAAGAACTTCTAAAGCAACACGTCCAATATGATTCACAAAAAAGGACATAGTTCATGTTTGATTCTTAGAAAACCATCATTGTCGGATTGACGAGTATTTCTTGCATTCTAATTCTTTTATAGTGAACTTTTTGAATAAAGCTTTGAAATTTTCTTTCGTCTCACCTACTAATTGTACCTCAAGCATCTTATATTTTAATAGATCCACCTTCACATAAAATGGAAGGTTAGGTATTGATAGATTGGTTTTGGCCTCATCAATCTCTATTGGTTCGATAAAGACTTGAGCAATCTCACCCAACCAACAACTGTTGAATTTTTTTAGGAGGAATTATGTCAAAAGAACCCATACTAGTGCTAATGGCTGCTCTTTATCAATGGAAAACAATAATGTTCATTTTAAAAACTTAAGATTAGCACCCAAGATGTTCTAATTTCCTTTGGTCAAAATCACATATAGTCTCTTCAAGGTTTATCTTGATCAACGCTGGTAGGGTCTAAGCAGCTCACACAATGACCTATAAAACGTAAACTAGCAATCCCAAATTTCAAAAGTGTATAAATAAGAACAAGAAATGAAAATTTGCATATCAGTGTGAATTTTAAAGGAGTGGTCGATTTGTTTATGTTCTTCTCCATTGAAGATGATTGTTTGTCATTCATAATAATTTTATACTCTTTGGTTGCAAAAACTCCCTAACTTTGTTCACCTCTTTAAATAAGTCTCTATGTACATTGAATACATATATCATGAATCAAATTACATCGGGGTTAAGTACATGTGCAAAAACTTATTTTCTTTGCCTTTTATGGCAATGCTTTTGCCTAAAGGTTTGTAGCATGCTTGGTGTTGTTTGATATAGAAGAAGTAAAACCAAGAAATGATTAATTATACGTAGGAATAGATGTAAGATTCCACATATTGTTCTAAAAAAATTGGTTCTTCCTTGTCGTAAATAGTATCTTTGACGTTATTTGAGCTACCATGGTAGCGGACACATATGTCCTAATTTTTGGTTTATGTGCCAATAGAGAAGATTGGCCCATTATAATACGTCGGTACCATGTCCTTGTTGCCATAGGTGGGGTGCCCATAAGTTTCCTTTTTATGTTGAGAATCTCAAGGTGTTGGAGTTAGAGGGATATAGGCAAATTTTGAGAAGCAAATGATACTTGAAGAATAATAGAAAGTTTATTGAGCGAGTGATGAGTAGAAAGATGTAAAATGTGGAAAAACATCAAAGAAGAAAGAGGGATAATAACCCCACCACCTTATGAACACCTTGAAAAGAAATAAATGTGAGGACGTGGCTGAGAGAGAGAGAGAGAGAGAGAGAGAGAGAGAGAGAGAGAGAGAGAGAGAGAGAGAGAATTATTGTAAAAGCTGATAAGAGTGGTTGTGTGATTTTCATAGAAATATTGAGAAATGGTGCCAATAGAGAAGATTGGCCCATTATAATACGCCGGTACCATGTCCTTGTTGCCATAGGTGGGGTGCCCATGATAGTGTACTTTAGAGTTGACATAAGTTTCCTTTTTATGTTGAGAATCTCAAGATGTTGGAGTTAGAGGAATATAGGCAAATTTTGAGAAGCAAATGATACTTGAAGAAGAATAGAAAGTTTATTGAGCGAGTGATGAGTAGAAAGATGTAAAATGTGGAAAAACATCAAAGAAGAAAGAGGGATAATAACCCCACCACCTTATGAACACCTTGAAAAGAAATAAATGTGAGGACGTGGCTGAGAGAGAGAGAGAGAGAGAGAGAGAGAGAGAGAGAGAGAGAGAGAGAGAGAGAGAGAGAGAGAGAGAGAGAATTATTGTAAAAGCTGACAAGAGTGGTTGTGTGATTTTCATAGAAATATTGAGAAATGGTTGGACACAAAAAGCATAAAAAAGAAAAAGAAATATAAGAGCATTTTCTCAATCCCATGATTGATTTTTATCAACTTTAACATCTCTACTAACAATGGTTTTTTTGGTAGCCAAATCAAAGATTCTATATCTTTTAGATCGGGTATTGTAGCCTAAGAATATACATTTTTGTGTCTTAGTTGAAAGCTGACTTCTTTTAACATCAAGTACATGCACATAACAAACTGATCCAAATATCTTCAAGTGATTGACAAAAGATTTTGTCTCACTCCAAGCTTCATATGGAGTATTTTCTTGTATAACAAGAGTTGGTAATATATTTTGCAAATAGACAGATGTGTAGACAGTCTCTCCCCAAAACTTTTTTGGAATATTCTTCTCGTGAAGCATGCTCTTCTGTATTCCAGGAAGAGTTTTGTTTTACCTCTGACATACACCTTTTTGTTGAGAAGAATATGGAACAGTAAGCTGATGTTGAATCCTAACATCATCACAAAACTTTGTGAACTCATTTGAAGTGTATTCCTTTCCCTTATCAGTCATCAACTTTTTCAACTTGAAACCACTTTTATTTTGCACCATGGACTTAAATTTCTTGAAACAAGAAAACACATGCAACTTGCTGCTCTTGAAATAAACTCAAGACATTCTTGTTAAAAAATCATCAATAAATAAAAAGAAATATCTATTTTGACTTAAGGATCAAGTTTGCATAGGTCCACAAACATCTGAGTGTACTAATTCAATATTGTCGAAAACTCTCCATTTAGCTTGAGATGGAAAAAACAAGTGTATGAAGCTTTTCCATTTGACAACTTTTACAAACATCATTGCACATTTGTACATCTGTTATATCTCTAGCCATACTCTTTTCTAGTAAAAGTTTCAAAGATAAGTTGGCATGACCAAACCTCTTATGCCACAACCAATTGTTATCACTAACTGTTCTACGTGCAGGAGATGTATTTAAATTCTAATGAATAGAAAAACATTTATTATCTGTAGGCACATCAACAATATTATCTCCAAATGAATCAAAAAAAGTTTAAAGAATAACCTGTAAGCATCATTTGTCTAATACTCAACAAGCTCTAATCTAAATCTGGAACTAACAACGCGTCACGAATAAATTTGATTTCATTAGAAATTGGAACATATATGTTACATTTTTTAGTAAATTCAATAAACTTTCCATTTCTAATTTTGATTAATGATCTCATTTAGGGGTGGGCGATCCGGTTAAACCAAACCAATGATCTAGTTTTTTGAACTTGGGTTCGGTTTTGATTCAAAAAGATTTAGAATCGTTTACCGAAGTATTTAGAATGGTTCGGTATGGATCGAACCAATGCGGATCCTGTTCAATCCACATTGGTTTTGGTTTTCTTTTGTGCCTTTTATTTATATAAAAAAAATCAACATAAGGGCCGAAATTCCAAGTTTAAATTGACAAAAAACCTGTCACAACATATATGCTTAACTATTAATTGATCACCCCAAGACACAAATATAAAACATCATGAAAAGAATAATTTTACAACTAACAAGACATAATTTAAATTATAATTCACAAATCACAAACATGAAACAACCGCATATATTCTTGCTCAAAACTTCACAACCTACAACTCACAAGTCTTAAACCATAATTAACATTTAACAACCACAATTCTATAATTATCAAATATGACACAATTAAAAGTCTATAAAAAATTAAGACTTAGAACTATAAAAAAATAAAAAAGATGAAGGGCCTCGGTTTTCGGTTCGATCCGGTAAACCGAGGCTCAACCAAAACCAAACCAGTACCCTATTCGGTACAGGTTTTGGAACCAAGAATCGAACCAAATATTTGGTTCAATTTTTTAACCGGATCAATGATCCGGTTTAACAACGGTTTTGGTCCTGATGCCCACCCCTAATCTCATAGAAGTATTACTTCTAATTTGATGATTTGAAGTCATGTGGTTTGTACAAGCACTATCAAAAAAATAAGATTGTTGTTTCTGAGCTTCACATGACAAAACTCCGATTAAGAGATGATCATTTGCTTGTTTCTCTTCCACCATATTTTCTTGTTGTTTATATTGATTTTGTTGTAGTTGATTTTACTGAAATGGTTGTTTTTGAATTTGCAATGTGCCCAAGTTTCTTGCAATATCTACATTTAGTTTTTTTCCAGGAACTCTTTCATGATGCTTAGTTTTCTTACTACGAGAACAAGGTGAAAACTTACCTTTTTCCAGATTTCTTTTGCTCACCTTCAACACCATTACCTTTGTGATTTTTATCACCAAATTCTCCTTTGTCATCCTTAGAAATGAATGACTTTGAGTGGTGCTTTGCATGAGAAGCTCCATCAACTTGGCCTTGTGATCTTACAATGGTTATTTGTTCTTGAACTTTTAAATTGCTAATCAGTTAAGAAACAACCAGCGGTTTGAGGTCATGAGACTCCTTAATAGCTAAAGCTTTGGGCTCAAATTTCTTCGCAAGAATTATCAACATCTTTTCAACAACTCTATGTTGTTCTACAACGTCGCCAAATAGTCTCATTTGGTTGTTAAGATCCATCACTTTGGAGGAATACTCCTTCACCGTATCTGAATATTACATTTCCAAGTTCTCAAGCTCGGTCTTGAGAGTGAGCAACCTCATTATTTAAACCCTGTCATCACTGCCTTCATTTTCTTCTTTTAGCTGATCTCATACTTCTTTGGTGGTTTCAAGAGCCATTATCATTCCCGTCTTTAAAAAATAAAGAGCCATTATTTCAATGAAAACATGGTCTGTCAAAGCAGAATGCAATATCATAAGTTGAATTTTTAGCAAATCTTCCTCCCTCATGTTGTCTTATTTGTGCAATAGTTGGATTTGCTTTTAGAGGTGGAGGATCTCTGCCTGTGGTAACAACACCCCACATGCCAAGAGACTTCAAGTATGACTTCATCTTCACCTCCCAAATCTGATAGTTTCCTTCTGTAAACATTGGAACAGAAGGAAATGCGATACTTTCTGAAGCCATTTTCTTGTCTCTCAAAAGAGTTTATACCATTTAAACACTCACTAGATTTTTACCTCACACCACACTTAGTTTACTCACTTCATAGTCCCTTTAAGAACATGTAATCTCGAGATACCATTTGTTAAAACAAAGGAGGAAAAATGTTGCATTTCATTGACAAAAGGTTTTGCTTATGTACAGCCAAAAGTAGCTTATACATATAGCAAAAAAAGGAAAACTTAATCATCATTCTTAAACCAAGTAGCATAGACCTTTAAGGTAAATCATTATTACACATGTAATTTTGCTTCATATAAAAAAAACACCCTTCTTAAATACAGTTACTACAAAAGCAAAGCTACTAGACAAAATTACTAAAAGAAAGTCTCTACACAACAACAGAAGGTAGTAGAAAATTGGGAAGATAAGCGGTGTTGTTGCTCTCTAGTCTCTACTCTCCATACACTCGTGAAAATATTGGTCTAAAACTGAAAATACGGGGCACATTTATAGATGAAAGAAACTTGGTCGCCTTGAAATATATCTGCAGTTGAGCTCTTTAAGATGCCTCGAAGAAAAGCTTGGTTTCTATTATGTGAAGCTCTATCTGATACATTGTTTATATTAGTTTGATGATTTGTTGATCATTGGCAGCAAAAATGAAGTTGATGATGGTTTTAAGCAACAATTATGCAAAGAGTTTGAGATGACCAATTTAGGAAAATGAAGTTCTTCCTTGGCTTTGAAGTTTATGTCAGATGAAAGTATTTTTCTTTCACAACAAGCTTAAATACTTAATTTCAAAGAAATTCAAAAGCCAAAATTGCAAGCATGTAGCACGCCTCTTGCAGTAAACAAAAAGTTGGCTAAGTTTGATGGAGATGCAAAGTCAGATGCCATTTATAAGAGTCTAGTGGGAAGTTTGTTATACTTGACTACAACAAGACTTGATGTAATGATTGTAGCAAGTTTACGTTCAATGTTCATGAAAGAATCAAGTCAAATACACTATGTAGCTGGAAAGAGAGTGCTAAAATATTTGAAAGGTACACGTGATTTTGTAATTCGATTGAGACCTGTAAAAAAACAAGTCTACTTGGTTATGTAGACAACGAATGGATGGTCGATTGACGATTGCAAAAGCACTTCGGGATATAATTTTCCATTAGGTTTAGGGATGTTTTTTTTTGTGTTCCTAGAAGAAATAAGTTGTGGCACAATCAACCACATAAGCTGAATTTATAGCAGCAACAGCAACAAGCGCAAATTAATTTATTTGATTGAGGAAAATATTGTCTGCTTTGGGTTTTGGAAGTAAAAGTGCAACTCCAATATTTTGTGATAGTAAATCATGTCATTCAAAAAATCCAATGCAACAAGGAAAGACAAAGCACATGAAAGTCAAGTTTCATTTCTTAAGAAAAGTTGAAAGAGAACAAGAAGTTTGCCCCATCAATTGCAAGTCAAAGGAGCAACCGGCTGATATCATAACAAAAGCTCTATCTAAATCACGTTTTGAAGAGCTTAGAAATAAGTTTGGAGTCTCAATACAAGATCTTTAGGAGGAGTGTTGGTGTGTAGACTTTGTTTTGGTAATTGTCTAGTAGCTTTGCTTTTGCAGTAACTTTATCTAAGTAGGCTTCTTTTTCGATATGAAGCAAAAGTTACCCATATGGAATGATGATTTACCTTAAAGGTCTAAGCTACTTGTTTAAGTACGATGATTAAGTTTTTCTTTGTTTTTCTTTTTGCTATATATGTAAGCCTGTTTCTGCTATAAATAAGCAGACTCGTAAAACTTGGTCTAATAGTTACGAAAACCTTTTATTAGGTTTGATCAGTTACAAAGGCACATCTTGAATGTTTCCGCACAAATGTTATAAGTCCAATATCAAGGATTGTATTTGCAATTTTTCTGTAAACTTTAGCGGATGTTTTTGTAAGTAGTAACCTGTATGGAATCTCCTTACAATTATTCAAACATATGTGTTAGAAATCTATGTAGTTAAACAAAATTTCAAGAGCCGTGACTTTATTTATTCGTTATAGATATATAGTAGCCATTAGTCAACCAGTATGTATGGCATGTAAGGTGTTTATCTAGCTCGCGGTGCAGTATGTTTACACTTTACACTAGTCAACAACCATTGGCAGTCGTGCAATTTGTACTGATTTCTGTGTCTAACATTAGGGCCTGGTTTGGATGTATTTTCACCTGTTTGGTTCTCTCAATTTTTATTTGGATGTTTTCAAAATTATCTTGAAAAATGTGTGAAACATTTCGAATAAAGTTTGGATGTAATTTTAAAATAATTTAGTCTATATAAAAGAATTAGAATATGATTTGGATGCAGTTTGAATGGTAGAGTTTTAGGGAGAAAAATAGGTATATAGGCATCAAATCAATTTATGTGGAGGCATGCAGAAATAATATAATTATCAATAATCATTGTTTGATGATTTTTTTGGATGAAAGTCATTGTTTGATGATTGAGAACACTTGACATGATTGTTTGATGAGTGAAATGAAGATATATTAATGGAGAAAAATAGGTATATAGGCATCAAATAAATATTAAGTAAGTTTGACCACTTCTATTAATTGGGCCAAAATGTTTTTCACAATTGAAATTTCCAAGTTGGTTCCAAACTAACTTGAACCTGTGAAACTTTGAAACCTTCGAGCGAAAATGGATCCAAACAGGGCTTAGATTTTGGATTGCGTCATGGTTTGCTTGTGAAGAAGTGTCTTTTAAAAAATGGTAGTATATACTTGTTTAAAAAAATGGTAGTATATCAACTGCAGCATTTAAGGCGTTATTCACCTAGCATCGATTGAGATATCCAGGGAATTTGTATATAGATTTTCTTCTCATTCTCCTTTTTTAACCCAAAAAAATGCACTTGAAAGATCATGAGAATAAATTATTTAGTAAACTGTAGACACAAATATTATTTTTTTAGTTAACAAATATACTCTATTTTATCAGTACACGAATGAATGAAGCTTTAAACAATGTCATTCACCCGATATTATTTTGGATTGTCCTACTTAAGCAAATATTGGGATCATAATAAACGGAAAACCTATTGATTCTGGATATAAGGGAATATCAATACAGAGTACATAGTCTTCTACATTTTCATAAAAAGGAAATGCTTCTATCTATAGCTCGATTACATAGAAAACCCACCAAATATTTTTCAGAACATTTCTAAAAAAATCCCAAAAAAGTTGTAAATGTTAGTAGGTCAGAGGCTTAGAGCAAACATTAAAAATAAAATTTTAGGCCTTGTTTGAATCACTTTTGACCCAGATTTTTCAAAATTTTGAGCTTAAAGATGATTTGGTACACTTTTCAAAATTTGGCCCAAACAAATTTGATCCAAAATTACAAAACCTATATTCTAAAAGTATAGAGGAGGTTGACTTACTCATAGAAAAAAAGAAAGGAGGTTCTGACTTCTCATTAATTTTCTGCATAATGTCCTATCAAAACCTCTCATGAGCCATGCCCACCTCCTCTCCTCTCTCTCTCTCTCTCTCTCTCTCTCTCTCTCTTAATTGCCATTCATTAATTAATCACCAATTCATATCTCTTTCTCTTTATAAAATGTACATATACAATATTAAACGATTTTGTACTCTTAATATGTATTAGTTATAAATAATAGTTACATCATCAAATTCTAAGTTATGAAACTGTATTTATTATTTATCTATTACCTGGACAAATTTAGGATAAACAGTTATACATCGAGAACATATCATTAAATATCTTCATTATTATAACATATAATATAGCAATAGATTAGTACTTTAACAATATACTGTATAGTTAGTATCACAATATTTTTTAAAAATATCATCAAATAATAAACATAACATTCCTAATTTTCAAACAAATATTACCTATTAATATATTATTTTATCACTTATTTATATTCATTGATTTGACACCTATATGCCTATTTTTCTCCCTAAAATTCTAACACTCCAACTATAACCAAATCACTTTGGAATTGCATCCAAACTATATCTCAATTAATCTTTGGTACATTTTTCAAAAAAAATATTCAAAACTTTCAAACAAAAATTGAGACGACCAAACGTGTGAAACTACATCCAAACGGGGCCTTAGTATTTGCACACTTATCAGTCCACCAGGAAAATCGTAAGTTGCAAAATAAACGCTAATAAAAAGTACAAAGCGAGTATCCGCAAACCAAAACAGAGATGGATTTTGCCATTTACTCAATGTTCCAAGTTTGTTACAAGCAATGTTTTTAAAATCGGACCGAGCATCGAACCGGTGTAGCCACCGGTTAACTGGTTTTACAGGTCGAACCGATTGAACCGGCGGTTGAACCGGTTCGACCGGTGTCCGGACAAGGGGCTGGACCCCGGTCCAACCGGTTGGACCGGCCGGTCCGGTCCGATTTTAACAACATTGGTTACAAGAGAAAACTGATAGCATTTCTCTTTTCAAATCATACACTTCTGCACTTTAAGCTTTTAGATGTCATTTTCCTTTTCTTTTTCCTAACTAGAATCCATTGTTCAAAACGTCAAACACTGAAACAAACACAATTCTATTTTTGTTGATTGGTTGACAACATTAAATATGTTTAAAAGTAAAAAAACAGATCAAGACGCTAAACTGTCCTTTCTAACATACCTAAACCATATATGAATTCTATATATATTACATATCTGAAAATACAAATAAATTAAACAAATAATAATTATAACATCTTCCTATACTCTTAAGAACTACAGAGACAGTCCTAGAAATGTTGTAGCAGCAGCAAGCACAAAGTCTTAAGCATTCATCGATCCATTCCGGAGAACGTGTCATCAGAGGGCCATACCACCGTCTCCACAAGCCGTTCGCGCATCAACTCCAAATTCTGATCGGAAATTCTCTCATACATCTCAGTGTGATCACATCTCTACGAGAGATAAAAAGAAAAGCATAATTTGATAAAAAGATCGACACCGCAATACATAAATTGATGTCATAATTAGAATCTTGTATTCACACACCTTAACCCATTTTCCGTAGAGGTGAAGCCGAGTTACCATTACTCTTTCAGCAAGCTCTTGCTTCTCCTGCAACGTAATATTTGATAACAGGATGAGGTTTGAAGATAGGATGAGACGAGAGATGGACGGAAGGGAGTACGTAACATCGATATAGCTAGTTGCAGTTTACCTTTCCAAGGTTCCGAATAAACCGCTTTCCATAACCATGCTCATTGGATGCAACATAACTGAGATTTAAGTTTAAAAAAGAACGAATTAACTCAATAACAAAGTCAAATAAGCGGCTTACAAGGATTTAGTGATCGTGGGATTACTTTAAACATGAGCGTTAGGACTTAGGAGCACCGCTTTCACATAACGGTGAACCAAAATAAGGTAATATGTGTTTAGCAACGAGGATTTGGATATTTGGTTTTAATCAGTCAAGCTGAGAATTTTTGTTTTCAGGTGTAATGTAAGAATAGGGAATGTTAAACAAATTTAAAGATATGAAGTACTTACTCATAAAACCATCGGTACTGTGTAGGGTTCATCTCATAAAGCTGGTTCAAGACAGTTCTTACAGCTTTGTATGTGAAAAAGTCAAGAAGTTGCTGCAATAGAGTATAGTATTTCGTCAAATATAAATCGATGAAATACGAATATCAGACATCAATCTAGCAAATTCTCACTAGAAATTTACTTAATTAGCTTACAAAATGCAACAAAACCATACCCAACAACTTTTTGTGATACTGCAGTAGGTTTATATAGCCATTTCCTAAGGTTTTTATAACACGTAGAAAAACTACTAAACCAATAATTAAGCATTGCAGAATATATATTGCCATTATCAGTTTGAATTCAACTTTGCAAGCACAAACAAATTCATTTAAGAGCATATGCTTAACCAAAACATTTTCATTTTTATGCACATCAGACTATAAAAGCAGCAGAGCAAATGAAAGTTTTTTACTTTTTTTTATATGTTAAAATGGGGCTATGATCTTACACTAAAAATATATGTATCAAACATAACAAAAAATTCTTACTCTTTTAACATCCTCAAAGTTGTCCTCGTACTGCCCTGCAAGTTCATCCACAACAACAAGTCTCCTGTTCTTCTTCTGTTTTCGCAAATTCTTGGCACCCGATAGAGATTTAACAGAGTTGTAATCAAGAAACGAACTGCTAAATTCCAAACGATCAGGCACGCGCATTTTCCCCTTTGGATGCCTTTGCAACTTCGAATCTCCACCGTCGAAATTTGGACAAGGCATGGCATCCAGACACAGGCAAGGACATGTCTTGGAATCAACCATTGACGAACCCACAACAGATACTGCTCCTATCATGATCTTTTCACAAACTTTTATCTTTACTAACTAATTTTACCTCAGAAAAGGTAAAAAAAATATTTTCAGTTTTCAGACAATAAAATTCGAAACTTTTCGCAAGAAAGACTGAATCTTTGGAAAAAGTAAGATAAACCCACAAAAGAAAACCGAGTAATTATAAACAAGGTGTCCAAGAAAATTGGAGGGTCGGTGTTCAAAGGTGTATGTATGTATGTATGTACTTGGATGAAAAAGGTGTTCAAATTCACAAGGAAATGGAGAAAAGTATGAAAACTTTGACTAGAATAATAATTTGAGGCCTAGATTCTTACAAGCAGTCCTGTTTTTAGACTTTTGAGAGAAAAAAGGCAAAGATTTGAGTACAAGTTAGTTAGTTAGTTGTCTTGGGCGGTTTTTCAGTTCGGTGGATCTTGGAAACGTGTAAGATTCCTGTCGGCGTTCGAGAATCGTGAGTGGATTCTCTTTTACCGTTGAGATTCGGTTGTAGCATTGGTTTCACACATTTTAAATGAATAAATTGCACTTGTTCAGAAAAAAATAAATTGAATATATAAATTGCAAAATCATTCTTTGTCGTGAAAGAAAAGAATTGCTTAATGAAGTTCAGAAAAAATAAAGTTGAGATTGTCGAAAACGATAGAAAATACAAGAGATGTAGAAGAGAAGATTGAAGACTGATCGATAATCTACAACGAACATAACGTCTCATTAAGATTTGTATTTCTCGTGTTATCCTTGATTGTTAATTTATCTTATAATTGAATCGTCTATTCTAAGTTATCTCACTTTTACAATTATAAGCTATATTCTTTAGTATTCAAGATTGAGATGTAGCTTAATCAATTTATGTTGAACTTTTCATTTTGATGTTGATTAATTTGACTATATTATTGAGTTTTTATAGTTTGATTTTAATACTTTGAAACATCTAGCCAATATATGAATAATTTGATATCTTTGAGAGGACTACACAGAAAAATTACATAGGAAATATTTTTTTTTTTTTTGGTCACAAAAAAAATTACATAGGATTCATACCGCATAAATAGATAGATTGTATGTTAGATAGAAATATCAACATGATTAAGTTGATGCGATCAAATCTCTAGAAATTTGAGGGTTATTAATACGAGGATAAGTCTTTAAGTCATTTTGTTCACGAGCAATCGCCTGATGAGGTGAACAATCTCATCCTTAATTTCCTCTTGAAAGCAATAACTAATTGTGGTGCTTGATACTCTACTTGTAGGCCACTATCTAGAATGTTTGAATAATCATCAGTTGATGTGGAATTGTACAATTTATTCCTATTGCTTTGTATAAATCAGTAAATCATATTGGAAATTTTGCAATAATAGTTTTGTAACTTGGCAGTTGACACTTTTGTAAAATAGTTTGGTAACTTTTCTAACTATAATTTTAGCCTTCTAAAGTGGGTCATGTTACAATTTTAGTCATGTGACCATTTTTCGGCCAGTTTTTGCTAAAATTTGTTCTTCTTATTTTATTTTTCATTTAATTTAATATTGCTAAAAACACAAGGAAGACATTTTGTCTGATTCGCTGAGATTTGGATTAAAAAAAGAGCAAATTTCGGCAATAATTCATCAATAATTGGCTGAAAATTGGATGTAGGACTAACATTGTAAAATGTGCCAACTTAGAGACCCAAAATATTATTGCAAGTTACAGGACTATTATTGCAATTATCCCAAATCATATATCCCCCTCCACGTGATAAAGGATAAAATCTACGTACTGTGTTTTTGTATATTAGCAAATGACGATTTGAATGTGTTCGCAATGGCTGAGTTTGGATCTTAATTTTTTTTTTATAATTCCATATAATTTTAAGAAAAACACTATGGTTGAGGAACTGCTGAATTTTATTAAATATAGTACCATTACAGACTCTACATGCGTTTGTGGTAAGAACTATGAAGTATGAAGTCATTTTAAGTTGTTTAATCAACTTATTAGTGTATTTCCACCGATTCCTGATTTTGCCGTGCAACCTAGCAACAATTTAAATTAAACAAAAACGACGAAGAAAAACAAAATATGCTTTAATAAACAACACCTTGATCAAGACAATTCACATGGATCGAGTATAATTTGATTTCGAGCAACGTTTTCAAAATCATCTCACAAAAACTGAGCACACAACACATTACAACAATAATATATGTAAATAACTGCACCATCCATCATAAGCAATAATTAATAGAGATACAATTCTATGACAAAATAAAAGGCTAAAGGGCAAGTCAAAAAATAAGTTGAAGGAGAACACAATGTTAAAATCATAATCTTAAGTTACTTGAGTGCATCAACTGTGATTATACATTAACCCCCACAACAAAATTGCTTTCATTCACCAACTCATTGTACAAGTGATGGATGATACAGAAAACTGTATGCTAGTATCTCACGAACTGCCTCGTATCGTTATCTTCACCTTTCTTCCCATATGGGTTACTGTGGCT
This sequence comes from Misopates orontium, assembly GCA_946800315.1. NCBI lineage: Eukaryota > Viridiplantae > Streptophyta > Magnoliopsida > Lamiales > Plantaginaceae > Misopates > Misopates orontium. The sequence continues at coordinate 11,366,317 of OX326949.1, forward strand.
GAAACCATGTCGACTACCTTCAACTTTACGCGGTTTCTTCCTGAATTTCGAAGCATTACTGTCAATATTTATGTTTACTTTGGGAGGACATGAAAAACAAAACGAAGCAGCCACAGCCTGCAGAAAACAGAAAAATCACCGATTAGTTGCATGAAATAAGTGATAAAACTTGAATACAACGCATTGTCTTTCTTAATGGATTTCTAAGATAATTCTCTGCTTACTTTAAAGTTTTCACTTTTCGCTTTTTATATTAGTTCAACTCTAGTTGACCAGCGAAAGTTCAAGTGAAAACGAGATATGAAAACATATGATGATTAACTTCCTAGTCCATTTCTTTTAGCAAACCTTATGTGACGAGGAACTTGCATGAAATAGGTAAGCAAGTGGAGGAATTTGATATGCAAAATAGTTTAGAGTAACACCAATTTGCTTTATGTCAAGGAATTCAATAGATTGAATCCTATGAGAATACATTCTGCTCTAACCAACGAATAAAAAAGACGACAACTACGCATTATTATGACAGTGGATTCAATTAGTACCTGTAGGTCAAGTCTGTGAACATTAAAGATATCCTTCATGGAATGTGAGTTATACGCAAGAATGTAAGATCTGTAAGCATCTTTAGCAGACTTATTCAAATAATAGTTGTTTGAGACCAATTTTTCCTGCAAGATTAAAAATTTGCGTTGATTTCCCTTATTATTTAAGGATAAATGACTATCAAAATTGCAGAATTTGTTCAACAAACAATAAGACAGGAACAATAAATTACCAGGTGCGATTGAACATTTGCCAACTTCTTCTGATCAAATTCATACTCTTTGACCGGCACTTTTGCAGCCTGAAATTTTTCAGAACTCAGCTTGAGGGTGTGAAAATAAGGAAATACTTGGTTAACATTGGTTAAATCAAGATTTCCTAAGAAGGATTACTTTTGGTTCAAACGAAAATTCATACACATAAATCTAGTGAAATTAGAGTCTACAAGTGATAAAAAAAAAACATGTCTGGTATTATGATAAATGCAATCGAATATATTGTGCTATCATAAGAAAGTGCATTACACAGACCTTGAGGTATTTAAGAAATTGCAATTCCTCTGGGATCAAGAAAAGTAGAGCATTTCCTTTTGCACCTTCTCCACGGGCTGTTCGACCAACTCTGTGAATATACTCCTGAAAATAAGCATATAAATGACAAGTGAGGAAGAGCCAAAACATTATAGGACATAATGCAAAATCAATACATCTATCAAACTGTTTAATCACCTTAGGCTCATCTGGAGGATCATACTGCACAATCCAATCCTGTAGTAGAGAAGAAAATGAATCATAAAAAACTCGATAGGTGAGATTCAAAAAAAGACAACAAATATAGTAACCTATTTACTTTAATGGATAAGGATCCCACTTGCTGTAGTGAGAAACCAACAACAGATGATTGTTTATTTAACTCAATAAGACTAACAATTTCTATAATTATCTGGAGGTGTAATTTAGAAAGCACAAAAGGATAAGGTTTGGGTTAACAGACTTGGATTTCCTTTGAGTTAAATTTTTTTTTACATACAAAAAGGCGTCTTCCTTTAAATCTATTATGCTGATTCTTTACTTTTCAATTACTTAATCACTCTTTTGTTCCTTTCCTCAGGACATTTCCTTTCTGGATTTTCATACTTCTTAAATTAATTTTTTTTTTGGAATTGGGGGAAAATGTGATTTCACATACCACTGAAGGAATGTCAAGACCACGTGCAGCGACATCCGTACATAATAAGATACCCTTCTCTGCTTTACAGAACTCAAAAAAGGTTGATGTTCGTTTTTGCTGCTTTTGTTTGCCATGGATATCATGACAATCAATCTGAATGTATCTGAGAAGTTCGGAATGGAATTTGACAGAATTGCAGGACGAGAAGAAAACCATCACTTTCTTTGACAAGTTCCTCTTCAAGAAGGAATAAAGAAGGACAAATCTTTTGTCACTTGGGACGACACAGTAACCTTGTTGTAGTCCTTCATTGGTGACCTACAGAGTAGATGCTATCACTACTAGTATCAAAAGGAAGATATGGATATTTTCATCATGGAGAAAAAAAAAAAAAAAAGGTTTGTTTACCTTTCTCCTTCCGTCATCCACATCAATATAGACAGGAGTTGACTGAAATGATAATCGCGCAAGATCCTCAACCTGAAATCATGTGTTTTATTTCTTCAGTGTTTACTCTCTCAAGCAATCATAAAATCCTATTTTTCTTATCCTAGAATTTCTGGAATCATACTATCAAAATTCTAGTCGAAGACGATGAATTTGGAGTTGAAAAATATATTCAATATTGAGCTTTTGTAGACCAAACATTGATAATCAAAAGTTATCTTTTCTTTTCTCACGTTTTCGTGGGAAACTCTTCTTATCTTCATTCCCAATAACAACAAAGAGATTCTCTCTGTGTAAATAGATGATCTCATACCTTTTTTGTTTGTGTAGCAGAGAAAAGGGCTGTTTGTCTCACCTGCAAAATAAGTTATCATAAGTATCAGATACTTCACTGATAAGTTAAGATAATAATAGACGTTTCAACAACAGTAGCATCAATACCTGAATCATTATCTAGATAAGCATTGTTAGAGCTATTGAATCCTTATTTAAAACCAAGTAGTCTACTTCAAACCGTTGATACATTTTTAAAAGATCCAAATGGTAATAAAATAGAATATAAGAAATAAGTCTTTTAGAGATAAATTTTAAGATTATAAACCTCAAAGCACTTATCAAAAATGGAAAGGAGGAAAGAGTAACTGCGGATACTAAATCATACACAATGTCTGAAATAACACTGAAAATCAGCCAAACAACCTTTATAGCTCTGGCTGTAAATACCTTTGGCAAAATTTTAATGATTGCCTTCATTTCTTCTTCGAAATTAGCCTCCAGAATTCTGTCAGCTTCATCAATCATGAGGCACTGAAACATCCAAACGAAGAAGTATAAAATGTTATGGAAAGAGCTGAAGAAAATGTTGACATCAGTTAAGGAAAATAACAAGGATGTTGGTGTAGCTCTGCATAGATATTTAAATTTGAATATAACAAATATTTATAGCAGAAAGAACCATATACAATAGGAAAGAAACCCAATCACTTATAAATTTAAAATAACATGTCATAGAAACTTCGTCCAAGTGAAGAAGTACTACCCTCTTTATCCACTTCTCTTTCCCCATCTCCCTCATAGTACAGACCATACAACCAGAGATGTTTCAAGACCAATCCCTTCGAGATGGCAGACATACACACCAACTTTTAGAATGCGAGATAGTAAGAAAACTTAATAAAGAAAACAAATAGATAGAATTAATAAATGTGGTTAACTAACAAGTAAAAACTTTCCTTGTTGTTCCAAGTTACAGAACTTGTTTGCTTTATGTACGGATGCTTTCAATTATAAATGGCCCAGTCCACAAGGATCTATACTAGGTAAGAGCCAAAAAGGAAGTTGTGCAAAAAACTCCACAAAAATCCAAAGTTGCACCCTACTCTGTGTTTATGCTTTGAGTTAACCTAAATCCCTAATAATTCACCTTAACCTCTCCATAAATGAGCATAGGTGGCAAAATGGTCAATTCTAGATAATGAAAGTTTTCATAACATCTTCAGAAATTCAGTCGTAAAAGTCCTACCGACCAGAACATGAATTGGATAACTTTACCATGGCAGGCAGCCAAGCCCTCAAATTAAGACCAAGAAAAAGAGTGAGATGATAAATCAGCTCGTGAAGCGGCTAAGTTGAAGTTTGGTTTGCTTTGAAGAAAAACCCCAAACCTGAAGACATATTGGCCCCCTGATTCCAGAATGGGTAGTGGGTCTCTTGAACATATTTTCCAATTAAATGTCCATTGTTGGGAAAGTAAGTATCGTTCCTTTTAGCCCTTTCTTTATATCTGATTACCAATTAAAGAATTCTTAACTCGCAGCAACCAAAGGTTATCATTATAGGGACGTTTCTATTGCCAAATTGGATTGCAAGTAAGAGATTAAATCCAGTGATCATACCCTATAATAAACAGAATTAGAAAAAAAGAAAAATAACGACCAGAAGATATCAAACCCACACCAAAGAAACAAATCCCTTCATATGATACTATTAGATATCAGACAGAATATGAGCAAATGACTCTGGTTATACCTTTACGTCTTTGGGAAAGAAATATACAGAGTACTATACCTTTAGGTTTTTATATATAAATCCCTTCGTATTCTGAAGATGGTCAAGAAGTCGACCAGGGGTTGCCACTAAAAGATTTACTCCTTTAGCGATACGCTCTGCTTCTCCTCTTCGTGCTGAACCACCAATTACCAACCCAAGTGTCTGCGAATGATACTTTAGAAGGTCCTTCGCGACAGCATGTGTCTGCATTACCATTAAATTGAAACTTAGTTTAGAACTTGTAACGATCTTTCCCATATACGGTTTTATCTCTTTTTGTATTCTTTAAAAAAAAAAATACACACTCGGTCAAAAACCATTTTAACAAGATAATTACATGAGAACCTATATGACAAACCTCAGAGGCCAATAAGATTCAACCAAACAATATGAAGTGCAGAGAATGGAAAAATATGCAGCCAATCAATGTAAATTAGTTGTGTCACAAGATAGTTCAAAGAATTCTAGATGTATGTCATCAAAATAACCTCCAATGTGTATAAAATGATTTAAAAAGCAGAAACCTCACCAGCAGAAGACATTAATCCCTTCATACCAGCACATACGGCAGTACATTCAACCAAAACAACTAAAGCTATACAGTTTTTTTCTACCAAGCAACTAAAGCTATACAGTTTCTTTCTACCAAGCCAGTTGCCCCAGCATGGTAAATGCTCATTATAATGGATGATCTCGATGAAGGTAAGAAAAACCAATTGATCAAAGTTTGATACTTAGATAAGAGAAAACACTCAGCGGACAAAACAAAATATGTATGTAAACTAATATTAAAACTAGCTAAGCAACTTCTTGGAATAGTTATATATAAGAATTAAAGTTCCTGAATGCAGCATATCTTAAATAAATTCCGGAGGAACAACATTTTGCATACCTGTATCGCCAACTCCCTTGTTGGACAAATGATAATAACACCAGCCCCATTTCGAGGTGTAAAACGGATGTGATACAACAACTCCACTGCAGGTACCAAAAAGGCAAGGGTTTTTCCTGAACCTGTTCTGGCAGCTCCTAGAACATCTTTACCTTCCAAAAGTGGTGGAATGGATCTAGCTTGGATCTTTTACCAACAAAAAAAAAGAATATAAGTACCCACAATCATAACAAAATTTTGCAGTCCAAGTATGTGAACCATGAAAATGATACTTGATAGCTAGACAGTAGTATATCGTGGACCCCTGAACCAGTGTTTCTACATGATTTGAATTATTTTTTTTAAAAGTTCCAATTCTATGCAACCAAATACAGTAGATCACAAGTAACCGTGATAGCTTAGCATGGCTTTGTAAGAGGGTGAGGATGCAAACTTGAAAATATGATGAATTTAATTACAGAATACAACCTTTGTAGCACCTTATAATGCTACTAAAAGAGATGGTAATTCGGAACTAAATAATAAAAAGGAGGAATATGCAAAGATATAACGAATAGATGCCTCCTAAAGGACTACGAAATAACAACGGAAAGAAATGTACAGATCCCTAACCCAAAAACTATGTAAACTTGTCTTCTCACAAACATTGGCAAGTTTTAGCTAATCAATTTGACCTATAACCAGCTTTAAGTTTCACAAAATTGGTTATGAAACTCAAAACAATTTTAAGCCTTAGCAAGATGCCAAACTTTCAACAAGGAATCCATATTCATGGTGTCATTAGTAAGCTTCCATCAAGTTACTTACCTACATAAGCCAAAACCATTTTTTGAACACCCAAAACTCAACGTACTAAAACACCACCTACAGAAAATTTTCATCGTAATGCACTACACCCTGACTATAAATTCAAAATTAACATCGAAATACTGGCTTAAAACTAAGCACACTGCATAGGACAACTTACACCCAAATTTGTTGAGTTTCACTTGTTTTTGTTCCAAACCAACCATCCTTAAACTAATGCATATCAAAGTGACACGATCAATGTCTCCACAATACAAACCCACAGCAAGCAATCGACATCGTGAGGTAAAATCTCAAAGTCCACCTCAAATCAATAACTTAACAAATCAATCTTCTGCACTTCACACCAACCGAAGTTACGTGTTTAAAGGTCAACGAACTACCAACACAAACCCACAACTTCGAAATCATAATCACGACATCCCGTCATTCTAAATTCAATAGAAACCCTCTACACTTGGCTACTGACACGCACCACACCACATTACACAACAAAATATGAATAACAATATCTGGTTACAAAAGAATATTAACACCAAGAAAAGATTTTGACCTGAGTCATATACTGAAAACCAATTTCTTTGATTGCTTTCATGGTGGGTTCGGACAAGGGCAGCGACGTAAACGCCTCACTGCTCATAATCCCAGACCCAGAGCCACTTTTTTTAACTTTTTTTTCTTCAGTTTCATCTTCATCATGGTCCTGGTCCTTCAATTCATCATCTTTTTCTTCTTGTGGGTCTTTTTCTTTTAAACTCTTTTTCTTTTTCTTCTTCATCTGAACCTCAATTTCATCTTCTATTGGGTCGTCATTGACCTCAACTTCTTCTGAAGCTCTCTTTTCCACTTTGGAGATGGTTTTTTTGTCTCTGTTCCTTTTTCTATTTTTCTTTGTGGAGTCTATTGCTCCTCCATTTTCGCCGGCGGCGGTGGCCATTTCGCCGGAGTTGTCTCTTATATTTGCCGGAGGGTTTTGAAAGGGATGTGAAAGTTGAGGGGTTTTATTTTACGATGATGCGTTTCTAGGATTTAGGTTATGTGCGTACAAATAAATTAACGACCAACTATAATGTCGTATTTATGTCTTGCCTCCACTACTTTTGGACCGCATCCAAACACTCCTTTAGTGAAACTTGTTTACGAGTTGGGCCGATGTTGGGCCTCAAAGGCTTTCTAGGTAGGGGTGGGCAACGGGTGCGGGTACCCATTCCCGATCCCGACCCTATAAGGAATTTTCCGATTGGGTCGGAAAAATTCGGCTACGGGTACCAGACTTTCATTACTCGAAGGTTTTAGGGCGGGATTCAGGTACGAGTTCGGGTAATTACTTCTCATTTTCCGAATTCGATAAGGTATCCGCCCTTATCTCATTAAATTTTTATTCTTGTTTTTTTATTAATATCCCTACTTATTATGTACGAGAAGTAAATTTTTCTCTTTCAAATTTTAATTTAAATAATTCACCATATACACATTTAATCATAATTACTTTTATGTAGAGGTGGCAAATGGGTGGATTTGGTCAAAATGACCCAACCCATTTATAATCCAACCAATGTAACTTATTTATAATGGGTTATAAATGGGTAGGGTAATAAATAGGTTCGGTAAACCCATCAATCCTTTAACAACCCATATAATTCTAAAAAAAAAAAAAAAACTCCTCTAAATATTACATACCTCTCTCTCTCTCTCTCCCTCAACACAGCCATTCTCTTTTGAAGCTTTGAGAAGAGCATTCGAAACCTACAAAGGCTTTTCGATGAAGAAAGCAATTAGTGAGTAATGATCCAGATCCTTTGTGGGATAATGGAAATTAATCCGATTTAGTGTTTAGTTTGTTGTGAGTAATTTAGATTTCCGATGTATGTGCAATTTTGTATTGGATTATGCGTTCTACTAGCATAGTATCATGAATTTCTACGTTTTTGTTGAATAAATCTGTTGCTAGTGAAATATGTGTGTAGAAAAGATTTGTAATGAGAGAGATACAGAGAGACTTATAGAGAGAGATGAGAGAGGTGAGAGATTGCGTATTTTAAAGGGTTTTTGAAATTTTTATTTGTTAATAAATAGTTAACGGGTCAAAATGGGTTAAACGGGTCACCCACGAATTACCCATTTAGATAATAGGTCATAAATGGATGACCTATGTAACTCATTTATTAAATAAGTCAATCCATGACCCATTTATTATTGTGGGTTAGATGGGTTTATGGGTTGACAGGTGGAAATTGACACCGCTACTTTTATGTTTGATTTATTATTTATATAGGAGGATATTTTTAGTGAGGATTAATTTGTAGAGGTGCAAGTATATAACTTATTATAATAATTTAGGAGGAATTTATGATAAATGAAAACTTTTGGCAATGATTTTGAAAAAAAGAATATAGACCCATTTTTCCAATTTGAAAACTCAATCTCTCACACTCATTTTTTGAAAATGGATGAGAGTTTAAAATTAAGGGAAATACTGATGTACCATATTTCGATATCGGCACGTCATAATATCCGATACAGTACCACGAGCGTATTTTGGGATATATTATGCCACGTCAGCACCATTATTTTTTAATGCAAAATTACAATTCAAGGCAAAACTCAAAAGTAGGCCCGAGCAGGCCCAAATCAAGCCCAAGCAGGTCCAATTTGGGCCCAGACTGGCCCATTTTGAGTTATATTTGAGCTATCTGGGGCCTAGTTCGATCTATTTGAGGCCCAGTTCGACCTATTTGGGAGCCCATTTCGAGCTATTCCAAAATAGCTCTATTTTGAGCTATCTTGAAGTATAGTTCTACTTGGAGTGCACTTCTAGCTGAATAAGGACTCTTAATACTATATAAAGGGGTCCCATACCTCATTTTCAGGTACGTTTTTTTATATTTCAAGCATTCATTTCGAGCAATATAAGTCGAATTCGAGCTGTTTTGCATCCATTTTGAGCTGTCTGAAATAACTCTCGTTCGACCTATATTGAGTGCATATTTCGAGGTGTTTGTTTTCGACTTGTTTAGTGCATTTATTTCGATCTTTTGCCTCGCACAACGAGATCTCATATTCCGACCCATCTGACTTGAGCGTTGAAGTGCCTTCGCCGGAAAGGCACCGGCTTAGTTTACGTGTAGTGTTGAGTGCAGGTTCCGAACTCAAAAGCTGCTTAAGGATCCAACAGGGACTGAAGCAGTCTGACGTGGAGTGTTGGCAAGTGGACACGTATCCAGACAAAAATATCCCACATCAGTGGCGCCGTCTGTGGGAACCACTATACGAACTTAGTAACAAACACTATCACTGAATCAATGGCTCATCGCAAATTCACGGAGAAGAATGGAGTAGCTACAAGGACTAGATCGCAAAGGGAGGATGAGAATCGGGTTACTGATGCATGTGAACACACGTCAGTGGCAGCACCCAACAATGTATAGATAGTGGTCTAATGCCAAGCCCTTGGATCCCCCACGCGCTGCAGCGGATCAACCTGTAGTGCCTCCCCCGGAATAACAACTGTTGAATCTTGCTCAGTTAGATCAAATCATGAAAACTTTTCAACGGACCATGGTTCCGATGATTGTGCAACAATTGGCTAACACTGATGTGCAGCAGAATGTTCAAGCACCAACTGCACAATAAACATCGGCGTAGCAAGCAAGGTCTCATCAGACGCAACGTCGTGCTGATTCGAGACGACAAACTCATTCAAGGTTGACAAGACCTACTCGGAATGAACAATCACCATCCCCTGAACGGAGGAATCCTCGTTCAGTGAGGGCCGCTGGGAACAGAGCTCCAAGTCGAGCAACTATTAGAGATAGACAAGTTAACTCAAGGCAGAGAGGTCCAGAAGTCCGTCAAGCCGCAAGTCATACAGCGGGGAGAAATAGGGATCTGCCTGAAAGAGTTATACCAGGGCCATAACCGATCGTTGTTGAACATATCCCACTAGTGGAGAAGCCAACTCCATTTCGTGAGGCAATCAGCAAATTAACACTGAAGGAATGAACTATTCTTCCTGAGATGAAGAAGTATGATGAAACAACTGATCTTGCAACACATTTTGATGACTTGGATGCAGAACTGCAGATTTTGGGATATAGTGAGAACTTAAGGGCAAAGCTGATATCACTTAGTCTGAGGGGAACCGCCAAAGAATGGTTCAAGAACTTGCTGCCACGCACAATTGAATCATCAGAACAATTCAGAGATATGTTCATCAAAAAGTTTTCTACTTATCGCTTGAAGAAGAGATCTCCAAGTTCTCTATTCAATATTCATAGAAAACCTGATGAACCTTTTGGGAAGTACATAGAACGTCTCAATGTAGATATTGGACGAGTATAATCTCCTACTGCTGATTTGGTTATCTCTGTATTAGAAAATTGGTGCCGGAGTAAAAAGCTGATAGAAGTAATAACTTGGGAAGCACCAACTACTATTGAGCAAATCGTGGATCTTGCTCGAAGAGTTATTGACATTGAGGAGGCTACTCTGAATCAGGGTCATATGGATTTGCCACATTCTTACAGAGTCAAAGAGAATAGAGACTGGAGAAAGAACGGTAGAGGGAAAGATCGTGATCGAAATCGACCACCCTTCAAGAAGTTCGATAACTACACTCCTTGGAGAAAAGACATTGCTGAAATTATGCAGTTGCAAAGGATAGATGGATATTTAAACCACCTAGACCCTTTAAAGAAACTGATGAGATGAAGGAGTCAAGGAAATATTACAAATTTCACAGGCAACATGGGCATTATACTAATGAATGCAAGGCCTTGAGGAACGAAATTGAACGACTTATTCAAGATGGGAAACTCATCGAGTATGTCCATGAGAATAAAGAATTGCGAGAGGACAAATCCTCAGGAGGACGAAAGCGGAGTCGATCTCCCCATGAGAATTAAGATGAACCTAGGCGTAAGAAGGGTAATGGCAATGATGCCTGAAAACGGGATCAATGTGATTGTTGGAGGACCGACTGGAGCCGACTCGGCCAAAAGCAGAAAACGAATCTCACGTGACATATATAATGAACATCTGAAACGTCGAGAGATTGATCTTGTTTTTGTAGTAGACAAGTTAGACATGAAGATCACATTCGATGATGATGATTTTGAGAGCCTGTCTTCACAAGCTAAGGAGGCTCAATACTTGAATTGCCCTATGGTAGTTTCAGCAGTAATTGCAAATCATCCTGTCAAGAGGATCATGGTAGATAATGGATACTCAGTCAACAATATCTTTACGGATGCATTGCAACAAATGAAGTTAGGAAGGTATGAGATTACGGAAGTAAATTCTCCTTTAGTGGGATTTAGTGGAAGCGAGGTAAGACCCGTTGGGAAGATACTGCTACCAACATCTTTCGGTGAAAATCCACGAAGGAGAACTTTGAATGTGGAATATCTCATTGTTGACATTCCTTTCGCGTATAATGTATTGGTTGGAAGGCCTGGAATTTCTACATTCACTATGATCATATCAACGGCGCATCGAGAGATCAAATTTCATACTCCTGGGGGAATTGATGAGCTTACTACAAACTATCGTGACTCTTGGAGTTGCTATGTCACGTCAACGGAACCAATCAACGCAAAAAATGGATCCCAACGTCGTGATGATCAGGACTCATCTCTCAGAAACGCCTAGAATAATGGAACCTATGGATACAGAGATGGTGCTTGCAACACATGAGGATCATACAATGATGCAGACAATCCTGATTCATCAAACGAGAAACTTATGCCAGAGGAAACTAAGGAGGAAAAAGAAGACAAGACTACTTTGCGCTACAAGAAACAAATGGAGATTGAACGCATGAAGCCCTCTGGAGAATTCAAGGAGATCATTCTGGTGAACAATGAACCTGACAAGGTCATTAAGATTGGTAGCGAGTTACCATCTTAAATTGAGAAGGCATTACTGGAATGCATGTGTAGGAGTTTTGATGTATTTGCATGGACGGACTCAGATTTGAAGGGAATTGATCCCCGAGTAGCGATACATCACTTGAATGTCAATCCAAATGCCAAGCCTGTACGATACAAGAAGAGACACTTCAGTGACAAAAAGAACAAGGCTGCAGAATTAGAGGTACAAACAAAGTTAGCTACGGGTCACATATTTGAAGTACGATACTCTGAATGGCTCAACAACGTTGTACTTGTACCGAAGAAGCCGACTGTATGGCGTGTGTGTGGATTACACTGATTTGAACAAACACGGTCCAAGAGATCCTTTCCCATTGCTCCGGATCGATCTCGTGGTTGACTCCACTACCGGGTGCGTATTACTAAGTCTCTACGAGCGGATTTCATCAAATCCTAATGGTCGTAAAAGATCAACACAAAACGGCTTTTATCACTGACAGAGGCATATTCTGGTATAGAGTAATGTCGTTTGGCTTAAAGAACGCAGGTGCAACCTTTTAGAGATTGGTTGCGAAGATGTTCTACCATCAAATTGGCAAGACTATGAAGGTTTACATCGATGACATGCTTATCAAAAGTGTAAAGGCGGAAGATCATGTTAAATATCTGGATGAGGCTTTTGTTATCATGAAACAATATGGGATGCAACTGAATCCGAAGAAGTGTACATTCGGAGTTAAGGTTGGAAAATTTCTGGGCTTCATGGTAAACGAGCGAGGCATTGAAGCTAACCCAGACAAAATCAAGGCTATAATGGATCTACCATCTCCCAAGTCTGTTCGTGAGGTGCAACGGTTGGGGGGAGAATCACGGCACTTAGCCGTTTTATTTCACATTCTGCGGAGAAAAGCTTACCTTTCTTTAAGAAGCTACGCAAGACATCTAAGTGTGTCTGGACGGAAGATTGTGAAGAAGCCTTTCGCTAGCTAAAGGTCTATCTCACAACACCACCATTATTATCTAAGCCCAAGGATAACGAGATGCTATATCTCTACTTGGCCATAACAAAGAACTCACTGAGTACAGTACTCGTACGTGAAGAAGATAGGAAGCATCTGCCAATCTATTACGTGAGCAAAGTGTTGAATGGGGAAGAACAAAAACTATCTAAAAATCGAAAAGCTAGCATATGCACTTGTGATAACAGCACGGAAGTTGAGGCCATACTTTCAATCACATCCGGTCACTGTCTTAACTAATCAACCAATGAAGCAAGTTATGGCAAAACCAGAAACATCGGGCATACTAGTAAAATGGGCGATTGAGCTAGGTGAATATGGTCTAGAATATCTTCCAAAGACCGCAATCAAAGCACAAAGGTTGGCAGACTTTGTGGCAGAAACTATCTTGGAAGCAGAACAGTCACCAGACGTCGCTATGGTGACGGATGAATCTAAAGGGAATACGTCCGGGATAGCCAAGGAGACATAGACCTTGCATGTAGATGGATCATCCACTGTGGATGTTGAAGGGGCTGGAGTCTAATTAAGGTTGGCGGATGGAAGAGAATTTGACTATGCGATAAGATTGAACTTTCAAGTTACTAATAATCAAGCAGAGTATGAGGCTATGCTAGCTGGAATTTAAAGGGGGCGAGACGAGTCCGTCACAAGCATTGGAATACGCTCTGCCAGTGGAGGTTGAGGAATGTTGGAAGGATGAAATCATTAACTACTTACAGAATGGAACTTTGCCGATTGATCCACAAGCGGTCAGGAGATTGAAGTACAAATCGGCAAGATTCACAATGTTCAATGGAGACTTTACAAAAGATCTTTCGAATGACCACTCTTAAGATGTCTGTTACCAGCACAGGCTAAACATGTCTTAAGAGAAATACATGAGGGAAGTTGCGGAAATCATTCGGGAGGACGATCCTTAACACAGAAAATACTCCGATAAGAATATTTTTGGCCAACTATTATGAGAGATGCCATAGATTACACTAGGAAATGCAGAAGTTGTCAACTACATTCGAAGATTATCCATACGCCTGCACAACCTATGACAATTATAAGCTATGGATGTCTTTTCGATCAGTGGGGAATAGATATTGTGGGACCGATGCCAATAGCTTCTGGAGGTAGAAAATGGCTATTGGTGGGAGTGGAATATTACACCAAGTGGGTGGAAGCTGAAGTACTGGTGTCAATAACGGAGGCAAATGTCAAGCAATTTATATGGAAGAATATCGTGTGTCGATTCGGAATACCAAGGGTCTTAATTTCTTACAATGGAAGGCAGTTCCAAGGATTTAAGATTCAAGACTGGTGCAAGGACATGAAGATTGAACAACGGTTTACATCTGTCACGCATCCCGAAGCAAATGGACAAGTTGAGGCTACAAACAATACGCTGGTGAAGAGCTTGGAGAAAAGGTTGGAAGGAGAAGGAAGAAAAATTGGGAAGAGGAGCTACCAGGTATACTCTGGGCAAATCGCACTACGCCTCAAACTTCTACTGGAGAGACTCCATATTTGCTAACATATGGTTCTGAAACAGTGATACCTGCAGAGATCGGGATGCCAACTTACCGTATTGACACATACGATGAGGAACAAGCTCTAAGGGCAAGAAAAATGGACCTTAAACTGATAGGAGCAACAAGGGAGGAAGCTTACCAACGTACTCAAGCATACAAATCTATGATGGCTAAAGCATATGACATCAAGGTTCGGTTTTGGAACTTCCAAGTGAGGGACTTGGTCTTGAGGAAAGTCGAAGCTACCAAGCATGTTGGGAAGTTGAAGCCAAATTGGGAAGGACCGTACATGGTTGAGAAAGCAAGCCCCAAAGGATATTACTATTTGCAAGAATTGAGTGGAAGGATTCTATCACGCCCCTGGAACGTCAAGAACTTGAGAAGGTTTTAAGTTAGGACGCTAGCATTCTAATAGCCTTGTGGCACAATAGGACCGTAGTTTCAATGTTATTACTGCTTATTCTTTCACGAATTACGAGTCTCCGCATGTGGACCTCGATTGTAATACTTAGCACTGAACTACGGGGACTGTCCCAAAACTTATAAAATTTCTTATTTTATTCAAGTTTTATTATTTCCCTACATCCTACATACAAGTTAATGAGCACAAACACCCTTAATTTGAGCACAAGCACTCAAACTCATAAGTATAAACACTTAGAATTTTTCGGGCACAAGCACTCGTAAAACGAGCACTAGCACTCGTAAATCGAGCACAAGCACTCAAAAATCGAGCACAAGCACTCGCAAAACGAGCACAAGCACTCGTAAATCGAGCACAAGCACTCGCAAAATGAGCACAAGCACTCATGAAATCGAGCACAAGCACTTGTCAAACGAGCACAAGCACTCTTAAGTCGAGCACAAGCACTCGTAAATTGAGCACAAGCACTGGCAAAACGAGCACAAGCACTCGTAAAATCGAGCACAAGAACTCGTGAAATCGAGCACAAGCACTCGTAAAATTGAGCACAAGCACTCAAAATCATAAGTTTAAACACTTATACATTTTCGAGCACAAGCACTCATAAAATTTGACGACAAGTACTTAAAACATACAAGCATACAATAATCTAATAAGCATACAAGCATGGGAAACGCATTCATATGGTAAACAGGAGAAGAAACGAGATAAGCAACAATCAAAACACATAAGGCAAAAAGATACCAAGCAATGTCAAAAGTCAATATGTACTAAAATGAGGAATAAGCGCTAAAATTGCACAAAAGTCAACGACAATGTACTAAATTAAAGAATATTGTACGAATGTAAATTGTACTAGAAACTAAGGCACAGACGTCAAACATAAAGCCCGCAGGCCAGTCAGAAAAGAGATCACGGGAGAAGGTTCAACCCAAGGGACTCCACAACACCCTGACTCTGCTCCTGGAGATTGGCATACGACTCATTCAGGGGGCTAGTGTCGTTGACAGGGGAGATCCGACGTGGCGCAGGAACTGGAGCAGGAGCGTCTGGCATAGCGTGGTCCGTCTCCATTGGAGTCTCCAGAATCTAGGGATCAAAGGCTAACTCACCCTCCTCAAGAGTCACAGTAGGCGCAACAGCAGTAGAAATACTGGGCCGATCAGCTAAGTGATCCTTAAGCCACACCTGCTGCAATGGGCAAACATGGGCAAAAAGGATCATGCTTCAGCGAGCCAGCCTCCTCGTCAGGGGCAGGATCAGCAGCAGCAGCAGAGGTGTCTGATGTCTCGCCAACCTCAGTGTTGCCTTCCTTGAGGCAATCGAGGATGTTGAAGTCTTCCTTCTTGAATCCTGCTACGAGAGCACCTCGGGCAATAACATCATCCAAGGCCATGCTGTAGCCCTTTGCCATGTCGTATCCACCTCGAATAGTGGCTATATCCTCTCAGGTCTCTGAGCGGAAGAACTCCACGGCCACTGCCACCTTGTCATCGTCAGGAAGCTCCTACAAAAACACAATCACAGAGTTAAAATTTTAACACGGGAAAAAGAAGGCGGAGCTAAAGAAAAGAGTTAAGAGTTTAAATTTGCCTCGTGCATAGCCCTATCGTAGCCGTCCTACTTAGCAGTAACGAGCGCGGCCTTCACAGCAGCTAGCTCGACCTCCAACTTTGCACGCGCCTCTTCAGCAGCCGCAACACCATCCCGCAGAGTGGATCGTAATATTACGACCATCAATCTCCGCATTAGCATGCACCAAATCCTGAGTCAGCTGCGCAAAATGAAGCTTGTACTCCTCAACCTCTCATCTGGCCTCGGCCGTCGCAGCGTGAGCAGCCTCCAACTCAGCAGTGTAGCGCTCCAACTCCCCAACAATGGCCTGCAAGTCCTTCTCCAACTTGGTAGCGTCCTCCTTAGCCTTCTTCTTGAGGTTCTATGCCTGGATTGCAGCAGAGTGATGCCTCTCCAGAGTCACATTGTACTGGCCCTGGGCGTCCATCGCTATGTCAAAGTTCTCTGCCACGGTCTGTGCATTGACAAAGAACTGCAAAAGACAAACATACAAGTTAAAGCAAATGACGAAACAAATTACTAAGTACAAATAGATTAAAAGTGTACTAACCTCGCAGAGGGACAGAGCCATGCGACTGATCAGCTTCTCATGGCCCAGCTCCCTGAAGTACCTCTGACGATCGAAACCAGGCATGAAACCCTTCATCAATCGAAGCGCGGTAGTATCAGTCATCTTGAACTGGCCAGCCTCGATGGATGCCCTGACAATCTCCTCAACGTCAATATCCAACTTGCCTGGCTCGTAGGTGTTTGACGTATCATGGGCGGGTCGCTTGCCGCGACGGCAATCCTCAGCAGTAGAAGGCCTCTTCCGCGCATTTGGGTCTGGACCCATCTCATTTCCCCGCCTAACAGCCTCCACTACAGGAGGAATCTGCACCCTCTCAGTCGAAGTGGTGAGAGGAGGAGAAGGCTCTGACACGAAGGGCGCCGCATCGCCCGACAGAGAGGAATGAGCAGTAGTAGAAGCCTAGTGCGAAGGAGCGGCAGAAGGAGCAGGAGCCGCACCCCTACCACGACTCGACCCCCTCGTTGAGCCAGTAGCAGCAGTAGGGGGAGTAGAGGCAGTGGGAGCCCGAGAACTGGAACCAGCACCAGCAGACTTGGCGCCACGATGACTCATCTTCTCAGGAATCGTCGTCTCAGTGGGTGGCGCATTAGCGTTCCTCTTCATAGCGGCTAGTCTCTTCTTGGTCTTGTCCATCACTATCCTTTATGCAAAGCAAAAATATTCAAAGGTTATAAGACATATAAAGATTAAGGAAAGCATAAAGCAGGAAACAATAAACATGCATAACTATATACCAAACATTGAAGACTTAACAACAGCGTAATGAGTAAAACCACCGGCCCGCAAGACTTCGGACTTGGTCAATTCAAAGGCATCAAATTGATGATCCTTGAGCATGTCAATCACTGTGTGAGTGTAGACAGCAGCAGGACACGGTGACGACCGACGCCCGTCAGTCCAAAGTCTCTTAAACCGGAACTCTTGAGGCTTGGGCTCCTTCACAAAGAACCACTGCTTCTTCCAGTGCGCCCCAGAACTCGACTGCAAGTCGGAAAGGAAGCAGTTGTTCTTCTTTGAACTCAAGTAATAGAATCCTGCGTTGACGCCCTTGTTGCAAACTTGGACTAGGTACAGTTGCCAGAAACCGTTCACAGAGCAAGGCGAATTGAAGACACGGGTAAGCATGACATACGCATACATCTGAGTGTACGCGTTCGGAGTGAAATGTGAGGGCAGGAATTCAAGGATCTCATAATTTCAGAAACTACGGGATCGATGGGAAACCTAAGACCATACTAGAGGTAACCGTTGAAAACGGTGAGACATCCCTCAGGCGGGTTATTCATCCTATCGTCTGGCCCGGGAACTATCACTTGATAAGTGTCAGGAATATCAAAGGTTTCGCGATAATAACTTACATCGTGAGGCGAAACAGAAGGATGAGAATCAAAGTTAAGTATGTTGTGAACATGGCTAGGAGCAGGAGAATCTAAGTTAACTCCCTCGTCGGCCAATTCCTGAATGGTCTCATCTACTATAGTGGGATTAATAGAAAGAGCATCAGTGATCGATTCAAAATTGGGATTGTCAGAAGGTGGATTTACAAACGGCACAATGCTATTCCTAGCAGACACAACGTAATTATTCTCGTCTTCACCTAGGATGTCTACTTCCCTATCAGAGCCTCTATTGGTACTAGACGAAGAGTTGTCAGATAAATCGCCGCTACTAGACTCGTCATCCCTCGACCTATTAGATCTAGTGCTCTCACGGCTACTATTACTAGTGGGCTCGCTATCGGAAATGTGCGCCATTTAAAAGTTCAAGGTAAGTGATTACCAGAACGAGGATCGAGGTCAACAAAGTATTCTTCGCTGGGATCACGCCGCTTGTACGGCCTTTCAGCAGGTACGAATAATTTAGGCGCACCAGGAACGCGTATCTTTTCAGGCTGTGTTTGTCGAGGCCGGTAAGGTGACATTGGACGCCTCGAGTTTGGATGTCGAGGATTGCTGTGATAGTTTTGGTAGGAACGCGAGGACGAAGGTCGTGACTGATCTTGGGGATTATAGTGTGGCCGAGGTCGAGACTGTGACGATGGAATGGAGGGACGTCTCGGTGACTGGCTACGGCGAAGGCGAGCCGTTGTAGCAAAATCTGCAAGGAATTGTCACAGTTAGTAAACAATAAAAAATTTCACAAAATTGAAAAATTTCTTAAGTGTGATAACTCAAAATATTCCAGCCGTTCAACCTATTATTTCGAGTTATCTAGGTTATTTCGACATACGGAGGATCAAACGGTAGATTCAGGGGTTTTTCGACCTATTTTAGGTGTTTTTCGATCTATAACTCACTGTTCACTTACAAACTATTTCGACCTATCTATTTCGAGCTATTTTGTTTGCTCTCTGGGTTGCAGTGTGCGCGAGAAATGGGAAAATGAATTTCAGCGCGGAGTATTTATAGGCGAAATGATCCGGATATTACGAAAATGCCCTCATTTCGACCTATCGCCTATTTCGACCTAAATATTCATTTCGATCTATCTTAATTCGAGTTACTATTTTAGGTATGTATTTCGAGCTATCCTATTTCGTGTTACCAAAAATAGCAAATTCGACCTATCTACGAGTTTGGTTATTTTTGTCAAACATATTGGTTTCTTACACTGAGGCCGTTTTTGTTGCACGATTCTCGGTTACTTGACTTATTTTATAGTTTGTATGACCAATGTTTCTACACATTACTCTTACAAACTCGGGGACTCCATGATGTACCATATTTCGGTAACGCCACGTCATAATATCTGATATAGTACCACGAGTGTATTTCGGGATATATTATGCCACGTTAGCACCATTATTTTTTAATACAAAATTACAATTCAAGGCAAAACTCAAAAGTAGGCCCGAGCAGGCCCAAATCAAGCTCAAGCAGGGCCAATTTGGGCCCAGACTGGCCAATTTCGAGTTCTACCAAGCCCAGTTTGAGCTATCTGGAGCCTTTTTCGATCTATTTGAGGCCCAGTTCGACCTATTTGGGAGCCCATTTCGAGCTATTCCAAAATAGCTCTATTTCGAGCTATCTTGAAGTATAGTTCTACTTGTAGTGCACTTCTAGCTGAATAAGAACTCTTAATACTATATAAGGGGGTCCCATACCTCATTTTCAGGTACGTTTTTATATTTCAAGCATTCATTTTGAGCAATATAAGTCGAATTCGAGCTGTTTTGCATCCATTTCAAGCTGTCTGAAATAGCTCTTGTTCGACCTATATTGAGTGCATTTTGAGGTGTTCGACCTATTTAGTGCATTTCGACCTATTATTTCAATATGTTGCCTTGCTCAACGAGATCTCATATTCCGACCCATTTGACTTGAGCATCAGAGTGCCTTCACCGGGAAGGCACCGGCTTGGTTTACGTGTAGTGTTGAGTGAGGATCCAGTAGGGACTGAAGCAGTCTGACGTGGAGTGCTGGCAAGTGGACACGTATCCAGACGAAAATACCCCACATCAATTATGTTTAAAGTCTAGAAAAAAATCTTTAAAAAAATAAAAAATAAAATGGGTAACCTAAACCCGCAACATCGAATACCCGTCCACAACAGGTTCCCGATTGCGGGTACTCAACAAAATTGAGTTAGGGAAAGAGTTTCTTTTTTTTGTATTCTCGAACATGTGCGTAGCCGCAATTATTTCCCGAACGGGGCGGCTACCTTACTCCTGCCCACCCCTATTTCTAGTGGCTAACGAGCCATAGTCTTTGAACAAAAATGACTTGGATCCAAATTCTCTTATCTATACTATACAAAAAGGAGTCTCCACCTCCTTCTCCATGAAAAGACATTTCTGCCCTTCTTAGATTTTGTCATTTTCCACTATATTGTTTGTACTATCTCTTCCCTCTTTGTGCACATTTATTCACGTTCTCTCCTCCCTCCCCAACATTATATGCTGCAAGTTTTTCTCCTCCTCGTGCTTCGTGAGAATGCATCTTTACACTTGATGGATTGTCCTCTTGCATTATATAGTCTACACTACATTGCTCTCCTCCGTGTGCTCATTTAATCTTCTTCCCCGCCACCCCCTTTATTATATGCTGGAGACATTAACTCCATTTAAAGTACAAAATAGTTCTAGTCATGTATATCTATTAAATCCTTTCTTATCTCTCAATTATTACTCTATTTAAAGTACTCTATTTAAAGTACAGACTAGTTTTAGTTATGTCTATGTGTAATATCCATTTTCTCTCCCATCTCTCAATTCTTACTTTCTTCTTAATCACATACGTTAATTGCTCGCTGGATTACATTTCGCCTTCGTTTCCTGAGTTAGTCTCACTACAATCTGTTTAAATCCCTAAAATACGGGCTGATTTGTTGGTGTTTTGTTGGTAGCTTGTTGTTACTTTCTTTTTCTGATGCGATAATCTTGCTTGTATTACAAATATTCATTAAGCTCGTACCTTTTACATCGTTTGGATGGCATATTTTCATATACCTCAATTATTTGTGGGGGTCATAAGTGAGTTAGCGTAACTCACGTTTGGAGTTAAGGTTGGAATCTATGATGCACGGACACGAACACGACACGATACGGACACAACGACACAGATTTTTTAAAAATTATAAGACATGACACGGCGTGGACACGTCTATATTGTTTATATTAAAAATATGTAACATCATCAAAACATGCACAAATAATAGCATACGTAAGTCCAATTACAAATCCAAACCAAACATTTTTGAATTTCAAACTATACAACCAACTAATATTAAGTTCAAATAAAGTACTCATTGAAATTCAAGTCTCAATTCCAAGTATTAAACACAAACATAGGTAAAACCGTAAAAGTACAAATTAATCAAATTGTTACAAAATACTCAAATAAGTAATTTCGATTCATCAAGTGAGATTTGCAATCTTTATATTGCCAGCATCATTTAAGGAGTCAATTACATCCTCCGGTATATCCCACATGATGAATTTTCCTAACATATGTTTGTGAGATTATGAAAGGTATCCCAAACGTGTTAAAAAAAATGAGTCGGACACGTTTAAACGTATTTGACAGTGTCCCTTGTAATTTCTTTTAATTTTAATTAAGAGACGCCATGTGGCAAGTCCGACACATGTCGAAGGTGTGTCCGTGTCCAACACGTATCAAATACGAACACGTGTGGTTTTTCGAAGTATCAATGCATCATAGGTTGGAATATATATCATATCAGTTAACACCAAAAAAATGCATTTGAATTGTAAAAGATCAGTAGGCTTTCGGTGAAAGTCCTCCCAAATACTTTTCAACTCCATTGCAAAACAAATGATAATTTTTCAAGTATAAAAATAAAAAAATAATAAAATGTATTTGTAATATTTTAAAAACTTATACTATGTAATATGATACACGCCGGATACTTATCGGATACGTATCGGATAAGCCACGTGGCGTATAATTTATTTCTTATCTTTTAAAATTAGGACATGTGTATCAGATACGCCCCTAGGACTTATCTGGTACGTGTATCAGTAATTTAGGGGGCGGTTTGTTAGTTTTTAAAAATTAGATGGTATTGTTTTCAACATCAAGTAACTATAACTTAATTTTACAAATATCACTCAAGTTAAAGGATAAATGATGCTACAAGTTCTTCAGATGAAAAAACTAACATATAAAAAAAAAAAAAATGAGACTTATATTTCGTTGAGACAAATAAAAGAGGAATGAAGTAGTTGAACAACGAAGAAGTTTTCATGATGTAATTGGAGCTTGAATTGAATAGTCAGTTATTGTTGTTGTATAGCTATTTTATTGGTATAATTTCTGAATTTACATTTTGGTACTTTGAGTTTAGATAGTTTATGGATCTTTTCATTTTTGCTTGCATAATTTCTTGGTATTTAAAATTGAATATGTAGATATATTTATTTGTGAGTGAACTCAAAATATTATTGATAGTCATTTTATTATTGTGTTGTTATATTAACTAAAGTTTTAGTATAAAATATTCTATGTATCCTGCACGTATCGTATCATGCAATTTTCAAAAAATCTGTGTCCCCGTATCTGTATTTGTATCGTATCATATCTGTATCTCATATCCATATCCGTGCAACCTAGAATAATATTCAAACAATGAAAAGAATTTACGTAATTAAATCAAATTTTCCTCCCTTATATTTAAATTGATAAAGATGTGGAAGCTATCATTTTGTTTAAATCACATGCTTTTAAAATAAATAATGAGATACATCTTTATATTCTTATTATGAAACAAAGCAGCAGTATTTGAGAAGAGGCAAAAGCTTCTCTCCCTTTTCCCAGACTCATACGCCTGTAAAACAACAATAACAATCGATCAAGCCAATATCTCACTCAATTCTCCGCCAAAATCCGAAATCGAACCCACATTTCCAAGAACTAAAGTTGCTTGCACACATTTCATAATGCATAACTCACAACCTCAAATTCCAACATCAGCCATGGATGGATATAGTAAAGTCCTACAAAGTGGATCCGCTCGAAGAACAAGCCTTCAGAAGAAAAACTCGCAAGCGTATAATTATTCGCATCATCTCAATGGTGCTAAACGACGCCATAGATTGCCTCGACAACACAACTCATGTCATCGTGAATGAGGGCGAAAGAATACTCTCCGCCGCAAGAATCAACGACTTGTTTGATTTGTCAAAATTATAACAATTAATTTTTAAAATACTAATTTGATCGATTTCATAATATTACCACCATGGAACTGTAGAAATTAGGGCCCCTCATATTTCCCCCTAAAAGGCCTTATTAGAGGGAGAGGGGGAAATCCTTTATAAACAGAAGCCCAAGTTCATTCCCAAGCAACGTGGGATAAATCCCAACAGGAACTTAATTATAATACAAGTTTTTGTGTGTGTGTGTGAGGACTGAGGATAGAGTTGTCCAACGAAAAAAAACTTAGACCCCCATTGCTAGTGGGAGGGGGTCAGGCTGTTATGATTCTTAATAAACCATAATCAAGCATTGGGCCCACATATCACGCACTGTTCTTATTCTGAAACGTTTCATCCAAATGTGAGTTTGTGGCAGACTATTAATTGAATTGGGTCTCTAATATGGGTATCCAAACAAACCCTAAGGTGAATTTTGTAGTGCTAGTACTAAATGATTTGACACATCTATGACGTATAAAACTCAAGCATGAAAGAAAACATATATACATGAATTTTTTTTCACCTTCATCTTCGTCATGGTCCTCCTTCAATTCATCTTCTGGGTCCTTTTTGCTTAAACTCTTTTTCTGAACCTTTTCAAACTCAACTTCTTCTTTTTCTTTGGCGACTCTTTTGTCTCTGTTTCTTTTTCTTTTTTTCTTTGTGGAGTGGAGTCCATTGCTCCTCCATTTCCGTGTTGTGGGTGTTGAGTATCTTCTGTGGTTGTTTGTCGGTGGCTGAGTTTCAGTGGGGTTTTGGGTTTTAGCTCTTACTTTTGACTATGGTGTCGTCGCCCTGTTTTGCGAATAATAATTAGGTCTCTTTGTTTCACTTAGGAAACCAATAATGATATAATGGAACCTATAAATAAGTATTGGGCGATAACACGGTCCAAATAGTTGACCCGTACCCTTAGCCCTGCGGTTTACCTTGGGCTCCTATTGACCCAAACATTCGCTTATTCAGTGTCCCGTGTATACCAATCCCAAGTTTTTGGTGAAAAAACACGTTGGAATTTGAAGCTATAGTTAGAGGAATTAACAATACATAGCGTGTACAATGACCATAACAAAGTAGCACCAATTTGTTTTTTTGGATATTTAGTATATATATATATATATAGTTTAAGGCTAGCGATATTGCCAAAGCAAAGATTGTTGGAGCCAGAGCAGATTTTTGAATATCTCTAATCTACCCTTCTTAACTAAGGAATATAGAAATTATATTTTATAATATCTTTGTTTACATACTTAACACTCCTTAATTATAGCAATTAACATTCTATTTCTTTAATGCTTATGCAAAAATAATTTATATTAAGAAAGTAAGACATCATCTCACCCTTTAGGGATGCTTAATCACAATTATTTGTGTTACATGATTTTAATTAAAATTTTATCTTAATCACAGTTAAATACTATGAATTCAATTTAGCATAAAAAACAAATTTAAGTGTATATTTTCAAAACCAAGTTTGCCGTGTGATGTACCATATTTCGGTACAGCCACGTCATAATATCCGATACAATACCACGAACGTATTTCGGGACATATTATGCCACGTCAGCACCATTATTTTTTAATGCAAAATTACAATTCAAGGCAAAACTCAGAAATCGGCCCAAGTAGGCCCAAATCGAGCCCAAGCGAGATCTATTTGGACCCAAAAAGGCCTAATTCGAGTTATATCAAGCCCAGTTCGAGCTATCTGGGGCCAAATTCGATCTATTTGAGGCCCAGAGGCCTAGTTCAAGCTATCTGGGGCCAAATTCGATCTATTTGAGGCCCAGTTTGACCTATTTGAAAGCCCAATTCGAGCTATTTCAAAATAGGTCTAATTCGACCTATTTAGACTTATAGTTCAACTTGGATTGCACTTCTAGCCGAATAAAGACTCTTATTACTATATAAGGGGGTCCCATGCCTCATTCTAAGGTACGTTTTTTATTTTCCAAGCATTTAATTTCGAGCTATATACATCGAATTCGAGCTATAGAGCAGTAAATTCGAGTTGTTTGCAATAGCTCTTGTTTGATCTATATAGAGTGTATTTTGAGCTATTTGAGGGTAATTCGACCTATTCGGGTGCCTTCATATTGGTTCTCAATACCATTTTGAGGTGTGCTTATTCGACCTATACAGCTTAAATTCGACCTATTTGAGCTAAATTCGACCTATAAATTCGAGTTATTGTCTCTCACGACAATATCTCGCATTTCGACCTATCTGACTTGAGCGTCGGAGTGCCTTCGCCGGAGAAGGCACTGGCTTAGTTTACGTGTAGTGTTGAGTGCAGGTTCCGAACTCAAAACCTGCTTGAGCATCCATCAGGAACTAAAGCAGTCTGACGTGGAGTGTTGGAGGTTTGACACGTATCCAGACGAAAATGCCGTCTGTGGGAACCTCTATACGCACTTAGTAACAAACACTGACACTCAATGGCTCAACGGAGAGCAACAGAGAAGAATGGAATGGCAAGAAGGACTAGATCACAGAGGGAGGACGATAATCGGGCACTTGATGCTTCTGAACGAACATCGGTGGCAGCGCTCAGCACTCCCCTTGATCCTCCAACTCACACAGCGAATCAACCTGAAGTTCCTCCCACGGAACAACAGCTGTTGAATTCCGCTCAGTTGGATCAAATCATGTCCGCTTTCCAAAGGACTATGGTTCCAATGATTGGGCAGCAATTGGCTAACTCTTCTTCTCAACAGAATGTTCAGGTTCCAATAGCACAACAACCAGCAGCACAGCCTGCAGCATTGCAGCAAGGAAGGACTCATCAGACCCAGCGTCGTGATGATTTAAGGCACTATACGCAGACTAGAATGACGAGACCCAAGGATCCATCTCCCTCGCCTGAAAGGAGAAATCCTCGTTCAGTAAGGACTAATGCTAACAGAGCTCCCAGTCGAGCAACTAGTCGAGATAGAGAAGTGAGGGATGGAGAGGTAAACTCTAGGCAGAGAGGTCCTAATCATCGACCCGCAACAAGTCGTACCGCCGGAAGAGACAAGGAGTTGCCTGAGAGAGTTTTTCCAAGACTGGAGCCTGTTGTTGCTGAACATATTCCACCAAGGGAGAGGCCAACTCCCTTCTGTGAGGCGATCAGTAATTTAACATTGAAGGAAGGGACTAATCTTCCTGTCTTGAAAAAGTATGATGGAAATACTGATCCGGTAGCATATTATGATGAGTTAGATGGAGATTTGCAGGTCTTGAGGTATGCAGAGAATATGAGGGCGAAACTTATATCGCTCAGTCTGAGAGGCCATGCAAAGGAATGGTTCAAGAACTTGCGTTCGCGTTCAATCGAATCATCTGAACAATTCAGGACCATGTTTCTCAAGAAGTTTGCTACTTATCGGATAAAGAAGAAGTCTCCAAGCACGCTGTTTAATATCTATAGAGGACCTGATGAACCTTTGGGAAGGTATATAGAGCGTTTGAATCTGGTGATTGGTAGAGTGAATGCTCCCAATGTGGACTTGGTCATCTCTGTATTGGAGCATCGCTGCCGGAGCAAAAAGCTGATAGAAGTAATAACATGGAATACACCTGATTCCGTAGAGCAAGTGATGGACCTCGCTAGTAAGGTCATCGAAGTTGAGGAGGCAACCATGAATCAAGGGTTGATGGATTCGCCAGGAATTCATGGAGGCAAGGAGAATAGTGATAAAGATTGGAGGAAGGAGTCAAGGGGCAAAGATCGTGATCGCAATCGACAACCCTTTAAGAAATTTGACAATTATACTCCACTGAGAAAACAAATTGGAGAGATTTTTGCCATTGAGAAAGATAACGGGTTACTAAGAACCCCAAAACCATTCCGAGAGACGGAGGAGACTAAGGTGTCGAGGAAATATTGTAAGTTCCACAGGCAGAATGGGGATTTTACTAAAGAATGCAAGGCCTTAAAGAACGAGATTGAACGACTCATTCAAGAGGGGAAACTCGTCGAGTACGTCCTTGAGAATAAAGAGTCACGTGAAGAGAAGGCGTCATCTGGACGTAAACGGGATAGATCCCCACATGAGAAGAAGGATGAACCCCAGCGTAAGAGGGGTGATGGGAATGATGATATTGAGAATGGAGTCAATGTGATTGCTGGTGGACCTACTGGCGCAGACTCAGCCAAAAGTAGGAAACGCATCTCACGAGATATATACAATGAGCGGCTGAAGCGCCCTGAAATAGATCTTGTCTTCGCAGTAGAAAAATTGGATACAAGGATCACATTTGATGATAGCGATTTTGACAGCTTGTCTTCACAAGCTAAGGAAGCACAATACTTGAATTGCCCTATGGTGGTTTCTGCGGTGATTGCGAATCACGCGGTAAAGAGGATCATGATTGATAATGGATGTTCGTCCAACATTATATTCATGGATGCTTTACAACAAATGAAGCTTGGACAATACGAGATCACTGATGTTAACTCACCATTTCTAGGATTTGGTGGAGGTGAAGTTAAACCTGTTGGAAGGATTATGTTGCCAACATCCTTTGGCGTGAATCCAAAGAGGAGAACACTGAATGTGGAATATCTCATTGTTGATATGCCTTTTGCATACAACATGCTGATTGGAAGGCCTGGAATAACGACGTTTGCTATGATCATCTCTACGGTGCATCAAAAGATCAAATTCCCAACGCCTGGCGGAGTTGCTGAACTAACTACGAACTATCGTGATTCTTGGAGTTGCTATGTTACATCAACTAAACCTATCAAGGCAAAAACGGATCCAAATGTTGCAATGATTGACATACACCCATTGGAGACGTCTGAAATAGTAGAACAAGTTGATACGGAGATGGTGCTTGCCACGCAAGTGGACCAAAACTGAGGCCGGAGGATCCCATTCCTCCCAACGTTGGAGACACTCCAAAGAGGGCGGAGGAAGAAAAGGAAGACAAAACGACTATGCGCTATAAGAAGAAAATGGAGATTTAGTGTTTGAAACCTTCTGGAGACTTTAAGGAGGTTATTCTGTTGAACAATGAGCCTGACAAGGTCATTAAAATTAGAAGCGAGTTGACCTCGGAGATTGAGAAGGCATTATTGGAATGCTTACGAAGAAACTTTGATGTATTTGCATGGACGGACTCAGACTTGAAGGGAATAGATCCTCGAGTTGCGGTACATCACCTGAATGTTAACCCAAATGCTAAGCCTGTCCGGCAGAAGAAGAGACACTTTAGTGAGGAAAAGAACAAGGCTGCAGAGTTGGAAGTACAAACAAAGCTTGTTGCAGGCCACATATTTGAAGTACGATACTCTGAATGGCTAAGCAACGTTGTACTAGTTCCAAAGAAGCCAACCGTATGGAGGATGTGTGTGGACTACACGGACTTGAACAAACATTGCCCACGAGATCCTTTCCCTTTGCCTAGGATTGATCTCGTGGTTGACTCTACAGCAGGGTGTGCACTGCTAAGTCTTTGTGATGCGCAGAGCGGTTTCTATCAAATACTAATGGCAGTAAAGGATCAGCACAAAACGGCTTTTATCACTGATAGAGGCATATTCTGTTACAGAGTGATGCTGTTTGGTTTGAAGAATGCAGGAGCAACCTTTCAAAGGTTGGTTGCAAAGATGTTTTACCATCAAATCGGCAAGACTATGGAGGTTTACAGTGATGACATGCTTATCAAAAGTCTAAAGGCGGAAGATCACATAAAACATCTGGAAGAGGCTTTTGGTATCATGAAACAATACGGGATGAAGTTAAATCCCAAGAAGTGCACTTTTGGTGTTAAGGCTGGAAAATTTCTAGGGTACATGGTGAATGAGCGAGGTATCGAAGCTAACCCAGACAAGATTAAAGCTATAATGGATTTACCATCCCCCAAGTCTATTCGAGAGGTGCAACGCTTGGTAGGGAGAATCACGACACTTAGCTGATTCATTTCGCATTCTACAGAAAAAAGTTTATCTTTTTTCAAGAAGTTACGTAAGACACCTAAGTTTGTCTGGACTGAAGATTGTGAGGAGGCCTTTCGTCAATTGAAGGTTTATCTTACGATACCACCATTACTATCTAAGCCCAAGGACAATGAGATGCTATATCTTTACTTGGCCATAACGAAGAATTCATTGAGCACAGTACTCGTGCGCGAAGAAGACAAGAAACATTTGCCTATCTATTACGTTAGTAAAGTGTTGAATGGGGCAAAGGTGAATTATCTGGAGATCAAAAAGCTAGCATACGCACTCGTGATAACTGCGCGAAAGTTAAGACCATACTTTCAATCACATCCGGTTACTGTCTTAACTAATCAACCACTGAAACAAGTTATGGCAAAACCAGAAACATCTGGTAGACTGGTGAAATGGGCGATCGAGTTAGGAGAATACGACTTGGAGTATATGCCAAAGACTGCAATCAAAGCACAAAGGCTGGCGGACTTTGTGGCTGAAACTATCTCAGAGGCGGAGCAAGCGCCTGATGTAGCGATGGTGACGGAGGATATTAAAAGGGATACATCTGGAGTTGCAAAGGAAACTTGGACTTTGCATGTAGACGGATCGTCTACCAACGACGCTGATGGCGTAGGAGTTTACTTAAAATCGGCGGATGGTAGAGAATTCGACTATGCTATAAGGTTAAATTTTCAAGTTACAAATAATCAAGCGGAATACGAGGCTATGCTAGCTGGCATCCAAATGGCAAAATCGTTGGGGATAACAAAGCTTGTTGCATTTACGGATTCGCAATTGATTGCTAATCAATTCGAAGGAACATATGAGGCAAAAGAGGCTGCAATAGTGAAGTATCTCGAAAAATTGAAGGAGGCGACATCAAACTTCGATACTTTCTCTATCTCGGAGATCCCTCGAATGGAGAATGAACGCGCTGACTCTTTGTCACGATTTGCGAGTTCCGCCGAAGTGTTTGTTGAAAGGCGAGTAACTTTATTGGCTGCAGAGAAACCTTCTATTGGCATAGGAGTTGAGTCAAAACCGACGCAAGCATTGGACTACGCTCTGCCAGTAGAGATTGAGGCATGTTGGAAGGATGAGATCATCGATTATATTCAGAACGGGAACTTACCTACTGATCCTCAAGAAGTCAGAAGGCTCAAGTATAAATCTGCGAGATTTACTATGTTCAATGGCGAACTGCATAAACGGTCTTTTGAGGGACCACTCTTAAGATGCCTATCTCCGTCACAGGCAAAACAAGTTTTACGAGAAATTCATGAAGGAAGTTGCGGAAATCACTCAGGAGGACGATCCTTGGCTCAAAAAAATACTCCGACAAGGATATTTCTGGCCAACTATTATGAGAGATGCTATGGATTACTCTAGAAAGTGCAGAAGTTGTCAATTGCATGCGAAGATCATTCATACACCTGCACAACCTATGACAAAAGTGAGTTACGGATGCTCATTCGACCAATGGGGAATAGATATCGTTGGACCAATGCCAAAGGCTACTGGAGGTAGAAAATGGTTATTGGTAGCAGTCGAGTATTACACTAAGTGGGTTGAAGCTGAAGCACTTGTAAACATTGTTGAGGCTAATGTGAAACAATTCATTTGGAAGAATATTGTTTGTCGATTCGGAATCCCAAGAGTCTTAATTTCCGACAATGGAAGGCAGTTCCAAGGTTTTAAGATTCAAGACTGGTGCAGAGACATGAAAATTGAGCAACGTTTTACATCCGTTACGCATCCTGAAGCAAACGGGCAAGTGGAGGCCACTAACAACACATTAGTCAAGAGTTTGGAGAAAGGGCTGGAAGGAGAAGGCGCAAACTGGGCAGACGAGCTGCCAGGAATACTATGGGCATATTGTACAACTCCTCGTACTTCTACAGGAGAAACTCCATATTTATTGACATATGGATCTGAAGCAGTGATACCGGCTGAGATTGGAATGCCAGCTTATCGTATTGTTACATATGATGAGGAGCAGGCAATAAGGGCAAGGCAAATGGACTTGGAGTTGATTGGAGCAACAAGGGAAGCAGCATACCAACGTACTCAAGCGTACAAATCTATGATGGCGAAAGCATACGACAACAAAGTTCGTTTCAGAAACTTTCAAGTGGGGGACTTGGTACTTAGAAAAGTTGAAGCTACCAAGCACGTTGGAAAGTTGAAGCCAAACTGGGAAGGACCGTACAGAGTGGAGAAAGCTAGCTCAAAAGGATATTACTACTTACAAGAGTTGGGTGGAAGGACTTTGTCACGTCCCTGGAACGTCAAGAACTTACGAAGGTTTTATAGTTAGAACACTAGTTTTCTAATAGCCTTGTGGCATGATAGGACCGTAGTTTCAATACTTTAATCTTTTACGAATTACGAGTCCCTTTACGCGGATTCTCATTGTAATAGTTAGCAGCGAACTACGGGGACTTGATTCCTAGCCAACCTATATACGGCGGGATACGTAGGCAACTCGGAAGTTACTCGAGCTCAGTCCCAAAACTAATAAAATCTCTTATTTTATTCAAGTTTATCCGTTGCCTACTCATTACCCGCATGCTTACAATCTACAAGCATAATTAAAGTTAAACTCATACTGTCAACAAAACATAAGTATAAAAACTTAATCAAAACGAACGTTAGCTCTGTATAACGAGCACTAGCCTCGTGGAGTCAAGAACAATTTCTTGCACTCCCGCGAACATAGCTTCGCCAGCGCAAACATTAGCTTTGCACAACGAGCACAAGCCTTGTGGAGTCGAGCACAAGTCCTCGCACTCCAGCGAACATAGCTTCGCCAGCGCAAACATTAGCTTTGCACAACGAGCACAAGCCCCGTGGAGTCGAACACAAGTCATCGCACTCCCGCGAACATAGCTTCGCTAGCGCGAACATTAGCTTCGCACAACGAGCACAAGCCTCGTAGAGTCGAGCACAAGTTCTCACACTCTCACATATACTTGTAAATAAAACTTAAGTGTTTTAGCAAGTGACAGAATTATAAGCATAAAAAGTAGACACGTATGAGCAAACATTTAACAAGACAAAAGTGAAGACATTCGAAAATTTCTAAAGTCAAATTGTACTAGCAATGAATAAGCGCTAAAATTGCGCACAAGTCAACAAGATATACTGTACGAAAGAAAATAAAATGTACTAGTACGAATATACTGTACGGAGAGTAAAGATGTTCAAAATAGTATCTAAGGCACAGACGCCAGGAATACGGGCACGCAGGCCACTCAAAGTAATCAGGGCAGCAGATCCAGTCCCAGTGACTTCACAGCACCCTCGCTCTGTTCCTTAATCGCAGCAAATGACTCGTTCAAGGGCCCGGTGTCGTCAACTGGAGAAATCTGACGAGGTGCACGAGCAGGAACGGGGACATCGGGCATAGCCTGATCGCCCTCTGCCAGATGATCCAGGACCTGAGGGTCGAAAGCCATCTCACCCTCCTCCAGGGGCTCATCCGGCGCAGCGGCAGCAGCAACAAAAGTGGATGGCTGCTCGTCAGCAAAATCAGAGAGCCATACCTGATGGAGGGGATAGAAGGACTTGAACGGATCATGCTTGGGCTCGCCAACTTCCTCAGCAGGAGTAGGATCAGCAGGAGAAAGATCAGCAGCAGTGGCGCCCGAGGATTCGCCAACCTCCGGATCATCCTCGTTCAGGCAGTTAAGGACATTGAAATCCTCTTTCTTGAACCCAGGAGCGAGGGCACCTCGGGAGACGATATCATCAAGGGCCATATTGTAACCCTTGGTTGTATCAAAGCCGCCTCTCTCCAAGGCAATCTGCTCCCACGTAGCCAAGCGAAAGAACTCAATGGCTATCATC
The DNA here is from genome assembly GCA_946800315.1 of Misopates orontium. NCBI lineage: Eukaryota > Viridiplantae > Streptophyta > Magnoliopsida > Lamiales > Plantaginaceae > Misopates > Misopates orontium. Next base: position 11,399,640 of record OX326949.1, read on the forward strand.
ACCTTATCCTCATCAGGAAGCTCCTACGAACCAAGCGAAGAAAAACGTTAAGTACAAAATACGAGACATCAAAATACGGGAAGTAAAAGTCAAGTATGAGAGAACTACCTCGTTCATGGCCCTGTTATAACCATCCTCCTCAACAGTCGCAAGGCGAGCTTTCACATCTGCTAGCTCAGCCTCGAGTCTCGCGCGTTCCACCTCAGTAGCAGCGGCATCCTGCATCGTCCTGATAGTGTCAACATGGTCGTCGACAAGTGAAGTGGCGTGCTGGCAATTGGTGGTAAGCTGACTAGACAGTCGCTTCTCCTCGATGAGCTCCTTGTCAACACTAGCCTTAGCTGCTTTCAGGGCCTCCAGCTCGGCCTGCACTGCTTTCAGCTCATCGACTGCTGCCACCAGGTGCTTCTCAACCTCAGCCTTAGCCTCCTTGGCCTGTTTCTCCAGTCTTTGAGCCTGCAAGGCTGAGGAGAGGTGCCTGTCTATCAGCTCCTTCTGTTGACCCTGAGAAGTCATGACCATGTCGAAGTTCTCCGCCATGGTCTGGAAGTTAACGAAGAACTGCGAAAAACAGAAGAAAGTCAGCAACATACAAAAACAAGTATAAGACGGGATTCAAAGAAATTATATAAATACACCAACCTCGCACATAGACAAGGCCGCACGGCTGACCAACTTCTTGTGCCCCATCGCCTGATAATAAAGCTGACGGTCGAAGTCAGGCAAAAATCCCTTCATCAGTCGAAGAGCAGTAGTATCCTTCATAGTGAACTGCCCCGACTCGACCGTAGCTCGAACTATCTCCTCAACATCAATGTAGAGCTCATCATCCTCATAAGTGTTTGATTTGTCATGCGCGGGACGCTTGCCCCGTCGAATATCCTCAGCAGCCGAAGACCTCTTCCTGGTCGCCGGCTCTGGATCAACCTCATTGGCACGGCGCACACCTGCAGCAACAGAAGGAAGATGCACTCTTCCAGTTGAAGGTGCTGGTGGAGAAGAAAGATCAGGAACTAAAGCAGTCTGACGTGGAGTGTTGGAGGTTTGACACGTATCCAGACGAAAATACCCCACGTCAATGGCGCCGTCATCTCTTAGGATGTCTACCTCCATATTAGACGCCCTATCATTGCTAGATCTTCTATCATTGCTAGAAGAGGTCTCTTTAGTCGAGTCGTTACTACTATCGCTAGTCGACTCATTCTCCTTAGACTTAGAGGACCTAGAAGACTTACTACTGTCTTCACTACTATTACTCGACGACTCAATATCAATAACTCGAGCCATAAAGAGGTTTAGGTTGAAAGATTACCGGCACGAGGGTCTAGATATACGAAAACTTCTTTGTTTGGGTCGATTTGCTCGTACGTCCTCTGCGCGGGTACAAACAGCTTCGGTGCTCCAGGAACTCGGATTCTGGCACGTTCTGGTTGCTCAGGACGAGTTGGATATGTTGGACGCCTTGTGTCTGAATTGCGCGGATTCCAAGACGAAGAATCACAAGGTTGGTTGCGAGAGTTGTAGTAGGGACATTGGTGAGATCGAGGTGGTGATGGACGTCGTGGAGACCGGTTACGTCGAAGCCGAGCCGTTGTGAAAAAAATCTGCGAAAAAGTCAAATTATTAGCATTTTATAAAATATTTCAAAAATTGAAAAAATTTTCTAAGTGCTATAACTCGAATTTACATAGGTTATTCGACCTATAATTTCGAGTTATTCACAACTTCACAACTCACCAAAAATGTCACAATTAAAAGGGGAATTTTCGAGCTATTCTGGCAAATTTCGAGCTATTTGGGATGTTTTTCGAGCTATTTGGGATTTTTCGAGCTATTTGGAGGTTATTCGAGCTATTTCAGCGAACTTACTAAAAAATGGCAAATTCGAGCTGAAAATTCGAGCTATATTTTGGGAGCTTTGGCTGAATGCTTAAGCGGGAAATGAGGAAATGAAGCTCGGAGCAGGGTATTTATAGGCGAAATGATGCGGTAATTACCGAAATGCCCTCAAATTCGAGCTATTTTCCGGAATTTTTTTTTCTGAAATTCGAGTTATCTTTTTGGGAGGTAATTTTGACCTATACTATTTCGAGTTACCAAAAATAGTAAATTCGACCTATTTTCGAATTTTGATATTATTGCTCAAATTCTTGGTTTTTTGCGCCGAGGCCGATTTCGTTGCACGATTCTTGGTTATGTGACTTCTTTTTAGTTCGTATGACCAATGTTTGTACACATTACTCTTACGAACTGGGGGACTTCATGATGTACCATATTTCGGTACCGCCACATCATAATATTCGATACAATACCACGAACGTATTTTGGGACATATTATGCCACGTCAGCACCATTAATTTTTAATGCAAAATTACAATTCAAGGGCAAAATTCGAAAATCGACCCAAGTAGGCCCAAATCGAGCCCAAGCGAGATCTATTTGGGCCCGAAAAGGCCTAATTCGAGCTATATCAAGCCCAGTTCGAGCTATCTGGGGCCAAATTCGAGCTATACCCAAGTAGGCCCAAATCGAGCCCAAGCGAGATCTATTTGGGCCCGAAAAGGCCTAATTCGAGCTATATCAAGCCCAGTTCGAGCTATCTGGGGCCAAATTCGATCTATTTGAGGCCCAGTTCGACCTATTTGAAAGCCCAATTCGAGCTATTTCAAAATAGGTCTAATTCGACCTATTTAGACTTACAGTTCAACTTGGATTGCACTTCTAGCCGAATAAGGACTCTTATTACTATATAAGGGGGTCCCATGCCTCATTCTAAGGTACGTTTTTTTATTTTCCAAGCATTTAATTTTGAGCTATATACATCGAATTCGAGCTATAGAGCAGTACATTCGAGCTGTTTGCAATTGCTCTTGTTCGATCTATATAGAGTGTATTTCGAGCTATTTGAGGGTAATTCGACCTATTCGGGTGCCTTCATATTGGTTCTCAATACCATTTCGAGGTGTGCTTATTCGACTTATACAGCTTAAATTCGACCTATTTGAGCTAAATTCGACCTATAAATTCGAGCTATTGTCTCTCACGACAATATCTCGCATGCCGACCTATCTGACTTGAGCGTCGGAGTCACCGGCTTAGTTTACGTGTAGTGTTGAGTGCAGGTTCCGAACTCAAAAGCTGCTTGAGCATCCATTAGGAACTAAAGCAGTCTGACGTGGAGTGTTGGAGGTTTGACACGTATCCAGACGAAAATACCCCACATCACCGTGCGTTTAGGATCATACTTCATCTTATTTATTGTCATTTATTCGATAATGGTTAATTTAAATATGTTATATATTTAGTTTAGACAGCAATGAAAATGAATAAAATAAAAAACTAAAGTTATATATATATACACACACATATAGAGTGAGATTATTTATAAATCTACAGGCAGTTAAGAGAAAAAGTAAGAGCGAATTTTAATTTATATATATGTACAGGTATGTGTAGATATATGTATCAAAAATAAGTTTTAGAAATATTACCACTCTAGTTTAATAATTGGCTTGAGTTAAGATAATTATAAAATAAATATTACTGCAGATGTATAATGGAATTTTAACAAATAAATATTTCTTTTAGCAACCTGTTAAATTTTGACATTATTAACTTTTGATTAATAGTTTGTGCCATTATAGCAAATGATCCGTTTCTTCTTTTAAAAAGAAATAAATAGATTAGATAGTGAAATAACTCATAAATAGAAGTTGCTGAAATCAGAGGATTCTAATTAATTTAGATATCGGATTTAAGGGAAGGGATTTTAGATTCCTTTGTTATGAAGGGTAAATTAGAGATAATAAAATTATTGCTCTGGTTCCAACAATTTTTGTTCTGGCATTATCGCAACCCATTTGAAACTCTTAACACTTACTATTAGCCTAGTGACTAACAGTTAAAGAGATAATAATTCATAGGCCAAAGTGAGAACAACACAAATAGCCGACTTGACATTACATCTTGACTCAAAACTTTAGGGTGTATTTGGTGAGCCCTTATCAGGACTTAATAAGGTTTTTAGTATGGGCTAAACAGTTACCAACCCATGTTTGGTTGGCCATATTGAAACCGGGGTTGACCATTTACAATCCATGTGACCCGGCCTACACACGCGGATACAACCTTTCAAAAGTTCCAAGGATTGTGAATCTAGCTTATACAGTAACCCATATTAGCTGACAAATATTAAATTTTTCCATGAGTTTGAGGTGAACGATCTAATATTCCTTCACTATTATCATCACATATTCGAAGCACACTTTTTACACCCAAAATTATGTGTTGCACAACCTAGCTCCGCCGCTGACCGCCACTCTTCCCACTCAAATTGTCCGTCTTTTAGGCTTAAATTGTGCAGCAAAATTGTGAAAGAAGAAGTTACACAATTTTGTTGTTCCTTACATTTTTGGGAAGGGGCGGGCGGGAGGTTTGTGGCTGGGGAAGATGAACTGGTCATTTTTCATCTCTTCATTTTTTCTGTTTCTTTGCAATGCAATTGCCGGTTGGTCTACTCTAGTTTTAATTATTAAAATATAATTGAGTATAACAAAACAAAAGGTTGATTTGTAAAATCTGGAAAAATTATATTACAATCAATTTTGCTTTTACCTGATATTTAATTTAATAACATTAAAGAAAAAAATTAAAACTTTTAATTAAAAAAATAGTTTCTGCATTTTAAGGGAGAGAGATTCAGTTGTTGCATGATCTGTGGTGCAACCAAAATACATTCTTCCTCTCCCTCTCTCTCATATGAAAACATATTATGCGCATCATACTATTTTTCTCTTCACCCATCTTGCAGAAAATACAAAAGTGATTTGATTTTTGCACAAAAAGTAACAAAATATTTATACTATCAGTACAAAATTCTACACTCTGATAAGTTTATAAAACCTTACTTCAAGAAAATACACAAAAATAAAAAAATAAAAAGAAAGAAAGAAAACGGCAAATGTAGATCCGAGTGAGATTTTTCTTACGTTTACACATCATTGTAAGGTTCAATATTGGTGATGAGTATCTTCTACATCTCCCTCATATTTATCTGATATGAGCTCTTCCTCTGTATCTTCTTCAGCCTGTACAGTCTTTCCGATGTTATCATCGCTGACATTGTTCACAGAATCAGTCACGTTAGCCTCGGTTTGCTTCTCCATCATACCCGACAGGGCAAGCCTGGGAGACCATTCAAGAACATCATCTATTATGTTGTACACCCGCTTCTGGTACCTGCAACCAGATGAACGTTTAAGGTCAGCTAAAGTCATTTTGGGAGAGGAAAGTTCATTATCCACCACCACAATGGAAACATAAAATAAGGGATGGTTCCAACACTCCTGAACTTTATAGTTTAGTTGCAGAAACATCCACTACTGTATGAATAATTACATAAGCACCATTTAAAATCCAAACAAACTTACAGTGGCTCCTTGAGGTTTGAATAATTACAAAGACGCTCTCATAAAGTTTGACAAATTACAGATGAACTCCATATTTTTACGTATTTTTGAAGCTTCAGAGTGTCTCTCTGTTAATATTCAAACAATGTGGAAAATTTAAGACCAAACTTCAAGTGGGGCAGGCGTGCTTACCCTTGAAAATAAAAATCCTGAAGTTATATAACTTCCCCTACACTTTTCTCTTGTTTGTATTAAAACAATCAGACCTTTTTTATATGTCATGCTTATGTTTAGAACAGATTTTTCAATCAATTTCGTTCAATGTTTTTATCATTGTAATGGCAAAAAGTTGTTAATTTAGTATGCATACCTAGCCCGAGCAGCTTCATCAGGAGCATGGTGTCTCAGCAGTAGAATAACCAGCACAGCCGCTACTGCATAAAACAGCCTGGCTGTCCACTTTGGACGCTCACCCTCATCCTTCGTGGGCCAAAACTGGAATAGTTCTTTAAGTGTTGCTTCCTCTGCAAGAATGTTCGGGAACAACCACACCCTTTTACCAAGGATGATCCACAACGACCCAAATACCAGGCCTCTCACTGCACAAAAAATCAGTCTTAATAAGCCCAAAACAAGAGATAGAATACCACACCCACATATATGATAACACAAAACCAAAGTCATGTCAACCACACAACCATAAGAAAGAAAAGAATTATTCTCGGAAAAATTACACTCCATGTCATTTATGAGGTGTCAACTATGAAACAAAAAAAGAGAGAGATTGTAGAATCATAAAATACTCAAAATTTGAGTTTTCTTGCGTTTTACAGGATTGGTAGTCATGAATGTCAGTCTTGCTTCTAGCAATTTATGCGTTTAAATAGAACAACATGACTTCCGGACTGAAACATGAACATTCAATTTTTATTTCAAAAAAGTGGTAGTGCAGCTAACAGTGTAATCTCATGTATAAGGAGACAAAACTACATATTGCTTCAGCGAGATACGAATGTAAAGCGGATTACATAACCGCAGGAAAACCACCAGCAGCAAACAGACTGTCAAACTTGCCATAACTTCAAAAGAAATGCTTTACACAAGAAGTCTTAAAGGTGCCATCATCCACATACTTATAACAGCAGTTCATCAAAAATAAGTACTCTACTCATATTTCAACGTGATCAATGTCTTGAACCAGACTTTCTCATGACACTATAAACTAATTGAGGCAATTCTGGAACCTGCAATTTAAGCACATTTTCTCTTCTACATGAAGAACACTATTCTCTACACTTAAATGACATAGTTTGAAGACCAATTCAACAATATCATAAATGTTTGAAGATTGCGCAGAAAATATTGAATGATCCAATTTCTGGACAAGCTGGTTGACAAGATAGCAACCTTAATTGATCATACCTATGCTACTTGTGGATCTCTCTTAGGCACAAACGAAAGATATATATCAAGTGGAAAGAGCATAATCAGATATAGGCATAACTAATTCTTTGTCTGAATATTTGCTAGATTGACCCATACTGGTAAACATTGTAATAATGTAATCCCTAATCTTCTGAACAATCTCATTCAAATTTTACAGAGCTCCAGGTGCAATGGACCCGAGGGGTTTCTATAGCAGTTACTCAGACCCCCATCCCAATGAGGCCAAATGATTCAAAAATATTAAAGTAAACCAGGACAAAGAATATCATCAGCACCAAAAAGCTTACGTAAAAGGAGGGAAAGTATAAGAAGCAATACACCCGCACAAAAGTAGAGTATAAGCAACTTGACTTGGTGGGGATACACAGGAAACAAGCATATCGCTAGAGTCAAAACGGGCCAACAAAATGAGAGAAGCGTTTGCCATAAGGGCCGTCTGTTCACGAAAGTCCATGCAAAAAATGCATCATTTTCAGAGAACACTTGAACCTGCAAAAGCACCATAAACAGGATATGGAAATTAGTTCCACCTCATAGTATACAACAATTAACAAAAGCAGTTATTAGAAGTGGTTGGAACTTCAGCGCCGTTTATTCCCCCTCCACCACCACCACCAGATAAAGAAATTGGAAACAGTAACATACTAGGACACAAAGAAAGAGTTTTCTCATTAGAACATATTTCTGCAATCAGCTTACAGGAAAAATCTCCAGATGTGCTGGCCATGTAGATAATTTTCTCTTTCCTGGTCGAACAGTTTTGACAACACGGTCACATCGTACTATAAGATTCTTTCTCAACAAAGTGTCGGCAATATCTTCATTCTCCAAATTCTTATCTGATTCAAGAAGATTTTTGAGTTCTGGATGATTTCTCAAAAAGCTAAGAAAATCTTTTCCTCTAAAATATTCAACTCTTGTCTCCTGTAACACAGCCCACCTGGATCCCAGATCCTTGTGATCTCTTACTTTCTCAGCAAATATCTGAAAAACGTCCTTTTTGGCAGCTTGCTTCTGCAATCAATTTGAAGGTAAAATTTCAGTTCTTGTAAATAATCAACAAACAGCATAGAAACGAACTAAATTCTTTATTAAAAGTAATCTCTCTTCATGTCAAAAAGGGGCGTTGTCAGTATACGAGCGGCATTGAGTATGTTCCTTTTATCTCAGCGAAACTGATAATAAATGTAGAGCAGCGAACACAGACAAGCAATACATAAAATCAAAATGCAGGGGAGATGAAACAGATTTCCCGAACCAGTTACGTAACAGATTCTCACACAACTCAAGTGGCCAACCATTACACACACGCGCGCGGAAACTCGTCTAATCCTGAACGAAAATAGCACCTTAAATTAAAGTTCTATCCCCCCTTACAAGATGCTTGAAAATTGGCATTGCCCTCATCATCAATCACGTCACAAAATTACCACAGAAAATAAAAAGAGCAAGATGGTAATCGAAACCTTCTCCGCATCGATATCGTACAATTCATTCACTACTACAAACTGCAAGCCAAATCATAGAGACTATATAATTCATGTTCCCCAAGTGTATCAGCAAAATGGGGTATCTATGGATCACTGTTGTTAGCAAATTCAATCTCCGGTGAAGATAAGAACATACCAATTTACAACATAAATGCCCAAAATGCTGCATATATATATATATATATATATATATATATATATATATATATATATATATATATATATATATATATAGGGTATAATAATAGATCTTTTAAAAATGTGCGTAATTTGGAGAATTTATTAACTAACCCTAGTAGACGGAGTGTCGGTGGAGGGGTCAATGGCTGAACGGCGGCCCCTCTTTTTATCGCCGGCACCGCCGCTGCCCGATTTCTTCATCTCTTTTGTTTTACTAAATCTTTTGTAATAAAATTGTCAAAACCGGTGATGATTGTACGGCTTCTGACACGCCGATTTGATTTGGATCAATACAACTATTTAATCAATGGGTCGCCCCGATTCTACTCATCGGGTTTTTCTTTTTCATTTTCATTTTTGTTTTTTTAAGTTCATTTCTTTTTAGGTAAGATTTGATTTATGATTCTTTTTATGTAAGATTTGATTTATATTGTGTGACGAAAAAAAACATGATTAGTTTTAGACTTTTAGTTATTGAGAAGTGTTGTTTTTGTGTTTCTTTCTTCACATGTACAAGTTCGAATTTGAGATTTGAAATTTGATACCACATCCTCCAAATTATAAGTTTCCATTGTTTGCAAAAGCATTTTAAAACTCATAAATAGGAGAAATTATTTTGTGCAATCGTTGCACGATGGGCTGGCACAATAAGTCGATTATTTTGTGTAGATACATGATTGAGATGAGAATATGGGGAGGTTATTTTTTATAATTTAAGAAATATTTTAATTAAGATCGTTGGTTGCACCACGTCATCAATGCAACAGTTGCATTAAATAATTTTTTCATAAATAAAGGTGGCCAAAGAGTTTGGGTACCCACACCCAAACCCGTCCTAATCGAGTATTTCGACGGGAAATACGGGTATGGGTACTCAAATATCGGGTACCCGCTCCAAAAAGGTTGAATAACATTAGCTGTTTTGACTTTAATGCTGAAAAACAAGAAATTTGGTACCAACAGGTTTCCTAATGGGTACCCGCCTTCAGGTACCCGACAATTTCGGGGTTGAATCGAAAACTAATACTCCACTACCTAAGATGTTGGGTACCCATTCGGTACAGGTACTCTGTAATGCACACCCCTACTCGTAAATGGTTTGGTAAAGAGTCTAAAAAAAACTGTTTCTGCTGATAGTTTATAACTTGGCTATAATATTATTATATTCTATTCAATAACTTAAAATATACTAATATAAAAGATGAAAAATTATAATCTCAGAAGACTTTTTCTTTAATGATCTAGACAATCAAGAACTGGACAGATAAATAACTGACTCATTTGCTAATCAAAAACTTTAAAGTTTAAATTGGTGATATTTTCTCATGGATGTTAAATTCTCGATTATTAATACAGAGAGACTAAAGTCAAGCCATCACGATTGTGATCATGAGTTGTGAGCCGTGGGTGGTATAGAATTATGTAGATTTGTCAAGGATACAAATTTTTAAATGTAAATGAATTCATTTGAAAAAGCTTTCACAAACAAAAAACACGTGACCACCAACTTAGAGAATATTATTTCTTGGCATGAATTAGTAATAGTGTATTATTCTAAAACAACCAACACTTTATTGAATACGTGAAACAACGAAAGGTTAAAACATTCCCAAAAGCGAGTAAACATCAAAAATAAAAATAAAAAAATGCTACATGCTGCGAAACCGAGTTGATCACGAAACAACAAGAAAAAGGTAACAATCTTTTGGGAATCTAAGATAGGGGATTTCTCTTCGATCCAATTCAACAAAACCACACAACTTTTGACTGCAATCTTCTGACCGTGTCCTCTAATCCTGTTTGAAATCAGAGCCTCATTGGTTAAAAGATTAGCCACTCAATTGCCTTCACGAAAAATATGTTGAACACAAACACCCGAATGCAACATAAGCTCCCATATACGTTGCAAAATCCCTATATAACATCAATGTTCAGGATGTGGTGATCGAACAATAGCTATAACCCCCAAAGCATCAACTCCATGACAATTCGCTGAAACCTAGTCTCTCTACAATATTCCAAACCCCAACAATGCTCTCAATTCAACCTCCAATTTATTGCCCGACCAATGTAGAATTGAAATGCCCAACAAATATCACCTATTCAATTCGTAAGATACCTCCCGTCGGGGTTTCACCCTAATTTTCTGGAGAGCATCCCTTAGTGTTGAGTTTGAATTGATCATCTTATGAAAATTTCTAGATCACAACTTTTATGTCTTTGCCCGACGGACAACATTACTAGAGCTTCCAAATCTTTGCCAACTCCCAATGAACCGTCCAACTCAATCTAATGTTTGCCATGCGCACAGAGTCCAGATATTTATTGACCTCGAAATTGATCAACCTTGCATCCATCGACTTGTCGTTATGTTTGGATAAGTTCCTAGCTGTCTACAAGAACTACATCACAAGAATATGAATAAGGTCAAAGAACATGATCTGGTGTACAGGGGCGGAGCTAGGAACTTAAATTAGAGGGGGCGGAACATCGTAAAAAATCATTAATTATATATCACAAAAATGAGTTATTTTCACTAATAATTATTTTTAATTTAGTATAAAGGTAGTAATTCATCATGAAAAACATTAAGTAACTTATTTAATCTTCGTAGAAGAAAATAGTATACAATATATATAAACAAATATAAATGATGTCACAAAGAAACAGACATAAACGCACATATATCTTAAAAATTTCTCTTATTAAATTTAACTTATATATTTCGACAACTCGCATATATTAAATTAAAATTATAAATTTTGAGTATTTTATATAACAACATGTACCAATGTAATACGAGAAATTAATTACTTCTTGTTATTTATAATTTTGTGTAAATTAACTTCCATATTCAAAATTAGATGTTCAAACATGTAAAAGTGTCAATGAAGTTGAAAATGAAAAATGTGATTACATGGATCATCTTTTTTTGTATTGATTACATGAAATAACTCAAAAAATGCATACAACAAATTTGTTGAATATAAATTTAATTAAAGTGGTTATATATAAATTCACACAATATATACATAGAGAGAGAGAGAGAGAGAGAGAGAGAGAGAGAGAGAGACGTCATATTTACTTATTTGGTGCCCCACTTATGAAATTTGACGATTTGTGGATTTTTGACTCTTGACCTTATTAAATCCTTTAGAGGCCACATCATCGTCTTTTTCCATATTCACACAGATCTGGACTCACTTCTTCATTAATGCCAAAGAAACAAACCCATTTTCGAGTTCACATAATCTTTTTTCTCAACCCAAAAAAGAAAACTAAGTTGCAAAATCACCTAGATTTGTGAATTGTGAATTTGTGATAATCTTTCTCAGGGAATCAAACTTAGTTCTAATATTTCTAGCATTTACAGATTTCTACACTTATCCATATTTTTCTCTATGTATATAACAATGGTGGGGGAGGAGCTGGGGGTGGGGGGCGACGACCCCTATATGCCCCCTGGCTCCGCCTCTGCTGGTGAAATTCCATTCGTCCGATGCGTCCGACCTGCCCAAACTCTCTTGGCAAATTAATACCGCAAGTGCAGGGGTGAAAGTGATACAAGATAAATAAGCTACGACCCACAACTATCGTACGCAAGGGAGGATTGCGCTTGACTTTTAACTACTAATTTATCTATTTATGCAAAATGATAACTAATGAATGTGGAGTTGTCACCTTTTACACTCACGACTCAACAATTAAAGCTAATAAATGGGGAATTTTGATTTAATGGATAATAACTAAAATACTTAACAACTTTAAGACTTAAATCAATAATTAATTAGTGGTATCGTAAGGAACTAGGTTTTTTTGGATAGATATGATCACAGGCTCATAGGCATTGTTGAGAAGAATTATGATCGATTCATATACGGGAAATTTTAAATTATTAGGTATTCCTATAATTGTGGATTCACCACACTGTAATTCGAAATGTTACTATTTGTACTTTGTTCCTCCAAACAGATTCATCTCATTGAATTACCTACACGTTAATAAATAGACACAAACCATCACACAACATGCGAAATTGACTTAACCTATGAGATCTATCCTATGAGTTCAGTTGTCGCATCTGTCATAAGAAAGTAAATATCTACGTGTTCATGACGCACATAAAGCATTACACTCAAGTTATCAATTCAATTAAATTATTCCTCACATTATCATCTCGACATGATCATCACAACATAATCTCTATCCAAATATTCTCATTGCCTCACGATACACGATGGAATTAGCTACTCATAATTGAAAACTTATAAACGCAAGTAAAACAAAACATAGTCTTCAATAAAATAACTAAAACGAATATCTTCCAAATAAACGTATGAAAATAACTCACAATATCCAAGACAATAAACTAGAATTAAGAAGTAAAAACATGGATCAAAGTATCGTTTCGTGACCTAGTTTCGATTAGTCCAAAAAAGAAACGTTTCAGAAACATTTCAGAAAGTTTTCCGAAGCTAAAAAAATATGATTCAAAGACCACGATATTTGCAAACCTTTTGTATATTAACACAAATGATGTTTATTAATTTAATGCAAAGAAATTTAAATAATAATAAAGAATGTAAAATTATCATGCTTGAAATACTTGTTTGTATCACCATAAATAAAAATGTGATATATCAAAAACACGCATCCTCAAAATCTCTAATAGTATATTATAAGGGAAAAAATCTTTCTTGGTCCCTTAACTTGGCTTCTTCAAAATTTTGGTACCATAACTTGGCAACCCAAACTTTTGGTATCCCAACTTGGCAGTTTCCTTCACATTGCATCCTCCGACGTCGGAAAAGCCCAATTTTGACCAAAATTGGGGATTTTGACAGGTTTCCGGCTGCCACCTCATCACTTAGGAATTTTGACCAATTTCATTAAGAAAAATGACTTGAAATTCCTAATTTACCCTCAAATATCCTATTCTTTGATTCATAATTACATTTTAAATTTATACTTTAGAAAGAAATAAAATGACAATTGTTATAGAACTTTACATATTATTATTTAGTTTTTAATATTACTTAAATTATATAACACCTAAAAGTTAATAAATTTTAATTTGTCAATCATATTAATACTTTGTTATTACTATGATTCAGTTTTTTTATTTCATAATTTAACAAAAAAAAAAGAATAATTAATATTGCTCAGTTTTTTATTTTCAAAATTTAACAAAAAAAAAAAACTAAATCAGTTTTTAATATTAATAACTTTGTTAAAGCTGTTAATGTTATTCTGCTTTTTATTTCGTAATTTAACAAAAAACAAAGGAAAATTAAATCAGTTTTTATTTTTGTTATTACTGTTATTTAGTTTTGTATTTTCGTAATTTAACAACAGCAAAAAAAGAAAAACTAAATCAGTTTTAATATTACTAATTTTCTATAATTAGTTTTTTAATGTCGTAATTAAAAAAAAAAAGGAACAACCAAATCGGGGAAGTCATCTTCCCCGATCAATCTCAGGCCTCCGCCGGAAGAATCAGTAGGAGGCCTGAAGAATTAGTCGCGCAGCGGCTCGACCTGCGAAGGTCGCGCCGTCGCGCGACCAGGATGCCGCGGTGCAAATCGGAATCGGCGCCCCACCGATTCCGATTTCACCGCTTCCCTCCACGCTGTCGCTGCCACACTCACCCCCGCAATCCTCCGCCTCCCAGAATCCTCACCTACATCGGCCAAAAAGGCCGTCGATTTTGTTGTTTGCAATTCTTTATTTTGTTTAGGGTTGCGGCGGTGGGCGTGGGTGGTGGGTTGGGTTGTTTGAATTTAGTATATTTTTATTTTTCTTTAAAAAAAACTTGATTATAATAATAAATTTTAAATTACAAATTTTTAATGAAAGGGCATGGATGTAATTTGAACACCAGCTCAATTTGGATGGAAAGTTGTAAAGATTTGATTGAGCTACGTGTCATTGTGGGTCCAAAATTGATAAAAATCCCCAAATTGAGCATGTGCCTAGCACATGACTTTCAATTTCCGACCAAATTAGAAATTTCCGTCACCAGAGGATGCAATGTGAAGGAAATTGCCATGTTGGGGTACCAAAATTTTGAAGAAGCCAAGTTAAGGGACCAAAAAAGATTGTTTCCCGTATATTATAAGAAAAAACCAAAGCAACATATCTAATCCAACATAAAAACAAAAAACAAAAAAGCAAACTAACTAAAGTTAAAATAAAATAAAAATAAAGCACCATCACTAAGTAATATAGGTCAAATATCCTCATTAAGCCTTCTAAAAAGATAACAAATGCACCCAACATGACACTAAAGTCCAAGATAACAAATGCATCCAACATGACACTAGAGAAGAAAAAAAATAAAATCAACTACATTAAGGTCGAATGTACATAACAAGTGTTACAAATTGAAGTTTAGTTGAAAATATGAAAAGAAAGCTACATAGCTACTACTTGTTAGTAGTTCTTAACATTTTGATCGGCGACTACCATGATCCTCATCTTGAGTTGTATGATCAAAGTGTTGTTCTTCAGTGAAATGGATGCCTTGATGATCAGAGGTGTAGACACATTTATTTTATTAAATAATTAAATGTGTGCAATTGAAATAAAATAAAAATTCCATAAAATTCCAATATTCTATGGATGGAAATATATATTTATCAAATCTCAAAAGATGAAAAGTCTACTCATCAAAATCTCAAGGGATGGAAAGTCTACTCATCAAAATCTCAAAGGATGGAAGATCTAGTCATCAAATCCCAAAAGAATGGAAGGTCTAGTCATCAAATCCCAAAAGAATGGAAGGTCTAGTCATCAAAATCTCAAAAGAAGGAAACTATCTTTCATCATGGAAAGAAGGATTTCCTCAAATTATGCCTTCCATATTGGAGAGTTGATCTTAACCATCCATCTCATCAGAAGATTTTTCTTCTAACACTATAAATAGAGGTCTTCACCAAGAACAAAAATCACAACAAAACATCCAAGCATTCTTGGAGTAAAGAGTTCATCATATCCTCTCCATCAAGTTCATCATATTCAAAGGCGTTCATCCAAAGATTCAAACTGTTCGTCGCGAAGATCAAAGAATTTCTCCTTTTGATTCGGGATCAAGCTCTCACGCCCTCGAATTAAAGTTTTCCAAGCTCAAGTCAACTTCAACAAAGATCAAATTGAAGACTTTGCCTCCAAATTCAAAAAAAATCCGTTCTTGAAGAATTGAATCAGAGGAATATTAGAGATTGTAACTCGAATTTCTTTAAATTTACATTAAGTTTATTTGTACTAATTTTTCTTGTCTTTTATTTTTAAGGACTCGAAATCTGTTGTTACAAATTTGGCACGCCCGATGGGACAATCTCTACCTCTCATCTCTTTCCTTCAATTCTTAAATTTGAAGTCTCAAGAAGCCAACGTTTGCTCAACAATGGAGAAGTCAATGGGGGCAAGATATGAGACTCAACCATCTTCATTGCAAAAGCAAATTGATGTACTGACCAAAGCCATTGAAAACTTCACCAAACAAGTCCACAAACGTGAAGAGCGCCTGAATTATCTTTTCCAAAAGATGGAGATCAAAACAAGTGCTGATCAAGATGCTGAAGAAATCATTGGCAAAATTACAGAACATTCATCAAGCCGAGAAGTTCAAGTCTCATGCCATCCCCAAAAGTCAAAACTCCTGGAAAACAACGATCAATTTATGATCCATGCACCAAAGTCTCCTGAAGAACAAAGATCAATTTATGATCCATGCCATCAAAAAATTGAAGTTGGAGAAAATTCTAAAGCCTCAAGCAAAGAAATTCAAGTATCCACTCAAAGTCTCATCTCTGCCAATCAATTGAAAGATTTCATTGAAGCAGTTGCAGAAGATTACAAAGCTCAACCTTCAACCTTCAAATCTTACATCAATCCATACACTCAGAGGATCGAGCAATTGCAAATGCCAAAAAACTATCAACCTCCAAAATTTCAAAGATTTGTTGGTAGCGGAGATCCAAGACTATATGTCGCTCACTTCATCGAGACGTGCAATAGTGCTGGAACTGATGGAGATCTTCTTGTCAAACAATTTTTCCGGTCCTTAGAAGGTTTTTCTTTCGACAGGTACACTGATCTCGAGCCAAATTCAATTGACAATTGGAAAGATTTTCAAATCAAATTCTTCAATCGCTTTTATAGCACTCGCCGCACTGTTAGCATGATTGAACTTGCTAACTCATATCAACAAGAAGATGAGCATGTTGTTGAGTACATCAATCGATGGAGAAATTTATCTCTAAGTTGCAAGGAGAGGCTCTCTGAAACTTCATCCATCGAAATATGCACTCAAGGGATGCACTGGAACATTTCCTACATACTTCAAGGAATCAAGCCAAAAACATTTGAAGAATTAGCAACTCGAGCGCATGCCATCGAAATGAGTATTAACTCTGATGATGAAGAATATATGTTCCATGCTCGTGATTCTTCAACCTCTGATATTGAAGAAGACAATGAAGATCAAAATAAAGATCAAAATGAAGATGAACTTGAAGAAGATGAAGTGTCATATTTTACCACAATTGATATGCTCCCCGATACGAGCTTAAACTGTCTAGAATCTTCAAATTAAGATCTCTTCATGCCCTCCTTGACAAGAGATAAAACTGTCTACAAATATTCAAGTCGTGAACTCCTCAACACGAGTCTAAACTGTTTCCAAATTCAAAATCAAATCAAGATTCCTTGACAAGAGATAAAACTGTCTGCAAATATTCAAGCCATGAACTCCTTAACACGAGTCTAAACTGTTTACAAATTCGAAATCAAATCAAGAACTCCTTAACACGAGTCTAAACTGTTTACAAATTCAAAATCAAATCAAGACTACTTGACAAGAGATAAAACTGTCTACAAATATTCAAGTCATGAACTCCTTAACACGAGTCTAAACTGTTTCCAAATTCAAAATCAAATAAAGACTCCTTGACAAGAGATAAAACTGTCTGCAAATATTCAAGTCATGACCTCCTTAACACGAGTATAAACTGTTTACGAATCCAAAATCAAATCAAGGACTCGTTACCACGAGTCTAAACTGTTTACAAATTTAATAAAATCAAGGCTCCTTGACAAGAGTTGAAACTGTTCAACAAATTCTCCAAGTCATCAAATCTCCTGGACACGAGTGAAAAATGTCCACAAATTCTCAAGTCTTCAAGTCTCCTGGACACGAGTGAAAAATGTCTACAAATTCTCAAGTCTTCAATTCTCCTGGACATGAGTTAAAAACGTCTGCAAATTCTCAAGTTTTCAAGTTTCCTAGACACGAGTGAAAAATGTCTAGAAATTCTCAAGTCTTCAAGTCTTCTGGACACGAGCCAAAAAGTCTTCAAGATCTCAAATCAAATGCTCCTTGATGCATGAGTCTAAACTGCATATTACTCATGGCTGCTGGAAGTCAATTCTAAACTTGGTCATGTCTTTGAAAAAAGAAATGTCTCCTAAAAGTTGGCACATCTGAAAGTTGAAGCACACATGACGTGCATTTTGAGACGAGCCCACAAACTATTGTTTCAAGCTCGAAATAATTCACTCATGCTTGATCAATTGGAAAAGAAAAATGATCGAGACTTATTCACTCAATGCCGCGTCTTCAACACTTTCGTGAACAAGTCTCGAGGGGGCAATTTGTAGACACATTTATTTTATTAAATAATTAAATGAGTGCAATTGGAATAAAACAAAAATTCCATAAAATTCGAATATTCTATGGATGGAAATATATATTCATCAAATCTCAAAAGATGAAAAGTCTACTCATCAAAATCTCAAGGGATGGAAAGTCTACTCATCAAAATCTCAAAGGATGGAAGATCTAGTCATCAAATCCCAAAAGAATGGAAGGTCTAGTCATCAAATCCCAAAAGAATGGAAGGTCTAGTCATCAAAATCTCAAAAGAAGGAAACTATCTTTCATCATGGAAAGAAGGATTTCCTCAAATTATGCCTTCCATATTGGAGAGTTGATCTTAACCATCCATCTCATCAGAAGATTTTTCTTCTAACACTATAAATAGAGGTCTTCACCAAGAACAAAAATCACAACAAAACATCCAAGCATTCTTGGAGTAAAGAGTTCATCATATCCTCTCCATCAAGTTCATCATATTCAAAGGCGTTCATCCAAAGATTCAAACTGTTCGTCGCGAAGATCAAAGAATTTCTCCTTTTGATTCGGGATCAAGCTCTCACGCCCTCGAATTAAAGTTTTCCAAGCTCAAGTCAACTTCAACAAAGATCAAATTGAAGACTTTGCCTCCAAATTCAAAAAAATCCGTTCTTGAAGAATTGAATCAGCGGAATATTAGAGATTGTAACTCGAATTTCTTTAAATTTACATTAAGTTTATTTGTACTAATTTTTCTTGTCTTTTATTTTTAAGGACTCGAAATCTATTGTTACAAGAGGTATTCTGCATAGTCTAAATCGGTCGTATCATTGCAACCACTGTTATTGTGAATAACATCACTTGCTCTAGGAGTAAATTCCTCACCATCAATATCTTCAAATATTTTTCTAGCTCTTTCACTCATTAAGATATCAAATTCTTCATCATCGTCCAATACATCAACATTATTATTTTCTCTTACTTGAACTTGCACCATTTCGAGGTGGAACTCTTATTCTTTCAGCACATGTAGCTAGAAAAATATTAGGTCGACGTGGTTGCCCATCATCATCATATTCATCCAAAGAGCATCTCTAGGATCATCTTACCACTCTGCCATAATATCATCCTCATTAAAAATAGAGGATTTGGTAATTTACCTCCCTGTGTTATGCTAATTTGGCAAATTACCTCCATGTGAAAAATAAATAGGCAAATTACCCCCCTGTAATTTCAAGAATTGGCAAATTACCTCCTTATATAAGGAGGTGCAGTTCACTTGCTCAAATTTGAGAGTGGGAATGGTTTACTAAGCTTAAAAAGACAATTATACCCTTTATTTATCAAAAATTGTGTAATTTTTTGGTTTAATACTTTAACTTGTTAAGAAAAAAGTTAAAATTAAAACTAAAATTTAAAAATAAGGTATGATTTCGTAATATGTATGTTTTATAATGTTTTACATACTTTTACTTATAATCTTTTAAAGAAAGGTTATAATCAAATTCGAAATTACAGAAAAGAAAATATTAGAAATAACAAGGGTATTTTGGTCATTAAGTATAAAAATACACTAAAAAAATTACGGGGAGGTGGTGTGCCAATTTTTAAAATCACATGGAGGTAATTTGCCTATTTATTTCTCACAGTGAGGTAAATTGCCAATATGACATAACACAGGGACGTAAATTGCCAAAAACCCTGAAAAATATTACTCAGGTCAATCGGTTGAAAATCTCGATCAACTTTTGCTTTATCCTTAATCAGATGACGCAATCTGAGCCTCATGTTATAACGAGCATAAAATAATCTCTCCAACTTTTGGTAGTTGAGGCAATTGTGCACTTTAGTATGTATGTGAGCAAATGTGTTCCAATTCCTCTCACATCCACTAGACGAAGCAGTTTGTGATAAAAAAATTTAAAGCCACTTTTCTTAAGTTTGGAGCATCAATGCCAAACATAAACCACCATTCAGCTGAAAAGAAAGGTAAAGATTTAGCATATTTCCTACAGTAGGTTATTTTATAAACGCCGAATTTTTTTGTACCGGATCCCTGTACTGCCAATCATGTAGTGACACATGGCAAGCAAACAGTTGTCTCTTCCCTTTTTCTCTTGGTCAAATGTTGCAATATCATTTAAGGCAAAATTGGTGGGGCCCACCTAAAGGAAAGAGAAAGAAGTTTTGCCTGATCTTCTCTCTCTCTCTCTCTCTCTCTCTCTCTCTCTCTCTCTCTCTCACACACACACACACACACGGATATATCTCAAAATTGGTGGGGCGCACCTATAGGAAAGAGAAAATTCACATGTCTTCCTTTATGGTTGTTCAATTCAAATTGTAACGTGTTTTTAATGAATCAATTATAAAATAGATAAAGAAAACAACTTGCTACTCTAATATCTCTAAACTCCTGGTTTTTGTAAGCATATTTATTTATTATGTTTATTTATATAGAAAGCATATCTATTTATTTTATAGTTATTCAGGACTAATGACGTGCTACAAATTAAGTTACAATACTGATACATTATAATAATAAGTTTCAAGACCTTATATAGATTATAAACTTGCAATTCCTAAAGATTTAATAGAATTCTTTTAAAATCTAGAATTGTTTATATGATATATTTATTATCAAAATACTTTTATATTACTTCGAAACTATCAGAAAGTTAATTGTCAAGTTGTGAAGCTATATTTTGTTAAAATTCAACAACAATTTAAATGAACAGATAAAATCAACTTATAAAATCTTAAGCTTGAAATATCGCGTCAGCAGTTATAGAAGTCGCATATAAAGTATTTCATATATAATACATCAAGATTTGAGTAGTCATGCTAAGATAAAGAAAAACGAAAACAAAATAAGTTAAACGTTGAAATGATAAAGTAATAATTTTTAATCTGGCATGCACTCCTTCATCTTCTATAATCTTAGGAGCTACCATCTTTACTACCATCATTCTGCTTCTTGGCAGGATTTGTTGAGTTTTTTGACATAAATCTACTAAACTCTTGTTGATGTAGGATTTGGGTATGTGAAGTAAAAAATGCAATAGATAAACAATAAGAAAAAGCTCTAATTGGTACTAGAAAAGATTATTTTAAAAAAATTTACCTCCATCATTTGAGGTGGTCGCCCATAAGAAAAAGCTTGTCCTCTCACATGATATGGTATGCCAAAATCTTGGTGTGAAGACTGATTGGGTACACCAATTTGATAATTCTTTTCAAAGTCAAGAAAAAAAATTATTATGTAATAATAAAGCACTACGCGCATATTTCAAAAATATAGATGATGTGTCAAATCTCGGTATCGTCATATCTTAACATTCGGTATCATATGTACGGCATTATTTCGGAATATTACGCCACGACAACACCATTAATTTTTAATGCAAGATTGCAATTTAAGGCAAAACTCAAAATTAGGCCATTTAGGCCCAATTTTGAGTTATTTGGGGCCCAATTCGAATTTCACAAGCCCAATTCGAGTTGTTCCAGGCCCAACTCGAGCTGTTTTTAGTTCATTCGAGTTATTTCTTTGCAGGTAATTCGAGTTATTTCTTTACAGGTCATTCGAGTTATTTCTTTGCAGGTCATTCGAGTTATTTCTAGGAGTCCTAGTTTGACTTATTCAACTCATAGTCCTACTTGGAGTGCACTTCTAGCTGAATAAGGACTCTTATGCTTATATAAAGGGATCCCATTCCTCATTCTAAGGTACGTTTTACATTATTCTAAGCTCTAAGTTCGAGTTATATAAGTCGACCTCGACCTATTTTCCAAGCTCATTCGAGCTGTTCTACAAATAGCTCGAGTTCGACCTATTTTGGCTCTCATTCGAGTTGTTTTGTTCTGTTTCATTCGACTTGTTTGATTTAGTTCATTCGACTTGTTTGGCCTTCTCATTCGACTTATTGCTCTCAGTTCATTCGAGTTATTACTTAGTGCATATTCGACCTATTCTAGCCAGTTCATTCGACTTGTTGCCTTGTTCAACAAGATCTCATATTCCGATCCGTCTGACTTGAGCGTCGGAGTGCCTTCGCCGGAGAAGGCACCGGCTTAGTTCACGTTTGGTGTTGAGTGCAGGTTCCGAACTCAAAAAGCTGCTTGAGCATCCAGCAGGAACTGAAGCAGTCTGACGTGGAGTGTTGGAGAGTGGACACGTATCCAGACGAAAATACCCCACATCAGTGGCGCCGTCTGTGGGAACTATCAAACGCACTTAGGAGCAAACACCATTATTAATTCAATGGCTCACCGCAAAGCCGCGGAGAAGAACGGAATGGCTGGAAGAACAAGATCACAGAGGGAGGATGAGAATCGAGTGGCTGACGCATCTTAACACACCTCGGTAGCTGCTCCCAATGCCCCTCTGGATCAAACTCGCACTATGACAGATCAACCAGTAGTGCCTCCAGTTGAACAACCATTGTTGAATCCCGCACAACTGACGCAGATTATGACAGCATTGCAACAGACCGTGGTACCAATAATTATGCAACAATTGGCTAATTCTGGATTGCAGCAAAACGTTCCAGCGCAAGAAGCACGACGGACACCAACACAGCAAGAAAGGTCTCATCACACACAGCGTCAAGCTGATTCAGGACAACAACAATCAAGGATGACGAGACCAACACGGAAGGATCAATCATCTTCCCAAGAACGCAGAAAACCGCGTTCAGTAAAAGCTGCAGGGAACAAGGCTCCCAGCCGGGCGAATGACAAGGGAGGAGAAGTCAATTCTAAGCGGAGAGATTCCGAAGATCAACCTGTAGCTAGTCAAACAACGTCCAGGAACCATCATGAAAAAATGAAACCAAGGCCAGAACCAGAAGTCGCTGAAAATATTCCATCAACTGAGCCACCAACTCCCTTTTCTGAAGCAATTGGCAAGTTAACACTCAAGGAGGGAGTTAGACTTCCTGATATGAAGAAATATGATGGAACGACTGACCCTGCTACACATTATGATGACTTGGATCTTGAGCTGCAGATTTTGGGGTACCATGAGAATTTAAGGGCGAAGCTAATTTCACTAAGCTTAAGGGGAACTGCTAAAGAATGGTTCAAGAACTTGAAGTCTCATTCGACTGAATCAGCTGAACAATTCAAAAGCATGTTCGTTAAGAAGTTTGCCATTTATCGCTTAAAGAAGAAGTCTCCAAGTACTTTGTTCAATATCTACAGGAAGCCAGGGGAGACGCTGGGAAAATATATAGAGCGTCTAAATTTGGAAATTGGAAAAGTGAATGCTCCCACCGTGGACTTGGTAATCTCGGTGTTGCAAAACCGTTGCCAGAGCGCAAAGCTGATTGAAGTACTAACTTGGGACGCTCCTGATTCGATAGAGCAAGTAATGGATCTCGCCAATAAAGTGGTTGAAGTGGAGGAGATCACCATAAATCAAGGATTAACCGACCTGCCAGAAAATCCTAGAGGAAAGGAGAATAAAGACTGGAGGAGAGATCCTAGGGGGAAAGATCGTGAGCACAACCGACAACCTTTCAAGAGGTTTGATAATTGGACTCCTTTGAAGAAACCAATTGGCGAAATTTATGCGATAGTTGGGGATAAGGAAAGGTTCAGATCTCCAAGACCCATGACGCTAACTGAAGAGATGAAGCAATCCAAAAAATATTGTAAGTTTCATCGACAAAATGGACATACCACTAACGATTGCAGGGCTTTGAGAATGGAGATTGAACGGCTCATTCTCGAGGGCAAACTTATTGAATATGTATTGGAGAATAGACAACCGAGGGATGAGAAATTAGCGGTTGGACGAAAGCGAAGTCGTTCCCCAAAAGAAAAGAAGGACGAACCAAGAAGAAGAAGGGGTAACGGGAACGATGATATCGAAAACGGAGTAAATGTGATTGCCGGAGGACCTACAGGTGCGGATTCGACCAAAAGTAGGAAACGGATTTCACGTGATATACAATATGAGCGTTTGAAACGTCCAGAGATAGACTTAGTCTTTGCGGTAGACAAGATGGATACAAAGATTACATTCGATGATAGCGACTTCGATAGCTTGTCGTCACAAGCTAAGGAGGCTCAATACTTAAATTGCCCAATGGTGGTTACCGCGGTAATTGCGAATCACGCGGTAAAAAGAATAATGATAGATAATGGATGCTCATCTAACATTATTTTCATGGATGCCTTACAACAAATGAAGCTCAGACAATACGAGATCTCCGAGGTGAATTCACCTCTATTAGGATTTGGCGGAAGTGAAGTCAAGCCTGTTGGAAGAATAATGCTACCAACATCTTTTGGTGTCAATCCAAAGAGGAGAACGTTGAATGTGGAATATCTCATTGTTGATATGCCATTCGCATACAATGTATTAATAGGAAGGCCAGGAATAACTGCATTTGCTATGATTATTTCAACAGTTCATCAGAAGATAAAATTTCCAACTCCTGGGGGAGTCACAGAACTGACAACAAACTATCGCGATTCGTGGAGCTGTTATGTTACATCAACAAAACCTGCCAAGGCAAAAAATGCACCTGATATAGCTCTGATTGAAGCTCGAGACGCGGGGACTCCACAAGCAACAAGGAGTAAAGACATTGAGATGGTGCTAGCAACACAAGAAGATCAGCAGGAAATCCCGGAAGATTTTGATGTTCCCATGCAGGGAGATAAACTGAAACTAGCAAAAGAAGAAAGAGAGGATAAAACCACTTTGCGTTACATGAAACAATTGGAGATCGAACGTATGAAGCCTTCTGGAGAATTCAAGGAAGTTACTTTAATGGAGAATGAGCCGGAGAAAATCATCAAAATCGGAAGTGAACTGCCAATGGAGATGGAGAAAGCATTGATAGCATGTTTGCAGAGAAATTTTGATGTATTTGCATGGACTGATTCAGATTTAAAAGGCATAGATCCACGGGTTGCAGTGCACCACTTGAATGTCAATCCAAATGCAAGACCAGTTCGGCAGAAGAAGAGACACTTCAGTGATGAGAAGAATAAAGCGGCAGAATTGGAAGTACAAACAAAGTTAGCAGCAGGACACATACTTGAAGTTCAATATTCAGAATGGTTGAGCAATGTCGTGCTGGTACCAAAGAAACCAACCATATGGCGTATGTGCGTGGACTACACGGATTTAAACAAACATTGTCCACGAGATCCTTTCCCATTGCCTAGAATTGATCTTGTGGTTGATTCAACAGCAGGATGTGCACTACTTAGTCTTTGTGATGCACAGAGTGGATTTCATCAAATCTTGATGGCAGTCAAAGATCAACACAAAACCGCATTCATAACAGACAGGGGGATATTCTGTTACAGAGTAATGCCATTTGGATTAAAGAACGCAGGAGCAACATTTCAGAGGCTGGTTGCGAAGATGTTTTACCATCAGATAGGTAAGACAATGGAGGTCTACATAGATGACATGCTTATTAAGAGTTTAAAGGCGGAAGACCATGTTAAGCATCTTGAAGAAGCTTTTGGGATCATGAGGCAGTACGGGATGAAGTTGAATCCAAAAAAGTGTACATTCGGAGTCAAAGCGGGGAAATTTCTAGGCTTCATGGTAAATGAAAGGGGCATAGAAGCAAACCCGGATAAGATCAAAGCTATAATGGATTTGCCATCTCCCAAGTCGGTTCGCGAAGTCCAAAGGTTGGTGGGGAGAATAACGGCACTCAGTCGTTTTATATCACATTATGCGAAGAAAAGTCTACCTTTCTTCAAAAAGTTAAGAAAAACGCCAAAGTTTACTTGGACGGAAGATTGTGAGGAGGCATTTCGTCAATTGAAGATTTACCTGACAACGCCACCACTATTGTCAAAACCCAAGGATAACGAAATATTATATCTCTATTTAGTTGTAACAAAAAATTCACTCAGCACGGTCTTGGTTCGAGAAGAGGATAGGAAACACCTACCAATTTATTACGTGAGCAAAGTTTTGAATGGAGCAGAACTCAATTATTTGGAGATTGAGAAGTTGGCATACGCATTGGTGATAACTACAAGGAAACTAAGACCATATTTTCAGTCACACCCAGTCATAGTACTTACAAATCAACCGTTGAAGCAGGTGATGGCAAAGCCAGAAACGTCAGGCAGGTTGGTCAAGTGGGCAATCGAGCTAGGAGAATATGGTTTGGAGTACTTACCAAAAACTGCGATCAAAGCACAAAGACTGGCGGATTTTGTCGCAGAAACTATCTCCGAAGCAGATCCATCAATTGATGTGGCTACAGTGACGGAAAGCAGTCAAAAGGATGAAATCGGGGCAGCAAAAGAAATATGGACTCTACACGTGGACGGATCCTCCACAGTTGATGCAGGAGGTGCAGGAATTTACATAAGGTCGGCAGATGGAAGAGAATTCGATTATGCCATTAGATTGAATTTTCAAGTCACAAATAATCAAGCAGAGTATGAAGCCATGCTAGCCGGTATACAAATGGCAAAATCGCTTGGGATAACTAAACTTATGGCATTCACAGACTCTCAATTAATTGCAAATCAATTTGAGGGAAGATACGAAGCTAAGGAGGCGGCAATAGTGAAGTACCTAGAAAAGCTGAAGGAGGCAACATCTAGCTTTGAGATGTTTATTATATCACAGATTCCGCGATTGGAGAATGAACGGGCCGACTCACTATCAAGATTTGCAAGCACTGCAGAAGTCTTTGTGGAGAGACGAGTGACATTGTTGGCCGCAGATCAACCCTCAATCAGCAAAGGCCTGGAGCCAACAACAACACAAGCCTTAGATTACGTTTTGCCAGTAGAAGTAGAGGCGTGTTGGAAGGATGAAATAATAGACTATTTACAAAACGGGAAATTACCAACTGATTCACAAGCTGTGAGAAGACTCAAATATAAATCAGCAAGATTCACCATGTTTAATGGAGAACTTTACAAAAGATCTTTTGAGGGACCACTCTTGAGATGTTTGTCACCCACCCAGGCGAAGTAAGTCTTGAGGGAAATTCACGAAGGAAGTTGTGGAAATCATTCTGGAGGGCGGTCCTTGGCACAGAAGATACTCCGACAAGGATACTTTTGGCCAACAATTATGAGAGATTCGATGGATTATACTAGGAGGTGTAGAAGTTGTCAACTACACGCAAAAATCATTCATACACCTGCACAACCAATGACAGTCGTAAGCTATGGATGTCCCTTTGATCAATGGGGAATAGATATTGTAGGACCAATGCCAGTGGCGTCCGGCGGAAGAAAATGGTTGTTGGTAGCAGTTGAATACTACACCAAGTGGGTTGAGGCTGAAGCACTTGTGACAATAACAGAACCAATGTGAAGAAGTTCATCTGGAAGAACATTGTGTGCAGGTTCGGAATCCCTAGGGTACTAATATCTGACAATGGAAGACAATTCCAGGGATTCAAGATTCAAGATTGGTGTAAGGATATGAAGATTGAGCAGAGATTCACATCTGTCACGCACCCAGAAGCTAATGGGCAAGTTGAGGCTACAAACAACACACTCGTAAGGAGTTTGGAGAAAAGGTTGCAAGGTGAAGGAGGAAATTGGGCAGACGAGTTGCCAGGAATATTATGGGCGTATCGCACAACACCACGAACTTCTACGGGCGAAACTCCGTATTTGTTAACGTATGGTTCAGAAGCAGTAATACCCGCGGAAATCGGAATGCCAACTTATCGAATCGTCACATATAATGAGGAACAAGCATTAAGAGCTAGACAAATGGACCTCGAGCTAATAGGAGCAACAAGAGAAGAAGCCTACCAACGCACTCAAGCTTACAAGTCCATGATGGCAAAAGCATACGACAACAAAGTTCGTTTCAGAAACTTTCAAGTGGGGGACTTGGTCCTAAGGAAAGTAGAAGCCACCAAGCATGTGGGGAAATTAAAGCCAAATTGGGAAGGACCATACAGGGTGGAAAAAGCAAGCGCAAAAGGATACTATTATTTACAAGAATTGGGAGGAAGGACATTGTCACGCCCTTGGAACGTCAAGAATTTGAGAAGGTTTTACAGTTAGAAGAGTTAGCAGATCAACAGGCTGAGTGGCAAGTTAGGACCGTAGTTTCAATGCTTTATTTACTTATTCTTCTACAAATTACGAGTCTCAACGCAAGAACTCCAATTGTAATACTTAGCACTGAACTACGGGGACTTGATTCCTAGCCACCTATACATGGCGGGATACGTAGGCAACTCGGAAGTTCATCGAGCTCAGTCCCAAAACTTATAAAATTTCATATTTTATTTAAGTTTGGTTGTTTGTCTACGTTATATTAACATTCTTATCAACACAAGTATTAACACACAATTCGTAAGACGAGCATTATGCCTCGCAGACGTTCAGTAGGTTGAGCATTGTGCCTCACTGCCTATCCGTAAGACGAGCATTGTGCCTCGCAACATATTTCATAAGACGAGCATTACGCCTCGCAATTTGTCCGTAAGCCGAGCGTTATGCCTCGCAGACAGTCCGTAAGTCAAGCACTGTGCCTCGCAGACAATTTATAAGACGAGCATTGTGCCTCGCAGACGTTCAGTAGGTTGAGCATGGTGCCTCACTGCCTATCCATAAGACGAGCATTGTGCCTCGCAACATATTTCATAAGACGAGCATTGCGCCTCGCAATTTGTCCGTAAGCCGAGCATTATGCCTCGCAGACAGTCCGTAAGTCGAGCACTGTGTCTCGCAAACTATTCATAAGTCGAGCAGTGTGTCTCGCGGAATCAAAAGTAAGACGAGCATTGTGTCTCGTAGTCTCCTCAAAAGATGATCACTTAACAAGTTGTATGATCAAAATCATCACAAAGACACAATGTTATCACCAAAAGGTTGACTACAAAAATGCGACCAAACTTGGCATAAGAAATAAAGGAACACAAAGACATTACCAAAAAATTAAACATCTATTAAAGCAAAGAGTAAGCACAGCAATGGCGCAATATCAACAGGAATATACTAAACAAATATCAAAGTCACAAGCGTAAAATGTTAGAATCTGCAGGAAAAAGATAGTGGCACGCAGGCCCAAAAAAGTCACAGCACTAGCCTAACAACTACTCAGCTATTTCTTCAAACGGAGGCCAACCGACTTCAATGCATCTCGACTCTGCCGGGCAATATCCTCCAACGACTCATTCAGCGGGGACGTATCATCTTCAGGACGCACCCGGACCGGAGCAGGAGCAGGCTCAGAAACAGCAACGGCACTAGGATCGGCTCCAGGGTCAGGAGATGGCACTGAGACCGTCACAAGGCCAGCAGAAGCAAGAGGAACCCCCAAAGGCACGTCGACAGGAACAGCGGAAGCCAGAAGCTCTCCCTCCTCGGGAACCTCACTCGAAGAAACCTGCGCACGAGGAACTCCAGAAGTAGAGGCGACAGTAGCACCACGGGAAGCAGCATCCTTCTTAGCTCTAGCTCTCGCCTGCGCTCGTAGGTGATCGCGGAGCCAGACAGATCTCATTCGAAGGACGCGCTGGAATGTCTCTGAGGCATCAACACTCTCAGTCTCTGAACCATCCTCGTCATCTGAGTCTTGCACTCCCTCGGCAAGTCGATCAAGGATATCAAAATCTTCCTTCTTGCGATCAGGAGCGAAGCCATCTTTGCGCTCCACATCATCCAAGGCATAGTCGTACCCCTTTGATAGATCGAACCCACCGCGTACAGTACAGATGGTTCCCCAGGCGGCAGAGCGGAAGAATTCAGCAACCGCGGCAACTTTATCATCTGCTGATAAACCCTGCGACACGACAAAGAGCAAGAAAACCTGAATAAGACAAATACGTACTAAAATCATGATTAAAGGGAAATAGGCGAAAGAGAACCTCAGACTTAGCCCGATCATAGCCAATCTGCTCCGAGGTAGCTGCTCGCGTCAGTGCCGCATCACGCTCCTTTTCCACAACCTTCAAACGAGCAGCTAAAGCAGTGAGCTCCCCCTTGGTGCGGATTTCTTTCATCCCTAAGTCATCCTTGGCACGCTGGAGCTTGTCAAAATCCTTGGATAACGCCTTCAGTTTGGCTTCACTTGCAGCATGAGCCTCCTTGGATTTCTTCAATTCTGCCTGTGCCAATCGAAGCTCCTCCACGACACACTTCATAGAAGTTTCTACCTCACGAGTCTTCTTTTTGGCCTGCTCTTCCAAAATCTGAGCCTGTGCTGCGGTAGACTTGTAATGTTCCAGACGAGAGTTGTACTCGACTCGGGCATCGTTAAAGATGTCAAAATTCTCCCGCATGGTCTGCATATTTATCATCGCCTGAAAATCAAAGGTGGGAAAAGGTCAAGACACATATTTCAAAAGAATACAGGAAGTTAGTAAAGGTAAAATACCAAAATCACTTACTGTGGAGAAAGCTAGAGCGGTGCGGCTACACAAGCCTTCTGGACCAACTTCTTCGAAATACCTCTTCCTATCAAAAGAAGAAAGGAAGCCCTGGCAAGCGCGCATGGCGGCAGTGTCAGTCAGCGTATAGGAGCCGACATTCATAGTAGCGTGAGGTATCTCTTCGACATTGATGTCCAGGTCATCAGCAGTATATCGGTTAGAATCATCGTGAGCCGGGCGCTTTTCACGGCGACGATCATCTGAAGGTGCAGGGCGTTTGCGTGCGTTTGGATCTGGGCCAGCAAGATTGCCCACGCACCGCTCTAATAACTGCAAGATTGCGTTCCCGACCGCTAGCAGTAGTCAAAGGTGTAGAAGCCTGCTGTGAGGAGCCGCCAGTGGTGTTACTTCTAGAACTCCGAGGAGGAACCACGGATGCAGGAGCACTAGGTAATGAGGTACCCGCAGGAGAAGTAGTAGTATCAGGGCTAGTCGGGACAACAGCAGGAGCAGGCTCTGGAACTCCAGTATCAGCAGGGCCACTACCGGATGCTAGATCCTCAAAAACCTCCCGCATAGCAGCAAGCTTACGCTTGGATTTGCTGATAACCATCTTTTCTGCAAAAAGCAAATAACAAAGATAAGTATAATATTACGAAGAATAAGAGTAATTTGGTAAAAAAGACAAGCAGGAATAAAAACAAATATACCAAAATCAACTGTTCCATTATACGGAACGACGGAGTACCCCCCAGCACGAAGAATGGAGTTCTTTGTCACGGACGATGCATCAAACTTATGACTCCTCAACATGAGTATGTCATCAGAAGATAAAGAGGCAGGAGGACACCGGGGAGCTCGAGCTCCGTCAGTCCAGTCTCGCCTAAAGTTGAACTCTCCAGGCGTGGACTCTTTAATATAAAACCACTGATTCTTCCATTCTTTTCCGAAACTAGACTGAAGACCAGTTAGGAAACTATTGTTTTTCCTAGCAGTCAGGAAATAAAAACCCGCATCCTCACCAGTCGTTCGAAATTTGCTAAGGAACATTTGGAAGAAAGAATCAGCAGTACAGGGTAACTTGTATACCCTCATCAAAATGATAAAGGCATGAATGATACAGTAGGTATTGGGAGTGAAATGGGATGGACAAGAAGGCAAACGAAGCAGAATTTGTCGAACTACATCATGGAGCGGAAATCTAAGCCCACAAGACAGGAAATTGTGAAAAATGGTCAAACAGCCAGGAGGAGGAGCGTCTAATCGATCTTCAGGGCCAGGAAAGATAATGTCATACGTGTCAGGTACATCAAACATAGACCTATAGTATGAGGCTCCATGGGTGTTCATGGGACGAATACCCGCAAAGTTTAAAGGGTTATACATAGGAGAGGGAGCATCAAGATTTATACCCTCTTCAGCTAATTCCTGCATAGTTTCATCTACAATACTATTATTCACCTTTAAGGGAACAGGAATGTTTGATATAACGTCTACGGTGGTCGGTTCAGAAATGTTCATCGTCAGAATTATCTACAATATTAACTTCTTTATCAGAACCTTGGGCATTAGAAGAGGAAGCGTCACTATCAGACTCCCCACTACCCGATGAGGACTCAGACCCAGAGCCTGATGACTCGACAACATCAGGAACACCTAAAGAGCTATTGGTTTCCATATCTGACTCAGAAGTCATTATAATACTAAGTAGGAATAAGTTAGTGATTACCGATTCTAGGGTTTAAGTCAATGACTCTTTCAAATTCAGGATCACGCCTCTCGTAGGACCTTTCTGCTGGAACAAATATTCTGGGGGCACCCGGAACTGGGATTCTAGCAGGACGCGAAGGTCAGGATGAACGTGATGGGCTGGTCCTGTGAGTTGGGAAACGCTCACGATCGGCAGTGGCACGTGTGGATTGTGAATGGCGTTCGAAGGATGAAGGTGGTTCGCGGTGAGAGCGATGTTGGTTTGAACGAGCCGTCGTAAAAAATCTGCATGAAAATTCGTTGAACGAATTAGTTCGTAAAAGTTTGAAAATTTTCAGGAAAATTTCTTAAGTTTTACAGCTCGAATACAAGGTATTCGACCTATGGCAATAAGTCGAAAATAAACAATATAGAGGGTGTTTCGACTTATCGAGTTATCTATTATAGCTCGATTACAAACACTTTCGGCATATAGCAAATAAGTCGAAAGTAAATCTTGACGAGCGTTGTTCGACTTATCGTGGAATTATCGAGTTATTTCACTTGTCAAAATTTTTAGAGAATGCTTCGACTTATCGACTTATCTATTATAGCTCGATTACAAACACTTTCGACATATAGCAAATAAGTCGAAAGTAAATCTTGACGAGCGTTGTTCGACTTATCGTGGAATTATCGAGTTATTTCACTTGTCAAAACTTTTAGAAGTTATTTATGCCATTTCGAGTTATCATTCTATGTAATCGAGTTATATGCCTAATTCGAGCTATACCTTTGCGGAATCGAGTTATTTTGTGGTATTTTTGAGTTATTTTGAACTTCTCAGTGTATTCGAGCTATTTCTGTTCGAGTTATTTCCAAGAGCTCGAGTTATTTCCGCGAAATCTGATGATGCGATGACTCGGTGCGGTGGGTATTTATAGAAGCGATCGGCGGTAAAATTATCGGTATACCCTTACCTCGAGCTATAGCTCATTCGAGCTATAGTTCATTCGACTTATTTTTCAGAGGAAAAATTTTTCGAGCTATAGTTTATTCGACTTATTTTTCAGACGACAAATATTCCGAAGTTTTTTCCTAAAGATTGGGGTTTTGCAGTTTCACGGGCCCGACTCGTTGCACGATTACCGGGATTCTTACACTGTTTTAGTTTGAATGACCAATGTTTTCACACATTACTCTTCCAAACTGGGGGACTCCATGTTGTGTCAAATCTCGGTATCGTCATATCTTAACATTCGGTATCATATGTACGGCATTATTTCGGAATATTACGCCACGACAACACCATTAATTTTTAATGCAAGATTGCAATTTAAGGCAAAACTCAAAATTAGGCCATTTAGGCCCAATTTTGAGTTATTTGGGGACCAATTCGAATTTCACAAGCCCAATTCGAGTTGTTCCAGGCCCAAGTCGAGCTGTTTTTAGTTCATTCGAGTTATTTCTTTGCAGGTAATTCGAGTTATTTCTTTACAGGTCATTCGAGTTATTTCTTTGCAGGTCATTCGAGTTATTTAATGGAGGTCATTCGAGTTATTTAATGGAGGTCATTCGAGTTATTTCTAGGAGTCCTAGTTTGACTTATTCAACTCATAGTCCTACTTGGAGTGCAGTTCTAGCTGAATAAGGACTCTTATGCTTATATAAAGGGATCCCATTCCTCATTCTAAGGTACGTTTTACATTATTTTAAGCTCTAAGTTCGAGTTATATAAGTCGACCTCGACCTATTTTCCAAGCTCATTCGAGCTGTTCTACAAATAGCTCGAGTTCGACCTATTTTGGCTCTCATTCGAGTTGTTTTGTTCTGTTTCATTCGACTTGTTTGATTCAGTTCATTCGACTTGTTTGGCCTTCTCATTCGACTTATTGCTCTCAGTTCATTCGAGTTATTACTTAGTGCATATTCGACCTATTCTAGCCAGTTCATTCGACTTGTTGCCTTGTTCAACAAGATCTCATATTCCGATCCGTCTGACTTGAGCGTCGGAGTGCCTTCGCTGGAGAAGGCACCGGCTTAGTTCACGTTTGGTGTTGAGTGCAGGTTCCGAACTCAAAAAGCTGCTTGAGCATCCAGCAGGAACTGAAGCAGTCTGACGTGGAGTGTTGGAGAGTGGACACGTATCCAGACGAAAATACCCCACATCAATAGATAATATTGTAAGACTAATTTAAACAAATGAACATAAGAACCTGAGAAAATTGTGATAAGGATGTTGGCACATAAGTAATAGAGTGACACCTGCTCGATAATTCTTTTTTTTTTTTAATGAGAAAATAGAGTGACCAGGAGCATAATATGGTCCAGCCAAATTTTGATGTGTTGTCTGGCTAGGTACACCTGCTCGATAATTCTTTTTTTTAATAAGAAAATGACAATAACAAAATATGAGTTAGAAAAGAGTACACCCGACAGTGAAATAAAGGAAGTAGTATATAACTCTAGCTGAAACAATAATATATTAGGACCTGGGAAAATTGTGATAAAGATTGTGGTACATAAGAAAGAGCGTGACCACTGAAATTATGTGTTGTGCCAAAATTCATATGTGGAGTCTGACTTGATCCACCAACTTGATAATTCTTTTTTTTTTCAAAGACAAGAAAATGTCAAAAAAAAATTATGAGTTAGTAAAGAAAATAATCACTATTAAAAAGTAGTAAATATATTTATACCTCTAACTAAAAATATAATACTTTAGAACCTGTAAAACTTGTGATGAGGATGGCGGAAATGGATATGGCATACTCTGTAAAAGTTGTGATGAGGATGGCAGTAGTGGATATGGCACATTGTAAACCAGAGAGCTTAAATTGCTATTAACTTTCTGCCCCTGGATAAAAGAATCACTCATAATTTCACAATATTTAATTAAAAATAATTCTTCATGTAGCAAGAAAAGAATTTGAGGCAATGATGTGTTCGACTCATGATTATATATAATTAGTACATTAACTAAAATATTTATAATACATTAATTTAACATTATGATATATTTCTTGATATAAGGAAAAGTCAATTAAATAAAATGCAAATCACTTGTCCAATATTCTCAATGCTATTATAAGGGGACGACTTATTTGACAAACCTTTGCCACGCTTCACCTTTCGTCTTCCCTTTGTTCCAATCTACTTTTCATTCTTTTTCCTGATTTTATTTTAGGATTCTGCTTCATTTTCAATCCTTCTATCGTTACTTCATCAGATGAACTCTCAACGGGCTTGTAAGCATTTGGAACTACGGTATTTGCTCGTGTAGTTGTTCCACTAATATTGGAAATGCAGGAGGTTAGTTTTCTGTCACTTTAGATACCAAAGTTTTTTTAACTGCACATTTAGGACCATGCGATGATTTCGCAGTAGGCTTTGAATGTGTTTTGTTCTCTAAAGTTCCATCTACTTCTTCACTCATCTTAATGAGTCCACTTCGAACAATCTCAAATGTCTCCTCTGTTAAAGCATCTCGTGTAGTGAGTTGATTATGTAGTCAGCATAATTCTCTGTAAGGCTCTCTAAATTTTATCTTTTCAGTCTCTTGCTCTATGTTCAAGGTAGGATCATTCGGCGTTGCAGGCGAGTGTACTAATGCTTCAACTATTCTTTCTTTTAGCTTTTTTTGTCCACCTTTTCTTAACATACTGCTCAGGAATTTGTCGAATGGTTCTCGTAGTAAGTACCTTCAAAGCATGAGAGCACAAAATCCCTGCAAACTTGAGTTTCCTACAGCTACATAAAATCTTACCCTCTGAAGCATTATAAGTGACTGTGTGATGACGCCGCCTTTTTTAAGGTGTGATTTTATATTGGATTATGTCTCCTAACTCACTAGTAATTTCCAACTCTGAATCACGCATTTCGCTCCACTCCTCTTGAAATAACTTAAAGACCTCATGTGTGTAACATCACGTGCATGAATCAAAATTTCAATCTTAAATGGAAGATGTTGAGTACTATAAGTTGTCCCAAAATCCGCTTGCATCTCTTTGTACCGTCGATCATCAACCAATTTGCCAAAATGTATAAGAAATTGTAACGAACTATTCTTACAGTTCACATATTTTTTTCAAAACACTGTTCATGATCTCACTTCTCTGAGTAGATGTCATAGCTGCACAAAATATTTGTCGACCATATACCATTGCCCATTTCTCCTTCTTCTTAAATAATCTTTTGAGACAATC
The DNA here is from genome assembly GCA_946800315.1 of Misopates orontium. Classification (NCBI taxonomy): domain Eukaryota; kingdom Viridiplantae; phylum Streptophyta; class Magnoliopsida; order Lamiales; family Plantaginaceae; genus Misopates; species Misopates orontium. The sequence continues at coordinate 11,436,036 of OX326949.1, forward strand.
ATTAACTTGAAGATAATATTTATCTAGCATTTTTTGCCGTGCCTGCAGAAAGTCTTCTTCATCTTCATAATCATATATGCAAGAGCTTAAATCTCTAGAGAAACTTGACGTGGCTGAGATGAATGGCGGCATTTTGATATATGTGCCAAATACATAAGCGATGTCGAGTTTCAGGCCATTTTTCTTGTAACGCTTTTGCCATTGCAGCATCTTGATATGTAAGAATAGTTATTGGACTTTTTCCATTCATTGCTTTCACAAATGCATCAAATAGCCACATGAAAGTTTCAGCAGTATCATCATACAGTAAAGCTGCACCAAAAACTGTAGTATGTTTGTGATGATTAACACCAACAAATAGTGCAAATGGTCGTCCTTCTTTGTTTATCCTATAAGTTGTATCAAAGGATACAAAATCTCCAAAATAGATACAATCGACCATCATTTGACCATCGGCCCAAAAAATATTAGTTATTAAATCGTCTTTGTCAACTTGAACTGCATAGGAAAAGTTTGGATCTTCTGACTGCTTCAACTGTAAATAATTAAGTACTCCCCTTGCATCCCCTTCTTTCATTTGCATAGTTCTCGTTGAGTGCAAATAGTTTCTTAGATCTTCAAGAAGAAATCCAACATTCTCACGACTACCTACTTGTTGAGCCATATAATCCATACTCGCTTTTGGTGGTATCATAGACTTTTCAAAATTTTCAATTTGTGCAGCTTGTCCCACACTTATTTTTCTTTGAGACCTTAAAAAATGAGTTTTGATTGGACTAACCAAATTGTGTCCATTATGTTCAGGAACAAATCTAACAATTACATATTTTCCACGAGCACTAATTCTCATTTATGCATGACAATACGATCTGGTTTCAGGTCCATGAGCTTTAACATGTTTGTCTCGTTTATCAGGTCCTCTTTTACCTTCACATCAACAACAAAATCTTCTATCCATAATATTTTTATTACTATCTTTATGAGATGAAGTCTTTCTAATGCTAAAACCAAGTGCACGTGCATAATCATTATAAAATTGATAAGCTAAGTCTTCACTGTCAAATTTCACACCAATTTTTGGAATTTTAGCTTCTAGAATTTCGGAGTCATCATCTTCTACGACATCTTCATCTGCTTCAAGATCAACATATTCATCTTCTCTTGCATTGTTTTCCTTTTGAATACCACTTGAATTATTTTCTTGTTCAAAATCAACCTACGACATGAAGTATTTTCTGTTGGATTTAACATTGTGACTCATCCTGACAAGTGAAAAAATGAAATCATTATGTCATGGTAAATTTACAATAGTATATGCATGTCATTAAAGAAAAAAATAATCATCATATACAATAAATTAAACAATAGTGCATGAATGTGATCAAAATTTAGAAAAAAACATCATATCATATTAATTAAAACAATTGTATGTAAGTGTCATCAAAGGTGAAAAATTAAAATCACTGTAACACAATAATTGAACCAAATACATGCATGTCATCAAAGATTTACATAAACTTAATGGATCTTCTTCACTTAAAATTCAAATCAAGAACTTATTTTATCTTGTCCCTATAATTTTAGACAAAACTTCTAGCAAAAAATAAAAAATATTCCATCACCATACAAATATATATGAAAGAAGTTTGGTATTATATATTTTAGAATTGCATGTGCACTGCTAGTGAAAAGTGATTTAACAGATGAAATATTGGTTAAGAAAAAACATTTAACAAAAAGACAATGAGATACTATATATATTTGATCTATTCATATTTTCATCAACACTTTTGTAGCACGTTAATTGCCTAGTACCATATAAAATTTAGATGGTTTTTTATACTTGATTATTTTTATTTTTCATTAATTTCGATTTTATACTTCATTATTTTATTTTTCATTAATTCTGAAATTTCAGATTGAGTCAAAAATCGAAATGGCAAGTAAACATAAATAACAGTAATAATAATAAGAGTAATTATGTTATTATTATTATTCTTATTAGTTTTATTATTATTTTTTATAAACTTAAATGGTTAACAAAGAAATAAATTCACTCAATGCGTAAAAAAGTGGTGTGAACATGAAACTCAAAATAATTATGTACCTAATTAAGTGTTATCAAGTATATACTAATTAGCACTCATCTTCCAAATAGCATAGACAACCCACAAATTACATGTAGCTTGATAAGAAAAAGAACAATTAACAATGCGAAGCATACCTGTTGATTTAATCAATGGCTTGAATCTTCACACAACAATTAATAGAAGAGAGAATATGCTAGGGTTTAATCAGAAGAAACTGAAGAAAAAAAAAGTATAAATAATATGTGAGATAAATCAATTGCCATGCCTTATTTTATAGTTTTATTCAACCATGCAAAAGAATTCGTTTAAAAAAAACTAGGAAAAAGAATCCTAATTTACCTAAAATAGGATTGTTGAAGCATGATCAATAAAGGAAGACATGTGAATTTTCTCTTTCCTATAGGTGGCCCCCACCAATTTAGAGATATATCCATGGGAGAGAGAGAGATAGAAGATTAGGCAAAGCTTCCTTCTCTTTCCTTTAGGTGGGCCCCACCAGTTTTGCCTTAAATGAAATTGCAACATTTGACCGAGAAAAAAAAGGGAAGAGACAACTGTTTGCTTGCCATGTGTCACTACATGATTGGCGGTATAGGGATGGGTACAGGGCTCCGGTACAGAAAAATTCACCGTTTTATAAAGCTTGCACAAAATTTAAATCATACCTAGATCAGTTTTTTGTCTCCCTCTAATCGCTATAGAGTCTCCAAAACCATACATAGCATCTCTAAAGTACTTCCCCTAAAAAAATAAAAGGTGCATAAATTAAATTAGTAAGACTATATATCTCATGTTTCTTTATCTTAAGGGTTGACTAACAATAAAATGAGATTAACCTCTGAAATATCCTACGCGTCTGCATTAACATCGGGTTCAAGCTTTTGCACTACCCTCTTTAGTGCATCCAAAAGTTCATGCTTATGTGAAAGCTCCAGATCATAATGATAAGCAGGATTCAACTAGTGTGTTGTATCAAAAACCATTAAAACTAGCGAAGTGACAAATTAAATGTAGTAACTATTATATGCTATTTTTTATTTTATATGTTAAAACAAGTACCGTAGCAAATATTATGACAATCAATGTCACCTGCTAGATGAATATCATGTATCATTTGATTTTTCAAGCGCTTCTCAATAATATCACAATATTTTTGATGTGATCTTGGCAATGATGCTTCAATCGCTAACTTGTTACCCCTCATTCCCTCATAAACATATCCCATTGTAGCTTGTTTCTCACGATCCACCATGCGTAAAACTCGTGCTAGCTCTCCATTTTTCCAAAATAAGGGATTTAAAATCAATTCATGTATTTTTTTGCCAGATGGATCTTTGCTAGCTGAATTTTTTTCCCACTCTTCAAATGTGAACATCCTTTGAAGATTTGACTTTTGCTCTATAATGCTCTCAATTGCAATGTAGTTAGTGGCAAAACGGGTGATACCAGGGCATAATAGTTCTTTTACTCCAGTAAACTTCCTCATCATGTCAAGAACCTTTCTATGGTTATAAATAAAATTTGAAATCTTCTTTGCCTGCTCTACAATATCTTTCACCATATCTCTCTCTGCAAAATCTTCTAGCATCAAGTCAATACAATGAGCAGCACAAGGAGTCCAATATAAATGCTTTATCTTCCTCATCAATAATTCTCCAGCTTTTTTATATGCAAAGCCATTATCAGTGATAACTTAACCTACATACTTTTCACCTATCTCTCCCACAACTTCATCATAAGCTCGTATATATAATTCGCATATGTATCCCAACTAGAAGCATTGATAGATTTATGGAATACAATCTTTCCATCACAATATACTAAAAATTAATGATAGATAGTTTAGTTGAAGTCCATCCATCACGCATCACAGTTACCCGATAGACTTCCCACTTCTTTTTAAAAGTACTCACGTACTCTTGAGTCTCCTCTATCTCAGCATTCAAATGGGTCCACTGATCTCATAAGGCGTGGGGCCTTTTACTCCAACACCAGGCCTTGCAATTTTGTCAATCGCTACTTAATAAAAAGGATTAGCAGCTGCATTTGGAGAGATATTGCTAAAGATGAACCAGTTTCCAATAGCGTGTTTTGCAGCCTTGACAGAGTTATTACTCCTCCACAGATTTGATATTTTTGGCTGCGTGCACATCTCTGTTTCTGTAAATTGAAGGATCCATATCTTCAATGTTCAAGTTCTTTTTTTTTCAACTGCATCTTTCTTCTTCTTAAAGTTTCGAGATGAACTTGATGCCCTATATGACCCCAAAGATCAAGGGTTTCAATTTGTCCCGTTTCTTTTCTGTGTACATCTTCCAATGACCGTTGCATAGCAATACTTAAATGCTCTCTCTCTAACGGAAGATCTCATCTTTAGATTCATCATCACTAATAATATCATCCACTAGACCGTGTCTTCTTCGTATAGGATCCATTAAGGTCTCCCTAAGTGCAACCTTTTGAGACATCACTTCTTCGTTATCTTTTTTCTAACTGTCCAAATGCTTTTTCATAGCTTTAGAAATAGGTACAAGACATTTTATGCACTTCTCCACATTAGGAAAACCCCCGGCTATATGTTGTTTTACCCGTGAAACACCCGAACCTTTCATTTCTTTATCACAATATTTGCACTTAGTCTAGAGACGGTTATTATCAATCATCTTCCCATGCTCCCATCCTATGTCCTGGTTTCTGCCTATAAATGTATTAGGAGCCATACCTGTGAAATAAATTGATATACTAAGTTAGAATCAAATACTACTATATAGTTAAACATTTTAAAATATGAAAAAAGACACATAATATATCTTTAATATAGTTATAAATACTTACTACAGAAAGAAATAAACTTTTTCAAGAGCGCCAAATGTTGTCCCTGAATTAACTTGTGTACAATGCATAAGCCCTCTGTTAATATTTTGTTGCAAATTGCATAAATTCTTTAAAGTCTTGCACACATTTCTTTTGATAAGAGATGTTAATGTTATCTTTAATAAGCAGAAACCATGCTACTATACTAAAAAATAAGATTTATTTCTAACCATGAGATTTAATTTACAGTAAAACTCAGAAGACATCTCATAGTTTATTAGACAGTTTTATTTAGCTAAGCATCCTCCTAATTTTGGACCCATACGCTATTTATTTTATCACCTAATTCTTGATTAGTTAACTTTAACTAGTTGGTGTTTCATCTTAAGTAATATTTGTTTGTGTAGAGGATATTAGTGGCATCACCTTTTCAAGCATTACCATCAAAACTAGATATTAATATGGTCCATCATGGTGGGGTAGAGCAGACCCTACATATGTCACAATCTTTCCAAAGAAAATAATTTAATCGTTGGTTCCAATTTTCAAGACAAACTTCTAGAGTGACGTACTCTTAAACATTCAATTTGTTAATGTGTGCAAATTTCAACTTTCCCGAGAACTTACTTTTTTGTTTGCTTTTTATAAAGTTCAATACCTACCTAACCCATCCCTACCACTATAAACACTCACCACATATATGATACAACTTTCTTCCATTAAAAAGCTTCTTCCACCTCTACGCCTACACTGCTCATTCTCAACTCCAAACAAAATTTTCTTTCAAGCACAAGAGGTAAGTCAATTCATTTAGAAAATTGAAATAAGAGAAAGAAACTTCTAATTTATATAAAATCAAGTTCAGTAAACTGAAAAGAAAATAAAAATCTGACCTTTGGAATAAGAAATTCAGCCTCTTGATTTAGTAATGTTTCTCTACGTTAGCTTTGAGAAAAGCTTGTAATGTAAAATTTTGTTTCACACAGAAGTAGAAGGATATATGTGTATATGATAAATTTGAGACTCTTTTACTTTTGATTTTGAGTTTAATTAGGTCTCTCCTTCTTAAAATAAGTCTTATGTTTCTGATTTCAAATCTATACATTTTCTTTTGCCATATTTTTCAGCCAAGTACAATGAAAAGTCTGTGGATAAAGTTTGTAATGATCTTTTCGGAAGATTTAGAGGAAACTTTTACTTTTCTGGATTTTCGGTGGAAACTGACGAAAAAAACTAAGATTCGCCGAAATTGCAAATATTTGAAACTTCAAGGTGTTTCTGTTTCCATATCTTTTCAAACAAAAAAGTTTCGTATGTTTCATACGAAACGAAACGATACTTGGAACCATGAGTAAAAACACTAATAAACATAAACTCAATCACAGTTCCCGTTCTTGTTCTTCTCCGTCTTTCAAATATCTCCAAAAGCTCCTCGGACTCTATGTTGGCCTTCTTGTTATGTTTTCAGTACTTTGCGCCCTTCCAACTCTCTTTTTCACGAGTTTCTGGTCTTCTATTTATATTTTTGGGGCTTAGAAAGTTTCAGACTTTAACTGTGCATCATAAACCTGATTTTTGAGTCTGAGCGATTGTAAGCAATCGCTTTCCAATTGCATGCAGCAACTGTTGATTCTAGGGTCGCATCATCTTTAGACATAAGCGATCACATACATCATCTTTTTTGACTTCAAAGCGGTCGCTTGAACTAAGCGATTTCTCCTCTTTTCTTCCCTTCACTTTTCTCCTCGCATGATTTTTTTAGAATTTAACTTTTTGACCTCTTTTCGTCTATTTGCACCAAAAGACTCGTAAAAAATAAAATAAAGGAAAACAAGTAAAAAGACTTAAAACAATCAAGAATCAAGCATAAAGTTAGTCTATTTTGTATCTGAATCATGAGTACGAAATGGACTCATCAGTGCCTTTGCCTCCAAGGAAGTGACAATCAATTCCATATTAATTTGAAAAATATCAAAGTAGAACCATCATACTTGAGTAGCCACTTTCTCAGAGCAAAGAATGAGCAGAGTATCCTACCACACAACAGTAACATTTAGATGCCAACTTCATCTACATTGTTGCAGTCGTGCATCAGTCGGAATCCAACCATGCGAGAGTTTCCACCAAAGTAACTAATGGAAGGAAAAACTGATTTATGCCAATACCAACTAAACAAAGGTTCGATGTCATGCTCAACCCGTTTAAATTTCTATGCATTTTCGGTAGAAAACAAACCATCATTGCTCAATTTCAACTCAAGAAGATCGTCAACGTTCTCCTTACTACTCAGATGTTGAATGAGATTAATAGAGTCCTCATAAATAAGGCCACGAAGTCTAGCATTGTCCAAGCATCTCATTTCCACTAATTTTAATAAAGTTGTACAATAGGATCAAACCTAAAAGAGATACTCTTTTTACCCGACAATCAAAATATGAATGATCAAGATTTTGGATAGATACTAACCTTTTCCGAATAGTTAAGCTATGTCGAGTGGAAGAGCTAAAAAAAGGAATTCGACGTCGACAATAATTCACCATATGAACACCCCGAAGACTCTTGCCTTCCCTAAATGGCCACCAAAATCTCATGAAAAGTGCATCCACCACTCCGAGAAGATCTCGAATACCCAACCTCCTTCCAAATTTAGCTACAAGACTTTTGGCCAGAACGCCCTATGCAAACACTTTCAAGTCTCAGTTGATCCCCAAAAAAACCTCGCCAACATACCATAAATCTCATTGATGATTGTTTGAAGAGGGTTCATCACCTGAAAGAAGTAGATATGAATGATACAAAGTGTAAATTGATAAGAATGACGCGATCCCCATGAATCAAAAAGCTCTTATTCAACGTCATTCAAATAACCTCGAATCCTATTAAGAACCCCTCCAAAAAATAGTCTTGAAATCCGACCATCATGAAAAGGAACACCAAGATAGGTTAACGCTAGTTAAGTTACTAAAAACCCTAGTGTTGTATCATAATTTGGTATAGTACATGGCGTTCAATGAAGAAGCCACACTTTCTTGAGTTGTTCGATAGATTTTGAGGGTCAAAAGATACAAATAAGTGAAACTTTCATGACTCACAAAAATTTATATGGATTGAATCTAATAAAGATTTATATATCACTAAAAAACAGCGGAGGTCTATTTTCAATGAAAAAACGGATTACAATTCCGATATCTAGAGAAGAAGTTATAGCCAAAATGGTGAAGCCATAGAGAAATAAAAAAAAATAGGTCAAAATTTTGACATATTGTCCCAAGTTTCGACCTGTATCGGTCAAATTTGACCTACATGCCTTTATTTCGACCTAAGGACCAAAGTTTTGACTCACGGAACAAACTTTTGACCCATAGCAGAATTTTTTGACCCAAATGTTTTGACACACAAAGCCCAAGCCCAGTGCACTTTGATAATTAATGAAATAATTAGTTATAAACACCTCAATAATTATCATTATGGGTACGTAATTTCAAAACTCAACTCGATCCTAACGAGTTCTTGCTGCAGACATGATGACCATCAGATATACTAATCTTTAATGTACCGAGAATACTATTTTTGAGCTTATTTCTCTAATATTTCGTGTTTATCTAGTCATTTTCCATCGTTTTCAGGTTTAGGAATCACTGCGGTAAAATAGGATGAAAAAAATATAGAAAAAACAAGGTTATGCATGAAGTGTGCTTAGGTGTTCGAAAATTTCAAGTTTAATACAGAGGGTAGATGTGAAGGTGTGTGATTGCAAAGGATTGCAGAAAACACGTGAAGTTCTAATTTATTAAAGCATGCGACCGCACGCCAATTGCATACGAGAATCAATGAATTTGCGGCTAAACTAAATTTCAAGTCTTCTTCAACAGTCAAGTCTATAAATACAAGATCCATGACACGTTTTGTAGCAGTCTTTTGAGTCTTTTTAGTTATTTGCAACGTTTCACTTAGTTTAGTTCTTTCATCATAAACTTTATTGTTCTTTGGACGTATTATTTTATGCAAGAATATGTTTAGTTTTATCCTTTATCGTTCTAGTTTTTACGCTATGTCGAGCTAAGTAGATCTTCTATCACGATGTATGATAGTAGCTAGAACGATACTATGTTAATATTGAGTTTTTATTTGTATGCGTGAAATAAAAAGTCTGATTTGGTATATTTGAGTTTAATACTTTATATGCCTGATCAACATATAATGGAATCGAAGTGACATACTTTTGAGAAAAATTGATAAAATTATGTCTCATAAGATATGTCAATCCACAGTCTCTGATGTGAAAGTAATACATCCCGCATATGGATATGACTCAAATATTTGTAGCAATGTTAAAGTCATAGTTAAGACATAGGTGATTCATAAAAAGTAAAGAGGAACAACGTACTTCGTGTACTATTCCAAAAGATAGAGTGTAAGAATCACAATTATTGGAACAATTCATAAACTTATATAGCCCGCATATGAATATGCCTCAAATATTTGTAGCAATGATTTATCTATGAACCTTAAGTTAGTGTTTCTAGTGAAGCCAAAACCTTGTGATACGTTTGTTTGATTATTGATAATCATTTTCGACATTCAACTTGTTATTTTAAGTATTTAAATTAATTCAAATCCCTCATTGCATGTTTTATTATTTTAGTTTAGTTTAATTTAATAGCGTACCAGAAGGAGACAACTCTTGCATTCAATAGTTAGTAGTTTAAATACTAGTAAATTTGAGTTGTTGAAGTCAAGTCTCAATCTCCAAGTGGGTTCAATATTTGTGGGTTGTAATCTACTTTCTCTATTATTATTTTGATACGTACACTGTGGTAAAAAGGAGTAAAAAAATATATACCCTAAAACATCATCAATATCTTTGTGGTATAATTTTATGTAATATATGTTACAATATTATATTAAATATGTGACGTAATTCTAGTTCCAATTTATACTCTTCTAAGAGACAGAAAGAATTATTTGAATTACACATTAACTTTTTTACAGAAAAAATTGTTATACATATTTTTATTGTATGTTTCACTAGATTTTGAAGAATGTTAGACTTTGTATGATCTCTATACATTTCAATTATTTAGTTTTATTGATACGAAAAATGCTATTATTTTCCTTTTCTTGGACCACACTATTTTTAATCTTTTTGACACTCAAAAAATATAATAACAACATCTCATGAGGTATAACTAGCTAGGCATAAGAACCTAAAATTAAAAATTGATGCTTTAATGCACATTTCTAGTATTGTTCCCCGTATGTTTTCCCAAACGATCTACACAATTCACTATTGAGGCATACCAAAAGCAACAAAATAGCCGTAATGAGAAATGTTGTTGGATCACCTCCATTTCCTTCTGATCACAATGAGATAGTGAATACAAATTGAATATACTTCTTTGAAATGAACAGAGCCTTCTAAATCAATAGCTTTTAGAAATCTCTTGAATTTTAGACTCCTACTAAATTGTAAGAATCACCGGAACAACTGCAGAATCAAAATCAAGGGTTTTTACAAATTGCTGTGTATTATGTAAACTAACTACTTTAATAATTTATAATATAACTTTTTGTGAACTTCTACATTTTTTTCCAAACACCGGTGATGAGCTTTTACATTGTTAACCAAACACTTTAAAAGTGCTTAAATTAGACCAAAATCATATTGTAGTTGTTTTTAAGAGTTTGTAAACACCATAATACATGTAGGTGTTGTTTGCAAACTCTTCTCCAAAAGCACAAGCTCATAATTTAAGCTAAAGCTGTAAAGTTATGTTTAAGCCATAAGATAAGGGTGTTTGGAAAAAATCTAAAAGTTCACATAAGTGGAGGGTCAATCGAAGAAATCTAAAAGCTCACATAAATGTAACTATATTTAGGTGGTGTTTGCAAACTCTTAAAAAAAATTATAATCTGTTTTTGGTCTCATTTAAGCACTTTTAGGGTGTTTGGTTGACAAACTTAAATCTTACAATCACTTTTTTAAGCTGAAAATAATCATAATCTAGAAGTTGCTATTTCCTATATTCTAGTTTGTGGTGGTTAATTTTAATAAATTTAAACATAACTTTTTACGAACTTCTAGATTTTTTTTCAAACACTCCCAATTTATGGTAAACTTTTAGATTTTTTTGAAAACACTCATGAACTTATGACTTAAAAGTAATTTACAACCTTTGCTTAAATTATAAGCTTCTACCTTTCGAAAAGAGTTCGCAAACATCACCTTATTACCACAAGGTAAAAGCAACTATATAGCAACTTCTAGATTGTTTAGCTTAAAGTGGGTGCTTGTGAGATTTCAAATCGTTAACCAAACACCCTAAAAGTGTTTAAATAAAATTAAAAATAGATTGTAGTTTTTTGTAAAAATTTGCAAACACGATCTTAGTCTGATTAATACAAGTGAATGAGGAATATTAGAACGTGGACCGAAATCTAGATCAACTAAGGGTAATCTGAATTTCCTGTCGTTGCTGTCAATTGTCATCTAGAAATCTTTTAGGAACTAGGATCTTAAATTAGTAGAGCCTAATATTGTCTTCCCTTTGACTTTTTTGGATAATGGGGGTTAAGGTTTTATATATTTTTATATATAAAAAAAAACTAAGAAGATTCTCATTTTAAGTTGACAATAAATGTCTATAAAATGTATTCTTTAAATGTACTTAACCGATTGTATCTGTGGTGTCAACAAAAATTATTTAAAATGAACGATTTAATAATTTCCTGATAAAACACGCTTTTAGATATAACAATGTAAGAATGAATCTTGAAGCTAGCTACTGATTTCAGTTAATTCAGGTTGAAGTTTGTAGGAAGGACACGTTGAATTTTCTTCTAGAAGCGACCTTGACTAAAACTCTCTAGGAATTTGGTATCTTATCCGTATTAGCAAATATTCAACAACCTCTTTATTACCAAATGGATTATATACGTTATATTTTGTCTGTATGTTTGACTTTTTTTTGGTGTATTTATAAGCCGATTTCATTAAATATTCTTAATTCTTCAAATATGAGAGAGTTAAGTTGGGATAATTGGAAACTAGAAATAGTGGACCGTAGAAAGACCTGAAGAAGTACATTCTCGAATAAACTAGTTTAAGTCGAGCAAATACTTATTAGTTAATACTTAATAGTTAATTAAAATACATGCCAAAAAATTATTAAATGCATATCATCAACTTATGATTATAACAAGTTTCATGCTTCAGAATAAGTATAAGACAATTTTTTATACTCTAATATCTTACTTTCTTAATAATTAAGTTAGGAACCTTACAAAAATCGTATCTATTAATATTTATAATTTCTGTGGATACACCAAAGCTGAAAGCTGGCTGACTGCATATGAATTGATTTCCCTATATAAAGCTTTTTTATTTTGTGGTCATAGTTTAGGCTTACTATACAAAAGTTCTGATATATATCAAATATATGATATGTTGGTGCTCATGGATTTAATACATGACAAATTATAACAACAAAACTGGATTAGAGTTTTCTCCATTTGGTGTTATATGCCCCGTTTATAATTATCTAGATCTAACTCACTCACCTCATATGGCATATCATGTGATAATGGTGAATTACTTTAAGAAGCATGTAATATGTGTTGTATATTTTGTTTATATCGTGAAAATTGGAGACCACTGTTCTTATGTTGTGCAATAGCTTGCATCATATTACCAAATTTCGTGTGACATGCACAACCCTAGAATGACATATCATGTGATAATGATTACTTACTCAAGCATCATGTAATACATGTTGTATATTTTTCTATATTGCGGAACGCACAATTATTAAAACGAGAGATCAAGTTACTCCGTATGAGGATAAAACTTGTGCCAATGTAAAAGAATTCATCTTTTCAACCAAATAGGTCACAAATCTTGTAGGAATAATATATGTTGTAAAAATGTAAACCAAATACCAATTATTTGTTTTGTTTTCAATTATCATTGCTTTCTATCATCAAGTCACTCGCACCTTATTTTATCAAATAATATATACACCAAATCAGTATAGTAAATAACAACTTACCACTTCAAAATTAGTACTACTTAGGATCTTAGTCCCATAAGATATTATTACTATTCACTGCCCATAATGCAGCCGCAACAAATTCAATTATTTCTTAATTGTTTTATAAGTTGCACCATAAAATATGCGTTGTACTAACCAACCGTACGTCAGCGGCATAAATAAAATAAAAAAAATCCTGATGCCAACACATTACATTTAAAAATAAAAAAAAAACTTGGGATCAAATCAGAATGTCGAATCTCAACTTGCAAAAAAATTTGTTGGAGAAAAAAATAATAAAAATGGAGAGAAAAGACACAGAACTTAGAGTTTTAATTTTTGTCTCATTCTGCATTACAAAACAACAAATGAAAAAAGACGAAACAGAAAAAAAGACATCATCATCATGAAACAAAAACAACAGTAAAAAAAGTATAAGATAATAAAAGATACCGTTAGAGAGAGAAAGTGGGATTAGGAAAATTTTAGGAGAGAGAAAGTCTCTTCTTGACTCTCTTTTCACCTCCCATGGCGGATTCACACCTCCATCATCATCATCACCATTCACAAAATTTTTACTTTTTGTTACATTCATTTTGACTATCTTTTTTACAATCCTTAATAATATACGATACATACTCTGAAGACGAATAACGCAAAATTCGAGGTACGTTTCATTTTTTTTTTTTTTTGTTTCTCGTATTAAACTTCATTTCAATCATGGGATCTTGTTCAATTAGAGAACAGCGTCACAAAAGCTTGAATATGATTTGTTTGCTTGTTATTTTACGTATATATCTGCAGCAAGATTCAATTTTTATTTTCTCCCCACAGCTTAAATGTATGCTGACATGATTTATTTGTTTATATACCCTGAAAATATCCTCAGGAATCTTCATATTTGAAATTATTGACATTAGGTTAGTTTTGAATCATGGGGAATTGCTGTGCGGCCCCTTCTGGTTCTTCTGCTAGGAAGAACAAGAAGAAGAATAAACCGAACCCGTATTCGATTGATTATGGTGCAAATCCGAGATCCGGGGTTACGAACAAGCTCTCCGTTTTGAAGGATCCGACGGGTCACAACATTAAGGAGAGATATAGTCTCGGGCGTGAGCTCGGGAGAGGTGAGTTTGGGGTCACCTATTTGTGCACTGATGTGGAAAGTGGGGAGAAGTTTGCATGTAAATCTATATCTAAGAAGAAGTTGAGGACTGCGGTGGATATTGAGGACGTGAGGCGGGAAGTTGAGATCATGAAACATATGCCTAAGCACCCTAATATTGTGAGCTTGAGAGACGCTTACGAGGATGATAGTGCAGTACATATTGTAATGGAACTGTGTGAAGGAGGCGAGTTGTTTGATCGGATTGTGGCGAGAGGACATTATACAGAGAGAGCAGCTGCATATGTTATGAGGACCATTGTGGAAGTTGTACAGGTTAGATTGCAATCAAATGATGTGTTGTATATATAATGTTTTTGTTGGGGCATTAAAAAAAATCCGGGTTTGTGATTGAGGCTTTGATAACTATGCGGAACTCATTCCCTCTTCCCTGCTATACGACATGCATATGGAAATTAGCTAATGGTCATAAACTATGTTTTCTTCGGTTTGTTTCTCCTTGATGACTCTGTGCTTGCTCGATACAAAGTTTACTTGGTTTATTTGTCGCCGACATTTTAAGTTCTCGTATATCTGCATTTAGTTGCTTGAAAATGGAAGTATTACTGTTTAGTTTATCCACCACATATTCATACTCAGATTTTTGTAGAGGTTTATGTCTGCATAGTGAATTATCATGGGGCTTGCTTAGTTTTTCAAATTATGCAACTGAATTTTGAGTAGTGCACACTGACCTATTACTGCTCTGGTGTACTTTTTAGTTTTTGATGATAATGGGCTCTTCTTAGGATATTTACATGATAATTGAGTTAGTATCAATTCGAATTTCTTTATTTTCTTCAACCTTTGTGATGATGCTGGTGAAAGATCAACTTATTAGTCTTCTCTTTATTATCAAAATCTGTAATATATATCCATATACATGTCATCCTGCTCTGGTCCATGGTTAAATGATCCTTCTTCGTGCTACAGATGTGCCACAGGCATGGAGTGATGCACCGTGATCTCAAACCAGAAAATTTTCTTTTTGCAAATAAGAAAGAAACTGCTCCCTTAAAAGCAATTGACTTTGGGTTGTCAATATTTTTTAAACCTGGTAAGGAATATTGTTCATCTAAGCATTTTTGTTTCTCCACTTTGAGCTCTCCTGCTTTGCTTCAGCAGTCTATGACTAGATGACTTTTAATATTTTCTGACTAATGTTCAAGGTGAGCGATTCAACGAGATTGTTGGAAGTCCTTACTATATGGCTCCAGAGGTTCTAAAACGCAACTATGGTCCAGAGGTTGATGTTTGGAGTGCCGGAGTTATCCTTTATATTTTGCTTTGTGGTGTTCCTCCCTTCTGGGCAGGTTAGTCGGTTGTCTTGATCTGCTTTTGTATCAAATTATAGAAGTAAGGATATAGTGCTATCTGTGTATAATCAAAAATAGTTTAAAGTCCGAAAAAAAGGTGCCTTGAAACTGAGAGATCACAGAACATAGTGTTAGAATACAGTGTGAAATGAAAACATTAGCATTAGCATACAAAAGGAGATAAACTGCCTTATCATGGGGAATGTTGAGTAAAGCTTTTTACATAGCAAATTAAAGTAGACCTCTTGTCTAATTTTTAAAAGTGATTTGGGAAGGATAGATTTATTGTCAGATAATTTTTTGTAGTTTGATTATCAGAACACGCCAATTTGTAGCAGTACCATGAGACAATAGTGAAAAGAACTCCTTTCAGAGACGGAGTGTTACCTCTTCTTATGGGATCCCTCTTCTTGATTTTTTTTTTTTTTTTCCGTATATCTCATTAGTAGAACAAGTTCTTTGCATAATTAAATCATTATGAGCTTTTGTATTTTTATATTTTCCTAACTTATTCTAAAATGGGATTTTACACAGAATATTCTGTGAAGATTCAAATATTTCTGGTAACAATGTGATATAATACAAGAATCCTATACAAAGTCTCCGCCATTGTGTTGCATATAAACCGAAAATTGTTTAACAAGTAGAATTGTATCTATTAATCTTTTACTTCAGAGTTCTTGGATAAAAAATTAGAGCTAAGGAGGAAATGTGTTTCCTTTTCAGCTGGTATTGTTTGGTTGTGCAAGAATTTGGTTTTATTCATTGCGATAAATTTCTTTGTAGCTATATTTGTTGTATTTCCTTTTGTTTCTGTACAATCTCACCTGCAACCATGCACCGATGTACAACACGTTTTACTGGTAAAAGTATGAAATTTTTATTTGATTAGCAAGATAGCCATCTCATCGGAATACTCATAACTTATGCTGCTGTTTTTTGATTTAATTAGTAAAGGTAGACATTTTGTTGGAATATTCATAAATTGTGCTTTATTACGTACCAGCAGCTACTGGGGTTGGGGTAGGAGTCGTGTTCCAGCTATGAAAACCCATGTGAATTTGTATTTTGGTTCTGACCAAGTTCATCTTTATGTTGCTATTTGTTTTCATTTTATTTTAAACAATTCTTCTTACATATATAATCTGATTGAGCAGAAACTGAGCAAGGAGTGGCACAAGCAATCATTAAATCTGTAGTTGATTTTAAGAGGGATCCTTGGCCTAAAGTATCCGACAATGCAAAGGATCTTGTGAAGAAAATGCTTGATCCTGACCCCAGCCGACGTCTCACAGCACAACAAGTTCTTGGTAGTGCTCACTTTCATCAAATTTTGTTGCATCTCACTCGCTGATTGTGCTTCTAGTGAATGAAAAAGGAACGGATTGTGTTTTTACTAATTGCGCTTGTTTAAATACAGAGCATCCTTGGTTACAAAATATAAAGAAGGCACCAAATGTTTCATTGGGTGAGACTGTCAAAGCACGGCTCAAACAGTTCTCTGTGATGAATAAGCTCAAAAAAAGAGCTCTAAGGGTACTTGAAAACTCACCACATGCTTCATTTCAGTAATATAATTCCCCCCACCCCCAAGGAGGAAAAATGGAATAAATAAGCCCATGATATCCATACATCCTTTGATACTATCCGTTGATTGTTGCACATGCAGGTGGTAGCTGAGCATTTATCGGTGGAGGAAGTGGCGGGAATTAAGGAAGCATTTGATATGATGGACTCTGGAAAGAAGGGTAAAGTTTATAGTGAAGAGCTCAAAATTGGTTTGCGAAAGCTTGGCCATCAGATAGCTGATGCAGATCTTCAGATTTTAATGGAAGCTGTAAGAATTATACTTCCATGTTGTTGTCACTCTTTCCTTAGTTTCCGCTTTATGACCTTTAACTTAGCGTTGTGTGGTAGATAAATTATTTGTTCAAAAATGGTAAACTTTCCTGTAATTCGTAGTCCAGCCGGCCTTTAATTTTCCATGTCCTGGATTAAGTATCCCAATTTAAGTGGAAAGTCCATTCTCATGTACTAACAAGAAAAACCAGATGACTAGGTATGATTCCTTTTCCTTAGTTTCCACCCACAAACACATTCGCTCAGGGTGACCCAAATCAGTGAGCTCTCGGTGACTGGTGAAACAACTCACCGACAGACTGGGGTTTCGTCGTCAGATAACTGAATATAGTTGAGATCAGTATTGCTGCAGAAACCATTTGGATAATTTCATAGGATTATTTCGAGGAACTACTCTGACGATTAATTAAATTTGTTTTGGTTGACATTTATGTAATTAGATCATAATATTTGTGCCCTTTCATAGAAGTTTACCTTCTTTTTTTTTTGTTTGTAATTCATTCATGTGATTGGTTTTTCAGGCTGATATGGATGGAGATGGAGCTCTAAATTATGGGGAGTTTGTTGCCATTTCTGTGCATCTAAGGAAGATGGCCAATGACGAGCACCTACACAAAGCTTTTGCTTTCTTCGATAGAAATGGAAGTGGTTACATAGAAATTGAAGAGCTTCGTGATGCGTTGAGCGATGAAGATGATGCCAATAGTGAGGAAGTTATTTCCGCTATCATGCATGATGTTGATACAGACAAGGTCAGTTGTGTTATATATGCATGCACTCTTGAATAAATTTTTATATCGGTATATGACATAATATGGCATTCTTTTACATAGTCTATTTTTCCCTTTTCTCATAATTCTTTACGGTTAGTAAAAGTTGTGTTATGCAAAACGCATAAGTTTTGGTAGTTGGCGTTCTTGTGCGGCCCGCGTGCCTACAAAACTTATATGTTGAATTTGTTAGTATTTAGTTTATGATGATCACATCCACAACTTGAGGTTTTGATCTAGTTAACAATCTACGAAGACATTCTGGAGATTGATAATCTAGACCCGTTCTCTTTAGTTTTTCGAACATTTTATCATTAAGGTCATACAACAATTGGTTGTTAATTTCTCGTTATGTCGCCATGTAGGATGGGCGTATAAGTTTCGAAGAATTTGCTACGATGATGAAGGCTGGTACAGATTGGAGAAAAGCTTCCAGGCAATATTCTCGCGAGAGATTCAACAGTCTTAGTTTGAAGTTAATAAGAGACGGTTCTTTACAATTAGCTAATGAGGGTAGATAATTGCTATGATAGACATGTTAATAGAGGGAAAATGCTAAAAGAAAACTTCTTAAACCTGTTTTATATTTATTTTAATTGCTATTTCAGCCAAGTTTATGATCGCTTTTTTTTTTTTTTTTTTAAATGTTTGTATTGTTAAGTTTGCTTGTTTTGTCTATATCTTTAACCTTTTTAAACCATAGCGTTCATGAGCATCAGTTTGGACATAGTAATATCCGTATGCTGGATTTGATTTCCATAAGAAGATATTTAGACCGAAACGATTTTATCACATACTTTTTAGTGGAATAAATTAGAAAACCCATGTGTTTTCTTAAGCTGCTAAAATTACATAATTATTAACTTTAGGCATACTTAACTTCTTATTGTGGAGTTCTATTTTGATTTTTCGTTTTCGCTTATAACTCAACTCGTAGCAATTTTCCTTTTTTCTTGTAATTATTACTAACGATTTCTGGTACAAATTAAATTTTTTGCTTTGTGTCATTTCTAACTACATGCAAGACAATAGGTTGAAATGGCTGAAAGCTTGTTTGCTATACAGAGGTTTGACAAGTTGTTGACCATTACTGATGAATAAAATAAGTTCTAATGATGGTGACATGAATTATTTACAAATAATTACACTATGTATTTTGCATTTGATGTGCACTTATCCTGAATTTCATTGTACATGATGATTTGAAACATCAAATATGACTCAACTTTTAAGATCTAAAATATTGTATAATATGTTTACTTGTCTAATGCTAGGCCTTAAAGCATTTAAAATTTGTGCCATTATATAAGAGAATGAAAGTAAAAGTATACCAAGATTATTGATATCTGACTTATTTGATGTTACAATATGGTATAAAGTTTGAAAAGGTATTGGAGCCGCTTAGGAAAGGAAGCTAAAAGATATATTTGCTTTAAATTTGGTTAAAATGATACAAGGTGATGGAAAATGAAAGTGAGAGAGGACACATAAAAATCATATGATCATCGGATCATCCTTTGTCAAAAAAAAAAAAAAAAAAAAAAAAAAGAATGTGACTAAGAGGTAACTACAAAGACATGCATATTTTGAAGTCGTTGCTCTTGTTTAAAAACTAACTTAACAATGTCTGTCACACTCACAGTACAAAGGAGAAAGTAAGAAAATGTTAAAAAAAAAAAAAAAAAAAAAAAAAAAACGCATGACTTTTCCCGAATTGTAATTCATACTAGTTTTACTGGTGCGTTTTTGCAATATACAGGTTTAATAATCCTTAACTTTGGCGTTTTTATCAATTATCAATTCTACATAATTAATTGTAGTAATTTTATATAGGGTGTTTAGCATGTTGCACACTTATAATCGGAGACCGACAGATTGAAAAAACAGCTATTGCTATCGATACCATATTAAACTAAAGGGATAAAAGCATCAAACCCCCATACTATAGGGGGTGTAGCAATTTGCCCCCTGAACTTTTTTTTTTTTTTTTGGCAACAAGCCCCCTGTACTATGGATAAACAAGACTTTTGCCCTCCTATCGAATTTCTAGCCAATTTTAGCCGGAATTTGAAACGTGAACATGAGGGTTCATTACTATTTAACCTCAAATTCAATAAAATGTCATTTTTTCACTTCGATTTTTGTTATATATTATTAATTTTCAAACCTTAGTTTAAATTATCCAAATTTAAGGTTTGAAAATTCAGAAAATATAACAAAAATCGAAGTGAAAAGGGGGCATTTTATTGAAACTGAGGTTAAATAGTGATGAACCATCATGTTCACGTTTCAAATTCCGGCGAAAATCGGCCGAAAATTCAATCAGGAGGCAAATTATTTTTTCAAGTCAATAGTTGAGGGGGCAAAATGCTTATTTATCCATAGTACAGGGGGCTTGTTGCCAAAAAAAATAGTTCAAGGAGCAAATCGCTACGCCCCCTATAGTATAGGAGGTTTAACGCTTTTATCCCTAAACTAAAAGCAATTGAACTCAAAGGCCACATCTGAGAGTGAGATATTGTATTATGTCTATGTAGCGATTGGACAGAAACGTTCAATTGTGACGTGAAAATAAGTCTTTTTAGTATATTGCACCAAGTAATTACAAATTTAGCAGATGCACCCTAGAAATGTAATAGAGTGCATCCTTAAAGTTGAAAAGGGCAATATAATTCAATTTTAGTACACTACTTAATTTTTTTATGGAAATTATTTCTAAAAGAAAAAAAAATTACTTCAAGTATGAAACGTATTTTTCAAATGATTTTAGTATATTATATTTAATTTGTTTATGATTTTGAGTTATTTATAATATCAAAAATAATTTATTAAGCACACTTTATAAGTGAAAAATAAAAATTAAAGTAAATGATAAAACCACATAATGTCTCACATAAGCACTTTAAATATAAGAAAGGTAAAAAAATACTAGAAATACTCTCCATATAACGGACTAAATCACTCAATGCCAAAAAGATGTGATTCTAGGGTGCATTTTGCCAAAATTGATCATTTATAGGGTGCATTCTGCTAAATTTATAATTACATGGTGCAATGTGTCATATAGATTTATTTTTAGATTTATTTTTAGGGTGCAACATGCTAAACACCCTTTTATATAATAATGAGTCTAAGTTTCCAAACGTACTAATATATAGGTAATTTACTAGGTAAATATGTAGGTACAATAATTGTTTTTTCTTCTGTTTTCATTTTCTTTTTGAGAGTATCTAATTTAATTTAAATTAAGGGGTATTGAACATAAGAAATACACAAAGATCTTGTATGTACTTCTCGAGGAATTTGCTAAAGTTAGGGTAGTCGAGGGATTTCTCAAACGTAAGTGATATTCAGTAGTTCTGTTTAAGAAACCTCATCATCCCAGGGCTCGTCTTGGGGCACTTTGGCCCCAAGGAGCTGGGCTTACGTCTAAAAATAAGGATTATTTTGTCTATTTAATTCTAAGTTTTACCTTTATTTTGTTCGAAAAATCATATTTTACATAAATTACACGTATATGGAGAGGCATTTGATATTGCTAGTAGATATTAAATAAATTTGTAACTCATCTTCTTCTAATTATATAGGTTTTAATCATAGAAATTAGTTAAGGTTATGACTATTTGTTTGTAGGTGTTCTTTCAGTTAATTATTTCTTACCTAATATTTTTACTTCTATATATAGTTATCAATTAATTTTAACTTTTGAAATATATTGAAGGTCTGTGAAAATATCTTATGCAACTTATATAATATATTCATCATCGTTTTGTATTTTTTTGTAACCTAATATTGAAACAAATAGTTCTCTATCATTTATTTAATGAATATCATAGTTTTTTATTTTTTGTTATTGTATTTTATTTGTATATTTTTATCATAATATATATTTTGAAACATTAAATATCCAAATATGTAGGTTTTACGCCCACGCCTCACCTCTAGTCCAAGAAATTCCCCCATTATGCCCAATGTCTTTTAAAACACTATTCAGTAGTGATGTAATAGTTCTAATTATACTGATCATTGGTAAGTCAATTCAAAAGAAGTCCCTTTTAAATCGCGTAAGAGTTCTAATTATAACTATCATCATTACAATATCAGTAACAACAATGTTGGTCAAACCACAGTCGAAATATATATATATATATATATATATATATATATATATATATATATATATATATATATATATATATATATATATATATATATATATATATATCTATCTATCTATCGACTATGGTTCACCATTTTTATTATTATTTGTAAACAATGTCATTTTAGTCCTTACATTTTTGAAAAATCTCAATATGACTCTAAAGTATTATATATTTTATTATGTTAGTCCAAATTTGTCACTTTTGCTCTCTTAATTTTCAAGAAATCTCAATTGCATCCAAAATAATTATAAATTTTGTTTTTTAGTCAAAAAAAGATACCATAAAATATATATATAAGTTCGTTAAAACTCAATAATTCTGTACAACAAAAAGAAATTGCAATCGAGCCCGAGTGCGTCTGAGTTCTACTATATATATTATATATACACTAACACACCTTCCAAACCCTACTCTATGTCTTCAGTACTTTGATATTAAACTAATAATGGAGAACGATGATCATCAAAAGCAACAGCAGAGTGTTGTTTCAGCAACATCGACTTATACCGAAAAAAGAAAAAAATCAACGGTTGTTAATGTTCCTCCTACTTATCACTTTCCTCTGTATGATCATGAACTAGTTATTTACCTGAAGAAAAAGGTCACGGACCCGGCTATGCCTTGCCACATTCTAGATATTAATATTTACATGTATCATCCCAAAGATTTGCCAGGTTTTTCTTTTCAACCAATAGTTTTATTTATTTCTGCTGCTTGTTTTTCTTTCTTTTTTTTTATTCATCAGTACTTCAAAATATTGTATGCTCAATTGTTGAAGTACTTGTAATTAAAAGTTCAAATTAGTTATGTTTGCTATGTTTTGTTTGCATAGACATTAATAGTTCTCGTGGTGGAGGCAACATAAAATAATTTTCTTTTTCTCGAAGGGAACGCAAGTACCGAATGGGATTCTGTTAGATAAGAGTAGTGCTTAAATCATAATATGAAATACGTAATTTCCAGATTTAACATTTACACATAACAGATCAAGAACAACATTTGCATAAAAATAAATAAGATGCAGAAATTTAAACAAGAAGAACCTTAACATCAATTTTGCGGAATTTGGATTGAAGAAATAGATGAGGCAAGGGTTTCGCCCTCTTTCCTTAAGATCAATATGTCCGACCTTTAGCTTCAAGCCCTCCCATGGACACTGACCTCCCAAGATACAACATCTGTCCCCTGAACCAGCTTCTGAAGCAAAAACTAGCCCCTCGTTCGAACACTTGTGATATTTGCAGAAACTCTCTATGTGTATGCTATGATATTTTTTATGCATAAAAGTTTGTGTTTTTGGATCATCTTTCTCTCCAGCCTATGGAGCTCCTTTTATAGGCTTCAAAGATTAAAAATTAGGAGAATTATAACATTAAAAATTTTTTTAGTCTTGAAACGGTTTTCTCTTTATGGGATTTTAATCCCCACTAAATTTGTCTCAATACCAATTTACTCAAATACACTAAACTGGTATAGTTACCAATTTTTTAAATATTTCTCCAACAATCCCCCACAATGAGTGTAATTGGTTAAAATGCACGTGAGCCTAACAATGCTATATGCAACTTCAAGAGTTCTCCGGGAACTTGTTGCATCAGGACAGGTGGTTGTGAGCCTTGAACCTTCCTTAGTGAAATACTATCGGATATACTTGCCAATCAGTGAACGCGATGCCTTGAACTGCTAGGCGTTTTGTGTATACCAAGACAATGATACTCACCCAACTCATTCCAATATCACTTTGGTCATTTCGTTGTTGTCCGTTTTGATCGTGGACTGTCTTGGAATGTTTCATCGAACGCTCTAGAGATTTAGCCCTAGCTCATCTCATAGAAGTGGCCCCCTTCACATTCGATATAGGTGATCTCTCATAAGAGGTATCCTGTCATACTCCACTTGTACTCACAAGTCATAAGGATCATTAAAACTTAAAAGTTTTCCTCACTATGTGCAGGTCTATCACTCTTTCATCATAGGAATAGAGTAGGAACTCATATTCCGAGTGCTTTGTTCGACCTCAATCTCACAATTCGGTTGTCCCTTTGAACTTGCAAATTGGGGTTTCCAATTCAAGTTGGGTTTCCATCATGAATGAAAGTCTTTCGTGGTCTTCAATCCCATTCCCCTCGATGAATTCACTACTCGGTCTCTCGGAAGACCTTTCTTCAATGGATATGTTATATTCTCTTTAGATCTCCCAAAATCTAAAGATATCACCCCAGTTTTCATCAACTGACGTACGCTTTTGTGTCTTCGACGAAGATGTCGAGACTTCCCATTGTATACATTATTTTGTGCTCTTCCTATAGCTGTCGTACTATCACAATGCACGCTAATAGGAGGCACTAGTTTTGGCCACATCGGGATATTTTGAAGAAAATTCTGAAGCCAATCTGCCTCATCTGCTGCAAGATCCAACGCTATGAACTCAGATTCCATAGTTGCTATGCAGGTTTGCTTACACGATTTCCAAGAAATCGAAGCCCCTCCAATAGTGAATATGTATCTACTCGTAGATCTTATATTCTTGGAGTCTGCAATCCAGTTTGCATCAGAATATCCCTCTATGACAGCTGGATCTCGGGTATAGTGCAATCCATAGTTAGCAGTATGTCTTAGATATCTAAGTACTCTAACTATCGCTTTCCAGTACTCTTCACTGGGATTGACTGTATACCTACTCAGTCTATTCACTGAGTTTGCAATATCAGGTCTAGTGCAATTCATAAGGTACATGAGACTGCCTATGATCCTTGAATTTTCCAATTGTCGCACACCTTCTCCAAGGTTCTTGTGCGTATTGGACACCACTTCAATTGGTGTTTTTGCTATGGCGTCCCTTTCTTTGTCAAATTTATCGAGAATTTTCATATAATGACTTTGGGAGAGTGAATACCCATCTGAAATCCTGGTGATTTTCATCCCAAGTATTACATCAACTAGACCTAAGTCTTTCATGTCAAAATTCTTTGACAACATTCTCTTGGTAATAGTAATATTATTTTTATTACCCACGATGATCATGTGATCTACGTAGAGACTAACTATTACATAGTTTTTCTCGTCTCCTTTCACGTATATACATTTATCGCACTGATTTATTTGAAAGCCATTTGACATCATTACACTGTCGAATCTTTCGTGCCACTGTTTAGGTGCTTGTTTCAATCCGTATAAAGATTTTTAAAGTTTTCACACCTTATTCTCTTTACTTGGAACCACAAACCCTTCGGGTTGTTCCATGTAAATCTCCTCTTCTAAGTCTCCATTTAGAAACGTCGTTTTCACATGCATTTGATGGATCTCAAGATCAAACAGTGCTGCAAACATGAGCATAGGTATCAAAATAGTCGACACCCTCTGTTTGTCTATACCCCTTAACTACAAGCCTTGCCTTGTATTTGTCAATGGTACCATCAACTTTCATCTTCCTCTTGAAGATCCACTTATAACCTAATGGTTTACTTCTTTCAAGAAGATCCACTAGTTCCCAAGTGTGGTTTTGTAAGATAGAATCTATCTCACTGTTTACCGCTTCTTTCCAAAGAGTTGAGTCCGGAGAGGACATTGCTTCTTTGAAAGTAGTCGGATTTTTTTCTAACATGTATTTCAGAAAGTGCCAAAAGATTTCTCTTTTTCTAGCTCTTTTACTTCTTCTCGAATTTTCTTCTTCTTTCTCTTGAGATTCACTCTCCCCCACATTCCTTTCATATTCCTTCACGGATCGAGTTTTGTGGGGAAATATCTCCTCAAAGAAAGAAGCATCTCGAGCCTCAATGATAGTATTTACGCTCATTTTAGAGTTATCTGACTTGTGTACCAAAAATCGATAGGCGCTACTATCCTGCGCATAACCGATGAATACACAGTCTAATGTCTTAGGTCTTATCCTTATCCTTTTAGGGGAAGGAATGGGAACCTTGGCAAGACAGCCCCAAACCCTTAAGAACTTGTAGCTAGGCGCGTGACCTTTCCACAATTCAAAAGGCGTTTTATTTAACTTTTTGTGCGGTAGTCTATTTAACACATAGTTGGCGGAGGGAATAGCTTTCCCCACATGTTCAGCATTAAGCCACAACTAATGAGCATAGCATTCATCATTTCTTTAAGCATTCTATTCTTCCTTTCTGCAATACCATTTTGCTCGGGAGAATATGGCGCCGTAGTTTGATGAATGATTTCATTCTCATCACAAAGTTGTGCAAATGGTGACTCATATTCACCTCCTCGGTTACTTCGAAGATTTTTGATCTTCGTACCAAGTTGATTCTCAACTTCATTCTTATAATGAATGAACATGTCTATTGCTTCGTCTTTACTTCTCATTAAGTAGACATAGCAATATCTAGTACAATCATCGATAAATTTAATGAAATAGCTTTTATCGCCTCTAGATTGCACATATATAAGATCACATACACCAGTATGGATCAAATCCACCGTTTTTGTGCTTCTCTCTACTGAGTGAAGACTTGACCAACTCTCTCTAACAATTATACATCAACAAAAGTACTAGCCTCATCACTAGACTTATCTTTAGGCGCTATAGTCGTAGGCATCTTAATGATTACTAGACAAATAGCCCTTGCCCACGAGCATCCCACCCATAGATAGGATGACTTTATACGACTCAGACACAAGTCTGAATCCCTTTTATTTAGCACTGCCCCAAAACGAGATTCTCTTAGATCTCTGGGACATGAAGCACCTCTTTTAGAGTTAACTCTTTTTTTGAAGTCATCTTCAACACCAATCCCTTGCCTTCAACCTTTGAGACTGCAGAGTTTTTTCGTGTAACACTGCTTATTCTCCACTAGTTGATAGGTCTTGATCATTTATCGAGTAGCCCCATTGTCTACCTACCATGAGTTGGAGTTCCTCCAACCATATTCACTTCTGACACAACTGCACTTTAACTGCACGTTATTATCGGAGTCATTGGCTCGCTTATGCGACATTTCATGTGCAAGCTTGCCATTCTTATTCTCCACTGCTTTATACTTCTCATACGATGCCCAAAGATCCCTTGCGGTTTCTTTTGGGGAATACACATGAAAAAGTGCATCGTTCAGAGAGTTGAGAACATAGTTTCGACATAGTTAGACTCCATTGAGCCATGTCTCTATGATTGCAGCAGATTGAGGATTCTCTTGATCTTCCTCTGGTTTCTCCTCACTAAGAAACCTAGTAAAGTTTAGGGGTAGTCAAAAAGAACCTCATCTTCTGTTGCCAACGTTTAAAGTTGGAACTCTTAGTTTCTCTAGTAGAGAATACGGCAGGTGGTCCTCATGACCAGCATAACGACCTCATCACCCTTAGCTTTCTATTGTGGGGTTTCCACCTTTCTAGAGAGAGTCCGTATAAATATCTTCACTGTGAATTATATTCACAATAATTCACAAGCCTCAATACTTGAAAGTTGTCTTCACTATAACTCTCAAGTCTCAGTACTTGGAATTATTTATTTATTTATTTTTCTTTTTTCCACAAAACTCGATACTTGGAATTTTCTTTGCAAAACTTCAAAAGAATTCACAAGTCTCAGTACTTGGGATATTTTTGCAAAACTTCACTATAATTCACAAGTCTCAATACTTGGAATATATTTTTACTTTTTTCTTCTTCCAATAATTCACAAGTCTCAGTACTTGATTTTTTTTTCACAAGTCTCAATACGTGGAATATTTTCTTTTTCCTTGAATAATTCACTAGTCTCAATACTTGGAATTTTCTCAATTGTAATTCCACATAATTGATTTTATTCTTCACAATAGTACACATGTGAATACACAATATTGCAGGGGTTCACTAGCAATTATTTAAAGCATGAGAGCAACAAATCTAATTATTTCAATTAGACCAATAAAAGTTGCATAAATCACAAAAATTCACATGGATTCATGTATGGAATAAATAAAGCGTGTACTTATGTCAAAGTAATGCCACAATTGAATACTAGCATACATGATTCAGTTACGGTCTTAAGTATGTCAAGAACTAAAAGGACATAAAGTCTTTATTCATGCATTTAAAGACCAATTAAACTGCTGCTAAGTGCTAACATTATAATTCCGCATCCTTTCACAATAAAACCAAGAATTACACTGACCAAATGGCAACATGAAGGATTGGATGAAGGGATGTCTAAAGTTCGGATCTGCCTTAATGCTGATGTGTCTTGAACAGTTATTATTTTAATGAGAATGAGTTAGCACTAATTAACTTATTTACTACAAGAAACGTCCAGTACTTAGAAGACATTTACAGAGGCTAAAACTTTTCTCCAAAAAAAACCGAACGACAGTTACAATATGTACTGCAGGCAACTATCAAAATTAAACAAGCTAATTACCAATCAAATTAAGCAACAAGCAGAATGTATAGGGCAACTCAACAATCGTTTAGCTTTAAAATAATTTGATCTCCAAAAAAGACTCTTTAAAACCAGTAACGTACTCGGGGGCAGATTTGAAGAAATAAAACAACAACTTTAGAATAAAAGAACGAGTAACAACCAATTTACTGAAAAATTTTAAAGATATGAAACGTCGAGGTTTTACTTCTAAATAAAGGAGAACATGGAAGTCAGAACACCTTTAAATCATCAAAACCCCAACAGTTAAATAGAACCCAGAAATATTGAAGATACACAAAAAAAATTGGAAAACAAATATACACCAGATAAAAACCTTTAAAACTCTTTTACATAATAGCAGTATCACTATTAATTTTGGACAGCTTAAAAACGATCCAGATGCTTCAAATTTATTGGAATCTTTTAACACATGTGCAAAGAAACTTTAAATGATTTACTGGACCGCTAAACAGGAAATAATAAACAAACAAATACCATCACCTTGTACATCAACACAAACTTTGATATCTAAAACATGAACATTGGTTAAAATAAGGGTCAATTGCGATCATCCCCTAACGTATGAGGCATTTTGCAATGTCCCCTCGACCTTTCAAAAAGAGCGAATGCCCCATAACGTTTCATAAAATGTGCAAAATGCCCTCTCGGGCGTTGACCGACGGAATATTCCGTCAAAGATGCCAAAACGTGCCCAGCACGTGCCGAGCACGTGCCCGACGGAAGGGCATTATCATCCGATCACTTTTGGCGGTTACTCCCTAACCTTTTGCACCACCGTTTCCCCCTTAATGTTTGTGTGTTGGAATGCCCCTTAACGTTTGTAGAAATGAGCATCATGCCCCCTAACGTTTGTGCAGTTTCAGCAAATTGCCCCCTAACGTTCGTCTAACTTAAGCAGATTGCCCCCTAACGTTTGTACAGTTTGAGCAGATTGCCCCCTAACGTTTGGTAAACTTGAGCATCATGCCCCCTAACGTTTGTGAATTTTGAGCAATATGCCCCCTAACCTTTGTGTAGTTTTAGTTACTTGCCCCCTAACATTTTAAACATAAATAACCAGACTTGTTTATACTTTTTGCTTTCAACATCAGTTTTTATGCAACATACCTAACAAGCTCATCACATTTAATCCCAATTGCACACATTAATACAATCATATAATGCCGTCCACAAAATATCTTAAAAGGCAAATACGATCGCAATTACAGCATACTAATATATTTCGGGCTTAACAACAAAATACTATCAACTAGATAAAAAGTTCCGAATTTCATGAGCAACACGCCAAAATAACCGAATTCCAATTACGCTTAGCTCCGTTTATGTCCTTGTTTTTTGCCCCCATCTTTTGAAGCTTCCTTTTTCTTTCCACCTTCTTCTTTCTTTGCAGTTTCTTCCTTTGCATCTTCTCCTTGTGTTGTAGTTTCTTTTTTCTTGGCGGCTTCTTTCTTCTTTACGGCTGCTTCTAGCTTTGCAAGAAAGTTTCTCTCTGTAGCTGCTTCTTTCTTTGCAAGTTCTATTGCATCTTGTGCTGCCTTCACAGCTATTTCTTTCGCATTCGCCTTCTGTCTTGCATGAGCCTCTTGCCACTCCTGCATCCCATACTTCCCAGATAACGATTCGCCATCCACACCATCTTGTGGATGAAATCGCCCACTTCTTCTGGTCAACTTGTAGCCTATTCTCTCGCGCCTTTTAGGCTCAAAATCAGGCTCTGAGTCAGACTTAGGCTTTGGTACTTCAGGCACATGCACTTGAGCCTCTATGACTTTTTCTTTTCCCCTTCTAGTCTATTCCACATTCTTCAACTGCATTACACACCAGGCATCAAAACCAAAATTCATAAGCAAACAGACATCTCAATGCAATACACTTACAGTCTGCATATCAGGATCTTTTTTCTGATGTACTGTCGCTCTCTCAACATCAACCATGGTCTCCTTTCCCTTTGCTTTGTTTTCCTTCTTTTTCTCTTCCTTTCTGACAATGTCTTTAAGCTGCAACTTACACATAACATTAGTTCCAACTATATAGTATTGAACAACAAACAAGTTTAACAAAATGCTAGTAATAATACCGCATTAAGAGTTGCTTCTGCTATGGCTTCTTTAGTATTCATCACCTCCCTCTTCTTTTTTTGCTGGTTTTTTGCCAGAAATGTCCTCCAACAACTTTGCAACCCTCTTCCTTGACCTAAGTCCTGCCACAACTCCCTCACTTTCCACATTTTGTTGAGCCACCTTCTTCTTCTTGCCCTTACCAGCAGCTACTTTCTTCTTTCCAACAACAGTTGTCTTCATTTCATCAATGTCTTTCCTCTTCTCAAACAGTTTTTTCCTTGTTTGCACACCCTCAGCCTCTACTGTCTTTTTATCTTTTGTAATACCCTAGCTGCTACCCTCATCAACAAGCTTCTGCATCTTCCTCCTAGTCATCACTACTTGCACACCATTATCGCCTTCGGGCACATTCTTGTTCTTCTTACCCTTTGGAGACATTTGAGGTTTCTCCACAGGTGAAGGGTACTGCACATCGCCTTCACTCTCCCTAACCACTTGACTACTTTCATTAATTCTTATTCCGACACTACATCTACCTTTTCTGGCCTGATACATCACAATGAATAAAAAGTAAACACATGCTCACACTAATGCAAATCAATATATATTTAAATTGTTCACACTCCATAATACAAATTTCACATGCTACCTTAGTTGGCTTTATCATCTTTCATTTCTTCTTTGAAGCAAGTTGCACCTCTTCTGGCACACTTGAGCACCCTTCACCACTGGGATTCACTAGACTCTGAACTTTGGTCACCCTTTTTTGTTTCCCACCCCTTATATTCTTTGATTGCTTCTTAGTTTGTACCTGTATCAGAAAAGGGTTAGTGTGTCATGAAATTAAGTTGAAATTCACTCTTCATTACATAAATTTATCACTTGTGACTCTTTTTCTTCTGCTACATATGGTAGAACCTCCATCATCTCTTCATCACCACCACCTTGCATAGCTTTCTTTTTAGGACATGATCTTTTGTTATGCTCTGGTTCACCACAGAACCTGCATCTCATAATCATGCCCTTCCTGTTCATTTTCTGTGTTTCACGAGATGCACACTTCTTCTTCAACTCATCCAATTCCTCTGATGTCTTTTTCCTATTGTTTTTCTTTGGTCTACCAGGCATCTTCTCTGGAATTTGAGGTTCAGGCGGTTGCAGATTGGAAGGAGGTCATTCTGATGGACTATGGAATATATGCATCATGTGGGTGTAACTCTTCATGTAAGTTGAAGTCCTGTAGCACTCATCCACATAATCTTCAGACTTGTAACCCATGAACAACATAGCTGAAACTGCATTTGCATGTTCACATGGTACACCATTGAGTTGCCATTTTCTGCAACTGCATGTCATTTATTCCAGATTGACAGCCCTGCTTCCACCTGGGTATGAAACTTCAAATTCATGCAACACATTCCACTGTGGCGACACTCCAACACCCTTCTTCCTCACCTCATCCACCATCTTCTCAATGTTTGGGCAAAGATCCTTCCATTTCTTGGCCTGATCCCTCTTCATATACACTCTTTTCATCAAAATCAATCTGATATGTTCCAACATATCAATTATTGGCTTTGTCCTGGCCTCAACAATCAAGGCATTGAAACTTTCACTTAAATTGTTGAGTAGAATGTCACATTTTGGTCTCGGATTGAAGTATGCCCTAGACCAATGTGCAGCATGCCTCTTTGCTAGCCATTTGAATGCCTCCAAGTCCTTCTTCTTCAATTCATTCAATGTCTTCTCAAATTTAGCAATTGTTGTGGACTTGGCTGCTTTCCACAACATGCATTTGAGAGCAAGTCCTTTGTGTGCCTATTTGAAATTTTTGTACAAGTGCATCACACAGAACCTATGATCACTGTAAGGCATCATGTCATGTACTGCATCCACTAGACCCTTCTGCTTGTCAGACATTACTGTCCAAGACCCACTACCATCCTCGGTTATCCACAAATCAGCTATCAACAAGTTTAGAAACCATCTCCAGGTCTCTCATTTCTCTTTCTCAACAACAGCATAGCAAAATGGATACATGCTGTTGTTGGCATCTATACCTACGGCTGTGAGAAGAATGCCTCCACAGTAGCTTTTCAGGTGACACCCATCAAGACATATCACTGGCCTACACCCCTCTAGAAATCCTTTCTTCAAACTGCCCCAACAAACATAAAATCTCTTGAACACAGGCCCTTTTTCTCCTCTTTTGGTCTTAATCCTCACAGTGTTTTCCCTATTACTCCTCACTATCTCTGCTGCATACCTCCATAGCAGCTTGTATTGATCATGCTCATTCCCAACACTCATGCTCCTCGCCCTAGCATTTGCTCTATACATCTGGAATCTTGAAAACAACAAGTTTGTATCATGCTGAGCAGTACTCAGCATTGAACCAACCTTCCAATCAACATCTGTCTTGATTGTTGTCTCATACTTGCTGGCCAACCAAGTGGATGTTGCAGCATACACCCTCTCAGACCTGCAACATTCATGCTTCCAATTATATGTCTTCACTTGAAAGGTTTTCTCCCTCCTACTTTCAGAAGCAAATATCTTCCATGGACAACCCTCTTGTTTGCACTTCACCAAAACCCTATCTCTATCATTCTTCACAAACTTTATATCCCTTCCACTCTTAATAGAATGCTCTCTCACAACCTGTCTAAAGGTCTTCACATCATCAAAACACAGTCCAGTAAAGACTCTGGTTTTTCTAAGTCCACTCTGGGGTTGAAGACTCTGTACCCATCATACACATAACCACTTATCCTCGAAGATGAGGATCCAAAAGGTTGTGTGGCACTCACATCCTTGAACTGCTATTGAATGACATGCTCCCTCAAAATATATTCCAGCTCATCATCAGTATGATCACACTCAGTGTCTACCAGAATATCAGAATGCTCTGAATCACTGCCTACAGAATTGTTGTCGTCCAAATCATCCTCTTTTGGATCAACAATGAATGCATCATATGTCTCTTCTTCATCTGCAGCAAAATTTTCATCTTCATCCTCATCCTCATCTAATTCAGACCCTTCCTCATGCTGCCCCATAAACTCCAAACCTTCACCAACATCTGGCAAATCACCATTCTCACCATCA
The DNA here is from genome assembly GCA_946800315.1 of Misopates orontium. Taxonomy (NCBI): domain Eukaryota; kingdom Viridiplantae; phylum Streptophyta; class Magnoliopsida; order Lamiales; family Plantaginaceae; genus Misopates; species Misopates orontium. The sequence continues at coordinate 11,469,788 of OX326949.1, forward strand.
CCTTCACTCTCCTTATCATTGTTGTCTCCATCATGGTGCTTATCATCATGTGCATCACTATTAGTTTCAGCTAAAACAGTCATAACCCTATACTCATCCATATAAGTTCCTAACTTTATTGCATCTACATCAGTTAGTAGTAAATCTAGACTTAAGTTTTCCATATCCCCATTAGAATTTGCAAACAGCTCATAAGTATGCTTAACCATTCCTACTTCCTTAGCCATTTCTCTTAACTCCCTCATAGACAGCTTATCATCACTACAGTAATCAAAATACACAGACTTACCACCCACCCAAGTGCACTTGACCACAATATCGAAGTGGCCACCATAGTAAAACTTTATTGAAAAGTACTCACTATTAGCACCTGCATGCATAGAAAATGTGAAGGTCAGTGTCATTTATATGTTATGAAATCATTCATGGAACATAAATTTTACAAAATCACACGCAAACTTTAACAACCAAGTGATACTAATTAAATAATGTGGGTTTTGAAAGCAACAGTGTAAAATGACAATAGTAGGCACAATGCATTGAACACATGAGCCTTTTTTTTTGATGAAATGGACATCGACACCAACAAATGTCTCCACAGAACCAACAAGCACAATAAAATATGGTAAAGATTTATTTTTTTCAAAAATAAACATAAAATATGGACCACAGATGTGGTCCAAACCCTCAAAATTAGTAAACTATGCATTATCACATAATAAAATACAAAAGGTAGTACAATATAGCATGGAATAAAGCTATTTGAACGTAAATCCACCATGCAATAAACCAAAAGTGTGTAACACGAGGAGGAGACAAAAAAACAAACTGTAATCTGGTGTGTTTCTCTCTTGGTGTATCTCGTCGTCATTGGTTCTCATTCTCCAATCCATTATATGTGTTTTACGCAAGAAATTTTGAGCAAAAATGGGCGAAATTGAATGAATTTTGAAACCCTAATTTTTTCCGCAAATTCTCAAGTGTATGAACAAGTGTGTAAAATCCCCCTTAATCTTTTCAACTTCAGGCCTGATGCGTGTTAAAGGCAGGAGACGCGAAATTACGAAACGCCCCTTCGCTAATTTCACGTGCAAGTCACGTGGGAAGATCTCCGGGGAAATGTTCCCTTTTAAGTTGCCGGTAAGCGTCCAAGGGGGCATTTCGCACATTTTATGAAACGTTAGGGGGCATTTCGCTCTTTTTGAAAGGTCAGGGAGGACATTGCAAAACGCCCCATACGTTAAGGGGGTGATTGCAATTGACCCTTAAAATAATCTGGAAACGTACTAACGTGCAGATTTAAACACAAAGGAGCATATTGATCTTAAGACTGTTAGATAAGAGTAGTGCTTAAATCAAAACATGAAATACGTAATTTCCAGATTTAACATTTACACATAACAGATCAAGAACGACATTTGCATATAAATAAATAAGATACAGAAATTTAAACAAGAAGAACCTTAACATCAATTTTGCGGAATTTGGATTGAAGAAATAGATGAGGCAAGGGTTTCACCCTCTTTCCTTAAGATCAATATGTCCGGCCTTTAGCTTCAAGCCCTCTCATGGACACTGACCTCCCAAGATACAACATCTGTCGCCTGAACCAGCTTCTGAAGCAAAAGCTAGCCCCTCGTTCGAACACTTGTGATATTTGCAGAAACTCTCTATGTGTATGCTATGATTTTTTTATGCATAAAAGTTTGTGTTTTTGGATTATCTTTCTGTTCAGCCTATGGAGCTCCTTTTATAGGATTCAAAGATTAAAAATTACCATTACACTCATTTTAAGTGGAGAATTATATCATCATTACAAGACAATAAATATTTTTTTAGTCTTGAAACGGTTTTCTCTTTATAGGTTTTAATCCCCACTAAATTGGTCTCAATACCAATTTACTCAAATACACTAAATTGGTACAGTTACCAATTTTTTAAATATTTCTCCAACAGATTCGCCCTAGTCGTGTTGCAGGAAACGGTTAGCGGAAGGCAACTGGGTCCGATAAGCACATAAAATATGGAGGTGAGATTATTGGATGCAAGAGTGCAGTGGTATATTATGATGACATATCTCCAAGTGGAAATAAGAGAAACTGCCTCATGTATGAATATGTGGTTCATGAGTTACTTCATATAAACAGAGAAGGTGTTCACCTTAATGACATGGAGGTTTGTCCGAGTTTATTTATTTCGATTAATTAACCTTATGTGATCTTTTAATTCTCCTTTAGTTATTATTTTGTATAAAAAAGCTCAACAATTTTTATATACCTTTTTTATGTTTTTCATTCTTTTTTCTTTTTTACAGCTGGTCAAATGGGTTTTGTGTAAGATTTACAAGTCACCCCCGCATAAAAAGAGAAGTACAACCAGAGGCGGAGCGAGGGGCATATAGGGACCGCAGCCTCCTCCCCCCAACTCCAATCCCGCCCCCTAATACTATATATATATATATATATATATATATATATATATATATATATATATAGCTAATATCTATGTATATTATACAATATTAACCACTATTAAAATCTTCACATGTCCTGATTATAGGAAAGCAGAAACTTGAATATGCCGCTTGAAAAAGGGAACAATAACTGTCATGATTTTAGTGTTCATTATGTTAAAGGAATAATCAACATGCCGCTTGAAAATAGGAGTACTAACTGGTCTGAGTATAATCTTGCCCAAATTCCCAAACCACATAATATTGTTGTTCATCATGTTAATGGGATGATCAACATGCTGCCTAAAATAGTATCTAGCTTGAGTAAAATTAGCATAATATCCGGTTCAGAGAATATTGGTGTTCATCATGCTGCCTGAAGCAAGGCGGAGGCTGGGTGGGGCGGGGGGCAGCTCCAGCCCCACCTTTTGAAAGTGATTAATAATAATTAATAATAAAAATATTCGTATTTATAAAAGAAAAATATCCCGTGATCGATCCCCCCCTAAAACAAATTCCTAGCTCAGCCCCTGGCCTGAAGATGGGAATATTAACTCATCTGAGGATAAACTTGTCCAAAATCTTGAATCAGAGAATATTGGCGTTCATCGTGTAAATGGGATAATCAACATGTCGTCTGAATATGAAAATGCTAACTCAGCTGAGTATAATCCTCATGTTTGTACAAACTTCTTCTCGAGCAATATCATAATGAGATTCTCGTCCTTACATTCCTCAGTTTGCGAGCTCTTCAAAAAAGTACTTAATATTAGGAGGTTCGGGATTGACTGTAATTGTATTAAGGCAAAAGTTGAAGATGCAAAGGAGATCCACATGATCCGACAAGGAATTTACCAAAAGAGAACAAAGCTGATGAGGATGATCTGGACATTTATCTTAATATGGAAATTAGAGAAGAGTTTGGGAGTTACCGAATCACGATGATATTTGGGGCTTGGCTACTCATCCATACAATTTCGATACATTTAACGCAATCCTTGGAGATCTCACAACCCTTATCTACTCTTCTGCAAAAATTGTAACAATAAGAGTGATTGAACACGGTCTGATGATCATACTTGAATCTGAGATAGTTTGCGCCTACCTTATTAGTGTGGATCGAGTGGATATGTTTCTATTTCTACGTTTAGGAAATGTGAGGAAACATGTCCGCTTCATGCAAGCTTGGTAGACAAAATTAAATCTACCTAATATAATATTAGCAAGCAGTCGTTATAAAAAATATAGTTTTATTTTTTTATTAGTTTTATTTTATATGATTATAAATTATGATACTAGAGCCCTTCTGCATAAAACAAAATTACAAAAAAAAAATCCAAAGATTTTCTTTTTCCTTTTTTAACTTTTGGCTTCATTAGGAGATTATTGTTATATTCTTTGATTATTTTAAAATATAAATTAATTTCAATTATGTGTTGTTATCCAAATTCCAGATTCATCCATAACTTTATATGGTTTACGCACATATATGACTGAAAATTACCCAGTCAGATAAGAGCTAATGAAGTTTTTTGGTTTGTGTTATATATGTGAAATAACATAGTATCTGTTGTAAAAAGTAAATTGGAAAACTACTCCTGTTATGCTAAATATGACACATTATTCCTCCCCCCCCCCCCCCCCCCGTCCTTCCCCCGATTTAAGAAAATTGCACAATTTCTCAATAAGTGACCTAGATATGAACGTTTTGTGCACCATCAATCAATCTAGGTACCCTTTTTTTCAGAAATATTTCAATAAGTTTGTAGAAATTCATTGTTACCTCCAGATTAAAGTGATTATGGCAGTCAATTGAGAAAGTAGAATCCTAGGAATAAGCCATACTTCATTTGCAAACCATCAAGCAAGAGGTTCTTTACGTACACAAAAATGTCATTTTTCAAATGAAAGAATTTGTATGTCTCAGAAAAAAAACAAAGGAATTTGTAAACCATCATTTTTCAAATAAAAAGCAATAGTACAAGTATTTTAAATTGGTTATATACGTCTACTTATCCTAAAATCAAAACCATTATTTCACAATCAATCCAACACAGTTAATCACAACCACAAAACACAATATTAAACAAAATTGGTAAGTAATAGATTTAACTCTAAATCCAAAAACCTCCAAATCTTCCAATTTGATCAATGCTTCTTCCCTTTAGCACCCTGACCCCCGAGCTTCCCGCCAAAGTTTCCAACCCGACCTGAAGGATTTGATCCTGGGGGACGAGGAGGAGGTCCTCTTCTCTACTATAATTATATTTATCTATCCGTGCTCCATTCGTGAGATAAAAACCATGCATGTCGACATTGAGCAACACCAACAAACAGAATCAATCACAAACACTACCGAAAGAAATAACTAACAACAAAATTAGTAAAGAGACTCCACTTAAACAAACTCGCACTCACCACTACACTGCATTCACGACACTGAGCAACACCAACAACGCCAAAAAGGAATAGCTAACAACAAGACGAGTCACAAAAGTTACATAAACAATCCAATATCCCAAGCATGAAAACAAAAATAACAAAGAGTTTGTTGTTCGTTATTTAAGCAATTAACTAAGTACTGACTCATGGTGGGGATGGGGACGGGGATGGGGATGGTGTCGGAGTGAGCTAGTGACGAGTGATCTAGGCCACGTTCTTCTTCCCCTTGCCGCCGCGGTCGCCCGGCTTTCCGGCGAGATTGCCGACGTAGAAGTCAGCATGTTGAAGAAAAAGAAAGTTGAGAAATCTGTTCGAGCAAAGAATTAGTAGAGATTGATTGAACCAAAGATAGATGCATCTATTCTAGGAAATGCCAAAATTATGTTATCACTAACTATGCAATCATCACTGTAATTACGTTTGCCTACCTTTTAAGACATTGTAATTTGCTCTATATACGCAGAGACATATTCTGTTCATACTCAATTCAATATATATGAAATAATCCTATTATTATTTAGGGTATCAGTTAGCCTTTCTAGCCTACGCTAAAAAAAAAAAGGCGATCCTCTATATATCTACAGCAATGAAAACACAACCAATATGCAGCTACATAACACTTCGTCTCAATCCAGACAACTACCCTGCTTGGAAAGACCAAGTTCTTCTTCAAGCTGCTTTATATGATTGTTCTGGGTTGTTGATTGATGATGACAAACCTCCTCCCATCCATCTGACAAGTTCCGACTCTTCTCCGACTACCACGCCGAATCCTAGTCATAAAAAATGGTTAAAGCGTGATCTTCAGATGCGTGGATGGATTATGGCCACCTTGACAGAAGAGTCCCTTGGCTTGATTGTTGGCCTTGACTCTACTTACAAGATGTGGACAGCTTACAAGACGCTTATGCTCAGGCTTCAACCAAGCGACGTCTCACTCTTCAACAAAAAACTTCACAACATGAAAAAGAAACATGATATGGCACTCTTAGATTATCTCTGGAAATTTAAGAAAGTGTCCGATAAGCTCTCTTCTATCGGGTATCCTGTCGAAGACAAGGAGAAAGTGTTCTACTTACTTCGTGGTCTTGGTCGTCCGTACGAATCTTTTGTGGCTTCTATGATGCGGCCACCCATACCTGCATATTATGAGGTACTACCACTGTTACAAAGTTTTGATTCACGTATTATTGAGGATAATGATGATACATGAAATGTACAAGCCTTCTATATCACAAAAGCTCAAAGAAACCGGACAAAAATCATTTTTCTGGATCAAAGGAGAAAGGCGCCCCACCTCCCACGAAACCTTCATCTCCTCAAATGAAAAATACATCACATCATCATAGTAAGGGTCCTAATCATCAATCTGCTTCTATAGTTTGTTGTCAGATTTGTAAAAAGCTAGGATACGAAGCCAACGTTTGTTGGTGGCGCTACGATCAAGCTGAAGATGACGAGGCTGCCCATAATGCTTTCACTGCTCTCTTTATTAATGACGATAATAATGATAACGAGTGGACTGCAGATACCGGTGCCTCTGCCCACATGACGTCTAATAAAGATATTTTATCTCATTTACGTCCTTATAATGGAAAAGATAGTGTAATGATAGGAAACGGTACTCTGTTACCAATTACTCACATTGTTCACGCAACTATTTCAAAAGGTCACACTACTTTACAACTTAAAAATGTACTTCTTATTCCTAACCTTGAACGTAACTTACTTTCTATTGGTCAGTTAACTACCAATTATTGCTTAAATTGTGATTTTTTTGGTACTGGTTTTACTATAAAGGACAGGGACACGAACAAGATTCTCCTTCAAGGATATAGGAAAGGGACCTTGTACACTCTCCGAGACTCGCCCGAACTAAACTTTTCTATACGGTTTGAGACCACCGATAGCACATTGTGGCATCACCGGCTGGGACATCCTTAACACTCGGCTGTTCGCATTTTGCGTTCCAATGGCCTTATAAAAAGAAAAGGGCATCTTGAAAATAAAGTCAGTGAGAGTTGTCAAATTGGCAAAATGTGCAAATTGCCATTCATTTTGCAATCAAAAACTTCTTATAAATTTTTGGAAAAAATGCATTGTGATTTATGGGGGCTGGCTCCTACTATGTCTCGCTCTCGTTATCTTTATTATGTCATTTTTGTCGATGAATATTCCAGATATATATGGTTTTTTCCTGTACAAACCAAATCTGAATTTTATAGCGTATTTAGACGATTCTTAACTTTGTTGGAACGACAATTTTCTCACCAAGTGAAAATATTTCAAAGTGAGGGTGGCGGCGAATTTCGAAGTACTATGTTTTCTAACCTCTTGGAGGATAAAGGAATTGTTCATCAAATTTATTGTCCATATACGCCGAAGCAAAATGGGCTTGCTGAAAGACGTCATCGCCAAATTAGAGAGCTAGGAATGACTATGTTACACCATAGCAGCTTACCTCGAAAATTTTGGTGGAAGCCTTTTCCACGGCTGTTTTCCTAATCAATCGTTTACCTCCTTCAGTAACTTCAAACTCTTCTCCCTTTTATCTTGTTTATGATAGACACCCTGATTATCAACGCTTACGCGTGTTTGGATGCAAATGTTATCCTTATTTTTGGGACAAAAAAACAAGTAAATTTGATCCAAAATCACTACCTTGTGTCTTCTTAGGATATGGTCTACAACACAAGGGGTATATTTGTTTTCATCCACCATCCGGTAAAAGTTATGTTTCTCACCATGTAGTTTTTGATGAGCTCCAATTTCCTGATCAAAATCTAAAAGTTGTTCATCAGAGTACACCACCTATGTCTAATATGAGTACTTATAATATATGGCCACAAGATTTTTTTACGTCATCAAAACACTTTAATAAGCAGTGATACGTCACCGGCTCCTAGCCCCCAAACTTCTTCTTTAATGACTTCACCACATGTTTCTTCTGATATTAGAGAAGTTCCATCTGTAGAATCTGATTTAATTCCGTTACAACCCTTAAATATAAGTCCTTCCGCTACGCCTACATTTTCAACTAGCGTACAAGAAGTCATAATACCCTCACCTCAAAATAGCATAAAAACGAGAAGTAAATCTGGAATTTTTCGCCCAAATCCAAAATATGCTAATCTTCTTAGCTTAAAAATTATACCCTCGGAACCTAAGTCTATTAAAATGGCTATGAAACATTCTGGATGGTTACAAGCCATGAAAGAAGAACTTGAAGCTCTTGAAAAAAATAATACTTGGAATTTAGTTCCAAGAGAATCAATTATGAATGTGATAAAAAGCAAATGGGTTTTTAAATCAAAACTTCAATCTGATGGTTCTTTAGAAAGGTTAAAAGCTCGATTGGTTGCAACAGGTTGCAATCAAATTGATGGAATTGATTACCATGAAACTTTTTCATCAGTTGTCAAATAATGAACTATTCGTATTGTTTTAACTATGGCGCTTATTCAAGGTTGGGACATTAGACAACTTGATGTAAAAAATGCTTTGTTAAATGGAAATTCGGTTGAAACTGTTTTTATGACTCAACCACCGGGGTTTTCTAATTCTCACTTTCTGACACACGTGTGCAAACTTAATAAAGCTCTCTACAGTCTGAAACAAGCCCCAAGAGCTTGGTTTTCACGGTTCAGCACGTATATCCAATCTTATGGTTTCTCATGTAGTACAGCTGATCCATCCTTGTTCATTTGTCGCAAAGGTAATGATGTTCTCGTCCTACTTCTTTACGTCGATGATATTATCTTGACTGGATCAAAGTCTACATTAGTTAACATGTTCATTGAAGTCTAACAACGAGAATTCGAGATGAAAGATCTTGGATATCTCCATTATTTCTAGAGTGTACAGGTTAAAAGAACCAAGGATGGTTTACTTTTATCTCAAGAGAACTATGCACTAGATATTTTGCGAAGAGCCGACATGGTTGGCTGCAAACCTGTAAAGACACCTACGTCTACCAAAAAGGTTGAGATGATTGATGACACTCCTTTCTCGGATCCTACTAACTTCGGAGTTTGGTTGGCGCCGTACAATATTTAACCTTCACTTGCCCAGATATATCTTATAGTGTAAGTTATATATCTCAATATATGCATCTTTCTACTAACACTTATTTTCAAATGCTGAAACGGATACTTAGATATGTTCACGTGAGTCTGACACTTGGGTTGCAAATGTACTCTAAATCTTCATTGCAATTATGTGCCTTCGCAGATGCCGATTGGGCTGGTTGCTCGACTACAAGACGTTCCACATCTGGGTACTGCACATTTCTTGGACGCAATATTATCTCTTGGTCGGCTAAGAAACAATCTGTTGTATCACAATCGACAACGGAGGCTGAATATCGAGCTATGGCACACGCTGCAGCAGAAGTTATTTGGATTTTTTATATCCTGCGTGACCTTAACATTCCACTTCACCCAACACCTCTTATTTCTTGTGACAATGAGAGTGCTTTGGCCACAAATCCAATATTTCATGCACGTAGTAAACATATAGAAATTGATGTCCATTTTGTTTGAGAAAAAGTTGTCAACGGCCAGCTTCGCACCCACCATATCAGCTCACAAAATCAAACAACAGACATTTTCACTAAAAGCTTGTCTCGTCCCCAGTTTGAAATCTTACGCACCAAACTCACCCTTGTCCCGTAGATGAGTTTGAGGGGGGATAAAAGTCAACATGTTGAAGAAAAGGAAAGTTGAGAAATCTGTTCGAGCAAAGAATCAGCAGAGATTGATTGAACCAAAGATAGATGCATCTATTTTAGGAAATGCCAAAATTATGTTATCACTAAATATGCAATCATCACTGTAATTACGTTTGCCTACCTTTTAAGACATTGTAATCTGCTCTATATAAGCAGAGACATATTTTGTTCGTATTCAATTCAATATATATGAAATAATCCTATTATTCTTTACGACGCGGCCGGACGGGTTTCCTCCACCGGATTCTGAGGAGGAACTTTCCTTTTAGCTACGGTTTTCTTTTTGTTCTTCTTTTTCTGTAAAAAGAAGGGAAAACATGATCAATATATTATTTAATCGCATATTTAATGAATGAAACTTTGAAAGGCATAATAAGTTACCTTTTTCATCGATGAGCAAACCATGGCATGTACTCGAGCTTGCTCCACGCTGATTTTGAGGTATCAGTGGCAAAAATCGCACCTCCATGGTACGATCTGGCCGCCGGTAAGTTTCTTCGACGAGGAAGAGTTGCCCTTCCCCATTTGAGGTGACTTGTGCGCCAATGAATCACGATTCACCACAAGCCGACTCCCCTGACGGAAATTCCTCCATCCCCATCGAAGAGCCCTCATATAGGGACAAGCTTACTTTTAATAAATCTGGACATGAGTTCCCAGATTCATCACCAGTGGGCTTACTGAGTAAAGTCTCATACTCAGAGGTAGATAATGAACGGTGGCCATATATCGATCAAGAATTTTCCTCTCAATTCCAAGATGACCCAATTCATACTCCTTCACCCTGGCCTAGGATGCGCCTCTTGGCATCAGATTGGAAGGAGATTTGCCAAAATATCGCGCGTTGTCTTGTTATCAAACTTTTGGGGAAATCGATTCGCTTTGACACTCTCGATGCTCGTTTGCCAAAACTTTGGTCCTTGTATGGAACATTCGAACTTGTTCAACAACTACTTTCCAAAAACAAAAGATCTACCCATCTGTCAAAGGTAGCTTTATTGCCTCTAAATCAGCATTCTCTATCCTTGAAGATTTGGACGATGATTTTGTTGCTGATCCTCAAATTATGAACATTGATCAACTAATGGATCACTCTTTTCCTACTGGACCGACCGAAGTTGCTGATAAACAAAATTCTATTAGGGCCAACCACTCAAATTTTGCCATTCCGTCTTAGCCTCAACCTCAAGCTTCTGAGATGTGTCGATTAAAAAAGCAGCCCAAGTTTTATCAATCCAAATGCACAAAAATAAAAACAAAGAGCCAGGACAGGACAGTCATCTTCTTCTGTTGATGCACTCTACAGCTCATCTCCCAGACTTGGCCCTCATCTCCGAAAACGTCATGAGCAGATCTATGGAAAACACTCCAGCTAAGTCTTCTCAACTCCTTGATAACTCTCTTGAACCTTCAAATTTAGCTTCCTCATCTAGCTCCCGTCGTGTCACTAGCGTTTTACCAGTTAAATCTAATCGAGCTCGCCCTTATGGATTGATTTTGTTTTTTCTCTCATCTAATACTTTTTAGGACACTCTTGTGACGTTAAACACGACTTCAGAGAAATGAATAAGGTTGCGGACAACTTGGCGAATATTGGTCACTCTCTTCCTTTTGGTTTCCAAAGCTTTGATCATTCTCCCAGTTCCATTGCTCATCTTCTTCTTTTTGATCTAGTCCGTGGAGTTAGTTAACGCAATATTGCTGAATAACTTTGGGGCTTCCCCTCTCCTTTGTAACTAAAAATTTAAATTGACTAGCAAATAATTTCATTAAATCAAATGCGAGTTAAATTAAGCAAATGACCCACAAGTTAAGAAAATCCCAAACATAACATGCTCACTTTCAAGATTTTTTTTTTTTTGAGACTTTGAGACTTTGAGTTTCACACTTTTAAGTAAATTTGCAGTTATCTTATACACTAAACTAATATTCCACGCACCAACCGTAGAATGTAGAATAATAATAAGAAAAATGAATTCGGAATCATGTTTACGTAGTTAAATTAGTAAATGAGGTCAACACTATATATATAATTATTTTATATACATACATTTTCTTTCTTGTACAGTAACTTTTAGGTTCATTGATGCTCTTGCGATGGATTAAAGTTTCTGTTCTTTTCCAAAAAGTACCGAAACGTTTCAACTTTTAATTTTATGGAAACGAAACATACAAGTATTTTCTATGTCTGTTGCAACAACAATTTTTAAGAATTTTCTCGAAACATTGCAAAAAGTTTCTAATATTTAACACACTGCAACATACCATAGAAACAGAACTTGATCCATGCTTCGAACACTTGCATATAAAATAAGCTATTTTCAGAGGGCAAGCCAAGAAATGACTTAGTGGAGGCAAAATCACGTGAATAATTATGGATATGAACATTTTTATTTTTTACGTATGCTATAATTAATTTAAATAATACTAAATTAGTAAGTGAAAACATAAGTAATATTTAAAATAATTTGAACATTTACTGAGGCAAACACGCTTAATTTTTTGATCCAACATTTTGATACGTCTAAGATGTTTCTCAGTTAAGAGCTTAAGACCAAACATCTGCCCCCTTAATGTTATGCTGCTCCTATAAATAGAGAACTTCAGGCATAAGGCAAAACCATCCAAAAGCAAAATCATTTTTTTATCATAGGGTAACATAGCATTCAAGTTCTGCAAATATCCAAGTGTTTGAGTGAGAGTAGTCTTGAACTTCAAAAGCTGTTCCGGAGAAGAATTTTGTACCCTAGGACTTGGGAGTTCATTAAACACGGGGCTTTAAGCTGTAGACCGGAAATATCGAGCTTAAGCGGACCGTGTTTACCTTTGTTCTCTCCAAATTCATCTGCAATTTGTATGAGGTTTTCTGTATTTTAAATTCGTGGTTCACCGCTAGTTCATTTAAGTTTATGTTTATATTTTTGTGTTTATGTTTATGTTAAAGAATTGTTTAGCTAAATTTATTAGAACTTTATGTTGTTAGAATTCTGACACCAGATCTGCAAATTCTTGTTTATTTGAGTTGTTATATCAAATCTATTATGGATTTTAACACCGAATCCAACATAGGGTCTCTGTGATAAGATAATGTATCAATGATTCTGTATTTTAAAGAGCGAGTTTGATTCCGTAATTTTGAAAGTCGGAAGGTTTACAGAATTAAATCCTTTTGATAAGATTCCGAATTATCGAACTCGATTCCATAATTTCAAGTTGATTGTATATTTTTGCCAATATTTGTTTTTGTAAGAAAACCAAATAAAAATCCAAAAATATAACGCCTTAAAGTTTAAGTATAAAACTGAGAATCGTCAAACAAGCTAGAAACATGATCTTAAACGTATTCTATCGAAATCCACAAAATATTATCAAGAATCAAGATCAAACACAACAAATAGTTCATCCATCGTCAACATTGTTTGAAAAAACTCGCCCAGGGCTTGCCCGAATCTCGCCTCGGCGCGTTTAACCCAAAACGCCTTGAGGAAGCTCATTGGGGCTTAATCTTCACGGGGCTTACACCCCTAGTCTAGGGCATACAATCAGAGACAAAAAAAACTCGCCTTTTGCACCTCAAGCTGTTGGGCTTAGGCCCTAAAAAAATAAGAATTATTTTGTCTGTTTAGTTCTAAATTTCATCCTTATTTTGCTTAAAATATAATATTCTACAATAATTAGAAGTATATTAAGAGATATTTGACATCCTTCGTAGACACTCAATAAATTTGAAGTCATCTTCTTATTTTTTTTATAATTTCTAGTCATAGAAATTAATTTATGATGATTCTTTTGTAGGTTTTCTTTTAGTGATTTATTTAGTATTTTATGTTTTACTTCAATGATTATCAATTAATTTTAACACTAGCCTATATTAAGTAGAAATATCTCGGTATATAATATGTAAAGTAAAATATATTCTTAACTTTTTGTGCTTTTTATAATTAATACTTGATGTGGGGTATTTTCGTCTGGATACGTGTCCGCTCTCCAACACTCCACGTCAGACTGCTTCAGTTCCTACTGGATGCTTAAACAGCTTTTGAGCTCGGAACCTGCACTCAACACCACACGTAAACTAAGCCGGTGCCTCCTCCGGCGAAGGCACTCCGACGCTCAAGTCAGATAGGTCGGAATTTGAGGTATTGTCGTCTGAGACAATAGCTCGAAATTATAGCTCGAAAATAGGTCGAATATATAGGTCGAAATAAGCCCAAATAGGTCGAATTTTGGCCCTATAGGTCGAATTAGCACACCTCGAAATGGATCGAATTACTCTCAAATAGCTCGAAATACACTCTATATAGATCGAACAAGAGCTATTGCAAAATAGCTCGAATTATTGCTCTATAGCTCGAATTCGATGTATATAGCTCGAAATTAAATGCTAGAAAAATAAAAACGTACCTTAGAATGAGGCATGAGACCCCCTTATATAGTAATAAGAGTCCTTATTCGTCTAAAAGTGCAATCCAAGTAGAACTATGACTCAAAATAGGTCGAATTAGAGCTATTTTGAAATAGCTCGAATTGGGCCTTCAAATAGGTCGAATTGGGCCTCAAATAGGTCGAATTTGGGCCCATATAGCTCTTACTTGACTCCTGGGCCTCAAATAGATCGAATTTGGGCCCATATAGCTCGAATTTGGCTTTTGGGCCTCAAATAGATCGAATTTGAGCCCATATAGCTCGGATTGGGCTTGATATAGCTCAAATCGGGCCTTTTCGGGCCCAAATAGGTCTCGCTTGGGCTCTATTTGGGCCTACTTGGGCCGATTTCCGCGTTTTGCCTTGAATTGTAATTTTGCATTAAAAAATAATGGTGCTGACGTGGCATAATATGTCCCGAAATACGTTCGTGTACTGTATCGGATATTATGACGTGGCGGTACCGAAATATGGTACATCATGGAGTCCCCCAGTTCGTAAGAGTAATGTGTACTAACATTGATCATACGAACTATAAAGAAGTCACATAACCGAGAATCGTGCAACGAGATCGGCGTCGTAATAAAAAACCAAAAATGTGACCAAAAATATAAAAATTCGAAAATAAGTCGAATTTACTATGTTTGGTAGCTCGAATTGGTATAGGTCGAATTTATCTTGGGAAAAGATAACTCGAAGTCCATAAAACTTTTTCCGTAAAATAGCTCGAATTTGCCTGAAAATAGCTCGAATTTGCCTGAAAATAGCTCGAAATCTATATTAGTCGAATTGAGCCTCCAACAATATACCTCGAAATTTTCAGAAAAATTTTCTGAAAATAGCTCGAAATTAGAAATAGCTCGAATTTAAGGGCATTTTGGTAATTCCCGCATCATTTCTCCTATAAATACCCCACTCCCAGCTTCATTTCTTCATTTCGCGCCTAAGAATCATTTCAGAGCTCTCCAAAAATAGCTCAAAATAATAGCTCGAATTTACCAAAAATAGAAAGTTGACTGAAAATAGCTCGAAAAGACCTCCAAGTTTAGTAAGTGTGAGAAAATAGCTCGAAAACCTCAATATAGCTCGAAATTTACCCTTAATAGATCGAAATTTTCGTGAATAACTCGAAAAACTCTTCTGCTACTTATCTCCTTGGGTGAGTGTTGAATAGCTCGAAAATATAACTCGAATTTCATGGTGAAATTCGAGCTATAGTACTTAGAGAAATTTCAGAATTTTTTGAAAAATTCTGAAAATATTTGAAAAATGCTAATAAATCATTTTTGCAGATTCATTCACAACGGCGCGACTCCGACGTAACCGTTCTCCACGTCGTCCATCACCACCACGATCACACCAACGAGCCTATTATAACGCTCGCAATCCGTCACGAGAGTCATCATATCGAGCTCCTCGTGAATCAAACACACGACGTCCATCATCTCCAAATCGTCCTCGTCAACCAGAACCTGCACGAATCCGATTACCGGGCGCTCCGAAACTCTTTGCCCCTGCACAGAGGTCCTACGAGCAAATTCACCCAAACGAAGAAGTTTCAGTAGATCTAGATCCTCGTGCCGGTAAACTCTCCACCTAACCTTCTTTATGACGCGAGTTATTGACCTTGAATCTTCCAGTAGTAGTAGTAGGGAAGATAGTAGTGAGTCATCTAAGGTATCTAAAGCTAGAGAGAATGCGTCGACTAGCGATAGTAGTAACGACTCGAGTGACGATAGCTCATCTAGTAATGAGAGAAACAGCAAGGATAGGGTGTCTGATATGGAAGTAGACGTAGACATCTTAGGAGATGACGAGGCTGAATCGAACCCTCTCCCCATAGTGCCTTATTTACCGTCGTCTGAGAACGTTCCCATTCCTTCCTCTAACTCTCCCGAACGACTTGCTCCGCCCAATTTGATCAATTTTGATCAGTTCCCTTCCTCGTTACCTCATGACATAGATTATTACCGCGATACGTTTGACATTCCCGACACTTATGAAATTATCGTTCCTGGGCCAGACGATAGGATGAACAACCCACCAGAGGGGTGTCTTACTATCTTTAGTGGTTATCTGCAGTGTGGTTTACGTTTTCCTATTTTCCCAATTGTCTCAGAGATCATGTCCTCTCTCAACTCTTGTCCTTCACATTTTACCCCTAATGCATACACTCAAATGTATGCTTATGCGATGCTAACCCGCATCTTTGACTTGCCTTGCTCTGTTGCCGGTTTCTGGCAACTGTTTATAGTGAAGTTCCGCAACAGAGGTGTAGACGCCGGGTTCTATTATCTGAGCTCACGAAAGAAGCAATGCTTCTTATCTGATTTGCAAACGAGTTTCGGGGCCCACTGGAAGAAGCAGTGGTTTTATATAAAAGAATCCAAGCCGCAGGAATTTCGATTCAAGCGGCTTTGGACTGATGCCCGTCCTTCACCGAGACGCCCCGATCCTCCAGTCTACACCTTGGCGGTCGTAAAAAACTTGAAAGAGCACGAATTTGATGCCTTTGAGTTGACCACTACCCCAGTGTTGCGGGCCGGCGGTTATACTTATCATGCAGGCGTTGAGCCTTCTGTCTTTGGTATAATATTATGCATGTTTTCATTCTTTTTACGCATTTATTTTATCGTTCTTTGTTGTCTTCTAACCTCTGCGTTGTTCATGATTTTCAGAACGAATTGTGATGGACAAGACAAAGAAAAGGCTGGCCGCGATGAAGCGTGGCGCCAACGCTCCTCAATCCTCAGTGCCCATTCCTGAGAAGACCAGTCGTCGAGGTGCGAAGACGGCTGGTACCAGTTCAAGAAGCGGTAATGCTTCTACTGCCTCGACACGAGGAGCGGGGCGTGGTAGAGGTGTCGCTCCTGTCCCTGTTCCTGCTCCAGCTCCAGTGCCTGAGACTGTTCCTTCTCAGTCGGCTGCTGATACTGCTCCCGCTTCACCCCCTGGCGGTTCTGAGCCGATCCTCCCGGATCTTTCTCCTTCATCTGCACCTTCATCTGGAAGAGTGCATCTTCCCTCAGTTGCTGAAGCGGCACGTCGCTTCAATGAAGCCAACCCTGAAGCAGCAACGAGGAAGAGGTCTGCTGCTACTGCTGAGGAGATCCGACGGGGTAAACGCGTCGCGCAGGAGCGAGCATATGATGCTGATGACGTCGATATTGACGTGGAGGAGATCGTCCGAGCTTCAGTCGAGTCGGGGCAGTTCACTTTGAAAGACACTACCGCCCTTCGACTCGTCAAGGGATTCATGCCGGACTTCGATCGTCAGGCCTATTATCAGGCGATGGGCCACGAGAAACTCGTCAGTCGCACTGCTCTGTCTCTGTGCGAGGTTTGTGGATTTAGGGCTTTCACTTGTCTTCGTTTTATGTACATGCTTGACTATCACTAATGTTTTTTCATTCTTGTAGTTCTGCGTCAATATCCAGACCATGGCTGAGAACTTCAACATGGTCATGACGACTCAGGACCAGCAAAGGGCCTTGATGGATAGGCATCATTCTTCGGCCTTGCAGGCCCAACGGCTGGAGAAACAGGCCAAGGAGGCGAAGGCTGAAGTGGAGAAACATCTGGTCGCTGCCGTTGATGAGCTGAAGGCAGTACAGGCGGAGCTTGAAGCCTTGAAGACGGCGAAAGCCGCCGTTGATCGGGAGCTTGCCGAGGAAAGGCGCCTATCCAGCCAGCTCACTACCGACTGCCAGCATGCCACTGCCCTTGTCGACGATCATGTTGACACCATCCGGACGATGAAGGATGCTGCTGCTGCTGCTGAGGCCGAACGTCTGAGACTTGAGGCTGAGCTGGCTGATGCACAAGCTCGCATAGCGACTGCTGAGGAGGATGGCTACAACAGGGCCCTGACTGAGGTATTCATTTGAAACTTGATTTTATTTCTTTTTCCTTGAAATTTGCATATTACACTCTTACATTTCCTCTACTTGTTTCGTAGGAGCTCCCTGATGAGGACAAAGTGATGGTGGCCATCGAATTCTTCCGCTCAGCCACCTGGGAGCAGATTTCCATGGAGCGGGGTGGTTTTGATACGACCAAGGGCTACAACATGGCCCTTGATGACATCATTGCCCGCGGTGCTCTCGCCCCTGGGTTCAAGAGGGAGGACTTCAATGTCCTCAATTGCCTGAACGAGGATGACACTGAAGTCGGCGAGTCCTCTAGTGCTGCTGCTGCGGATCCTACTCCGGCCGATCCTCCTTCTGGCGAACCTGCAGCGACTATGGTCAACGAAGAGCCGAAGCATGACCCCTTCACCTCCTTTTATCCTCTTCGGCAGGTGTGGCTCTCCGACTTTGCTGACGAGCTTCCCTCTACGTCCACTGCCGCTGCTGCTACTGACGCTGCTCCAGATGAACTTCCGGAGGAGGGTGAATTGGGTTTTGATCCACAGGTCTTGGATCAGCCTGCTGATAGCGATCAGCCTATGCCTGATGCTCCTGTCGCCGCTGCTGCTCCTCGTCAGATTTCCCCTCTTGATGACACTGGGCCTCTGAACGAGTCTTTTGCCGATATCCAAGAGCAGAGCGAGGGTGCGGTGAAGGCTCTTGGATTGAACCTGCTGCCTTGATCCTCTACAATGGCCTGCGTGCCTTTATCTTTGGCATTTGTGCCTTGTTCTTGAACATTTCTACTTTCCGTATATACATTTTAGTCCTAGTACATTCTTTCCGTACAGCATTTGTTGCTAACGTTCGCGCGATTTTAGCGCTCAAACAATTTGCTTAGTACAGTTTTGACTTGCAACATCTTTTGTATGTCTTTGTTTTGTCTTGTTACATCTTCACTCATATGTGTCTACTTTTTAAGTTTACATTTTGTATTTGTTAAAACACTTAAGTTTTATAAACCAGTGTCTATGAGAGCACGAGAACTTGTGCTCGACTCCACGAGGCTTGTGCTCGTTGTGCGAAGCTAATGTCCGCGCTGGCGAAGCTATGTTCGCGGGAATATGAGAACTTGTGCTCAATTCCACGAGGCTTGTGCTCGTTGTGCAAAGCTATGTTTGCGCTTGCGAAACTATGTTCGCGGGAGTACGAGTGACTTGAGCTCAACTCCACGAGGCTTGTGCTCGTTGTGCAAAGCTGTGTTTGCGCTTGCGAAGCTTTATTCGCGGGAGTGCAAGGACTTGTGCTTGACTCCACGAGGCTAGTGCTCGTTATACGAAGCTAATGTTCGTTTTGATTAAGTTTTTAAACTTAAAATTAGTAGACAGTTTGAGTTCATCTTCATGTTTCTTGATGGATTGTAATCATACGGATAAATAGTAGGCAACATCTGAACTAGAATAAAATAAGAGATTTTATTAGTTTTGGGACTGAGCTCGAGTAACTTCCGAGTTGCCTACGTATCCCGCCGTATATAGGTTGGCTAGGAATCAAGTCCTCGTAGTTCGCTGCTAACTATTACAATGAGAATCCACGTAGAGGGACTCGTAATTCGTAAAAGAATAAGCGAATGAAGTACTGAAACTACGATCCTATTGTGCCACAAGGCCATTTAGAAAACTAGTGTTCTAACTATAAAACCTTCGTAAGTTCTTGACGTTCCAGGGGCGTGACAAAGTCCTTCCACCCAATTCTTGTAAGTAATAATATCCTTTTGAGCTTGCTTTCTCCACTCTGTAAGGTCCTTCTCAGTTCGGCTTCAATTTACCAACATGCTTAGTAGCTTCCACTTTCCTGAGTACCAAGTCCCCCACTTGAAAGTTCCTGAAACGGACTTTGTTATCATATGCTTTCGCCATCATGGATTTGTACGCTTGAGTACGTTGGTATGCTGCTTCCCTAGTTGCTCCGATCAATTCCAAATCCATTTGTCTTGCCCTTAATGCTTGCTCTTCATCATAAGTAACGATTCGATAAGTTGGCATTCCAATCTCAGCGGGTATCACTGCTTCAGATCCATATGTTAATAAGTATGGAGTTTCTCCTGTAGAGGTACGAGGAGTTGTGCGATATGCCCATAATATCCCTGGTAACTCATCCGCCCAGTTTCCTCCTTCTCCCTCCAGCCTTTTCTCCAAACTCTTCACTAATGTATTGTTAGTGGCCTCCACTTGTCCATTTGCTTCTGGATGCGTAACAGATGTAAAACGTTGCTCAATCTTCATGTCTCTACACCAGTCTTGAATCTTAAAACCTTGGAATTGCCTTCCGTTGTCGGAAATTAAGACTCTTGGTATTCCAAATCGACAAACGATGTTCTTCCAAATGAATTGTTTCACATTAGCCTCTGTAATGTTTACAAGTGCTTCAGCTTCAACCCACTTCGTATAGTACTCGACAGCCACCAATAACCATTTTCTACCCCCTGTAGCCTTAGGCATTGGTCCGACTATATCTATTCCCCATTGATCAAACGGACATCCATAACTCACTGTTGTCATAGGTTGTGCAGGTGTATGAATGATCTTCGCATGCAGTTGACAACTTCTACACTTCCTTGAGTAATCCATAGCATCTCTCATAACAGTTGGCCAGAAATATCCTTGTCGGAGTATTTTCTGGGCCAAAGACCGTCCTCCTGAATGATTTCCGCAACTCCCTTCATGAATTTCGCGCAAGACTTGTTTTGCCTGAGTGGGAGATAGGCATCTCAGGAGTGGTCCCTCGAATGACCGTTTGTACAGTTCACCATTGAACATAGTAAATCTTGCAGATTTATACTTGAGCCTTCTGATCGCTTGAGGATCATTAGGTAAGTTCCCGTTCTGAAGATAATCGATAATCTCATCTTTCCAACACGCCTCTATGTCTACTGGCAGAACGTAATCCAATGCTTGCGTTGGTGTTGACTCGAATACCTTGCCGATAGAGGGCTGTTCTGAAGCCAAAAGAGTTACCCGCCTTTCCACAAACACTTCGGCGGTACTAGCAAATCGAGACAAGGAGTCAGCGCGTTCATTCTCTAATCGAGGGATCTGCGAAATAGAGAAAGTATCGAAATTTGATGTCACTTCCTTCAGTTTTTCGAGATACTTTACTATTGCAGCATCTTTCACCTCATATCTTCCTTCAAATTGATTAGCGATCAGCTGTGAATCCGTGAATGCCACAAGGTTCGTTATACCCAACGATTTTGCCATTTGTATGCCAGCAAGCATAGCCTCATACTCTGCTTGATTGTTGGTCACTTGAAAATTTAGCCTTATTGCATAGTCGAATTCTCTACCATCCGCCGATTTTAAGTAAATTCCTGCACCTCCAGCGTCATTTGTGGACGACCCATCCACATGCAGAGTCCAAGTTCCCTTTGTAACTATAGGTTTGTCACTTTTGACCTCTTCAGTCACCATTGCTACATCAAGCGCTTGTTCCGCCTCTGAGATAGTTTCAGCCACGAAGTCCGCTAGTCTTTGTGCTTTGATCGCTGTTTTTGGCATATACTCCAAGCCATATTCTCCTAACTCGATCGCCCATTTCACTAATCTCCCAGATGTCTCCGGTTTTGCCATAACTTGTTTCAGTGGTTGACTAGTTAAGACAGTAACCGGATGTGTTTGAAAATATGGTCTTAACTTTCGTGCGGTTATCACAAGTGCGTATGCTAACTTCTCGATCTCCAGGTAATTCACCTCTGCTCCATTCAGCACTTTGCTAACATAGTAGATAGGCAAATGTTTCTTGTCTTCCTCGCGCACCAATACTGTGCTTAATGAATTCTTCGTTATGGCCAAGTAGAGATACAGCATCTCATTGTCCTTGGGCTTAGATAGTAATGGTGGTGTCGTAAGGTACACCTTCAATTGGCGAAAAACCTCTTCACAATCATCAGTCCATACGAACTTAGGTGTCTTGCGTAACTTCTTGAAAAAAGGTAAACTCTTTTCAGCAGAATGCGATATGAATCGACTAAGTGCCGTAATCCTCCCCACCAATCGTTGCACCTCTCGAATGGATTTGGGGGATGGTAAATCCATTATAGCCTTAATTTTGTCCGGGTTAACTTCGATTCCTCTCTCATTGACCATGAACCCCAGAAATTTTCCGGCCTTAACACCAAATGTGCACTTCTTAGGATTTAGTTTCATCCCATATTGTTTCATGATACCAAAAGCCTCTTCCAAATGTTTCACGTGATCTTCCACCTTCAGGCTCTTGATGAGCATGTCGTCAATATAAACTTCCATTGTCTTGCCGATTTGATGATAAAACATCTTGGCAACTAACCTCTGAAAGGTTGCTCCTGCATTCTTCAGACCAAACGGCATCACTTTGTAACAGTATATCCCCCTGTCAGTGATGAAGGCCGTTTTATGTTGATCCTTTACTGCCATTAGTATTTGGTGGAAACCGCTCTGTGCATCACAAAGACTTAGCAACGCACAGCCTGCTGTGGAGTCAACTACGAGATCGATCCTGGGTAACGGGAAAGGATCTCGCGGGCAATGTTTGTTCAGATCGGTGTAGTCCACGCACATCCTCCACACGGTCGGCTTCTTTGGGACAAGCACAACGTTGCTTAGCCATTCAGAGTATCGAACTTCAAATATATGGCCTGCAGCAAGCTTTGTTTGTACTTCCAACTCCGCAGCCTTGTTCTTTTCATCGCTAAAGTGTCTTTTCTTTTGTCGGATGGGTTTAGCATTTGGGTTAACATTCAGGTGATGTACCGCAACTCGAGGATCTTTTCCCTTCAAGTCCGAGTCCGTCCATGCGAATACATCAAAGTTTCTTCGCAAGCATTCCAATAATGCCTTCTCAACCTCCGAAGTCAACTCGCTACCAATTTTAATTATCTTGTCTGGCTCATCTTTTGACAAACTCACCTCCTTAAACTCTCCCGAAGGTTTCAGACGCTCCATTTCCATCTTCTTTTTGTAGCGCAATGTCGTCTTGTCTTCTTTTTCTTCATCCAGTTTCTTCGAAGAGTCCTCTATATTGAAGGGAGTATGATCCTCCTGCATCATCTCTTGGTCCACTTGCGCAGCAAGCACCATCTCAGTATCAACTTGTTTCCGTATTTCAGACGTCTCCTTTGGATGTATGTCAACTATCGCGACATTTAGATCCGTTTTTGCCTTGATAGGTTTAGTCGATGTAACGTAACAACTCCACGAATCACGATAGTTTGTAGTGAGTTCTGCAATTCCACCAGGTGTTGGAAATTTGACCTTCTGATGAATCGTTGAAATGATCATAGCAAATGCCGTTATTCCGGGCCTTCCAATCAGTACGTTATATGCGAACGGTATATCAACGATGAGATATTCCACGTTCAGTGTTCTCCTTTTCGGATTTACGCCAAAGGATGTGGGCAACAAGATCCTTCCTATGGGTTTTACTTCACTTCCACCAAACCCCACTAGTGGTGAATTAACATCTGTGATCTCATATTGCCCAAGTTTCATTTGTTGCAAAGCATCCATGAAGATTATGTTGGACGAACATCCATTATCAATCATTATCCTCTTTACCCCATGATTTGCAATCACCGCGGAAACCACCATAGGGCAATTCAAGTATTGCGCTTCCTTAGCTTGTGGAGACAAGCTGTCGAAATCGCTATCATCGAATGTGATTCTTGTATCCAACTTATCCACCGCAAAGACAAGATCTATCTCAGGACGTTTCAGTCGTTCATTGTATATGTCTCGTGAAATGCGTTTTCTACTTTTGACCGAGTCTGCACCAGTAGGTCCGCCAGCAATCACGTTGATTCCATTCTCGATTTCATCATTCCCATTTCCCCGTTTACGCTTTGGTTCATCCTTCTTTTCATTTGGGAATCTATCCCGCTTGCGTCCAGCTGACGCCTTTTCTTCTCGTGACTCTCTATTCTCAAGGATGTACTCGATGAGTTTCCCCCCTTGAATGAGTCGTTCGATCTCGTTCCTTAGAGCCTTGCATTCGTTGGTAAAATGCCCATTCTGCCTATGGAACTTACAATATTTCTTCGATCCTTTAGTCTCTTCAGTCTCTCGAAACGGTTTTGGAGTTCTCAGCAATCCGCTATCTTTCTCTATGGCGTAGATTTCACCAATTTGTTTCCTCAGAGGAGTATAGTTCTCAAACTTCTTGAAAGGTTGTCGATTGCGATCTCGATCTTTTCCCCTTTGCTCCTTCCTCCAATCTCTATCTTTATT
Source organism: Misopates orontium (assembly GCA_946800315.1). Taxonomy (NCBI): domain Eukaryota; kingdom Viridiplantae; phylum Streptophyta; class Magnoliopsida; order Lamiales; family Plantaginaceae; genus Misopates; species Misopates orontium. The sequence continues at coordinate 11,493,944 of OX326949.1, forward strand.
CTCTTTGCCTCCATGAATTCTTGGCGAGTCCATTAATCCTTGATTCATGGTTGCCTCCTCTACTTCAATGACCTTACTAGCTAGGTCCATTACTTGCTCAATGGAATCAGGAGTGTTCCATGTTATCACTTCTATAAGCTTTTTACTCCGGCAACGATGCTCCAATACAGATATGACCAGGTCGACAGTGGGAGCATTCACTCTACCGATCTCCAGATTCAAACGCTCAATATACCTCCCCAAAGGTTCATCAGGTCCTCTATAGATATTAAACAGCGTGCTCGGAGATTTCTTCTTTACGCGATAAGTAGCAAACTTTTTTACGAACATGGTCCTAAACTGTTCAGATGATTCGATTGATCCCGAACGCAAGTTTTTGAACCATTCCTTTGCTGGACCTCTCAGACTGAGCGAAATAAGTTTCGCCCGCATATTCTCTCCATACCCCAAAACCTGCAAATCTCCATCTAATTCATCATAGTGTGCAACTGGATCAGTATTTCCATCATACTTCTTCAGAAAAGGAAGATTAGTTCCTTCCTTCAACGTCAAGTTACTGATCGCCTCACAAAAGGGGTTTGACCTCTCCCTTAGTGGAATGTGTTCTGCTACAACAGGTTCCAATCTTGGTGCGACTCTCTCAGGCAAGTCCCTATCCCTTCCGGCAGTTCGACTTGCTGCAGGTCGATGATCAGGAACCCTTTGCCTAGAATTCACCTCTGCATCCCTTCCTTCTCTATCTCGACCAGTTGCCCGACTGGGAGCTCGGTTAGCATTGGTCCTCACTGAACGAGGATTCCTCCTTTCAGGCGAGGGAGATGGATCCCTTGGCCTTGTCATCCTAGTTTGCGTATACTGCCTCGAATCACGACGCTGGGTCGGATGAGTCCTTCCTTGCTGCGGTGGCGCAGGCTGTGTTGCTGGTTGTTGTGCTATTGGAACTTGAACACTCTGTAAAACAGCAGTGTTAGCCAATTGCTGCACAATCATTGGGACCATAGTCCTTTGGAATGCCGCCATTATTTGATCCAACTGAGCGAAATTCAATAACTGTTGTTCCGTGGGAGGAACTTCAGGTTGATTCGCTGTTTGAGTTGGAGGATCAAGGGGAGTGCTAGGCGCTGCCACTGATGTTCGCTCAGAAGCATCATGTGCCCGATTATCATCCTCCCTCTGTGATCTAGTCCTTCCTGCCATTCCATTCTTCTCCGTTGCCCTCCGTTGAGCCATTGAGTGTCAGTGTTTGTTACTAAGTGCGTATAGAGGTTCCCACAGACGGCGCCACTGATGTGGGGTATTTTCGTCTGGATACGTGTCCGCTCTCCAACACTTCACGTCAGACTGCTTCAGTTCCTACTGGATGCTTAAGCAGCTTTTGAGTTCGGAACCTGCACTCAACACCACACGTAAACTAAGCCGGTGCCTCCTCCGGCGAAGGCACTCCGACGCTCAAGTCAGATAGGTCGGAATTTGAGGTATTATCGTCTGAGACAATAGCTCGAAATTATAGCTCGAAAATAGGTCGAATATATAGGTCGAAATAAGCCCAAATAGGTCGAATTTTGGCCCTATAGGTCGAATTAGCACACCTCGAAATGGTATTGAGAACCGTGATAAGAAAACCCGAATAGATCGAATTACTCTCAAATAGCTCGAAATACACTCTATATAGATCGAACAAGAGCTATTGCAAAATAGCTCGAATTATTGCTCTATAGCTCGAATTCGATGTATATAGCTCGAAATTAAATGCTAGAAAAATAAAAACGTACCTTAGAATGAGGCATGGGACCCCCTTATATAGTAATAAGAGTCCTTATTCGTCTAAAAGTGCAATCCAAGTAGAACTATGACTCAAAATAGGTCGAATTAGAGCTATTTTGAAATAGCTCGAATTGGGCCTTCAAATAGGTCGAATTGGGCCTCAAATAGGTCGAATTTGGGCCCATATAGCTCTTACTTGACTCCTGGGCCTCAAATAGATCGAATTTGGGCCCATATAGCTCGAATTTGGCTTTTGGGCCTCAAATAGATCGAATTTGAGCCCATATAGCTCGGATTGGGCTTGATATAGCTCAAATCGGGCCTTTTCGGGCCCAAATAGGTCTCGCTTGGGCTCTATTTGGGCCTACTTGGGCCGATTTCCGCGTTTTGCCTTGAATTGTAATTTTGCATTAAAAAATAATGGTGCTGACGTGGCATAATATGTCCCGAAATACGTTCGTGTACTGTATCGGATATTATGACGTGGCGGTACCGAAATATGGTACATCAATACTGATACACATATTTCTTTTATGTATTTCATGAATATCTTAATTTTTCTATAATATATATATATATATATATATATATATATATATATATATATATATTTGTATTTATGGAAATCAAATATCTAAATGTGTGAGGCTTATGATATGCCTTAGGGCTTACACCTCGTCTCTATTCTATTAAAACAATGTTTGTCAATAGCAAAATCACAAATATGATCCATCAATCATCAATTCACGATTTATCAGTCAGAATAATACTAACCAAAATAATATGAAATAAACAACCATCACAAAATTATAAACTTAAAAAACACAATATGTAGAGAATGATACAAGCGGTTATTGGGTTGTAGGATCTTTTATCGAATCAAACATGGATCCAATAATCTGCTTCAAGCAATTTTTGAATAATCCGTTTAATTCGGTAAAATATCTGTATCAATCGACTAGATAATCAACGATTGGATCGATTAATAATTTTTGCATAACTTTATTGAAAATTGTACGTAAAAGTTTTATGTTATGTAATGTATAAAGCCGGAAAGGAAAGAGCGTGAGAAAAGCACATCAAAATTTTATTATCGGACATTACTGTACTAATAAATATATTATGACTATCATCACCGATGTTTGATAATAATTTATACTTTTTATTTATTTAACTTCAACAACAAATTATATTTAGTAATAAATTCGTGAAATAACTTTTATAGAAGAAGGGGCATTCTAAACATGAACATTCATAAATAAATAAATAAAAAGAACATGAACATTCAAGACGCCACTGGCGGATTCGTTCACTTCTGCTCTTATGTCCGCAGACACACTTTTTAACCTTGACTCGTGCAAATCTGTCTAGGTTCAATGTACATGTTTTCTCCAAATTCTCCTGTTATGTCTTTCACAAACAAGGCCCACCCGCTTCATCTCACGCGCCCCCTCAAGTTAATAATTCTTCTAATAATTTACATATCTATTCTTTAAATTTTATTTGTCAGAAAACTTTATTATTTTTTTTTTTTTGGTAATTAGAATATGCATTAATCAGAAATAGAAGTTCTTACGCCAGTCCAAAATGGGATACCCCCCATCAACAAAACAACAAGGGGGTATATTGGACTCAAAAAAGTGGGAGGACCACTTAGACAAAAATGCCCAATGAGCTAGATTATGGGCAGCCCTATTACAGTTACGGTTAACAAATTTAAATTTCCATTTGGGCCAAAGATGCCAAAATTTACGAATCCGGATCACTAGAGGATTGATAGTCCAAAGAATGTCAAAATCTTCATTGGTAATGACTTCAATAAGCGGCAAACAGTCAGATTCAAGGATTGTAAAATTTATGCGAGCTTGATGGAGGCTTTGACAAACACGAAGGAGCCCCAAAGCTTCAGCCACAGTGGCATCCATGCAAAGATGTGATTTAGAAGAGGCGAATAAGATTGAGCCTTTTGTGTTTCGAATGATGAACGCTGAGGCAGCCTTTCCATCTTTGAAACTAGCATCGGTGTTGGCTTTAATCCAAGTGTTTGGAGGTCTGATCCAAGCTGTTTGAGAGCAGATAGAGTTTGAAATGGATTTGGATTTTTGACTCTCCCAATGTTCATCAGCCAATGCATCAATTCTTGAAATGCAGTCCTGTGGATTAGTAGAATTCAAACCATGAATAATCTTATTCCTATTAGACCAAATAAAATCACAGATAACAGCAAGATAAATCAAACATTCTTCACGAGATGAATTTAAGGTAAAGAGTCTCCCTGAATTGCAAAGAAAGAGAGTGATCCACTCCATTATGTTCATATCTTTGAAGGGTGCAGTGTTAAGACTCCATTTTGAGATCAGCCAAAGTTGGGAAGAGTAAGGACAACTAATGAAGAGATGAGCACAGCTTTCTTCACCAAAATTGCAGACTGGACAAGAAGGATCAAGGATAGTGAACCTTTTGCTAAGAACTGACCGAGTAGGAAGTGTGTCTGTAATGATTTTCCAAAGAAGAAGCCTGTGGCGTTCATGTAATCTTGCTTTCCACAGATTTTTATAAATAATAGCAAGATCAGTGCCGATACAAGGGAACCGATTCTTTTGATCAAGAATGTAAGCACTTTTGGAGGAAAAGGACCCTGACTTGGAGGGTATCCATAAAGGCTTGGGGTTTGGATCATCGTCAGAAATCTGAATTTTAAGGATTTCATTGATCACAATTTGATTGAAACATAAGGTGAGTTTGTTCACATCCCATTCAGTAGAATTTGGTAGCATGAAGCTTCGAACAAGGTGGTGGTGAATTGTATGCATGTTATTAGGATCAGGAGGCTCGGGTTTGAAGTCTGGGATAGTAGGAATCCAAGGTTGTTGCCAAGTAAGAATGTTGGAATTGGTAGAAACCTTGAGACAAAAGCCTTTTTTAATAAGATCCCTGGATTTGAGAATATCGGTCCAAATCCAAGAGCTTTGAGAAACTGGAGTGGTACATGAGAAGAGGTCAGAACCTCTAAGATATTTAGTTCTCAAAACTTGAACCCAAGGGTCCGGGGCATTGATAATGATTTTCCAAACAAGCTTAGCAAAGAGGGCTCGATTGAAATCAAACATTCTACGAAATCCCAGGCCACCAAAACATTTAGGAATGCATAAGTTATCCCAGGCTTTTAGAGCCAAAAAGTTTCCATTGGCATTCTCTTTCCACCAGAATTTACGAAACATAGAATCAAGTTTTTGGCAAAAGTCTTTTGGTAGGAGAAAGCTAGACATTGCATAGACCGGCATAGATTGAGCCACGGCTTTTATAAGAACTCCCCTACCAGCATTTGAAAGGTTTAGTTGTTTCCAACTAGAAAGACTTTTTTGAATTTTGATAAGAGAATCACTAAAAGCCTTTGATCTTGAATGAACTTTGCAAAAGGGAAGACCAAGATGGCTGTTTTTGTGATTGCAAATTTTGACCCCCAAAAGGTTGAGAATATCAGATCTATCCTCAATAGGGGTGTTGTTGCTGAAGTGGATAAAAGACTTGTCACAACTAACTGTTTGACTAGACCATAGGCAAAACATGTCAACAGTTTCTTTTATGGTTGTGACGTTTCTAACCGAAGCTTTTCCAAAGATGACCAAGTCATCAGCAAAAAGGAGATGAGAGATAGGGGGAGAAGCCCTAGAGATTTTGATAGCATTGAGGTTTCCATTGGATTGTTGGTCAAAAAGAAGACGGGATAAGAGCTCGGTATAAATGACAAATAAAAAAGGAGAAAGGGGATCTCCTTGACGAATTCCCCGAGTGGGTTTAAAAAAATCAAAAATACCACCATTGATGAGAAGAGAGAAGGATGATGTGGTTAAACATTGAGATACCCAACCAATGATAGTGTCACAGAAACCCAAATTACGGAGGATACAGAAAAGAAGATCCCACTCAACACGATCAAAAGCTTTAACAAGATCAATTTTGAAAGCCATATAACCAATTTTGCCTTTTCTTTTATGGATATAGTTCATAATTTCATGGCAAAGGACAATGTTATCACTAATATTACGCCCCTTGATAAAAGCAGATTGAGTAGGAGAGATAAATCTATCAAGAAAAATTTTGAGCCGATTTGCAATAATTTTTGAGCAAGTTTTATAGGAAATATTACAAAGACTTATAGGCCTAAAATCACTCACAAGGCAGGCATTTGTTTTCTTCGGAATAAGAGAGATAAGAGTATGGTTGAGAGCCTGAAGAATGGAGCCTTTACGAAAAAATTCTTGTATAGCTTTTGTGAAAGTGACACTAGTAGTGGACCAGAAGTTTTTGTAAAAGGAAGCAGGAAAGCCATCTGGTCCAGGACTCTTGTCATTTGCAAAGGAAAACAAAGCTTTTTTAATCTCTCTTTGGTCTGGAATAGAGCAGAGGACAACATTTTCCTCATCACTTATCACAGGCTGAAATAAGTTATTGAGATCATTAGGAAAAACAGGGTTTCAGCACTGTGACTAGAAGTAAAAAGATTTTTAAAAAACACAGAGAAAGATTCACCAATATCCTTCCAATTTTCCACCTTGGAGCCATCCTCATGCAAGATATGATCAATTTTGTTAAAACGACAGTGGAAAATGGTTTTTAAGTGAAAATATTTAGAGTTTGCATCCCCATCTTTCAACCACTTGTCCCTGGATTTTTTATGCCAGAAAATATTTAAGCGTTTGAGACAAGTGTCGAGATTTTTTTTCAAATTTTTCTCAACCAGGAGATTTTCAGCAGTTTGGGGACCTTTTTGAATGTCCTCAATCTTGGAGGAGATCAAATTTATAGAGGACTGCAGATGACCAAAAGAATGCAGATTCCAAAATTTTAAAGCTTTTCTAACATTCTTGGTTTTGGAGTGCAATTGAACTAACGGGGGGCCGTGAAAAGGCTGATTCCAAGCAGTATTAACAACATCAAAACAAGAACTATCTGTATACCATATATTTTCGAACCTGAAGGGTCTAGGACCCTTTGTGTTGTCCAAAGAAGTATCCAAAAGGAGTGGTCTGTGATCAGATCCGATAGCAGCATGGTGCGAGATTTGAGCAGCTGGAAAAAGCAAGCACCAGGCCTCGTTGGCCACTCCTATGTCGATCCGCTGCTGGATGTTGTGAGAACCCTCCCTTTTATTATTCCAGGTGTAGTCAGGCCCCACAAAACCCAAGTCGAACAGCAGCAGGTTATCAAGATCAGTCCTCAAACTGTGTTTAGAAGAGCAAGCAAAAGACCTTCCACCAAGTTTATCATCTTGGCTAGAGATATCATTGAAATCCCCCAAAAGAGCCCAGGGACCATCAAAAGAGTTTGATAACCTATGAATATTATTCCAAAATTCAACCTTGGCTGAGGCATAAGGTGGATAGTACACACCAGTAAATTGCCACGTTTCATTCGTCGAGGAGGCAATCAGAATGTTGATAAGAAAATTGTTTTGAACAGTAACAGAAACAGAGAGATTGTTGGCCCAAGCGAGACATAAGCCACCCGCCAAGCCGGAAGCAGGAACAAAAGCAAAGTTATGAAGAGAAGCAGATCTTAGAGTACGCAGAACAGAAGAAATAGAAGTAGATTTCATTTCAGAGAGAAAGAGAATGCAAGGGCGTGTTTTTGCTAACGACGCCTGAAGAGCTCGGATTGCCTCGGGTTTTGAGATCCCTTGGCAATTCCAAGCAAGAATCTTCATAGCTAGAGATTATTCCTTGGATTCCCCATCACAAGGGGAATCCTTCAAAGTGGATGGAGAATCAGAGATTTCCAGAGCAATTTGGTTCATGTCGTGGTCAGAGAGAGTGTTCGGTATTGAGGACTTAACAGAGCTTGGCTTAACGGCGATGTATTTAGCAGGGAAAATGGGTCTGGATCGTTTTGAAGGAGAGAAAGGGGTAGCTTGGAGCTGTTCATCAAGAGATCTTTTGGTTCGTGAACCGGATTGTTCTGTCAATATTGTGGGTTGGGAGAGGTGTTCCTTGGTGGGAACAGAAGGAGCTGGTGGCTGGTTATCAGCGACGGCGACAGCAAGAAACGGTGGTTTTTTGTCAGTAGGAGGTATGTGGTTAGTGGAGCTGATGGGTTCCAGAATGGGTCGTATGGGTGACTTGGGCTTGTCAGAAAATTTAGACTGAGAAAGTGGGCTGATGTTGACTTGAGCTGAACTAGCCGTTTAGAGTGAGGGCTGTTGGAGAGTGTGTGTGGGTAAAACAGGGTCCATGTGGGCCATGTTGGTAGTAGGACTGAGAGTAGACCCGCTGTCACTAGAGCTGGATTCTGGGGTTTTTTGTGGGTCGGGTGGGACCGCTTTTGATTCGGGTCGGGTTGAAGCAAGGCTGAATTTAGGGTTTTTGATATGGAAGTTCTCCGATTTCAGCCATGGCCCAAATAACCAAGTAGTAGACGCAAGAATTTCACTGCAGGTTTGGAATTTATGACCCAATCTCCCACAATTGAAGCAAAACTCTCCAATTCTTTCGTATCTAATTTCAGCTTGAAGGATTTTGAAATCTGGAGTTTTGAAAGTCACCTGATCAATCAGAGGATTTGAGATGTCAAGCTCGACTTGAATGCGAAAAGCCCTTTTCCATTTGTTGATTTTGTTAGGATCTTCCATTTTAATGAAGGTCCCAAGAGTTGTACCAATGGCTTCTGCACTTTCACAGTTGATATAGCAGACTGGGATTCTTGAGACATGGCACCAGATGGTGATAGTAGACATATCCATATCGAAGAAGGATATTTCTGGAGACCAAACCTTTAGTATCACTAGGTGGTCTCTAAAGGACCAAGAAAGGTTCATAACTTTTGTGAGGTCCTCTTTGCTGTCAAAGATGCACGACAGAAGGTTCTTCTCAATACGGGTAAAAGTGATTTTTTTGAGGGGGTTCCAAGCATTGAGCATGGTAGTTCTGAAAGCCCCAACATTTTGGTCCTTTTCGGCCATGATTTTTGCTAGAAGAGTGTGTTCTTGAGGTTTTTCATTTGGAGGATTTTTTGAGTTTTCAGTGGGGTCTGTGATGGTGGTTTGGCTGAGAAGTTTGGTAATGGAGTTATTTTCTTCCATGGAGTATAGCAGAGGAAAAAGAAACAGGGGGAGGAGAAGAGAAGAGGTAGATGAACTACCAAAGAAGAAAACCCAAAGAAGGGGAGCTCAAGATGGAGGAGCAGAGTTTCAGTAGTGTCTTCAGAAAACTTTATTATTAAGTTCGTATACTTTACTTAGTTAATTTCTCACACAGTATATGCTGCTCTCTCATTGCATTTGACGTTTATTCAATGGAAGTCAATTGACTTATACTTTTACATACTTTTTCATAGTACTTTATGTGATGAATTTCTCCAAGATTAATTTTTTTATTTCAAGAAAAAACTACGTATTTAAGTATTTACTTCTCAGAATCTTCTTATTTTTTTGTTAACAACAACGTGACTTACTATCTATGTTGCGCGGATACGGAGGGTACGGTACGATACGGATATGTGAACACAAATTTTTCAAAAATATAGGGATACGATACGACATGAATACGTCTATTTATTTATATAATTATAATAATTATATAATAAATTTATGTGTACCATAAAATTAGAATAGACAAATTTACATTTTTAGCTCAAAAGAACTTTCATCTAGAATAACGATGTCTTCCAGACTAGAATCTTGCTGGAAGCTTTGACCGCCAATAGTTGGCTTCTTTATTATACAGATTGGTCTTTGTAGGGACCATGTTAAAAGTTTAAGATAATGCATATGAATGCATTATCATGCATTTATATGGATGTTTATTGATCTTGACCAATGGCATGCCATTGTGGAATTGGTTGAGATGATTGGTCAAAAGAAATTGATGAAGGCATGTGGACATGCTCCAGTATCTCCGTATACTGACCATTATCCTTTGGTTGCACCAGCTCCACCTTAGCAGGACCCCTTGAGCTCTGATACCACTTTTAGGTATTTGAACCCGACAAATACCCGCTCCCAGGATCATGCCCTTTATGGAAACTATAAAACAAAAGGATAAAACGATAACAGTAATGACATAGGGATTTAACATGGAAACTCCTAAACCGGAGAAAAACCACAGGAACCGAGCGACAATGCACTATGTAGCAAATTATTACAAGTACATAGCTTCCCCTCACCCTCATCCCTAACAACATCCACCGAGCCTTTACACTAGCATAACTCCCTAACTTACACTTTATTAAGTATCTAAAATACAAACAAAGAGTTAGGGAAGATTTAGCTAAACACTCATTTTTTCTTTTGTCGTGGGAGTTGTTATTCACAATGGAAATGCCATATATATAGGCTATTTTCCAACATGAAAGCATGTCCACATGCCTTCATCAATTTCTTTTGATCAATCATCTCAATCAATTCCACAATGGCATGCCATTGGTCAAGATCAATAAACATCCATATAAATGCACGATCATGCATTCACATGCATTATGTTAAATTTTTAACATGGCCCCTACAAAGACCATCATTTTAACACAGATCAGTACAAGGAAACTAAAGAAAATCAATTTGTATTATCTTTTCCTGTGAAATAGAGAAACAGATCAACTGCTATCTGGCATATTTGAACATTGTGTAGCTACGTGTTCAACTATTTTTGTTTGGTTCAATATCCGAAAAAGTAAAATTACAAAATTCTTTTTCATGCGAATGAGAAATCAGATAGGACTATTACCACTTTGTTTGAGAGCCCTAAATGCATAGTTGTAAGTCTCTATATTAAGTTGAATATTCTAGGACCACTAGGCTTCTAACATGAAACACAAACTACAATTAAATAAGTAGGAGTATCTCGTTTGAGTTCCTTGGTTTGAGTATGTGATGTCAGTAGGCTGATATAAAATAGACAAACATACTGAGCTCTTGAGTAATTTCTTCAATCAGGCTCTGATTTCTTAGCAACAAAGTACTAAGAATGACCAGTTTCTCCTCCACCAACCCTCACTCCCCCCTACATGTGAGGGAGAATTGGGTGCCGCTATGACAATAGTGCTGGAATGATATGCATGTGGGGCAGATGCCGCACTGCCACTATATTTGGAGAATAATATCTTTCATTGACTACTGAAGTGCACATTTGTTTAATGCCATACATGGCCGAACTTAATAGTTATCAGGTATATTATGCTTCTGCTTTCACATTTTTTGACCTTAGTTAGTTAAACCTGTAAGTTTATCAAATACAACTGAATGTTTTTTACTTTCTTGTGATAGATTTGGCTTGGTGGAACTCCCAACCAAACCTCATTAGCTAAGGCATTTAAGGATAAGGTTAAGATTCAAGACCTTGAGAGAGTTATTGAACCACTGTTTTGTCACTGGAAACGCAGCCGACTCTCTAAAGAATCATTTGGCGAAGAATTTGATATTTGAATTTGATAAAGTTACTAAATAATTATCTTCTGTTTGAAATTTTCTTTTCTTTTCTTTTCTGAGTCTGAATTCTGAATTAAACCATCAAAAACCTTATCTTATGCAAGGGTTCTAAAATAAACTACGGTAATGAAAAACTTGTGGAGCTGATTGATAAATGGGAAGGAAGGAATTCCAGTCTCAGCATCGCATTACAACTTGACAGGGAGACGTATCATGAAGCTGTGGATGCTCTGGCAAAAAGCCAAGATAAGAGTGTTCATCAATTGGCTACGGATATCATACGTCGCCTCCAATCAGAATGGAACCATTCATTAATGGGTTATGAAATAACAATATAAGTTTCATTTAGTTTTGCCTAACGATGCGGCGATTCTGAATCTCCTGTGGTCGCTGTTACTGGTCGGTAACAGACGATATAGAGCGGGGAACGAAGCTATGTACCAGATTCCGGTATTTAGTTTCTTGAGGTGATATAGGAACTGTGGCTCATATATTGGTAAGAGGCTCGTTTTGATTCTATGTTTTAATCGTCTTTTAGTTTTTTCTTTTTGTTGTTACGAAATCGTTTTTTTTTTTTTTAATCCGGTGATGTAAGAATAATTTTGATGGGTCTTTCTGTAATGTGAATTATAGCACTCAAACTTAGGTGCATTTTGCTACAGAGGAAGCCTCTATTTATAGGTTAGACTTCAACACTATTCTAAACTTCAAATCTAAATTTGAGATTCGAATTACCGGTGTGACATTGATCTAACCCCCATGAGGTGATGTGAGTTGGATGCCATTATGGTAGTTGTATCACTGGATAGGGCACTTGTAAATCTGCATACTTACCACTATCGAAAATCAAAGGTTCTCATTTTCCTCATATTTTTTTTTCTTTTTTTTTTCCACCAGTCTTATCTTTTTTGTTGGCATGAGAAACTTTGGCCTTCGATAATGGCATGCAAACCTAAGTGATGCAGAACCTCAAGTGCCCTACCAAGTAACCACTGTGACAATGGTATTCAAGTCACACCACAACAAGAAGTAATGACATCTAACTTATACTATCACACAAGGTGGAATCAATGTCTCACCAAAATCATTCAGATCTTAAATTGGATACTTCAAGTTCGAAATAGTGAAGTTTGGGCTATAAATGGAGTCTTCCTATATAAAGAAAGACATCTAAGATTGAGTGCTAAAATTTCTATTTTCTACTTAGTATTTTTGAGAAAAGAATTGCTAGAATATTTTGAGTGCATAGCTAATATTTTCATTTGAAAGCTACTACGTGGTAAAGTTTCAAATTATAAATTATCTATAAGTCTTCCTATTATCCTTTAAATTCTACCCTTTCTTTGCTTTCAATTGTTTAGTAAATATATTTAAGGTACACTTTGTCCCTCCTTGCTTCAACTTTAGAAATATTTATAACAATTTCTGATAAACTCTGTGTATATATATATATATATATATATATATATATATATATATATATATATATATATATATATATATATATATTAGAAAACTGAAATCTTAAACGTAATCAATTATACGTTTTTATAAATAATTTTAATTGATTTAAAAAAATAAATAAAATGGAATTCGTACAAAAAAGAAAAGATATAAATTTTTTAAATTTCTATGTGAGTGTCATACACTTTCAAGTCACCGAAAGCGAGGATGAATAATCTTTCCCCAAAAAATTAACTGTACTTTTTGTTTGAATATTTTTTAATACCATAATATAAAATCAAATGACAAAAGCTAAATATTATAAACATCAAACGGAAAAACGAATAGGTGGAAGTGAGCTAAATTTTAAAATCAAAAATTACTTTTTTAAAATGGAAAATGTACCTATTTTGATATATTAACATAAGCGAAAGCTTATTTTGCCACCACTATCAGGGTTGGTCACACAAATTAGTCAAATCATGGAATTTTTTTACGTAAAAATTTATTACCCCTAATTATATATATGTATAATGATACATCTTTGCATAATATTTAGGATTATACTTTTTCTCTCATACAGTTAAATCTAATGGAATAATATGCGTAATATAACTGATTTTAAATGTCTACAATAATATAAGCATAGTCAATTATTTTTTGCCGTTGCACTTTTATACTAATTACTTATAACTATATGTATCATACCTTTACTCTAAGAAGTTAGCGACTGTTACAGATATATGAAACACAAAATAGCATTTACCCTGCGTAGTTTGTATGAGAAATGGTGTTCTAGATGGTTATAAAATTTTCTATATAATTGTTCTTATTTTTCTCAAGATACAAACTTATATTTATATCTTTATGAAACAGTTAAAGAGTAATCTTATAGTCATTTAAGATATCAAAACATTGTTTTGCATAAAACCCATTATTTCGTTTAATATTTATGTTCAAAATATATTTCAAGTTTTAATTGTACATAACAAGTTACATATTCACTAATTATACTTTGCGATAATAACAAACTTGAAATAAAATGTGACGTTAGTATATAAATATAATTATTAAATCATCAAATCTCCAAAAATATATTCTTGATGCTAAAGTTCATAATGTCAGGTAAATTAGAAACATTAATTAAAATGTTAAAGTACACTGTAATGTAATTATGTAACGTACATAACACAAAGTTTTATTACAGTATGAGTTACATATTACACAAGCAATCCCTCACATTTGAACAAAATTACACAATTACTTGTAAGGTTACGTATATAATGTCCCCAAACTTTTATTATTCGAGTAGTTTGTCTAATTAGATGCCTGATTTATATAATTTACACTTCAGGAGTAGGTTTCATAATTACGTTCCCTTCAGATAATCCGTGGCGGAATAGATGAGAAGTCGAACACAAATGAAAGATAATAACCCAACGACTAGTTTTTGAGCTAAAGAAGACATATATATATTATACCATTCGTTATTTTTGCCCGACCAAGAACCGGGAAAAAATAAAAATGAAGTGGTGCTATAATCAAAACACATTGCTTACTAAAATTGGCGATGGAAGTAGATTGTGCTAAAATCTAAGTAAAAGTAGTATTAACACAAGACCTTTAATTAAAATAAAGAAGAAAATAAGCTCGAGCAAGGTTTTACATCATAACTTTCAACATCGATTTATTAACAAAAAAGCACCATATATAGTTTCATCAAATATATGTTCATGAATTCTCAATTGCGACAAATGCGTGCAGTGGGCATGGTCACACAAATGGGTCCGTACTTCTTCTTAGCTTCCGGTGTCCCTCGCCCCGGCTCGTCAGCCATAGCAACTTTAGCCACCGAGCATGCGACGGAAGCCGCCACTGCAAACATCAAGTCTCTCCTCGTGTTGTTGCCCTCTTCTTTGGCCCTCGGCTCGTTTGAGGCTCGAACCACTAAACGACGGCTGGTGGTGGTGGGTAGCTGCTTAGTGGCGCCAGAGCCACCCAAGAATGAGGCAGTCATGGTCATGGAAGCCATTGCAATATTACTGGTCGAAAAATATTATTGGCACTTAGTTAAAAGCGGGGTGTGCATTGGGTAATAATACTTCATATAAATGTGATCCATTTTCTTATCCAAAATTTAAGAGTTCTTTTAGTTGTATGGTATGAGTTTGGAGTTCTATCTTTTTGTAAAAATTGGTGGTACTAAGAGCTCGTTGTGGGGCTGCCACTTTAATACGGTTTCGCCCTTTACTTTTGTTTTGAGAGTTCTCATTGGGTCAATTGCGTTAAATCTCTAATTTATGCCACCAGCTGTAATATTTTTCGAACCTATTAAAAAATGTGCAAATTGTTCATAATCTATTGAAAAATGTACGAATTGCTCTTGGATTCTTGATCAAACATTCATATTAGACATGTATCTATATTTTCGTTCGTTAAATTTGGTATTGGGGCTGGTCGCACATTTAAGCATTTGTTATGGCCTAATGCTATACAACGGATTCAAAATCCGTTGCAGTAATTTGATGAACCAACGTTTAAAAAAACAAATATCTGTCAACATTTTTGGACGTTGGCAGCAAAAAAAAAGAATTAAAAAAATCGTGCTATAGGTATTGTGCAACTTTGAAGCTGCACAATTCAAGCAGCAACGTGCTTGCACGTTTCTGCCAGCTGGTTTTTTTTTTTTTAAACGATGTTGCAGCAACGTCTTGAATGTTGCTGCCATGCACGATTGAAGCAGCAACGTCTTTGACGTTGCTGCTATATTAATTAAAAAAATAGCAGCTCGCAGCAATGTCTTTGACGTTGCTGCCATATATATATGACGAAATTCACAACATTTTCTGCTGCGAATATCTCCATTGCAAGAGCTTCATTTTTTTCCCACTAAATATCTATTAAATCCAATCATTTGAGCTCCAAATCTCATTTTTATTGAAGGTATGTGTTCTATGTCTTTAAAATTAGGCTTTTACATTTTTTTTTTTAATTTAATCAGTTAGATTTTTGTTATATAGCATAAATATGATCTTTTTGTTGATTTATTGTGTATTTGTGTTAATTATGTATGATTAAATAAGATATTAGAAGTAATTTTGATGATCTACATGTATTATGTTTTTTCTTTTGAAGTTAATGGTTAGATTTGTGTAATTATATTATTGATATGCTTAATTAAGATCTACATGTATTATGTATGCTTATTATTAAGATATTATAGATAATTATGACAATCTTCGTATATTATGTTTTTTTTTTTAAATTAATTGGTTAGATTTGTGTAATATTATAGCATAATTGTGATGTATTTGTTTATTCGAGTGTATTTTGTGTTAGTTTTATATATATATATATATATATATGTATATATATATATGCTTAATTAATTAATATTAGATTTGCGATTTTTGACAATGTAACTACGTATATTAATCTTTGTTAGAATTTAATCGATTAACATTGTATTATATAGCATATAAATATAGTTGTGTTTATGTTAGAACGTATTTATGTTAATTAGATATGCTTAAATTGTTATTAGCATTGCAAAAATATATTTGTCATATATATAAGTACTGAGTTTTTACTTAATTCGAATACATTGATTAGAAAAATTAGCAGAGATTTGTATAATTTAGACGTAAAAGATGTATATATACTTAATTAGTCGATTTAATAAATTAATAAATAGTATATATTGTCGTGTATGCCTTTTAAATTAATTTGACCATGCTAACTATTTATTTATCAGATGGTCGGCTCGTCAGATCAGGGTAAGGCAAAGGGAAAGGAAAAGGGAAGGTGTCGAAGAACCAGGTGCCATACCCGGAAGGAGTACCTGTAGGAGCATTCTCTTCGCTGCCTGATCTTGGTTCCATGGGATCACTTCTAGCGCTGATGCCTTCGTCTCCCAGAGGATCATTTCCGCAGTACCAGACTGGAAGCCGTCCAAGTGGGACGTTTACCTCTCAGACGATGGGATCATATGACACACGAGCCCGCACGAGTGGGTTGTTTACCTCTCAATTGATGGGTGTAGGGGCGCCAATGGGGCCTGGATTTGGTGGGGCTGGTTATGGTGGACCTGGATTTGGTGGAGCTGGTTATGGTGGGGCTGGATTTGGTGGACCTGGATCTGGGAGTGGAGCTGGATTTGGTGTGCTGCAAGCATGGTTGGTTTGGAAACAATTTCTGGGAAGCACTGCAGACGAGATAATGCGGCTAAGTTTAGATGCATCAGGGACTGGGACTGGTGTGGCCATGACGACACCACAAGTTGAGAAGACGGGTAGTACTGTTGTGCCGTCATCATCGGACTCACAGGGTTCAGGCTCATGGGTTTAGGCACACGGGGATCAAGCTCACATGCTCAGGTATCTGCGGAGTTAGGCGAGGATAGCAATGATTCAGAAGACGATGGTGGTATTACCACGTTCGCAGTACGAGGACAATCTAGACCTCGTGAACCCCCGACAAATCCGGATGATAGGGAGGTACTTGATGGCTCAATAGAGAACCCTTGTAATTTTAAAAAAATCTGTGTCGCTGTGTCCGTGTCGTGTCGTGTCCGTGTTCGTGCATCATAGATGCGTTTTGAGTCTTTAAATCTTCGAGACAATTGCTAAGTAAACCGTAAGCATCATAGGAGGTCAATATTCTCTTAAAGAAAAAGAATTCAACTCTTGCCTCGACTATATTGTGATTCTGTCCGATTTTATTGAATTACACCATACCTACGACACATGTGGCACAGTATGCTAACTATTTTAACATGTGAAGTCTTTACCTATTAAATAACACAAGAGGTTTTTGTCATTACAGATAACACATGAATAGTTTTTGCTACTAATTCTACGTACAAACAATTATTATACTCTTGTTTTATTCTTAAAATTCGAGAATGTGATATGTATATCTATATTTTTCAAAATGCCCGGGGTCTTTTGAATTGGATTGTACGCAGACTTATATGCATATCTATATTTTTCAAAATGCCCGGGGTCTTTTGAATTGGATTGTACGCAGACTTATATGCTTAGAACGTTTTAATTTCTTTGTAGACAGTGGAAAATTGTTCTCAAGGAAGTACATCAATTGATAGATCGGCCCCTTTTTTTTTTTTTTTCTTATTTTAAATAATTATTGTTATTTTCGACTAATTTTCCAACGGTAATCTATACTATTATATAAGAGAATCCTGTTTTTACTCACAAACAGGGAGTTACGCATTTGTGATACCAAATTAATAGTATTCCTAAAATACCCCTATCTAATTCTCTTCATAAGTAAGGAAAAAGAAGAGCATAAATGTAATTGTGCACGACTTTACTCAACCGTATCCCTACATTTTCTCCACCTTCTTAGCGGTTTCCCTAAACAAGCTTAACTGGCTTCTAAAATTCTCAACTACACTCCTACGTTCCCACTCAATTTTCAGAATGAATGAATTCAATTTTTTAACATTATTCTTTCTCTTTTTCCTTCCTCTTTGAGTTTGCGCACATGGAGGTTTACTAAATGTATAAATCATAATTATCTATGTCAGTGGGTAAGTATGATAATATGATATATATTTCATCGTTTAGCACATTTATAGAAATTTGTGATTTTTTTTTGAAATGCAAATAGGTTAAATAAAACGGATCTCAAAAGCATCTGGATGCAGGTAATATATTTAAGAATTATCATCGTGGAATTTACATGGTTTTATATAAATTTGTGGCTTTTGATATTTAAGAATTATTAACATTTATTCTTTAAAACGCATGCAGGTTATTTCTAAAACACTCGATTTTTTTTTCTCTGGGGCAGATTTTCTCCTTTCAACCTTAGAAAAACACTGTGCATTTTCAATGGGTCTTCACTATCGTCTTTCTTTTACTAAAGGTATGAAATTTTTTATTTTTTTACTTTCACTTCCAGGCTGGTAATTAAATTATATTTCACAAGTTGATGTTTACTGTTGTATCGTAATATTTATTTAATTTGCAGTAATTTCTACTAAACTACAAATTATTAAGGAGGATCGAGTTTAAAATAATTTGAACTTTACACGCTGTCCTGGCGCATGTAGGATTGCTAGTTAGATGAAACGCCAACATGCACGACTAAACTGACAAAAGTTTAATAATGAACGTGGTGCTAAACATCTTGCAACCTTGGTAAACGTTTAGCTGGTCCAATTTATAACTTTTCACAGAAGAATGACATAATTTGAACACCTATAAGAGCCCCGAATTAAATATATGATACTATAGACACATTACGTAGTCCCTCATTGAGTAGCTGCATTTATTGATCTTCACTTTCTTTTTCAAAAGTTTTATTATCATCTCCAACATGCATGACATAGGGATATCTTCAGACTTTAAATACATTCAAAGTTCAAACTTAATAATAAATCTAATGGGTTCGTAGGAAGAATTTTTTAAACAGTACAAACCCCCAAGGTGAGTCACACACAGCTTAAACGGCACGGAGAAGGAATGTAGTTGAATTTAGTGAAGAACAATATTAAAAAAAAAAATTCAAGGTGCAGAAGAATAATTATTAATTAACAAATGGAGCTGGAAATACAACGATAACACACCTCGTACTTTGCGAGCGGTCTGCCTTTTTCTTGGGGTTTGGCTTGTCTCCTCAAAATATATAAAATATCTAGTAAATTTAGTCAATGTCTCCTCCCATTTTGCCACGTAAAATTAATACTGTTAAATGCATTACTCTCTCTCTTTCTCCATGTATGATTGCATACATTATATATATACTAAATATGTGATATATATTTCGTCCCCCCTAATCATATATATTTTAGCTAGTGTTTCGTGCTTTTCTTAGCAACATAACTTATTTGGTATGTAACTCTAGATTTTAAAACATTTCTCTTATAATATTGAAATTATAAAGATATTACAAGTGAAATTATAATAAATCTGACAAGCATAATCATGATGTAATTACTTCTTATACTAAATTTGTAGAATGGTTGGGGTAACATGTTAGGACTATGTAGTCTGACCCATAACTTGCAACAATTTTTACTCCAAGAAGTATATACGAACTTCTTTTTGAACGATCCAATTGTATTTTATGCATATTCGCCGTGTATGATTAGATGAATACAAATTACATAGCAATAGTATGGAGTAAAAAATCTTGTGTCCACTTCTAGTAATTTAAAACTTGTTGTTGAATTTGTGTTCATTACACTATAGTTCACCAAGCTGCTTGTGATTAAATAACAGATAGAAATCAAATCATAATGATGCATCATGCATGCAAAAGTAGTAGAAATCAAAAGATTGTACAAATTAATTAACTCAATATTTCTGTAAACTCCGAGTGTCGCATTACCTAACGGTGACCATGAGGACGAGACATAAAATTAACAAAGGAATTAAACAAAAAATTATAATGTCACATTGGTTTCCACTATTATTAATATGTGCATATTTCCATTTGAAAAAAATATAGATGCATGGATGAATATAATTTGTTAAAGTTTGATACTACCGTTAGTTAAAAATAAAATAAAAAATCAATATTTTAATTTTTTGATTTGGAATATACTTTTATACTATTTAAATTGAAGGATGCCCTAATGATCAGTTGGCTAAAAACTATTCAAATTTATACGGGTTAGAATATCTTAGAACTTTTGCTACAGATTTTGGTTCAATCTATTTAAAGTACACTCTGAAGATTTCACACTTAAATAAACATTCTATTTTTTCTAAGACAAGATATTCAATATTTAAACTAACGATTCAATAACAATATTAGCTCAAAAACAGAATGTTAACGATATTGTTGAAATCTGAGGGAGTGCGACAAATACTACACCAAATTTTATGTTGGTAAGTGTGTGTTGCAGATACTATTATATAGTTTATTAGACAAGAGAATGTAGTAACCCCATTTTGTTATCTCCACCTAGCTAGCTAGAGACAATTTAACCACCCTGTCTGTATATAAATCCAAGGCCTAAAGTTAAATTCAAAAATAATTTTCCTCATTAAACCAGTATCATAGCTATGTCAACAACAAGAACCAAACAGTATCCAAAAACCATCCACCGCAAACACACGAACCATTTACCACTACTGCATCAAGAAAATAATAATATTGAAATCCCAATTAACTCAAAAAGACCAGCTTATGTTCATACAAGAGAAAGAGTGGAACATCATCATGAAGAACATGAACAAGAGTTTAATGATGATGATGTGGAGAAGTGGAGGTTCCAAGCTGATAAACTGAGTGCTGAGTGCAATTTCCTCAAAATGGAAAGAGATATTTCATTAAAGAAGTTGGAGAAAAACAAAGTTAATATGGACAAGACTATCACATCAGCTCTTCACACACTTGCCTCTGTCTGTTTTTCTAATTCTTTGTGTTTTCATCTACTTACATTATATCTTTCTTTTTTCGAAAAATGTTTGTCTTATTGTTGTTGTTTTCTTGGTTTTACAGGGTAGGAAGAAGATTGCTCAAGGGAAGAAGAGTGTGAACTCAGTATTGTTGGAGGAACATATCGAAGATTTAGCTCACAACTTGGAGGAACTGAAGATGATGAGCTCAACAACTCATCAACTTCCGAATCGCTTTCATTTCGACCAAAAACCACGCTTTTCGCAGCAGCGTCAAAATGTTGGAGGATTATCTTATCGTAGTTGCACTAATGAATCGCCAAAACTCCGGGAGTCAAGCCTATCGATTAATACGCGCCGCGACAATGATATAGGGACAAGTACATCTAATGTCCATGCCAAAAATAAATCCTTAGATGTAAGAGATCTTCTTCTTATTAAATTACTGCTGTTATTTGAACTGTTAACTTATGTGTTTGGACTTTTCATTACAAAAAACTTGTATGCAGATTGAATTACTGAGGAAGAAAATGGAAGGAGTGTCAAATGGAATATTGAAAAGAGTGGAGGAAGAGTATGGCTCAATGCTTTTTAGCACTTCAAATAGTTCTGTACCCACTCCAGCTTCTACTTCTAAAAGATTTCATGAGTTCTCTATCAAACATTTGCATCAGGCAAGATACACACCATTTTCTCTTATTACTTTTTTGAATTTCAAAATTATAATGTCAAAAAATGAGTATGGTAGTGATTTTCTTTATTATTTGCTCGAAGTACATGCTAAATGTTGGCTACTAATAATTATTTATACACATTTAAGGATAAGTCTAGCTTTATAATGGTAAAAGGGTGTATTATGTAGTAGGTTTGGCTGCTTCACACTGCCCAAAGCCCACTCATTTATTTTAATATGCTAACACTTTTCGCAATGTCAAACTTAGAAACACTAGCAGAAGTCAAATTTGCTGGTGAAGAATTGTATTAGTTGACTTGAGCTAAATAAGGTTGCTGATTGAGACATGCACTTTTTTTCTATGATCATCTTTCATGTTGTGAATTTGTAATATGGTACGCTGCTTGAATATACTGAATGCTGTAACCTGACAGAGCATCTAACATTCATAATATAAAGGTAACACTGAGCTCAAAGAACTCGTACTGAGCAAAAACTTACGCTAGTTTATCCGTAGTCTGCAGATTAATGAAGGTGATAGTACCTAAACGGCTGATGAATTGATACTTTACCTCATAGGATTCATCAAGTATACATATGAAAAATGTGAAATGTTTTTGTATATAATATAAAGAAATAAGTAAGTTCCACAGGGACAGACGCTACAAGAGGAGAGCAAATGCACAGGACGTTGCAAGGGTGTTGTTCGCAGGATAGTCGAACAGGTGAGAGCCGAGACAGAGCAATGGTCGCAAATGCAAGAAATGGTGGGGCAGGTCAGGGGAGAAATGGAAGAACTTCAGGCGTCCCGTGATTTCTGGGAAAGTCAAGCTTACAGTTCAGAGAGCCAAATTCAATCACTTAGATGCTCTGTAAGGGTCCATATTTCTTATATCTGAAATATAGACTCCCACGTATGTGATTCTCAAACTTGTCACGATCGAAGAGTACAGTTGTCTTGTTTTCTCAGATTTATTGCTTATATTTCTGTAAATTTTCTCCATTCAATTTTACGACATAAATATATCTGGACGTTTAGAAAAATGTCTGTACGTTGAGAATAGAGTATCGTAATTGGCACCAGAAGCTTCAACATGACGACAAGTTGAGTATTTGTTTCTTGCAACGCTTATTCTCAGTGTTGGCTGTCTTCTTTTCAGGTGAAAGTTTGGAAAGAGAAAGCTCTCAGATATGATATGAAGGCTAACGAACTGCAAGTTGAACTGTCTGCACTCAGAGAGGAGTTTTTCAAGTCAAAAGATGAGATGAATCACGTGCGGAACAAAGAGGCAATGCTAATTCCGGATATGCACTGGGCTCCCTTGAGAAAACAACTTCAAAAGGAAAAGCTCGGTTTGAGTTGTCGCTTCATGGAAAACCATCATGAAAATTGGCGTGAGTTTCAGGATTCAGTGCAAGATACGAACAAAGAAGAAAACAAGGAAGGGACACAGGCCAAGGACTTCCCACCACTCTCTTTGGGTAGACAACTTGCCGAGGAGAAGAAAACGCTTCTCTCTCATTTACAGGAAGATTGGAATACGAGTGAGGGAGGTGGCAAACAAGAACTTGTGACCAAAAGAAGAGCAAAATCATTCTCAATTAGTGGTCTTTTGGTCGCAAAGAAACGTTCACCCTTAAGGGATATAGAAAATTTATCACCATTGGCTAGACAATATGGTACCGAAGCTTTGCCTTTACATAGCCCTGGGAGTTCGAGAAGAATAGAAAGCTTTAGAAAATGATAAAATGCTATTAGGATTTAGGAACAGAGGTAAGGAAATCTTTTTAAGCCTGGTTCACTGTAACCCCTTTTCAGTTTATAGTTCTTTGTTTCTTTCTTCTTCATTAGTAAAGGAATCTTGACAAACACTGATGATCGCCTGAATCTTGGGCTTTTCGTTGCCATCATCCTATACGAATGTCATGTTTGGTTCTCAATTTAGTCTGTAGATGCTTCAGTATGACACGTCAAAGCTCTCAACTTAGGCCAAGTACGTCGGACGAGAGAAAAAACAAATAAAACTAGAAAGGACATGATGTTGGAGATATGATTGTCAAATGACAAAACGACAGTATAATACTCAGTAAGAATGAGGGACAGAAACAGATACAATCGCTCGACTTGACTTGATTTCACAGGCTTGTAAGTTGTTGTACTACTGAGTAGTTTATGGTTCATTCTTATCTTGTTTGCAAACATAATCTAAACCAAAACTCTAATGAACTTTGGAACCCAAATATTAAAATTTCAGACAACTAATCCAAGAAAGTGTACTGTATGACAGTACGAGACGCCTTATTTCTCACATTGTGCAAAAACCAGAACATGGGACTGTTAAACAGCAGATGGGCTATTAAAGAAGTTCTTCTCCTTCAAGCTTTCAACAGCTTCCTTGATGCTTGATTTCAAAGGAATGTATTCAATACCTAAACTTTCTATTCTTTCTCTGGAGATCTGAAACTTAGGCGCAAACGGTTCGCTGGCACACCTGTCCAAGAGTTTTCCTCCCCAATCAGCAAGTAGAAACAAAGAACCACACAGAGTCTAGATCAGTTTATCCAATACTTAATGAATTAGAACTTACTTTTGAGGAAGTGGAAGATTAGGGTACAGTTCATGCAAAATTTGCACAACTTCAGAAAAATGCGCAACTCTCTCTGCCATATTGTATCTTCCGTTAGCTGAAGGAGTTTCAAACGCCAGAATATGTGCGTAGGCAACATCTTTAACATTCACCCATCCGTAGCTAGCGTTCATGAATGTTTCTGCACCTGCAAAGAACAGAGATACACAGAACTGTCAGTACTGCAACACAAAAAAACCATGGAATTTGACCATGAACGAAATTTCTATGCTGCCGAAATACTTCAAATTTCAGAACATTAGTTTCAGGGTTATATGAGTTCTCTCCTTTCATCAATGAAAAAACAGGAGTTTAATAATAAAAATAGAATATGGTGTTTTACGTGAAAGATGAAAGCTATAGAAAGCGATATAAAGCTAAAGAACAGAACTAGTTAGCATCATCTTCAGTATGTGAATCAAATAATGGTGCTAGGCAAGAAGACAGATGGCCTGTGATCTAACTTGGTAATAGAACATACCATTTACCATGCTCAAAACAACAGAAGAACTAGTGTTGAGCGTTGGCTGCAATAGCGGACCAATTATCATCGATGGGTTTATGACAACCAAGTCAATTCCTTTCTCTTTCGCAAACTTCCAGGCAGCATTCTCAGCCAATGTCTTTGAAAGTATGTACCATTGCTGATGGAAGCCAGTTAACAAGAAAGAAGAGAAGATGGCG
The DNA here is from genome assembly GCA_946800315.1 of Misopates orontium. Classification (NCBI taxonomy): domain Eukaryota; kingdom Viridiplantae; phylum Streptophyta; class Magnoliopsida; order Lamiales; family Plantaginaceae; genus Misopates; species Misopates orontium. The sequence goes on from OX326949.1 coordinate 11,518,925, forward strand.
ATAGTTAGTGCAGTATATCACTAGCTATTCACTAAAATGGCTTATATCAATTATCAGTTGAACCATTTTACAGTGGTCATAACATTTACTTCAGTTATATCTGCTTTACATAAAAAACTTCTCGAAATGGAACGTGCTTAGAGATAGAAACAGGCTATCGTCTGACTATTTTCTATATGTCAAATTTTTTCATTGTGTACATATTTTCTTTGCCTGGTTTAAAAGAACAGTTTTTCTACTCTTGGACTAATATTTCCGGTTAGTGTCTAATATAAGGAGCCTGTTTTGATACGGTAGAAGAGATTTGTGGTGGGTAAATTTGGAAAAACAGATTACAGAGATTTTAATATGGGTTGTGGTGCTTTGTAAGATTAAATTATATCTTGTTTGCTTTTGTTTCTATCTTTTCTACTCAACCGTAGACTACGCTAGATTGAATCTACAATCCGATTAATTGAGTCCGGATCTTATACAGCAGACGACATCCAAGTGGTGTAACTGACTTTTTAAAATCGTTGGACAAATTTTCTCCATCTTAGTTTCCCTCGACAAGAATTTTCTTTTGTCTTAAAACTATGCATTATATGTTCTCAACATCCTTAGTTTTACTCACTTGGGAATGTTAGATCATCAAGAAAAGAACAGAATACAAAATAAACACACAGATAACATACGCAACTACACACCTGATTTCGTTCGCAGTACTCTGGATCAGACCACCAAGTCTCATCAACCACCACTTCTGGTGACAAAGTCTTACCATTGAAATAAACTGAAGCCACAGAAGATGTCAAAACAACCCTTTTAACAGATGATGATTTTGCACATGATGCAAGGACATTGAGTGTCCCCTTCAGTGCAGGATCAATCAATTCTGCCTGAAAAGAAGAGACCGGCAACTGCATCATTAGTACATAAGAAAGTGCAGATTCTATTATGACCTAGTTATATGAATAGTTTTATATTTCAAGAGTGCATATTTTCCGAATTCTTTCCCCTCGAAGCATGATAGCAAGAGAGGACGTAGAAATATGGTGTTAAAGAAGAGAAAAGATGGGGACATAAACCTGTGGATCAGTTTGTACATCGCAAAAAGGCGATGCAGTATGGAAAACACCGTCACAGCCATCAATGACAGCATCGAATGAACCTTCTTCCAGCAGATCCGCTTTTATCAAATGAAGCCTTTCTTTGGCTCCATCCAGTGCCAGCAAGTGTTGCGACTTATTTGGGTCATCTGCACAGTAATTATTCCATCTTCAAGAACTTTGTCTATGGAGAAGATAAAATCTTTTTTTTTTTAAATAGTTTTTGACACACCTCGCAGTTGCATGCAGTAGTATTTTCATGTGAAACACATTAGCAAGTGAACTATTTCTTATAAGCTGATGGCAGTAGTGGAATTCAAATGTCTTCTTCACTCGGATTCAATACCATTTTTAGTTGAGATAAACTTATATACTTATATGGAGTATTCTAGATTATCTCAAGGAATGCGTGGAACAATTCTTAATATGCCTTGATTTCGATTCTATAGGATGAGTAAGACATAAGACCATCATTGTATACGGTTGGACAAGTTTATTAACTCATGCAAGCATCCCACATTGTGGGAGATAAACTTTTCGAAGGCGCTAAATATATGTTAATCATAACTAACAAACCTTTCATCGGTCTACACCTTGACGGCGGACCAATCAATCCACTTAAAACTTGAGAGATTACTATAATGTTGTCTCCTTATAATTTTGTACTCATCAAAATTTTATCATGTATGAAACTCGAATTTGATTAGTTAAAAGACAATGCACATGTAAACGGTCATGGCTTATTCATGCGAAAGAAAACGTCTACTCAAAATTTGCCTTACTTCACATTTGTGCATTTTACTTTATGGTGGATACCATGTATAATTGACAATCACCTCGTCTTTTGTTTTAATAAATCTCATGCAACGATATATATATATGTATATGATCACAAATCTAATAGTAGTAGTGAGCATCATGTTCACTGCACAAGCTGATATGGTACAGATAAAACCAAGTTCATAGATTGATAGAAATGCAAAAATAATAAGGATCAAAATAAACATGATTAATAATGTAATTAAAAATAGAGTAGAGGAACTGAACTGGGGTCTCGTACAGATGCCTTGACGGTGTAACCGCGCTGGAGCAAGAATTTGACGAGCCATGAAGCTAAGTAGCCTGACGCTCCAGTTACACACACTGTCTTCATAATTGCTATTAATTGTGTGTGGGATATGAGGTTTACTTTACTTTTTAGGAAGAGGGTGCACAAATAAATTTGTAGTATACTAGTATGTTCTTGTATGGAGTATATATAATATATGTAATAAAATATTAGTGCTCATTCCCCACGTTCACAATTATTTAAATACTTTCATGTGGTTCCTATACTCCCACACCATCGTTTGATGTTTTGTGCCTGTCTTTTTGAGGTCCCACAACAAGAATATTCTGCACAATGATTCAACTATATATAAGATTATATATATTATGGTTATTTACTTTTACATTCATTTCAGATGCTATATTAAAATCCCCTCATCAAAATGCTTTTTTGATAATTTTAATGTTGTTACTCGCTTCCAATTCTGTCATTCTATCTACTAAAACAATTATTTTGTGTTAAATAAATGACCACTAGGTCTTGTTAAAAAAAAAAAGAAAGAAGATGTTTTACTAATTTTTAGCATTGGCCATTGTGTTTGTAGGATCCTCTTTACAAATGTATAACAGATAAATTTCTTTATCTAATATACTCTTCTATTTTGCATTAAATTGCTTTGGCAATATAATGATCACTCAAAACAGCTTTTCACTTAAGTGCCTTTTAATTATTGAACATCAGAATTCATATATATTGATGCAAACACCAAAAACGTTTTGTGTACAGAGAATATCCATACGTACATTCTCTTTTTATTCCCACACATTATTAAAAGCTACAATTATCTTGTGAAACAACTGCAGGCCCACTATAATGAATCAATTTGTGACACAAACATCAAAATCTCACACTATCAATCCCAGAACTGCAACCTCTCACATTGTACAAAACCCACAACATACATATTAGAATTTGACAATCGGATCGAATTGAAGAACAGAAATGAAATTTGTATTGATGATTGAGAGAGATGAACTGACGATTGTTTGTATACAAAGTTGAGAGCAAAAGATTAACATCTAAGCTCTCTAATCTGAGTGAGAAAAAGTGAGTAACAAAACTAACTAACTAGCTTATATAGTAAACGGTAAACAGAAACTTTCCCATTAAGGAAAGCGGTTGAAGACCGTTTTGTAACAAACATTTAAAATATTTCTAAAAATAGAATATATATAAAAATGAATTATATATTTCAAGAGCCCCCCTCAAGATGAGCATGGAGATTAAGAAGGCCCATCTTGGAGATCATTCGGTTAAAAGGTTGAAGTGATAGCGACTTGGTTAAGATATCTGCGATTTGATGTTCATTGGAGATGTGAACAACTTTTAGTGAGCCATCGTGCACCTTTTCTCTAATAAAATGGCAGTCAATCTGTATGTGTTTGGTACGCTCATGATGTACCGGGTTTATGGCAATGCAGTATGCACTTTTGTTATCAGTGAAGAGCAAGGGAACCTTTGGTTGAGAGATGTGAAGATCTTTAAGTAGTTGTGTTAACCAGATTACTTCACAAGTAGCTGTAGCTAGAGCTCTGTACTCTGCTTCTGTAGAGGACCTACTCACTGTTTGTTGCTTCTTTGCTTTCCAAGAAACTAAGGAATGGCCAAGGTATACTACATAACCAGTGACACTCCTCCTTGTGTCTTTACAAGTAGCCCAATCACTGTCTGAAAATGCTTTTAGGTGCAGATCACTTGTGGAAGAAAATAACAATCCTTGTCCAGGTGTGGCTTTGAGATACCTTAACACTCTGTGGGCAGCAGCAAGATGAGAAGTAGTTGGCCTTGACATAAATTGGGTGAGGCACTGAATGCTAAAGTTGATATCTGGCCTGGTGATGGTAAGATATAGCAGCCTTCCAACCAACCTTCTGAAAACAGAAGGATCTTCAAGAAATGCTGAATCATCTGCTGATATTTTATAGTTGGAATCCATAGGAGTGGATGCTGGTTTGCAGCCTAAGTAACCTGCTTCAGAAAGTATGTCCAATGTATATTTCCTCTGACAAATTGTAATTCTAGCTTTGCTTCGAGCAACTTCAATGCCTAGTATGTATTTCAGAGGCCCCAAGTCTTTTATAGTGAACTCATCATCTAGATGAGCTTTGAGTTTATGAATTTCTGTCATGTTATTACCTGTTAATATAATGTCATCCACATAGATGCATAGAGCTGTAAAAGAACCATTAGTACATTTAATAAACAAAGAACAATCAGATATGGTTTGAGTATACCCATAAGCAACCAAACATTGAGTTAACTTTGTATACCACTGCCTAGAAGCTTGCTTTAGGCCATATAAACTCTTCTTCAGAAGACAAACCTTCTTCTCATTAGGCTTACAATATCCAGGTGGTGGTTTCATATATATTTCTTCATCTAAATCACCATGAAGAAAGGCGTTGTTGACATCAAGTTGATGAAGAAACCAATTCTTTGCAGATGCAACTGCTAAAAGAACTTTAACTGTAGTGAGCTTGGCAACTGGTGAAAAAGTGTCAAAATAGTCCAATCCCTCTTCTTGAGTGTATCCTTTGGCAACAAGTCTTGCCTTGTACCTTTCTATAGTGCCATCTGCCTTGGTTTTAACTTTATAAACCCACTTACACCCCACACAATTGTGACCAGGAGGCAGATCTGCCATTATCCAAGTTTTAGTCTTTTCTAAGGCTTCAATTTCTTTCTTCATGGCTAACTGCCATTCAGGAGACTTATTAGCTTGAGTGAATGATGTGGGTTCCACTATTTGAGATATAGAAGCAGTGAAGGCTTTATGAGACTCTCCAAGTTGAGAAGAAGACAAGAACTGCTCAATAGGATACTTGGTTTTCAGAAAATTTGCCTTGTGAATAGAAGCAGGTAATGTGACATCATATGACTTTAGATAAGCTGGAGGATGAACATTTCTTGTAGATCTTCTAGTAGGAGCTAAGACCTTCTGTTCTATAGAAGGAACAGAACATGGATCAGAAGTGTTAATAGGAGATACAGAGATATCAGAATGATGAGGAATTTGCTGAATAGTCTGTATTTGATCATTGGTACTAAAACTTGTGGTATCAGCATATTCCAAGGAATTATGAATATCAGGAGTATTCACATGAGAACTAGTATCAAGGAGTTCAACTTCTGGAACTTCATTGTGCACAATAGGAGGATTTTCAGGAACTATAACAGTATCTTGTACATCAATAAAAGGATCTGTGCACAAAGGAGAATTAGAAGAACTTGGGAATGTAGTACTGATTTCTGATTGATGTAAAGAGTGAAAAGGGAATTCCTCTTCATAAAATATGACATTCCTTGAAATAAAAAGCTTCTCTGTTTGAAGATTAAGCAACAAATAACCCTTGGTACCTCTGGGATAACCCAAAAACACACACCTTTGAGCTCTAGGCTCAAACTTGTTCCTGTTAGCAGCTAGAGTTGATGCAAAACATAAGCATCCAAAAGTTTTCAACAAATTATAATCAGGAGTCTTTTTGAAAAGTCTTTCAAAAGGGGTTTGATTAAGAATAACAGGAGAGGGTAATCTATTTATAATGAAAGCTGCAGTAGCAATGCAAAGAGGCCAATATTTCAAAGGAACCTGAGACTGAAACTTTAAGGACCTTGCAATCTGAAGTAAATGCTGATGTTTGCGCTCTACTACCCCATTCTGCTGTGGGGTCTCAACACAACTAGTCTGATGCACAATACCTTGAGTACTATAAAAATCTCTTAACAAGAATCAGTACCATTCTCAGACCTTAGAACCTTGATTTTAACAGAAAACTGATTAAGAATAAGAGCATAAAAGTCCATCAAGTGTTGTTTAACCTCTGACTTATGTTTAAGAAAATAAACCCAAGTGCATCTTGTATAGTCATCTACTATTGTAAGAAAGAACCTACAACCATTATAAGCAGGTGTAGAGAATGAACCCCAAACATCACAGTGTATAATGTCAAAAGCAGAGTTAGTTTGAGAAACACTTATAGGAAAAGTAAGCTTCTTTTATTTAGCAAGGTGACATACATCACAAGCAACAGTAGAAATGCCAGAAGGTAGAGATATATCTGAAATGCGCAACAATTTATTGAATGATGCACAGGAAACTGAATTAGAAATATTTGAATTACAAGCAGAAGCAATATGAGCAGGCTTGAAATCTAAAAGGTAAAGACCATGGCTCTCCCTAACAAAACCAATCATCTTCCTGGTGATTGACTCCTGCATAAGACAATGAGTAGCAGAGAAAAGCAAGCTAACATTAGTAGACTTGGTTAGCTTAGAAACAGAAATAAGGTTGAAAGAAAACTGAGGAACATATAGAGCAGCCTGTAAGTATAAACCATTGCCTAGTATAACATCATCAGAGAGAGTAGCCATTGTAGATTTGTTATTAGGTAAAGAGATAGGCAACTTAATGTTTCTGGCTTGAGATTTAAACAAAGCAATATCACAAAGCATATGATCAGTAGCTCCACTATCCAGTATCCAAGGTTTATGAGGCATATCTTTATACTTAGAAAATAAAGACAAAGCATAGTGTGAGAATAAACCAGTGGTGGTGGTGGCAGCAAAATGAGTATCTCCAGTGGTTTGAGAAGAGCTTTGTGCTTTGTTGAAGGCCATAAACTTGGCAAACAAGACTTTATCAGCATCCTCCTGTGGTTGAGTAGAAACAGGAGCAGAGTTGTCTTCAGTAGAAGCAAGATTAGCAGAGTTTGGCACCCTTTTACCTGTAGGACCATCCCACCCTGGAGGGTAACCAATAAGCTGAAAACAACGGTCAATGGTGTGACCATTAAAACCACAGTGAGTACATTTTAGCTTCTTTTTATCTTTATTGCCAGGCTTCTGAAACTTATTCTGAAAATTCTGAACAGGTGCAGACTTATTGTTGCCATCTTGAGGAGGTTTGGCTCTAGTGAACATGGCTAAAGGATCGACAATGGGAGCCATTGAATGAAGAGATCTTTGATTCTCTTCTTGAAGAAGAAGAGAATACACCTTTGACAAACTAGGAAGAGGAGAATTCAAAAGAATTTGACTCCTTATAGAAGAATAGGAATCATTCAGTCCCACCAAGAAAACCATCACACAATCATATTTCTGTAGCTCCATCATGTTCTTGTTAACATCACAGACACACAGACCACAAGCACATGCAACAATAGGCCTATTACTAACATACTCATCCCACATAGACCTGAAAGTATTATTGAACAAAGTAATAGACTGATTGCCTTGAGTGATATTAGACAAAGATTTCTGAAGATGAAACACTCGAGAGCCATCAGATCTATCATATCTTGTCTTGAGTTCATTCCAAACATCAATAGCCGAGTTGAAATATAACAAACTCAACCTAATATCCTTTGCAACAGAATTCATTAACCAAGAAAACACCAAACTATCAGCCCTCATCCAACAGGTTTGTAAAACAGGATCATCATCACCAGGATAAGGCAGAGAATCATTGATAAAACCAAGTTTGTTCTTAATTTTCAAGGCTACTTGAATTCCTTTGGACCAAGATATGTAATTCTCACCAGTAAGCACATCAGCAACAATCGAAGAACCAGTGTTATCATGATTTCCCAAGAAATAAACCAAAGTGGAATCCTCTGAAGGATTTTTCACTCGAGTAGGAACGGTAGGAATAGTAGGAACAGTAGTAGAAGTAGTAGAAGGTTGAGTACTCATGATGATCAAGCAATTATACAGAGAATCAACAAACAAACCGTATCAATCAGAAAATCAACAGATAAACGAGAAATCAACCGATCAAATTTGATGAAACAATCAAATTTGCAGAGATAATCGCGAATAACAGAGATCGCGCAGAGATCGCAAAATTAGGGCACAAAAACCAAATCGATAATCGATCAAATTGCAAAAAAACAAACCGATTAAAATGTAGCAGCGGAAGAACGGATCGTAATAGCGGTGAATGATACCATATTAGAATTTGACAATCGGATCGAATTGAAGAACAGAAATGAAATTTGTATTGATGATTGAGAGAGATGAACTGACGATTGTTTGTATACAAAGTTGAGAGCAAAAGATTAACATCTAAGCTCTCTAATCTGAGTGAGAAAAAGTGAGTAACAAAACTAACTAACTAGCTTATATAGTAAACGGTAAACAGAAACTTTCCCATTAAGGAAAGCGGTTGAAGACCGTTTTGTAACAAACATTTAAAATATTTCTAAAAATAGAATATATATAAAAATGAATTATATATTTCAAGAATACAAGGACTTTTAAACATCAGATGAGCCATCAAAATAAGTTCTTCGCCTTCAAGCTTTCAACAGTTTCTCTGAGGCTTTCTTTCAAAGGAATGTATTCAATACCTAAGCTTTTTATTTTTTCTGTGGATAACTGGAACTTAGGCACAAACGGCTCGCTGGCACACCTGTGCAAGAGAGCAAGTGAGCGGTGAGTTAGTTTTTGTCACCAAGTAATTATCATGTAGTAGTAAAGAACCACACCGCACGTACAATCAGTTTATATCACTACATAAAATAGTTGGTAACAAGATTAAGAGCTTACTTTTGAGGAAGTGAAAGAGTTGGGTACAATTCATGCAATATTTGCACAACTTCAGAAAAGTGCGCAACACTCTCCGCGACAATGTATCTTCCGTTAGCTGAAGGAGTCTCAAACGCCAGAATTGTTGGGTTGTGAAGTCTGAATTGCCTAGGAGTGAGGAGACCCAGTTGGTTTGGGAAACAGGAATCCAATTAGTCTAGGGAGAGGATCCTAGTTAATTTGGAAACTCTGGGAGTAGAATCCTAAAATACCTAGGAGTTGCAGGGTTTATGTAAAACTATAAATTGCCCACCTATATGTAATTTTATTCATTCATCGCAAGACTCATCAGAAAATAGTAGAGAAAATCCTGGCTTGGCAGCGCCCCCAGACGTAGTCTTTTGACGAACTGGGTTAACAAATTATGTGTATTTTTTATCGTTTTTCGTGTGTATGTTTCTTAACATCCTGATTGCTGCGCAACAAGTGGTATCAAGAGCTCAGGTTTGAGTGGGAGTAATCACGATGGATGTGGGAAAATCACCGATCGAGAAGTTCGATGGTTCGGATTACGGGTTCTGGAGGATGCAGATCGAGGATTACCTGTATGGTAAAGATTTGTGGAAACCTCTGAAGGACAAACCGAAGGACATGTCGGATGAGGATTGGACTGTGCTGGATAGAAAGGCGATGAGTGCGGTGCGTTTGTCTCTATCGCGGAACGTGGCGTTTCATACGACGAAAGAGAAAGCCACGAAGGATGTGCTAAAAGTTTTAGCAGACATGTTCGAGAAGCCGTCGGCAACGAACAAAGTTCATATGACGAGACGTTTGTTTTACCTGAAGATGACAGAAAATTCTGTAGTTTCTGATCATCTGAATGAGTTCAATCTGATTACATCACAATTGAGCTCTGTCGGAATTGATTTTGATGACGAAGTTAGAGCCCTAATTTTGTTGTCTTCTTTGTCGGAGGATTGGAGCGGGATAGTTACAGCTGTTAGTACTTCTGCGGGGAGGGTAAAGTTGAAGTTTGACGAAGTGAGAGATCTGATTATTAGTGAAGAAATTCACAGGAAAGAATCGGGTAGTTCTTCTGGATCAGTTCTGAGTACAGAAAATAGAGGCAGATCAGAAACAAGGAAATCGAATCAAGGTAGATCGAAGTCGAGAAATAAAAGCAGGCCGAAAAAGGACATGAGTTCCATTGAATGTTGGAACTGTCATAAGATGGGTCATCTTAAACGCTAGTGTAAAGCTCCGAGTACGGATAATAAGGAAGACAACTCAGCAAACGCGACATCTAATGAAGTTAGTGATGCATTAATCTTGAGCGTGTGCAGTCCATTAGAATCATGGGTTTTGGATTCAGGAGCATCATATCACGCTTGCCCTAATGGTGATATAATGGAGAATTATATTTCTGGAGACTTTGGTACGGTTTATCTTGCTGATGATGAACCTCTCAAAATTGTGGGTAAGGGAGATGTTCGGGTTAAATCAGTGAATGGATCTGTGTGGATGTTGCGTAGCGTGAAACATATTCCGGGTTTAAAGAGAAATTTGATCTCTGTAGAGCAGCTGGATGATGACGGTTATCAGATGTCTTTTGGTTCTGGTGCTTACAAGGTAACCAAAGGGGCCATGGATGCTGTTTTTTGATTGGTTTGGTGTTCGTTTGGTCTTGCCTAACAACCCCTTGGATCACTTTTGCTTATTTACTGATTTGAGGCCATTAGGTGTTTCTCTTAAAATCTGGAAAGGGTTATGGTGTGTTGTTTCTTGGTATATATGGACGCAGCGTAACAGTGTTCTCTATAAAGGTGAAGAAGCTTGTGTCGCCAAGGTCATGGAGCAGATTAAGATCAAATCATGGACATGGATTAAAGCTAATACCAAGAACTTTGATTCCTCGTTCACTGACTGTTTTTCTTCTCCGAGATTTTGTTGTATGTCTTAGAGTGTGCAGTGACGAAAATTTGTTGCCTCGACTGTGTTGTAAGGGGTTGAAGCACCCCTTGTGCTTCCTTAATGGATTCTTTTGTCTGTTCAAAAAAAAAACCAAAGGGGCCATGGTTTTGGCTCGGGGATTGAAGAAGGGTACATTGTATATGACCACCATCGATCAGGAAAGTATTGCTGTTGCAGGTGCAAAGAGTGATGCAGATTTGTGGCATTGCAGACTTGGCCACATGAGTGAGAAGGGATTGAAACATCCGTGTTCAAAAGGTAAATTGTCGGGACTTAAAACAGTTGACATTGGCTTGTGTGAGGACTGTGTATTCGGAAAACAGAAAAATGTCAGTTTTTCGAAGGTTGACAGAACCCTGAAGAAGCAGAAGTTAGAGTTGGTGCATAGTGATCTATGGGGACTAGCCCCGGTAAAATCTCTTGGTGGGTCATCATATTACATGACTTTTATTGATGACGCCACGAGGAAATTATGGGTATATTTCCTAAAACAGAAATCTAAAGCCTTTGATGTTTTCAAAAAGTGGAGAGCATTGGTAGAAACCGAAACCGGTCTTAATGTGAAGTGTCTCAGATCTGACAATGGAGGTGAATACGAACTTGCTGAGCTCAAAGAGTATTGTGCAGTAAATGGCATTCGCATGGAGAAGACAGTTAAAGGAACCCCGCAACAGAATGGAGTTGCAGAGCGTATGAATAGAACCTTGAACGAGCGTGCTAGATGTATGAGGTTAAAGTGTGGATTACCGAAGATGTTTTGGGCAGATACAGTTAACACTGCAGCTTTCTTGATAAATCGAGGACCATTAGTTCCTCTGGATAATGGCATACCAGAGGAGGCTTGGAGTGGCAAAGAGGTAAATCTATCTTTTCTCAGGGTTTTTGGTTGTGTTTCTTACGTGCATATTGATAGTAGTGCTAGAAGTAAGTTGGATGCTAAATCTGTGAAGTGTACGTTTATTGGATATGGTGGTGATGAATACGGTTATAGATTTTGGGATGATCAGAATCGGAAAATAATTCGTAGTAGGGATGTCATATTTAATGAACGGATTATGTACAAAGATAGATTGGGTGCACCAAATACTGACAATGCAGGAATTGGGGTTGAGTGCTCTAAAGTTGTGGAATTGGATATATCTAATTCAGATGTGAGAAAGGTACCGAATGAGCAGTTGTTGTTGAGGAAGAACCGCGTACTCCAGAGGCTCCTTTGAGGAGATCGAGTAGACATCATCGGGCTCCAGAAAGGTATTCTCCCTCTTTACACTATTTATTATTGACTGATAGTGGTGAGCCAGAGTGTTATGCAGAAGCTATGAAGAGTGATGATTCAAGACAGTGGGAGCTTGTAATGGAAGAAGAGATGAATTCCCTGAAGTCTAACAAAACTTGGGAACTTGTTGAGCTCCCAAAGGGCAAGAAGGCATTGCATAACAAGTGGGTTTACAGAATTAAAGAGGAAGCAGACGGAAGTAAGAGTTACAAGGCAAGGTTAGTTGTGAAGGGTTTCCAGCAGAAAGAAAGCGTTGATTATACAGATATATTTTCACCTGTTGTGAAGCTAACGACCATCAGGATGGTTTTGAGTATAGTTGCTGCAGAGAATTTGTTTTTAGAGCAGATGGATGTGAAAACAGCTTTTCTTTCATGGTGATCTTGAGGAAGATATATTCATGAAACAACCTGAAGGGTACTTGTCTGAAGGTAACAATGAGCTTGTGTGTAAGCTAGAGAAGAGCTAGTATGACCTAAAACAAGCTCCAAGGCAGTGGTATATGAAGTTTGATGGGTTCATGCATGATATTGATTTTATTAGATGCAATGCTAATCATTGTTGCTACGTTAAGAAGTTTGACATTAGCTTTATTATTTTGCTATTATATGTTGATGATATGTTAATAGCGGGTTCTTGTGTTCAAGAAGTAAATAAGTTGAAGAAGCAATTGTCTGAACGGTTTGCTATGAAGGATCTTGGAGAGGCCAAACAGATCCTCGGTATGCGTATAAATCGTGATAAGGTGGCAGGAAAGTTGTATCTTTCGCAAGGTGAATACATCGAGAAAGTCTTGAGGAGGTTCAGTATGCAAGATGCAAAGCCAGTGAGTACTCCATTAGGTAGTCAGTTCAGGCTATCTAGGAAGGAGTCACCTAGCAGTGATTTAGAGCACGCTTACATGGAGAAGATCCCGTATGCTTCAGCAGTTGGCAGTCTTATGTATGCTATGGTGTGTACTAGATCAGATATTGCGCATGCAGTGGGAGTTGTGAGTAGATACATGAGCAGACCAGGTAAGCAACATTGGGAAGCAGTGAAGTGGATCCTTAGGTACTTGCGGGGTACCACAAACAGAGTATTGTGTTTTTCAGGCAAAAGCACAGAGTTGAATGGCTATGTTGATGCTGATATGGCAGGAGATCTGGATAGTAGGAAAAGTACTACCGGGTATGTGTTTACATTGGGCGGTACGGCTATTTCTTGGGGTTCTAAGTTGCAGAAGATCGTGGCTTTGTCTACTACAGAAGCTGAGTATGTAGCAGTGACGGAGGCTAGTAAAGAGATAGTATGGTTACAAAATTTCTTGTGTGAATTGGGAAAAGGGCAGACAAATAGCATTCTCTACAGCGATAGTCAAAGTGCTATTTTCTTGGCTAAGAATCCTGCTTTTCATTCAAGAACGAAGCATATTGATTTGAAGTATCATTACATACGATATCTCTTGGAAAAGAAGACTTTGTAGCTGGTGAAGATTCCGGGAAGTGAGAATCCTGCTGATATGTTGACTAAGGTTGTGACCTTAGAGAAGTTGAAGCTATGCATGGCTTCAACTGGCCTTGGGACTTGAGAAGTTCGAGGATGGCGCTGTCAATGCTTGCGGGTTTTACTATTGAGAAGTTGGAGAGATGGTTACATATGGATTCAGTCTTCAAGTGGGAGATTGTTGGGTTGTGAAGTCTGAATTGCCTAGGAGTGAGGAGACCCAGTTGGTTTGGGAAACAGGAATCCAATTAGTCTAGGGAGAGGATCCTAGATAATTTGGAAACTCTGGGAGTAGAATCCTAAAATACCTAGGAGTTGCAGGGTTTATGTAAAACTATAAATTGCCCACCTATATGTAATTTTATTCATTCATCGCAAGACTCATCATAAAATAGTAGAGAAAATCCTGGCTTGGCAGCGCCCCCAGACGTAGTCTTTTGACGAACTGGGTTAACAAATTATGTGTCTTTTTTATCGTTTTTCGTGTGTATGTTTCTTAACATCCTGATTGCTGCGCAACAAGCAGAATATGTGCATTGGCAACATCTTTCACGTTCACCCAACTGTAGGTAGCATTCATGAATGTTTCTGCACCTGCGTCACATCCCGCGATAGATGTACCAACTGCGAACTTCTCAATGTTGCAATAAGAAAAAACTGGACAAAATTTACATGCCGCAGAAAAAACTTTTTAAGTTTCAGAATGATAGATTGGAGGGGTTATACGTACTATTTTAAAGTTTACCCCTCCTATCATAACAGAACAGGATTATAGCAAAACAAATACTTTAAGGAAAAGATCAAGGCTGTACAAAGCAGTATAATAATAGAACTACGTTATCCAAGAAGACGGATGATCTAACTCGGTAGTAGGACATACCGTTTATCAAGTTCAAAACTACAGCAGAACTAATGTTAAGCGTCGGCTGCCACAGCGGACCAATTATTAGCGATGGATTTATGACAACCATGTCGATTCCTTTCTCTTTCACAAACTTCCAGGCAACATCCTCAGCCAATGTCTTTGAAAGCATATACCATAGCTGATGGAAGCAATTTAACAAGGAAGAAGAAAGAGTAACATTTAGTGCAGTGCATCACTAACTATACGCTAAAATGTCATATAAAATTGTCAGTTGAACCGCTTTAAAGTGATCATAAATTTTTCTTCAATCATATATGCTTTAGAGAAAAGTTTCTAGCATCGAAGCGTGCTTCAGATAAATATCATGCATTGTCTAGCTTATGATTATTTTAGTTTTCCTCAATAAATTACTCTGTTCTTAGAACTATAAATACATGCTTATTGAAGAGTAATGCATTTCTACTTCTTTTTCGATCAGCTTAATTATCTGTGGCCATATGTATAGAAGTCAAGAAATTTTTGAGTTCTCAACATTTTTAGTAATGAGAAGACTCCATGCAAGTATCTAAATAAATCCATTTATCTCTATAAGTAGATAGATACATATTTTTGTAGAGTCCTCTAGAGAACAGATGAAGTGAAACAATGTGCTTCGACAGGTATCCTCCGTTGGTTAAGCTTTGTAGCCAAATGAAGTCAGTTGACAAACATGATCGACAATTTTTTTAGAAACAAGTGTTTCTTTCAATAAGCACTCTAATTCTCATTTTTCTTTGCACATTTCAAAATATTTATATTTCTACTTTTCTACATACTCAAATGACAACCTACAACTATAACAAGTTTCAAAGTCATTTATTTTACTTGGATAGGACTTTTGAATCACATCGTGAAAGAAAGGAAATAACACAATCATGCACACAAATTCACCTGATTTTGCCTCAAGAAGTCCGGGTCAGACCACCAAGTCTCGTCAACCACCACTTCTGGCGATAAAGGCTTACCATTAAAATATACTGAAACAACAGAAGATGTCAATACAACCCTTTTAACAGATGATGATTTTGCACATGATGCGAGTACATTGAGTGTCCCTTTTAGTGCAGGATCAATCAGTTCAGCCTGTGAAAAAAATAAAAGATTTACAAGAATCGAAACCGAAGTGTAACATGACGAGATGAGGTCATTCTAGATCATAATATAAATCTCAAGAATGCATGATTCAGGAACTTTTCCTCTTCCGAGTACAATCTTAGGAGAGAAAATGGAAAAACGATACATTAGAAGAAAAAGATGGGCATAAACCTGTGGATCCATCTGTGCATCCCAACTAGGCGATGTAGTATGAAAAACACCATCACAACCGTCAACTAGTGCATCAAATGACCCTTCTTCGAGTAGATCTGCTTTCATCAAATGAAGCCTTTCTTTAGCTCCATCTAGTGCCAGCAAGTGTTGTGACTTCTTTGGGTCATCTGCACATAATTGATCAAAATATTTTCAACGAGTTACTTGTGGAGAGGATTTACATTTACTTATGTCTTGTGAAATAATTTTCAACACGCGTAATCTGATTCTATCATACAGTTCGATTCAATGATCTTGGGTAAGCTTTGATGTCATATTGAACGAATAGCTTATTTTAAAATCTAAACTCACTAACATTATAGAGATTTGCTTCTTTATTATAGTCTTTCGAATGAAAAGTTATTTTATGAAACCAATGCATGATGGTGTGACGTAACAAATAGTTAAAAATGCAACATCTTTTATATTTTTGAGATATTTAATTTTTGTGGAGCACCGGTTCCCCATCAAAACCATGTAACTGAAGTAGACGATAGAAGCTGGAAAATTGAGCTGGATTAGTTAGTTTTCGTTCAGGAAAGTTAACAGATTTCTGGCAGGAAAATCTATTAGATGAGAGGTATTTTTGGCATGCGGTTTTCACCTGATTGTAGCTGAATAAATAGGTCTTAAGTTATACACTTCATTTAAATCAATTTTGTATTTATTTCTATTTTTAGAAATATTTTGTAAACGATTAAGACCGTTAGCTAAAACTTTCCCCTTAAGGAAAGTTTCCCTCCCCTATATATACCCGATTAGTTTTAGATTGTAACTCACTTAGTTTAGCTCAAGTTTTCAGATTACACACTTTGTAAACTCTCTCAATCATTCAATACAATTTGTGATGGAATCTTTTGATTCCTTCATTTAGTTTTTACAGTTTTGATCGATCTATTCGATTCTTCATATGGTATCATTCACCAAGTTTCGATTCTGATAATTCCGCTGCATTTACTGTTATTTTTAACCTCTGGTCGCGTTTTTGTTTGGCGATATTTGTACGATTGTTTGATTCGATCGTAATTTGAGTGTAAATCTCTGTTTTACACCGGTTATTTTCACTGATATTGTTGTTTTTTGGTAGATCTGTTGATTCTCTGCAATTTGATCGGTTGATATTGTTTTTGATCGGTTCATATTGATTTTGATCGGTTGATTTTGATAAATATATCAAGATGAGTATTAAGAACCCTAGTGAAGATTCTACTTCGGTTTATTTCTTAGGATCACATGATTTTTCAGGATCTGTGATTGTTGGTGATGTTTTGACTGGAGATAACTATATCTCATGGACTCAGGGTGTTGATATGGCCCTTAGCATAAGAAATAAGATTGCATTCATAAATGGAACGTTGCCTATTCCACCTGAGACTGATGCTATCACAAGAACAGCTTGGATTAGAGCTGATAGTCTTGTGAGATCTTGGTTATTGAATTCTGTGAGTAAAGATATCAGGTACAATTTGCTGTATTTTAAAACTTCTTTGGCTGTTTGGGATGAGTTGAGAACCAGATATAGTAGAGCAGATGGCTCAAGAGTATTTCATTTGAAGAAATCCTTAGCTACAATATCACAAGGATCACAAACTGTCACTATGTACTATAACACATTTAGGTGTTTATGGGATGAATATGTTAGCAATAGGCCTGTGATTGCCTGTTCATGTGGATTGTGTATCTGTGGTATGAATAAGAATATGGTTGAGGTGCAAGATTCTGACTGTGTGTTGTCCTTTTTGATTGGATTGAATGAGTCATATGCTGCTTTGAGGAGCCAAATTCTACTTAACTCACCTTTGCCATCTTTGTCCAAGATATATTCTCTGGTTTTACAGGAAGAGAATCAGAGGTGTTTGCAGGCTTCTACTCATATTTCTGATCCTCTAGCTATGTTCACAAGAGCTAAAACCAATTAAGATGGTAATAACAAAACTCCCTATCAGCCATCACAGAACAAGTTTCAAAAGAATGGAGCTAACAAAGATAAGAAAAAGCTCAAATGTACACACTGTGGATTCACTGGACACACAGTGGATAGGTGCTTTCAAATCATTGGATATCCTCCAGGTTGGGAAGGAGCAACAGGGAAAAGAGTTGCACATTCAGCAAATATGGCATCTGCTGAAGACAAAACTGAAGAACAGGAAGTTCCTGAGGATAATCAGGCTCTTTTTGAGCAGTTCTTAGCATTCAAGAACAACAGGGCTAATCAAACTAATGCTGCACTTTCTGCACAGCCTTTTGTTGCTACAACAACAGTTGGTAAACATGTTCTTTCAAAAATATCTTTAAATACTGAAGTTGGTAAATATGTTTTAACTTCAGTAGCTTTGAATTCTTTTAAAGATCCTGTAGGAAAGTTATGGATTTTAGATTCAGGAGCAACATATCACATGCTATGTGATCCAAGATAGTTTCAATCTCATGCTGATCATATTAATATTCCTATATCATTGCCTACTTGTAGTCTTGCCATGGCTACTTTGTGTCAAGATGTCACTTTGAACAATGGTTTTATGCTTAAGGATGCTTTATATGTGAAAGATTTCACTTTCAATTTGATTTCGGTATCCAAACTTACAAAGTTTTGTAATATCTCACTGTGTTTTTTGTCAAATATCTGTGTTTTACAGGACACAATCACGAAGAAGATGACTGGTTTTGCTAATGAGCATGATGGTCTTTACTTGCTTGACAATATATTTCCTACTGTTTGTAATAGAACCCAAAATTCTAAGTGTAACTCTGTTGCATCAGATAAGATGTTATGGCATGCTAGACTAGGTCATGCTTCATATAAGAAGCTTTCTTGTATTCCTGATATATCAATAAATAAAGAGAATCATCCTATTCCTTGTGATACATGTCATTTAGCAAAGCAAAAACGATTACCTTATTCTATAAGCAATAGTGAATCTATAGCTGCCTTTGATCTTATTTACTGTGACATATGGGGACCTTTTGCTACACCTGCTCATGATGGTTCAAGATTTTTCCTTACCATTGTAGATGACTACACCAGATGCACATGGATATACTTTTTAAAGACAAAATCTGAAGTGCAGAATCACATAATACACTTTTGCAAAATGGTTTCAACACAGTTCTCTTTAAAACTAAAAGTTTTAAGATCTGACAATGGAACAGAATTCCTAATGAAAGATTTCTATGGTTCTTATGGAGTTATACACCAGAGAAGTTGTGTTGAGTCACCTCAACATAATGGATTAGTTGAGCGCAAGCACCAACATCTTTTGCAGGTTGCAAGATCACTAAAGTTTCAATCAAACATACCTATTAAATATTGGACATACTGTGTTGCAGCTGCAGCTTTTATCATAAATAGACTTCCCTCACAAGTTATTAATAATCAAACTCCTTTTGAAAGACTTTATAACAAGTTACCTGATTATTCATCTATCAAAGTGTTTGGTTGTTTATCATATGCCTCTACTTTAGCTGCTCACAGACACAAATTTGATGCAAGAGCTCAAAAATGTGTTTTTTTAGACTATCCTCTTGGTACAAAAGGATATATTTTGCTTAACCTTGTTACTTCTAAGATTCTAATATCAAGGAATGTTATTTTTTATGAAACAGAGTTTCCTTTCAAGATGGATACTGATGATATATCTCAGACTTCAGTGCAAACACAGGTTCCAAAACTATGCACAGAGTCTTTTATCAGCTTGCAAAGGACTCCTATTGATCCTATTGAACCAGTGGAGATTCAAGCTGATTTTATTCAACATATGGATGAGCTGCAAATGCACACTCCTGAACCACAGTATCCTATGGAAAATACAGAACTCACCACCAGCTGTACTCCACATGAGGACAACATCAGTAACTCTAATCTTTTATCTCCTAATGATAATATTGTTTCTACTGCTGATCAAGTTGATAATCTTAATGAAAATGAGAGTTTATCTATGTCAGATGGTCACTTAGTAGTTATTCCTGAGAATCAGGTTCCCTTAAGAAAGTCTACTAGACAGGTTAATCCTCCTGCATACTTACAGAACTATGATTATAAGTTACCACCATCTCTGAACAAAGCAAATGCTTCTATAAATTTCTCTACTAAACATCCTATACAATCCTATATTTCTCTAGATAGACTTGGCTCAAAACATAGAGCTTTTACTGCTGCTATTACTCAGAATGTTGAACATAAGTTATATACTCAAGCTAGCAAGTCACCAGAATGGCAATTAGCTATGAAAAAGGAGCTAGATGCATTAGAGAAGACACAAACTTGGGTTCTAACTGACCTACCTCCTAACCATAATTGCATAGGATGTAAATGGGTTTATAAAATTAAACTCAAAGCAGATGGTAGTATAGAAAGATACAAGGCTCGATTGGTTGCAAAATGATATACTTAAGAAGAAGGACTAGACTATTTTGACAACTTCTCACCTGTAGCTAAGTTAACTACTGTCAAAGTCCTATTTGCTGTTGCAGCTTCAAAGAACTGGTCTTTACATCAACTAGATGTAAATAATGCATTCCTCCATGGAGACTTAGAGAATGAGATATATATGAAACCCCCTCCAGGCTACTTTTTACCTAAAGACAAAAGAGTTTGCTTACTTAAAAAGAGCCTCTACGGTCTCAAACAAGCAAGCAGACAGTGGTATAACAAACTAACCACTTGTTTAATTGCTTATGGTTATTCTCAATTTATATCTGATTGTTCATTGTTCACTAAGCAAACTAACTCTTCTTTCACTGCATTATGTATCTATGTAGATGATATTATACTTACAGGCAACAATTTACAAGAGATATCAAATTTAAAAGCTCTCCTGGATGAAAAGTTCATTATAAAGGACCTTGGAGAGCTCAAATATATACTTAGAATAGAAGTAGCTAGGAGCAAAGCAGGTCTCTTCCTATGTCAAAGGAAGTATGCACTTGATATTTTATCTGAGTCTGGCTACTTGGGTTGCAAACCAAGTCATACACCAATGGATTCATCCTCAAAATTAAAAGCAGAATATCCACCTTACTTAGAAGATGCAACAATGTACAGAAGACTAGTGGAAAGATTACTCTATCTCACAGTTACAAGGCCTGATCTAAACTACATCATTCAATGCCTCACTCAGTTTATGTCAAAGCCTACTGTTTCCCACTTAGCTGTTGCACAATAGGGTCTTAAGATACATCAAGTCAAGCCCTGGAAAAGGAGTATTTTACCCCGCACAGAATGAAATACACCTAAAAGCATTCTGTGACAGTGATTGGGCTGCATGCATAGACACAAGGAGAAGTGTCACAGGCTATGCAATCTATTTAGGACATTCACTAGTGTCTTGGAAGGCAAAGAAACAACCAACGGTAAGTAGGTCCTCAACAGAAGCAGAATACAAGGCTGTAGCTACCACAACATGTGAAGTAATTTGGTTATCTCAACTCCTCAAAGACCTCTGCCTCATTCAAACCAAAACACCACTGATATTCACATATAATAAGAGTGCATTCTGCATAGCAAGCAATCCAGTGCAACATGAAAGGACAAAACATATTCAAATAGATTGCTTCTTTGTAAGAGAAAAGGTTCATGAAGGCTTGATCAAAGTGGTGCACATTTCAAATGAATTTCAAGTAGCAGATGTATTGACAAAGCCTCTATCCCTTCAACCTTTCAACAAAATTATCTCCAAGATGGGCATTCATGATATTCATGCTCCTCTTGAGGGGGGATCTTAAGTTATACACTTCATTTAAATCAATTTTGTATTTATTTCTATTTTTAGAAATATTTTGTAAAACGGTTAAGACCGTTAGCTAAAACTTTCCCCTTAAAGAAAGTTTCCCTCCCCTATATATACCCGATTAGTTTTGATTGTAACTCACTTAGTTTAGCTCAACTTTTCAGATTACACACTTTGTAAACTCTCTCAATCATTCAATACAATTTGTGATGGAATCTTTTGATTCGTTCATTTAGTTTTTACAGTTTTGATCGATCTATTCGATTCTTCATAATAGGTCATGTATGAGCTCATTTTCCAGTGTAGATACACGAGAGTTTGTGAGGTGATTCACTTTGTAAAATTCTCAAGAAACAATAGAAATGAAGATCATCTTTCTCCCTTGGATGTAGACACTTGATCACATTGATCAAGTGTTGAACCAAGTAATTTTATGCGTGTTGTTCTTGTTGATTTGTGTGTGATCTATTATCCTAGCTTGTGTGATTTCATCCGGATCAATTGTTGATTGAATTGAGTTGATTTCAATTGGCGAATTCGATCAAACTTTACAATTTTCTTGATACACAATAACAGTATTAATTCCAACATAATTATGCAGCGGTTGCACGAAAAAATTACTCTAGGTTAACACGTAGCAGCGAAATGGAAATCCGAAGAGTAGTCGAACATATTACATATGTCTAACTAATAGTCTGCATAACGTTTCCCGCGTAAGCTGATGGGGATAGTACGATTATTTTAATTAAGTTCAGCAAACACAAAAGCAAGTTCGTATGTAACAGCAGAAAAAGGCATGCAAAAATAACGTAGATTCAAAATAAATATTGTTGCTCTAAGTAAAAAGAGGGCATGGATGAACTGAACTGGGGTCTCTAACAGAAGCTTTGACAGTGTAACCGCGCTGGAGCAAGAATTTAACGAGCCATGAAGCTAAATAGCCAGATGCTCCCGTTACACACACAGTCTTCATAACCTTGTTAATTGTGTCGTGCACCCTTTAGTCAGTGTGAGACAAGAGAGTGGCATATTGTCTTGTTTTTGGAAACAAAGGAGTAAATATAATGAGACAATTATGATCTTATCTTTTTGTGCCTAATTTGGAATGTCGGCACCTTGGAAGATTGTGGCTGCCAATAGAGTTCCTGTTCTTGATATTATTATGTAAAATGATTGAACTAAGAGATCATATTATTGGTCCTACTCCCCAATGCTCGAATTTTCTAAATGCTTTAATAACGTGGATTAATGGGTCGGATTTGGGATATTATATAGTCCATTCAACTTGTTGGATTTAATGGCATTTTGGGTCAAAATTATTGTCTTGTATATTTTATTTTCAATATCCCCTGAATTAAATTTTGACCAAGATGGATCACTACAAATTTAGAGTGAGTGCACCAAGAATAAAATTGGGTCTTTAACTATTGGATCACCTCCCCCTCCATGGCTTGCCACTAAATGTAAGTTTCAATGGATTTCAGTCCACTAAGTTTTGGAGTTAAACTTAGAACCACATTCTAATCAAGATTTAAACTTAAATTTAATTATATAGAACATTGGACTCATCTGCCCAACTCTTATTCTTACCCCCACACTCACACCACACTACCTACTATCAATTCTGTCCCCCCCCCCCCCCCCCCCCGACCACTCCGTTCTGTTTATTATATTTTCTTAATAAAATGCAATTTTATGACGAACTTCATATAACCATTGGAAATATAAAAAAATAGACTAAAAATAAAACAAAATTTACTTTCAAGGCCATTTCTTCAAAAAGGTTCATAAAAGATCAAAAAACTTAAACTAGTATTATACATGTAATAACTTCAAATTTATCACCACGCTTCATTTTCAACGCAACAAATTTCAGAAGAGAATGCATTTATCTATTCATAGACAACGTGACACCTTATAGTGATTACATCTACAATAGAATTAAGTTATCAATTTGTAAAACGTAAAAGACAATAACATTCGACATGTTTTCTTTCCAAACACTTCGAACAAAGTAAATATCATTATGTTTTGAGTAGTCGGAGACTCCGAGCAATATCTTATATAATGTCGGAGCACAGGGGCGGAGCCAGAAATTTGACTTAGGGGCGAGATCATATATTTTTTCTTGTAATTATAAATGCTTTTCTGATACCAAAAGACATTACTAGGAGTTTTAAGTTATTTATGTTCACTTAGACATTTATAACTGTGTCACATTCTTAAGAGAATATTAAACTGTAATTAAATTTATATTAATGTATTAATATTATTTTTTAATGTGTATTATTAATGCAATATGCAGGAATATATTTGATGTTAATATATAATTTTGTCTCCACAAGAAGTTTTATCAAAATTATATATCCGTTGTAAAGATGTCAAAGAAAAAGTTAATTTGTCTTAAAAATAAGGGTTTTTGGCAATTTACCTCTATGTGTTATGTCAAATTGGTAAATTACCTCCCCATGAAAAATAAATAGGCAAATTACCTCCCTGTGATTTTAAAAATTGGCACACCACCTCCCTGTAATTTCTTTAGTGTATTTTTTATACTTAATGACCAAAATACCCTTGTTATTTCTAATATTTTCTTTTCTGTCATTTCAAATTTTACAATAACCTTTCTTTAAAATATTATAAGTAAAAGTATGAAATATATTATACAAAATACATATTACGAAATCATAACTTATTTTTAAATTTAAGTTTAATTTTTACATTTTTTAACAAGTTAAAATGTTCAACCAAACATTTACATAATTTTTTTTTAGAAATAAAGGGTATAATTGTCTTTTTTACCTAAAAAACCATCACCACGCTCAAATATGAGCAAGTGAACTACACCTCCCTATATAAGGAGGTAATTTGCCAAATCTTAAAATCACAGGGGGGTAATTTGCCTATTTATTTTTCACAAGGAGGTAATTTGCCAAATTTGCATAACACAGGGAGGTAAATTGCCAAATCCTCTAAAAATAAATGTATAGTCAAATGTTAAATTCTATGACCACATTTTATATATTCTACTTACTTTATGAAAATAGTATTATTAATACAATATTAGGAAGTAGTGTAAAAAGTTAAAAATCAATTACTTGAAATTAGAGAATTGAATTACAAGTTTAAAACAAATCTAGTGTAAAATTAATTACAATTACTAGTGTAAAAATAATTAGAATTTCAGATATCTATAAATTGGTTTTAATAATATCTTTAAGACAAAGCATCAACATATTTCCAAGCATGCATCGGTGGAGAGACAAGGTTCATATTGCAACCCTCCCATACAACATACTGAATATACATAATACATAGAATGTAAGACAGTATAAGGTATAATTACTAAACAAATTTATACAATTCGAATCTAGTTTTTTATTGAAATTGTTTGTTACTATTTTGTCATGATTTATTCAATAATTAATTTCATAATAGCTTATTTTTAACTTGTCTTACTAATTTATATATTTTATTTTTTAATCTTTTATATAATATGAAATCAAATATCATAGTACAATATGAGTGTGTGTCCTATTACAGTATTGCATATTTTATGTTTTTATTTTTGTTGAATAGATGAAGTAATTTTACTTTTTTTGTAAACTTTTACATATTTAGAACATGTGGTTTTTGGACAAAAATGAAACACTTTGAATTGGAAGGGAATTTTGCAATAATAATCCTCTAAGTTGACACTTCTTCAATTTTAGTCCTCTATATGTTTTATCTGCAATTTTAGTCCTACAAGTTACATGTTTTAAAATTGGTCCTCTAACCAATTTTTTGCCCATTTTGGCCGAAAATTCCAGCAAGTTCACGAAATCTGATCATTTTTTTTCGGTTCTTTTTTTGCCCCCTACAAAATGTGACTTTCTGCGTGTGTTTTATGAATAAAACTAAAAAACTGAATTTTTTGGCCAAAATTGCTGAAAATTTGGTCAGAGTACCAATTTTGAAACATGTTGTAACTTATAGGACTAAAATTGTAGATTAAAAACATAGAGGACTAAAATTGAAGAAGTGCCAACTTAGAGGACCATTATTGCAGAATTCTCGAATTGGAAGCTAGGGTCATGCGGAGTTTCAGGCAAATAAATGAAATTGTTGGACGTGGGATTGACAAAGAAATCATTAGGAAATTTATCAAAACGAATGAATAGGATTGAGTAATAGGAGGCAAGAGCTGATAGTTGAGAATCAAGAAGGTTGTGAAGTGACTCTTTCCCGTAAGAAAATGCGTTTCCCTAATGCCAAAGATTATGGGGTAGAACTTAGAAGTAAATGAAACGAAGTTAGATCCTTAGTTGTAGATAATTAGGTGAATATATTATTTATTCTTTCTGTTGAAAGTTGTGGTTCAACAATTTGAAAATAACTAACTAAACCAAATTTTGAAAGTTGGCGGGAAAAGCTGTTATTACAGCTTGCAACTTGAAGCAGTTAGTTAGTTAGAAGGAGCTGGTTTTCAGCTGAGTTTTGTGAGCGTGTGTATAGTGTATGTATAGGTGATATACATGAGAGTATATATAGCTTAGAATCAGCAGAAAACAGAGCAAGTAGCAGCATAATTCATCTTGTAAATTCGACAAAAAACTCTCTCACTTTGAAGCAATAAGATTACTCCCTTGGATGTAGAATAGAGTTCACATTGAACTCTTATTCGAACCAAGTAAATCCTGGTGTTGTGTGTTTGTTTAATCGTTTACATTTCATCTTCTTCTCATTGGTTTTATCTGATCATTACAGTTTGTTTACACATTGTTTTGGTTGATCAATTTTGCATTGGTTGTTGAGTGGATTGAATCAAGATCAGTGTTGATCTTGCTGGTTGATTGTGTTGTTAATTCACTACAAAGTGGTGTGGTGAGCGTGGATCAAACAACACAATGGCATCTGCTAAATTTGATGTTGAAAAATTCACTGGATCGAATGATTTTGGGCTGTGGAGATTGAAGATGAGGGCTCTGTTGGTTCAACGAGGATTTTTGGATGCACTTGATGAATCCTCAATAGACAAGGAGATGGATGAGAAAGACAAGAAGGCTATGCTTGATAAGGCTCACAATGCTATCATTCTCAGTGTATAAGACAAAGTCTTGAGATAAGTCTCAAAGGAGAAGTCAGCTGCAGGGATCTGGATCAAGCTTGAGAGCCTCTACATGACCAAGTCCCTAATAAACCGTTTATATCTTAAACAAGCTCTATATTCATTCAAAATGCAAGAAGATAAACCTGTAGAAGAGCAGATTGATGCATTCAATAAGTTGATATTGGATCTTGAAAATATTGATGTGTCATTAGATGATGAGGATCAAGCTTTACTACTGTTAAGTTCAATACCTAAGTCTCATTCTCATTTTAAACAAACTCTTATATATGGTAGAGAGTCTTTGACATTAGATGAGGTGCAATTTGCACTAAATTCTAAGGAGCTAAATGAGAGAAATAAGCAGAAGGCTTCTGTAAATGGTGAAGGGTTAGTAGTGAAGGGGAAACATCACAAGAAAAACAATAAAGGAAAGAAAGAGAAGGACAAGACACCACAGAAGGAAGGAAACACTGAAAGAAAGTGTTACTTCTGTCATAAACCTGGTCACATCAGAAGACTTTGCCCTGCGAGGAGGAAGGGGAATGAGAATTCTAAGGAATCAGGTGATGCAGCTATAGCACATGATGGCTATGAGTCTGCATATGTCCTGATGGTGTCTGAAGGAGAACCTGAACTTGAATGGGTCATGGATTCTGGCTATTCATACCACATGACTCCAAACAAGAGATTGTTTGAAAAGTATGAAGACAAAGATGGAGGTTCACTGCTGTTAGGAGACAATCCTGTAAGGTACATGGTATTGGATCTGTGAGATTCAAGATGCATGATGGTCATCTCAGGCTGCTGAAAGAAGTCAGGTTTGTACCAGACTTGAAAAGAACCCTGATATCTCTGGGAGAGTTAGATAAGAAAGATTTTCAATTCAAGTGTAAAAATGGCATTCTGAAGGTACTAATGGTTCAATGCTTGTCATGAAATGGTACAGAAAGAATGGTTTATACACCCTCTATGAAAAATTTGCTCACGAAGCTGTTTCAGCCACAACAGGGTCTGAAATCACAAAAAACTAAGTTGTGGCATAAGAAGTTAGGTCATGTGAGTGAGAGAGGATTAGCAGAGCTATGCAAGCAAAGATTACTTGGTGTTGACAAGTTGGAGAAGCTGGTTTTCTGTGAAAATTGTGTTTATGGCAAAGCATGCAGAGTGAAGTTTGCCACAGGACAACACAATACCAAAGAAAGGTTTGATTACATCCATGCAGATCTCTGGGGTCGTTCAAGAACTGCATCTCACTTAAGAGCAAGGTATTTTCTATGCCTTGTAGATGACTACTTTAGAAAGATATGGATTTACACTTTGAAAAGCAAGGATGAAGTGTTTGGGACCTTTCAATCTTGGATAGTATTGATGGAGAATCAAACAGGAAGAAAGATCAAAAGGTAGAGAACAGATAATGGCCTTGAGTTTTGCTATGAAAACTTCAACAAATTCTGTAGAGAAGTTGGTATAGCTAGACATAAAACAGTAGCCTATACACCTCAGCAAAATGGGCTTGCAGAACGGTTCAATAGAACCATCCTGCAGAGAGTAAGATGCATGCTTCACATTGCATCATTACCTAAAGTGTTTTGGGCAGAAGCTGTGGTAACAGCTGCATATCTGATAAATAGGTATCCTTCTACTGCTCTGAATATGAAGACACCTGAAGAAGTATGGTCTGGGCATGCTCGTGATCTTAGCATGCTCAGACTGTTTGGTTGCAAGGCACTTGCACACATAAAACAAGATAAACTAGAGCCTAGAGCTCTGAAGTGTATGTTCATAGGATATCCAGAAGGTGTGAAGGGATACAAGCTATGGTGTTTAGAGTCTGGCCATTAAAGATGCATAATCAGCAGAGATGTGGTGTTCAATGAAGGAGAGATGGCCCTTGGTAAAGAGAAAACCACAGAAACTGTAGGTAAGACTGAAAAACAGAATGATACACTTGATAGGATTCAGTTAGAGGTGGAGTCTAATAACATTGACACTCAAGCTGGTACATGGCTTCTGAATGATGATGATGAAGAATCAGAACCAGAACAAACTCCTCAGCAAGCTAGAACACCAGAACATCAAGAAGAAATGGAATATATGCTAACAAGAGATAGAACAAGGAGATAGTTGAAAGGTATAGTTATGCTGACTTGTTAGCTTATTCACTGGTTGCTGCGAGCAAGGTTCTGGAGGAAGAACCAAAGCATTATAGAGCTGCTTTAGCTAGCAAGGAGAAAGGGAAATGGTGGGAGGCTATGAGAGAAGAGATGAAATCTCTGATCAAGAACAACACTTGGGAATTGATAAAGAAACCAGCTGGAGCTAAGCTGTAAATGGATCTATAAAGTGAAACAAGGAATTCCTGGTGTTGAAGACAGTAGATACAAAGCCAGGTTGGTAGCTAGAGGCTTCACTCAGAGGGAGGGGATTGACTATAATGATGTATTCTCACCTGTTGTGAAGCACAGATCTATAAGACTACTTCTAGCTATGGTTGCTCAATTTGATCTGAAATTGGAGCAGATGGATGTCAAAACAACATTCTTGTATGGTGATCTTGAAGAAACCATTCTTATGAAGCAACCAGAAGGTTTTGAGGTGAAGGATAAAGTGGATCATGTCTGCAAACTCAACAAATCCCTTTATGGTTTAAAACAATCACCAAGACAGTGGAATAAGAGGTTTGATGAGTTCATGGGTAAAATCAGCTTTACAAGGAGTAAATTTGACAGTTGTGTCTACTATAAGTTCAATCAAGGTGATAGCTATGCCATATTATTGCTGTATGTGGATGACATACTGTTGGTGAGCAACAGGAAGGAAGAAATCGCAACTATCAAGACTAAACTGAGCAGTGAGTTTGAAATGAAGGACTTGGGTTCTGCAACAAAGGTTTTGGGCATGGAGATCACTAGAAAACAAAGTAAAAGACTTCTATATCTGTCACAGAGTGTTACTTACATAAACTACTTGGAAAGTTTGGAATTAAAGAAGCTGAAGTGATTGAAACTCCACTGACTCAACAGTTCAAACTCAGTAAAGATCAGTCTCCAAAGACTGATGAAGAGAAGGAGTTTATGGATAAACTTCCTTATGCAAATGCAGTAGGATCATTGATGTATGCAATGGTGTGCACAAGACCTAATCTTGCTTATTTAGTGAGCATGATAAGCAGGTTCATGGCAAATCCAGGCAAGAGTCATTGGCAAGCACTCAAGTGGATTTTGAGGTATCTAAGAGGCACATTTGGCAACGGTCTAACCTATGGTGGAGTTGGAGATCAGAGGTCAGGAATTGAGGGGTTTGTGGACTCTGACTATGCTGGATGTTTAGACACCAGAAAGTCATTCACATGATATGTTTTTACATCATTTGGTACAACAGTAAGTTGGAAAGCTTCACTGCAGAAAGTGGTAGCTCCATCGACTACAGAAGCTGAGTATATTGCCTGTACTGAGGCAGTAAAGGAGGCATTATGGCTTTATGGTTTTGCTAAGGAACTGAGGTTGCAGCAGGAGGTGATCACAGTGCATTGTGACAACCAAAGTGCAATACACTTGTCCAAGAATCAAGTGTACCATGAAAGAACCAAGCATGTTGACATCAAGTTACATTTTGTCAGGGAGATTGTAGCAAGAGGAGCTGTGTTAGTGAAGAAGATTGACACTGAACACAATCCATCTGACATGATTACAAAGGTTCTCCCAAGCACAAAGTTCAAGTACTGCTTGGACTTGATTCAGTTGAACTGAATGGAGCCTGAGGGATGTTAGAGTTGTCTGGTTATAGACAGGTGATGAGGTTGATGAACCAAGGTGGAGAATGTTGAAAGTTGTGGTTCAACAACTTGAAAATAACTAACTAAACCGAATTTTGAAAGTTGGCGGGAAAAGCTGTTATTACAGCTTGCAACTTGAAGCAGTTAGTTAGTTAGAAGGAGCTGAGTTTTGTGAGCGTGTGTATAGTGTATGTATAGGTGATATACATGAGAGTATATATAGCTTCGAATCAGCAGAAAATAGAGCAAGTAGCAGCATAATTCATCTTATAAATTCGACAGAAACTCTCTCACTTTGAAGCAATAATATTACTGCCTTGGATGTAGAATAGAGTTCACATTGAGCTCTTATTCGAACCAAGTAAATCCTGGTGATGTGTGCTTGTTTGATCGTTTACATTTCATCTTCTTCTCATTGGTTTTATCTGATCATTACAGTTTGTTTACACATTATTTTGGTTGATCAATTTTGTATTGGTTGTTGAGTGGATTGAATCAAGATCAGTGTTGATTTTGTTGGTTGATTGTGTTGTTAATTCACTACACTTTCTGAAATAAAAAAGGAATACGTTGCTGGCAATCTATGTTATGAAATCGTGGGTGATGACAACTGAGAATGGAGGTATATAGGTGCAAGAGAGGAATTGCATGTGGAGTTCTTACCAGTGTTTATAAAATCATACCGGACCGACCAGTTGAATTGGTTCGGTCGGTGTCTGGATATTTGTCTGGTCCGGTTTATATCGGTTCAGGCAATGGTTAAACCAGTTTGGCCAGTAAAACCAGTAAACCATTTAGGCCACCGGTTTAATGATCGGTTCGGTTTTAAAAACACTGGTTCTTACAGTGTTGAGGAAGGGGTTTTGTTTTTTGTTTTGGAGATGATATGGAAAAAACTTATATAAACCATGGCCTTTATTTGGCCACGTCATTTAGTTCAATAAAATAAAAACAATAGTTTAAAATAGTTAACTCTACACAACTAAACCCTAGTTAACCTAACTCTTCAAAAACAAAAGAAAGAAATTTCCCTCCCATTCTCAAGCCAAAAAATCAAAGAGCCCTTTGGTGATCGATCATTGAATGAATCTTGCCAAGTATTAAGACCCATCAACAACAGGTAATGTGTAATCAAATTTTTTCCCTTTTCCCCCATATTTTCCCAATGTGAAGATCAACGAGACAACTAAAACAATAGTTTTGAAGATCAATGAGAGAACATGTTTAAGCAAAATGTGTTTAGAGTGTTCTAAAGATACACTAGATCGGATATTTTGATAATTTTCTGCTCTAAACTTGAAATGTTTCGCATGAGTTATCAAATGGCTTTTCTTGTCTGCATTTTAATTTTAGAGACAAATTTGATAGTTTCTTATAT
Source organism: Misopates orontium (assembly GCA_946800315.1). Lineage (NCBI taxonomy): Eukaryota > Viridiplantae > Streptophyta > Magnoliopsida > Lamiales > Plantaginaceae > Misopates > Misopates orontium. The sequence continues at coordinate 11,550,561 of OX326949.1, forward strand.
TTTCAACAATGGTTTTGCACTAAAATGATTTGCAGCATTCCTCGTAA